>CM052543.1:9558974-9668750 GCA_028533065.1 Trachops cirrhosus | reverse complement strand
TAACTGTTTTTAATTTTTTTATTATTGTTGTTAGTTGTCCCAATTTTCCTCCCATTGCTCTCCCCTGACCTGCCCATCTAAAATTTTACCTTTAAAATGAAGCTAAAACAAAAAAGTGATGAACTTTATCTTATTTAACAAAATTTAGGTTGTATTCATAATCTCTAATACTTAGGATAATAAAGAATCAATTTTTTTTTTTTTAGTGGGGCTGCAACTTTTCAGACAAATTCAGTAAGAATGCCATATAACATCTTTGGTTTTTGTAAAACTTGTTTTTGGGCTTCACAGTTTTCCCAAGGACTTTTGTTTGTACCACAATATTCTCATCATTGTATCAGAAGAACCTATTTTAGTCAACTTTTGTTGATTTTGTTTAATTGTTAACTGATAAAAAATTTCTAGGTTTTCATTTGTCAGTGGCTTTGCAAGTGTTATGTATTCTGTACATAACACAAGCAATTCTGTAACATTCATCTCTTGTTAAGCATAATTTCACTTTGCACTTATTTACCTTATGTGCATTATATTATCAGATGTTAACAACATCAACCAATCGGCAGGTGATCGACACCAACAAAGATGCTGACTCTGGAGCACTGAACGAACAGTACTGTGCGAGGGGCCTGATTATACAAGTGGCCAGTTCACTGGTAAATACAGTAATACTATGACTTCTGCTTCTACGCAACCACGTGTCCCTATGGAGACTTTATCATAAACACGCGGGTAATGAATGAGAGCAGAGGACAAATCCATCAGGTAAAGAAGTGACTGGAAGAAGAAAATGAGCAGAGGAAGGAGCCGAGGCAGCAGCCAAAAGTACACGTAACCCAAGTACGAGCTGGGGACCCACGTGGTTCAGTCTCTTCGTGAAACTAGTCAGAGTACAACCAGCAACCAGATGCCACTAATAAAGAAATTTCAGTATTTTGTTGAGTCTCTTAGGTAACATTAAAGATCCAATTCATAGCCCAGAGTAATTTCTCAAAGAAATATCAAACAAGTTTTCTCCCCTCCCCCACCTCCAATATTCTCATCAAACATAGTTGCTGTGGGGCCCCTAAACTGATGAACCCCCAAGTTCCCTCTGGAGCCCCATCTTCTCAGTTTTCTGTTTCTTTATTCCTCCCGTTAGGTGGGCTCAACTCTCCCTGATGAATCTAAACGACAAGATCAAGGCAGCTGCCACAACTGTGTGTTCACAGGACAGCCAGGATGATGCCCAGCAAAAGCTGCCTGCCGTATCAGCAGAAAGCGCTCCCTGCCCCGGGGTTCCCTCCTGGGGAAGACGCGCAGAAGAATCTGACTAGAACAGAGGAAGCAGTGAGGATTCGTGGGCATCTGGTTTCCTGAAAACGACTCCAACCCGGTAGAACAGGTTTATAATCCTAAGAATTGCTTAAGGTCGGAGAAACATTACAACCCCCGTTATTTGTTACCCAAGCCTACCCACTTACGATCTCGTTTTTAGTGCCTCCCAAGCTCCTCCTCAGACCCTCCACAAGGTGGAGCTAGGCAGACTGAGCTGCTCCACCTCAGTTATGCACTGCACAGATGTACCTCTGCTGCGCGTGATGTGCACCATGTAAAGTGTGCTCCTATGTTTCTTCCCCGAACCTTCAGGGGAAAAACCCTCCATTTTAATTTAATTCAATTTTTATTTACTTAGATACTTGTTTTTTTTGTATTAAAAGGAATTTTAGCATTTATTTTTTAACATATTATGGTACAAGAAATTTTATGTAACAAATAATTACAAAACACAAGAATGGATACAGGTATTTCGGGTACTACCCACATATAATGTGCATCCTTATTCTTCCCTCAAGAATTTGGGCAAAAAAGTATGCATCACACATGGCAAAGTACGGTAGCTTTTCTCACCAAATTATCATCACCGTGAGGAGGGCTCATAATCAAGGCACCTGGGGGCAGAGCAATTCCATCAGAGCTGAGCCCTCTGCGCCCACCCGCTCATGTTACCCTTCCCGCTGTAGGAACCTAAACGCAGTGTGGGCCCTCCCGCCTTTTTCTGGCCGTTTCTCCAGAAGCCTCCCCTCATGTCACTTCTTAAACACATTCTGTTTCTCCTAACTAAACTCAGTACATATTCCTCTTCCAAAAAACCAGATTTCCTTTCTGGTAATTATCTAGCAGGGATGACTTTCAAATTATGAGAATATTTTCTTACTTTCTATTTCCTGAATACAGCATTTCCCCAACTGCAGGGGGTTCCTTTTAAGAAGCTCCGATGGGCTCTGGTACCTGTGTGTGCAATGAGCTTCAGATGGGTTTTTGGTGATGACAGAGGGTGCCCCTGTCAGCAGATGCCTTACCTCCTCATGTCCCTCCCTATTACCAAGTTGGCATCCCGACATTATTAATTCAACGCTTAACTTCCCTTTCTTTTATGTCGTAAATGTGAGTATTACTGCCTACTCCACATCCTCCCCAGCACTGTCTATATTTTTATTATGGCTATTCTAGTGGGTGTGAAGTTACCCATTTTTCCCATAAATACCCTTTATCGAGTTGAGAGAATTCTCTCCAATTTCTAATTTCCTGAATTTTCTTATCATGAAAGGCTGGATTTTGTCAAATGCTTTTTCTGTACTTAGATGTTTTTTTTTTTTAACCACTTTGTTCTACTAATGGGGTTCCACTGGTTTTCTTGTGGTGAACCACCCCTGCTGTCCTGGGATAGACTCCTCGGTCAGTGTGTAATCCTTTAACATGCAGGTGTTCTGTTGAAAGTTTCTGCATTTATATTCATGAGGAATACTGATCTGTAGTTTTCTGGTGATGTCTTTGTCTGGCTTTAGTATCAGGACAATACTGGCTTCACCAAAGAGAGTTGGTCAATGTTCCCTCCATCTCCTCTGCTTTCAGAGTTTATAAGGAATTAGTGCTATTTCATTAAATGTCTCATATGATTCAAACAAACCCTGTCAAGCCATCTGGGCCAGGGATTTCTTTGTGGAAAGACTTTAAATTACTAATGCAATTTCTTTGTTATAATCTATTCAGACAGTTCTAATCTCTTCCTGGGTCAGTTCTGGTCATTTGTGTCTTTCTAGCAATGACCTGTTCATCCACGTCATTGGACCTGTTCATCCACGTCATTGGTCCTGTTCATCCACGTCATTGGATCTGTTCATCCACGTCATTGGTCCTGTTCATCCACGTCATTGGACCTGTTCATCCACATCATTGGACCTGTTCATCCACGTCATTGGTCCTGTTCATCCACGTCATTGGTCCTGTTCATCCATGTTCCTCAATTTGTTGGCACGAAGTTGTTGCCAGCATCACCCTGTAATTCTTTTGATTTCTGAAGAGTTGATGTTTGTTTCCTTTCATTGCTGATTTTGATAATTTGTGTCTCTCCTTTTTTTCTTGGTTTGGTTAGTCAATTTGTGTCTCTCCTTTTTTTCTTGGTTTGGTTAGTCAATTTTGTTTATCTTCCCAAAGATCCCACTTTTGGTTTGATTATCCCTACAACTTTTCTGATTTCTGTTTCACTGATTTCATCATTATCTTTGATTTCCTTCCTTCTGCTTGCTTTGGGTTTATTTTGCCCTGATTTTTCAAACTTACTAAGGTGGAAGCTTAGGTAATTGATCTGAGATCTTTCTCATGCTCCCCCCCACATTCTGACTGTCCTAAATTGTTCATTAGGTAAGAATTTTACGAACATTACTTATATTAGCGGTAACGGTGGAGCTGGGAGTACTGCGCCCTCTCCAAGCTGCTCAGTCAGAACCACCGATAGTGCGGTGGGACTGTGACTCTCTGAGGCCAGGCCCTTGCGGCCGGCAGGTGTCAGCCCTCACACCTTCCTGTGCTCGTGGACTGGTGTGGTGATCCGGTCCACACTGGCTGTCAGGATTCCTTCTGATGGCCTTATGGAATGGATCAATGAGGATAACCCCAAAGAATTTGTATGTGGAATCGTCACCGACCCAGTAAGAATTCAGGACTCTCAGAGCCCCACAGTCACGTCCAGCTCACCCTCTGGCAACAGACTGAAGAAGGCTTCGAGCAAATGTTCACTGGCTAACATGACAGACAGGCTTGCCGTAGTTGCACCCTCAGAAACTGGGCCTTTGTGGCCACCATGGTGCACACGAATCCGATATACGAGCATGACATAACCCTGCTTGACCCTGTGTCACAGTCTGCTGTACTTTATCGGGCCAGGTGGGGCGGGGGGCCCTGTGGACCACAGAGAGCAGGCGGTACTGCCGCAGCACACCCCAAGAAGGACGCACATCGCATCCGACGGCTCTGTCCTCCACAGCTCCCGGGTGCACTGCTAAACACCCACCTTGGCTTACCTGATGGTGTCTGCCAGACGGAAAGGAAGACACTTTCTCCCACAATCCGTTTTGGGCTCTTCCTCTTCCTTTCAAATACATGCATTTAAAGCCATAAATTTACCTTGCAATGCTTTCAGCTGCATCACACAAATTCTGATGTTTTATTTTCACTCCAAAATACTTTTTAACTATCCGTGGGATATCTTTAATGTATGGGTTACTTAGAACTGTGTTGTTCAATTTCCAAATATTTACAGATTTCCCAATGTCATCTGGTTGTTGATTTCTAATTGAATTTTGCTGTGGTCAGAAAATACATTTTGTAGCATTTCAATCCTTTCAGACAATAGCTATAAAGACTTGCTTTACAACGTAGCATATGGTACATACTGGGGGATCTATGTGCCTTTGAAAAGAAAGTGTATTTTGTTGCTCTTATTGGGTACAATGTTCTGCACACTTTAATAAGAGATCTGGAGCCTTCCCCTAGGAAGTCCGCACCTTCGTGCAGGAAACCACACAGTAAATGACAGTCATATGCACATACTGTAAAAGTACTCACCAAAGTATATATAGGAGGTGGAGAAAAGAAGAACAAGTTCCCCAAAGATCCAACATCTGAATTTCAGGAAAAGGAATAACAAGGGAGAAGCTATAAAATGAACTTGGAACTATTAAGAAAAAGGTACTGTCATTTAAAAAAAAAAAAAAAGATTGCAATTTTAAAGCTGACTGGTCATGAATAGCCGGCCTCCCATTCCGGTTGGTTTGAAAAAGACAATTCATCACTGAACTATGAATTTTTAAAAATCACAATTACAGAAAATATTTATAACTCTGTCATGATTAACTACTCACTGTTCAGTGTAATGACAATACCTGAATCTAACTGGTAGACAACTGTGCCTTTTTCCTCTCCTACAATTTCTGGCACCTTTTCTTTTCCTGTAGGTTGATAAAAATATTCTGGTTGACGTGGAACTCTCTCTGAAAGAAGACATTTAAAAAATGCAAAATAAGAAAAGATATAAAAAGCACTTTAGCAGAACCTAAATTTCTAGTATGTTTATAAGTTGTCTTGCTTCTTTCCATAAGATTATGAAGAGACTTTCAATAAAAAATATAAGGTATAAATAGAAGATTTAAAAGTAAGCTGCAAAGGTCAATACAGTTGCTGCAATAACTCTTCAAAATTTGGTCCCGAGCTTCCTTTTACAATCAGGAAAATATGATCAGCTACATACATTTTATTACCATATAGGAACAAGTATATCAATTGTTTCAGAGAAAACAAGGCTTTTCCATTAACACTCAATTCTAAGAGATTTCTTGCATGCAACTTGGGCAGTTTTCAGTATCATTTTAAGTACAGAAGCCATTGATGAAAGCCTGTCTTTCACTTCATCTCTCGTCTTTCATGCTCAATGCTCCATGGTCGCCCGAACTTGACACGCTCTTTCTCCGTTTCCTCTGACTGGAATACCTTTCCTTGACTCTCTCAATCGGATCAGTTCTAGCTGCTCCTTCAGATCTCACCTCAGGTTCCAACCCCCCCTCAGGAACCCTCACCGATCTTCCAGGCTGGGGTGCAACGTTCCCAAAGGCACCAAGCTCTGCCACTGCCTGGTCACATCTTTTAACTCCCCCTCCGGTGTGAGAGCTCTAGGTGTCTCCACCTTGTTCGTGACTGTATCTCTAACACTAAGCACTGTACTTGGCGTATGGTAGATGCTTGGCAAGTATTTATTGAATGCATATTATATGAGGGAGGTGAGGAAATAAGAAATATCCAGTTGTTTATCCAGCAGCCTGTCCAGAGACAGGATGTTTGCTAGACATAAGTGTCCTGGCGATTAGAAAAGTCCCCACTTTTCAATGCAACGCACTTCTGAAAATGCTCCATTAATGGAGTGCTGAAGATTATATGTGCACCAATAGCTCAAAGATATGGCCAGCAACGTCATAAAAAGATGCCTCCACCACTCCCATAAAAACTCCAATGAATTAAAAATATAATGAAAAACAGTGAAAACGATGCTGTGGCATGCAGCAGCGTGTGCATCAACTATACCAAAGCTGGTAAAGAATACAACTTTTATGAAACTCAATTATGCATATTAATACTGAGATGGGAATAATCCAGAAAGCGGATTTAAGTATGAATATATTTTGGCCTCTAGCAAGGTGCCCTCCCATTCCAGTAAACTCAGAAACATCCCAGTTTACACATCAGTGTAACTTGTGACTTTGGCAAGTGTGTATCAGTTTCCCAGAGCTTCATCCCTTCAGGGTGGAATGACTAAGGTCCTGCCCCACACGTCAGGACACAGGACTTAAAACTGTGAGGTCTCGGAATCAAGCCTGTCGGAACAGCACAACCACGACATGGAAGCCGCATTACCAATGTGATGGATGTTTTCCTTGATGACCTCACACTCTATTGGCCATCTTGGAGCCTGCATCGGCTCGCTGCCAGAGAAGAAGGCAAAGAGATCTCGGGGTTCTCGAAGACGTGGGTTTGCTTCACCAAACTCATCGTGAAGCAGCTGTCTCCTCTTGAGAAGTGGTGAACTCAGCACAAAAGAATCTGCCAAAGGGCAAGGGAATGAGTGAGCAGGTTCCTCTTCCTCCTTGGGAACTTCACTACTCAACTGTAACAACTAAGCAACGGGAAGCACTGTATTAAAATATGGGCACACATGTGCAATCTTATGACATATTTCTCCTTCAAGGAGACGTATTCCGGGATGACAGCAATGAAATTATAAAAATCAAATTTAAATTCTGCACAGTCTATTAAACATTTCAGAGTAAGTTAGAAGAAACTTTTTTAAAAAAAATCAGAGCTAATGAGTCTAAAACATTTCAACAGTGGGTTGCAAATGAGTAAAAAGTTACTTAATGCGTTTTATTACTTTTGTGTAGAGTGAGGCAAGAGAGGGACCTTTCATTTCACCCATTTGCATTTTAGAAAAGTGTACATAAAACTTTCTTTAAAACAATCTGCAAATTAAATTTCTACTTCATAATGTAACCATTCAAAGGACAGAGAGACTTCTCAAACAGAGAATGATAAGGGAGTGGGAAAGTACTGTGAATGGTCAGGAGGGACAGAAAAAGAGCTCTTGGGAAACAGAGAATGAGAAGAAAGGGAGGAAAAGAAAGACTTTCAGGGAGAAAGAAAAAGAAAGGAAATGAGAGGAAGCATGAACAGAAAGAAACTGAAAGGGGAAGGAAAGGCGAAGACCCCCAGGAGTGGCGGCTCCCAGCTCCAGGGGGAGACCTGTTCCCACCAAGGAATCTGAGGTATCTGGTTGGAGGGGCACCAAGTACCTCTGTTCAAGGCTTCTGCCTGTCTGTGCACAGCTGAGGAAGAGAGACGGGGAGGCCCTGGAAAGAGAAGGAGAAGGTGGTTTTGTCTCAGGGATCTTTGTCTTTCTTCTCTCTGCCCCCTTTCCCCTACCCCTTCCACTCCCCACACCCACTTTGGGACCCAGTATTTCTATCTCTAAATCTCTTCCCCAATGTTTAATTGGGGGTGGGGGGAGGAACAATAAACATTTAAAAATATGGTAAAGCCTGGCTTGTGTGGCTCAGTGGACTGAGCGCCGGCCTGAGAACCAAAGGGTCGCCGGTTCAATTCCCAGTCAGGGCACATGCCTGGGTTGCTGGCCAGGTCCCCAGGTAGGGTACATGAGAGGCAACCATGCATTGACGTTTCTCTCCCCATCTTTCTCCCTCCCTTCCCCTCTCTCTAAAAAAAAATAAATAAATACAATCTTAAAAAAAAGAAAGAAAAAATATATAGACACATGAGGATTTTTTTTCCAAAAAAGAATGATAACAGCAGTGCCTATATTGGGGGTTGCTGAGTAAGGACAGCTTTCAGTTTTCCTTTTGTGCTTTTCTCCTACCATTTAAATGTAACTTTCGTTTTACCTCTGTATTCTGGTTAAAAAAAAAAAAAAGACGATAAATGCTTTGCTATAAAGAAAAAAGAAAAAAATATCTTCCTCGCTCCAACAATCAAAGCAGGAGAAAAACGATGTCAGGCCATCAATTCCACTCTGAACTGAAACCCACTGTCCTGTTATTTCCACCAGCTGATTTGGGCATTTTTTCTTTTTGCCCAAATCTCATATTTAAAAAATGGCACCTTGATATTTTGGTTTGTATCTTTAATTAGAGGTAAAATTGAGCATCTTTTCATAAAGCTTATGACCATCTGTGTTTATTTTTCTAAAAACTATGTGCCTAGTTTTCTATTTGGTCATCTTTTATATACTGATTTATAAAAGCTGTTTTGTTAAAAAAAAAAAATTAACCTGGACTTCCAGCCAAGATGGAGGAGCAGGTAGACACACTGTGCCTCCTTGCACAACCAAAAGAAGGGCAACAGTAAATTAAAAAACAAAAAACAACTGAACTGACAGAAAATCGAACTATATGGAAGTCTGACAACCAAGGAGTTAAAGAAGAAATATTCATCCAGACCGGTAGAAGGGGTGGACAGGGGAGCCGGGCATAGAGGACTTGGGCAAGGCAGTGGCTAGGAGACCCCGTGAGGTGGCGGATTGTGGAGCAGGCAGTCCCACATTCATGTGCAGATAAATAAACCAGGAGAAACAACTGGGGAGCGAGGTAGACCACGAAACCCAGAGTTCCAGCGCAGGGAAATAAAACCTCAAACCTCTGATCAAAAACACCTGTGGGGGTTGAGGCAGCAGTGGGAGAAACCCCCAGACTCACAGGAGAGTTCGTTGGAGAGACCCATGGGGCCTAGAATGTATACAAGCCCACCCACCTGGGAATCAGCACCAGAAGGGCCCCATTTGCTTGTGGGAAGCTGGGAAAGTGACTGAAATGCAGCAGAGAGCAGAGCAAGCCCCATTGTTCCCTCTTGGACCCCTCCCCCACATACAGCATCACAGCCCAGCAACCTGGGTTGCCCAGCCATGGTGAACACCTAAGGCTCCTCCCCTCACTATATAACAGGTGTGCCAAGACAAAAAAAAAATGGCTCAAATGAAAGAACAGATCAAAGCTCCAGAAAAAATACAACTAAGCAATGAAGAGATTGCCAACCTATCAGATGCACAGTTCAAAACACTGGTAATCAGGATGCTCACAGAATTGGTTGAATTTGGTTGCAAATTAAAGGAAAAAGTGAAGGCTATGCTAAGTGAAATAAAGGAAAAGGTACAGGGAACCAACAGTGATGGAAAGGAAACTGGGACTCAAATCAACGGTGTGGACCAGAAGGAAGAAAGAAACATTCAACCAGAACAGAATGGAGAAACAAGAATTCAAAAAAATGGGGAGATTCTTAGGAACTTCCAGGACATCTTTAAATGTTCCAATATCTGAATTATAGTGGTACTAGAAGGGGAAGGGGAAGAGCAACAAGTGGAAAAGTTATTTGAACAAATAATAAAGGAGAACTTCCCCATTCTGGCAAAGGAAATAGACTTCCAGGAAGTCCAGGAAGCTCAGAGAGTCCCAAAGAAATTAGACCCAAGGAAGCACACACCAAGACACAAAATAATTACATTACTCAAGATTAAAGATAAGAGAATCTTAAAAGCAGCAAGAGAAAAGGAGATAGTAACCTACATAGGAGTGCCCGTAAGACAATCAGCTCAGCTGATTTCTCAGAAGAAACCTTGCAGGCAAGAAGGGGCTGGAAAGAAGTATTCCAAGTCATGAAAGGCAAGGACCTACATCCCAGATTGCTCTATCCATCAAAGCTTTCATTTAGAATGGAAGGGCAGATAAAGTGCTTCTCAGATAAGGTCAAGTTGAGTTCATCATCACCAAGCCCTTATTTTATGAAATGGTAAAGGGACTTATCTAGGAAAAAGAAGATAAAAAAACAAACTAAACAAACAACTAGCACAGGAACAGAATCACAGAAATGGAGATCACATGGAGGGTTATCAGTGTGGGAGAGAGTGGGAAAAGGTACAGAGAATTAGTAGCATAAATGGTAGGTAGAAAACAGACAGGGGGAGGTTAAGAATAGTGTAAGAAATGTAGAAGTCAAAGAATTTATATGTATGACCCATGGACATGAACCAAAGCGGGGGAATGCAGGTGGGAGGTGGTGTGCAGGATGGAGGGGAATAAACGGGGGGAAATGGGACAACTGTTATAGTGTAACCAATAACATATATTAAAAAAATCAATCCTTTGATGTGTTTGTCACAAATATATATATTTTTCATTTTCTGATTTTCCTTTATTGATGGTACTTCTTTCAATAGAGAAGTTTAACTTTTTGTAACCATTATCAATGTTTTAGTTTATGGCTTTGGATCTTGTGTCATTCAAAGGGTTTAACTAGAGAAGGGACACAACCAGATTTGCAAATAAAAAGAAAAACACTGCTGTGTGGAAAATGCATTGGAAAGGGGCATGATGGAAGAGGAGAAGCCAGGGGACCAATTACGAAGCTGTTTCAATAGTGAGAAATGATGGGTAGCTTGGGCTGGGGGCGGGGAGGATGCAGAGTAAAGAGAAGTGGATTGATGTCTGGTTGAATATGGATTGAGGGAGGAATTCGACTGAATTCCTGCCTGGGATTCTGGAATAAATCTGTGGAATACCTGTAGAAAATTATTTTTTGCTTAAGCTGGCTGGAAGTAGTTTCCACCACTCTTATGCAAAGAGCCTTAACAAATATACCCAATAAAACTGTGTGAAAAGTCAATGTTTTAGTGCTGACCAGTGTGGCTCAGTTGGTTGGGTCCCTTCCACAAAGCGAAAGGTCGCTGGTTCAATTCCTGGTCAGGGTAGGTACATGCCTGCGTTGCTCTCACAAAGATGTTTCTTTCCCTTCCCTTCCTCTCTCCAAAAAATAAATAAATAAAACCTTAAGAAGAAAAAGTCAATGTTTTACTCTGGAGCAAAGAGTCCTAACAAATTTGCCAACAATTGAGGAAGACAACCCAGAAAGTACAGTATTTTAATTTAAACCTACAATCCAAAGTAGATGTAGAGAGAACATTTTTTAAAAAAAATCTTCACCTGAGGACATTTCTTCACTGCCTGAGGACATTTCTTCACTGCTTTTAGAAAGGGATGAAGGGAGAGAAAGAGAGAAAGAGAAAGAAAGAGAGGGAGGGAGGGAGGGAGGGAGGGAGGGAGGGAGAGAAACCTCCGTGTGAGAGATAAGCGCTGACTGGCTGCCCCCTGTACGCTCCCAGACTGGGGACTGAACCTAGGACTGCAAGCTTTTGGTGACAGGATGATGCTCCAATCAACTGAGCCACACTAGCCAGGGCTAGAGAGAACATTTTTGAGTGATGTCAGAAACAGTGGCCAAGGCTGTTTCTCTGGCCTCTCCTACCCTGGGCCATGTTCTGCCTAATACCCAGAGCAGTTGCTCAAGGCACTGAGGGTCCGGGGTTCATACACACTGATTATTACTCACACAGAAGCTTCTCCTTTTGCAGGGAGTCTGGTATCAAATCATCTGTTTCCCTAAAGGAGCCACCCAAGACGAATCGAATTGGGGATTATTCTTCCAAACATGCTGGTGGGGGCAGAGTTTGGTAAACTCCCTTTCTGAACTAAGAAAAGATGCTTTAATTAAAGGTGCTGGAAGACTGGTTCACCACCTCCAACATCTAGGTCTGTGCCAAAACCACCACTACCAAACCCCACTACCGCAGGCCTTTACAATGAACACATCTCATTTCCCAAAGAGCTTTCACATTCCAATTTACTTGAGTTAAACATCATTTTCCCCATTTTACAGCAAGGAGAAGACCTGACAAGCAGCATGGATAGTGGAAAAATAAAGGGCTTGGGAGGCAGAGAGACCTGGTAGCTCTAAGAGCAGCCAAGAGAGCCGCCGCCAAGTGCAGGCTGGCACTCGGAGTGGGGGCGGAGCCCTAGCGCCAGAGCGGCCGCGTCCCGAGGGCTCCGCTGAGTCTGGCACACTGGATATACGGTTTCCAACAAATCAGTGAGCAGTTAAAAAAATGAAACAGGTAATAAGAAAGTTTAACAGGGCTGATAGCAATGAAGTCAATATAAAAACTTTATTTTCTAAATAACAGGAATAAAGTTAGAAAATCAGAATTAAGAATAAAATTTATAATAGAATAAAAAATGAAGTTTTATAAAAAAATTATAAAACTTTATTGGGAGAGATAAAGGAAGACCTAAATAAATGGGGAATTAGACTAAGTTCATAGACTGGAGAACCCAGTATCAGCAAATTCTCAGTTCTTGTGAAATTAGAGTCCATAGATTGAGTGCAATCCCAATAATTTTTTAAAATATCACAAGTCAATTCTAAAATTATATAAAAAGACAAGAATAACCAAGACACTTTTGAAGAACAATCTGGAAGGTGTGCCTTTCCAGATATTAAGACTACAGGAACAGAAGTTAATAATAATGTCCCATGCCACGACCCAGGATATTGAAGTTTTAAGGCAAAAAAAGAAGACTTTTAATGTCACATAATATAATTAACAAAGGGTATTAGTGTAAGGGAAGACAAACAGACAATGGGGAAAGGAAGCACTTTTCACTAATGGTGCTTGAAAAATTTGTCATTCGTTGATCGAAGCATAACTCTCTCAGTAAATGAAATATTTTACTTCATGAATCCAGGAGAGGTGATGCTAGACAGGAACCAGAGACTGAAGCAGGATGGTAAGAAGCCAGGAAATTTCCTGTGCTAGCGGAATGGGGAAACTGAGACCAGATAATTAAACAAGGCCACGATTTGAACAACTTCCAGCCAGCTAGTGAATCTCAAAACCTCATCTTCCCTAACCAGGGACACCTGAGAGCAAATGGTTTCTACTGCTCCTCGATAACCAGAGAACACATAGCTTATGTCACCCTGGTTGAGAGATAGGGGACAGGGACCCAATTAATGCCATTTATGCCAGCTAAACACAAGAAAGAATGAAGTCAAGGGAACAAATAATAACACAAACTCAATTAGAGTCTGACAGACCCAAGATAAAGCAGTAAAGCAGACCAACGAGTAATCCCAGACTCCCGTATACACTTATTTTAATGCATCAGCATATGAAAAACACATCTGGAAAGCTAGTGAATATCCTGCTGAAACCCTTCTCTGAGATTCTCCCCCCAATTCCCAAGAAAGAAGAAACCCTTAAGACAGAGACCCAGTGCGGCTCACTCTAGAGCAGGGCCATGCCCCTTTTCCAACGTGAACTTTTTACTTCCTCCTAAACTCTAAGGGTCCCCAGGAGACTTGCAACCAGGGGTGCACTGGGCACCAGCAGCTGGTTCCAGGCTAACCCCCTGATCCTGTCTCCAAGGCCCCTTGGCTCTCTCCTGTTGTTTCTTCTACCCCAAGCCCTTCCTTTGTTTTCATTGTCCCAGCTTTTAATAAACATACTCTCAAATTCACCTGGACTCTTGTGGTGAAATCTGTCCTGCATGAAGTCAAGAACCCACACACTACCGGCTCTGGGCCCGGTCCCTATCCGGTAAAATATTACCTTTATAGTAGCCATAGTACTGGAGGTGACGGTACATAAAGTCTTCATAAGGATCAGAATGAGTCTGTGAAAGGAAAGGCCGTTTAAATCAGGAAAGTCCTTTCAAATAATACTGAACTCTTAACAAAAGGTACACAAGCATTGTTGCAGAGGAGAGTATGCCCGAGGACTTCCGTCAACAAGCCCACTGAAAGTCATTCACACAAATCATTCTGCCCTGGGGATGAAGATCTCCACCTAGAAAAAGGTACACCTTCCGATTGCACTGGGCTTCCGTGGAGTTCCTGGGGAGGGGCGTGTACCCACCTCCTGCTTTAGGTCTGTTTCCAGCGCTGGGAACATGTTACTGCTGTATGGCACACCGGAGATCAGTCACATAGGCATCCAGCCACAGCTCCTGCCCGAGTTCCAAAAGGGCAGCTGATTGCACAGAAGATAAACAACAACAACAACAACAACAACAGAACTGAAAAGCTTGCCCATATTCACCACTCCCACTCTTTGCTCCCGCAACTCCCGTGCGATTTTAGGACGCCCAGCCACATCGCTCCCTCTTCCCTGCCGACTCAGTCTCTGCTTAGGCAGAGCCCCCGCCGGTGGTTCCCTATGCGGCACGGAGGCGCACCTGAGGAATTAGGGAGGGCGACCGGTGTTCCAGCCTTCTCCTCCCGAGGCGGCCGTCGTTTGCAGGCCACAGGCTTCCCTCTCCCTGAGCAGAAGGATGCCCGCCACCAGGAGCCGCAAGGAAGTGAAAAAAATGAGAACGGGCGGATATGGAGAGTTCGTTTGAGGTAGATGGAAAAGAAAGGTCAGAGGTCGGAGAGTGGGCTCTGAAAATGACGTGCAGGGGTTCAGGGCTTCCTGGTCCGGGGAAAGGTGATGATAGGAAGTTACCCGCAGGGTGGGCGGCGGGGTGGACTTCTTAGAAGCGCAGAGGGAAGGGAGCCGCCGCGTCCGCGCTCCCGCCACCCCGGGCGCAGGGGCGAGCGAGGCGCCTGCGGCGGCAGGAACGCCTGAGTGAGGCGGGAGGCTAAGGCACAGCAGGTAGAGGGCCCCGCTGCGCACCGGGCGGACGCGAGAACCAAGCTCACCCGCCACCTGCTGCTAGGGCCCGCGTAACCTAGCAACCGCAAAGCGGAAGCCGGGGGACGGGCGGCCGGGCGCTTCCGGGGGGGTGAGGCCCCGCCTAATGAAGAAGGGTTGCTATTTGACCTGGCCCGCAACCTAGGCCTGTGCGCCCACAGACTGGGAATCAGCCGGCGACGCCCGGATCACAGGCCGGCAAGATCGCGGTTTCAGAGTCCCCCTCTTCGTACACGAATGCGGCACCACTTCTGGGTCGCCGGTCGCAACGGGCCGGGGAATGCAGAGCCTGTAATCCTCAACAGACCCCAAACTCGTTTGCTGTCCTCAGCTTCAGCTAACAAGCGTTGCCGAAAGGGTGCCACTCTCACATCCACGTTTCTCTCCCTGTCCCCTCCCCCTCCCGTCTGAAAAGCAACGAAAAATGTCCTCTGGTGAGGATTAAAAAAAAATTAAGATTGACTTAAAATAAGACTTGGTTACATAATCACGGAGTTAAGTTTACAAGAGGATAGACCATCAGAAGTATTAAAAAAAGAGGCTTTATTAGAGCATATATACAAATTTACAAGGCCAGAAACTGGATAAATACAAACAGCTTTAAAACACAATTTGACTTTTCTTCAGTTTAAAGTGACTTTTACCTGATTGTGGTACAATAGAAAATACAAAACAGTAAACCGCTTTTTAAATACTGGAATTTTATGGAAAATAGTTCACACATAGAAGGGAGGAGGATTTTGGAATAGGTAAGACAATGGAGACATCAACATACAGTGGCCCTGGCTACACAGACGGCCACAGATGTTAAGGGGGATCCTCAAAGACAAGAACACGTGCTGCCGCTGCTGGTACTGAAATGGAAGTATTTCATCTTGTGCATGAAATGACAGCCACCGATTCCAGAGTGTGCGAGATACAAGTTTTAGAGCATGGCCGCCTGCCAGCACAAGGCAAACAGCAGCCTGACCCAGCTCCGCACTCCAGGGGGAGCCAAGCAGAGGAAGCGTTCAGGGAGACTGTGACACCCCAGGGAAGTGAGGCAGAGGCCAGAGCTGCCCCCTAATTGCACTTGTTCTGGAGCGGGGTGGGAGCGCTCCACTGGGGTGCCTCACGGGCCTCCATCAGGAAGGGACACTGCTCACTTCCCATCAGGGTCCTCTACAGAGGTGTCACCCTTACGAGCCACATGGTACAGGTACAGGCTGCTGAGGTGACGTAACTAGCATGCTGAGTTTGCCAGTGTGACAATAAAGGCAGTCAGACCCAAGTGTTCAGTCACCTCACCCTTCGGCAAAAGAGAAAAAACCACATCTCACAAATGTGAAATTCTGCGTGTATGTCCTTGCCTAGAAAATTCATATGCTCCCCCCTCATAGCATTTAGTTTATTGACAACAGTAAAACAAACAGGTTAAGACTGTGAACACACACACAATCAATAAGAACTGAAAATAAAACAGAACAAAAACTATGTGTTTGGAGTCATTTTCCTTCGCTTCAGTCTTGCTCGCCAATCCTCAGGAAGGGCTTCAAAATTAGCATTTCTTTCTGCCATGCCACTGTGAAAACAACATAATAGATTACTTCACCAGGAAAAGAAAAAAAAAAGAATAAAACCATTCATTTCCTACCAAAGATATCTAACTGAAACAGATGTGAAAGTTTCAAGATGTAAAAATGCTTCAAGTTCCTCAACTAGTACCAGAAAATTCTTTATCAAATTTCTTTTGATGGGTCAATGAAGACATACACACACTTTATATAGTTTTATGTGTATGTTAGTGCATACATTTATATATCTTTAGCAACTACTAAAGCCACATTAAAGGAATAAAACACATTCTTATCAAAGTTTTTAATGGCCTCTGGAGTTATGATTCTTTAAAGAAGATATATTTAACCTTCAATATACCATCAGGAACCTTTAGACCTAATGTTTTTGAGATTCTCTTTTGATCAGTTCTATTCATAAAGAGTGGTATCTCATGGCTTATTCAGTCATTTAAAAAAATAGATTAGCCCTGGCTCAAGTGGCTCCGTGAAATGAGCACCAGCCTGCAAACCAAAGAGTTGCCAGTTTGATTCCCAGTCAGGGCACATGCTTGGGTTGTGGGCCAGGTCCCCAGTAAGGGCCGTGTGAGAGGCAACCACACATTTATGTTTCTCTTCCTCTCTTTCGCCTTCCCTTCCACTCTGTTTAAAAATAAATAAAATATTAAAAAAAATTAAAGCTCTCAGATTCTATCTTGCAATTATCAGAATGGGTGTACTAGATTCTTTTCAAAATCTAAAATAATCTAAGATAAATTACAGGATTGTTGGCATTCCCCTCCATCATTTTAAGTAGTTTGCTATTTCATCATTGTAGGAATTAATCATTACTGAATACCCAGCAATACTAAAAAAAAAAAAAGACTAAAACAATAAAAAACAAACCAACCCTGAATAATAATGGAATTACCTACAAGGATAATGCAAAAGTGAGATAAATTGTCACTAATACCATCCCTCAGTTTTCTAACTATGTTGCCCAAAATAATGTATCAAGTCTGGAGAAGACATCTGCACAGTTTTTTGTTATTTGTTTTTTTGTTTTACAAATATAAAACAAAGTGAGAGTGGCATTGTAGATTCTAATTATGATAAAACTGACCAAATAAGTAAAATCTCAGATTATGTGTTAAGACTATATTCTTCTTTAAAAAATTTTTTTTACTTATTTATTTTTAGAGAGAGGAGAAGGGAAGGAGAAAGAGAGGGAGAGAAACATGTATGTGTCATTGCCTCTCATGTGCCCCCTACTAGGCACTTGGCTCACACCCAGGCATGTGCCCTGACCTAGAAATCGAATCAGCGACACTGATTCACAGGATGGCACTCAATCCACAGAGCCAAACTAGCCAGGCATATTTTCTCTCTTTTTTCAAAAAGATTTTATTTGCTTCATGCACGCCCCTTACTGGGGACCTGGCCTGAAGCCCAGGCTTGTGCCCTGACTGGGAACTGAACTGGCGACCGTTTGGTTTGCAGGCCCGTGCTCAATCCATTGAGCTACACCAGCCAGGGCCGGAAGACCATATTCTAAATGAATTTTCTCAAATTCAAGACTGGTGAGTAAACAGTATTCCCTAAAGACAAAAAGGAAATGAAGTATTCTCATTCAAAAAGAACAATTTCATCACCCAGTATGCTGTAACAAGAACCTGGACCAACTCATTTTCCTAAAAAGATGCATGACAGTAATCTTTGCAGTTTTATGATGCTGCATGCTAACATTTATTTGATAAGGTCCTCAAGTGGAAAAATGCTAAAAGCAGATAGGTAGTGATTGGAAATAGATATTTTTAGAAACAAATAAATTCAATTGGTGTTTATGTGTTCAAAAATGAAAATATTTTGGATTACGAAACAAAGAATGACTATCTTCTACCAAATGTTTTTGTAAATACTGTTTACGGATACTGCCAGTTCAAAAACCAGAATAAACTAGACCTATCAGAGATAAATTTGAAATCTGGCATCACTATTTATGAGACAGATATGGTCTAGGTTATGCATGACAATTGACATTATTCTAATGTTGCTCATTTCAGTATGTGTAACTTCAAAACGAGGAAAATAAAAAATAAAAATTTGAGTTAGCTATATTTAAATTCTTAAAATTTCTAATATGTTGCTTTCACCCCTTCCCTTTATTTTTAACTTCTGTAAATTATATATAAAATAAATTTTTAAAAAGTATATAAAAGGGTCAGTCTAATTAGATTTAGAAGTAAATGGGGGCTGTTATTTTCCCTGGTATCCTGAGTGTTAAAACACAGGCCTTTGCATAAGATGAACAACTGGTAGGAGAAAGTATTGCAGCTCTGATAATTCTGATTTTAAAAGAGGCTAAACCATAGTGTTTATGGATAAATATTTCTATGAATTCACCGCAACCCACCCCATCTGTGGTCTCTTTACCTGACCAGCTGCTGCTGTTTCCACTCTTCAATTCGCTTCTGTGCTGTTGATTCCCGGTCCTCCTCGCTGGAACTAGAGTTCTCCTCTTCATCTAACTCACGCTGGATACTCTGCCACTTCTTCACCAGAGATGGCATTTTGGTTTTACTCTTCTTTGCCTATAGCGAAGGTTAAAGGTCAGAAGGAATACAATACATAAAATAAGAAAACAAGTCCTCCCCATGTGACATCAGGATCTTTTCCTAGTGCTAAAAAATAAGTAAACTAAAATCAAAAGAACAGAAATACAAAATAAATACCAGTCTAAGTTCTTGCCAAAAATTCCTACCAACTATAAACTGAATGCTAGGCTAAAAATTTTAAAAATGTAAACATGGTTGTCTTATCAAATCAGGCCAGAAAAAATTTTTTTAGCCTCCTTGTTCTATGGAATTCAGAACTGTTGCCCTCACCTCATCTCCAGAGAACTGTGGTGTTCTTCACAAATTTTAAATAGATGCAGTGTTAACATCAAGTGAAAAATAGAGGTGAGAAACAAATGACCAGCATTTCTGGGGAGAGCAACAAAGTCCATGGCAATTATTAAATATGAAAAAAGTGAGGAGATGTATCAAAATACGCGTAACATTTTTTAAAGTTTTATTTATTTATTTTCAGAGAAAGGGAGGGAGGAAGAACAGAAATATCAACGTGTATTTGCCTCTTGTACGCCCCTAACCAGGTACCTGGCCTGCGACCCAGGCAGGTGCCCTGACTGCGAATGGGACTGGCAACCCTTTGGTTTGCAGGCTGGCACTCAATCCACTGAGCCACACCAGCCAGGGCAATTTTAAGAGGGTATTAATAAATTTACTTTCCTTCTTTTGGCTTGTACCTTCATTTTCTAAATTTCCTACAATAAACACACACTTTTATACTAAAAAAAAAACAACTTGTGATATTTGCAAATGCAGAACTATATACATCCAACATGGCTTACTCCATCATGACCTTCAGGCTTCCGATCAATGGCACTCCAGCAGAAAAGCCTTCCTTTACCGCCCGATCTGAAATAGTACCACCTCCCAAAGACTACTTTCTGTCCTCTTACATGGCTTATTTTTTTCACTGCATTTTATTTTAAAAAACACTTTATTTATTTTTAGAGAGAGGGAAATGGAGGTAGAAGGAAAGGGACAGAAACACTGATGGGCGAGAAAAACACCAACCGGCTGCTCCCTGTGCACCCCCCAACTGGGGACCCAGGAGTGGCCGAGTGAGAATTGAAGCAGCAACCTCCCGTTCGCGGGAGGATGCCCAACCCACTTAGTCACACCATTCAGAACTTTCCACTGCATTTTAAAACGCTGAACATTTATTTGCTTATCTGTCTCACCACCTCTGTTCCCACTTCTCCCCTAGCTGGCGAGAAAAGAGGCTGTAAAAGCAGAGATGAATTCGCTTGATTTACTACCAAATCCCAAGCTCCTAAGATTCCTGACAAGTAGTATACATTCGAAATATACTTGACACATGTGACTAATTATGTGAAATTAAGAGCCACTGTATTAGAAATTGATAAAACAAACGTGTATTAGTTTCTGAAAAGGAGCAGAGCTGTGTGCTTGAAGAGCTGACCAGGTTACAATCTAGGCATGACACGCAGGCACTCGAGTGCCAGCTGTGACTGCACGCTACTCATCCTGCCCAGACTGGTTATGAGTGTCCACGCTGTTTTCCCTGCCTGCACTCGGCACCAACACGTCTTAAGTCCCAAAGATCTGTGTCAATAATATTTTTTAGCCTGAAAAAAATACTTGGCTCCCTGCTCCATACCCTATTTTGACTGTCATTGACAGTTCTTAAGTATTGAGAAAACGGATGCCCATCCTATGATGCTTTAGACCTGCAGCTCCACATACCTTCCCACATTCCATTCTCTCATTTCACCTGTGGTACAGAAAGACCAACCACACACACAACCTTCCAGAAACCAGAGCCCATCCTGGGTTAGCAGCAACGTGGATAAGTAATGGTCACGTGTGTGTACAGGGCTTACTGAACACCTGCAAATGTGATTAAAAACCAAAGATCTAGAGAGAGTCACCACTGTTCCATTTTGACCTTTGTAAGGTTTCATGAACTTTTGCATTTTTAATTCCTATATGTCACGGGAAAATAAGTTTTATTTTAGAAGTTGTCTGTCAACACTTGAAATCATGGATACTGAGTTGCACTGGCTATTTGAACACATTTAAATAGGGCAACACTGAAGCCAGAGGAATAAAAATTAAATGGCTATAACTCCTTTTTTCTAGTTTATTTTCTATTAAGCTGCACACAAACTCTTCATTTTGGTGAAAATATATATTGGTCTCAAATATTCTTATACATCAGAGGAATTAATTATGCATTTTATATTCTTTAAAAATGGCTTGTAACAACAAAAAGGTTGTTTCTTTACAGATATCAGGTACATAAAGACCATGTATTAATTTAGAATTCTGGGTTTTCAAAAATGATTATTTATATTAAGATCATAAAAGCATACCTGGCTAAAAAATTACTTGTTGAATTAACAGAGGAGAAAGTAGTTAATTACCTCTTTTGGAGGACTGAAGGAAGAATGCTAAGGAAGGCTTCATAAAAGAAATGATTCCTGATGTACTGGCTGTCTAACATTTAATTGTGTCAAGAATGAACACTGGTGGGATTCATGGACAAAGCTAAGACGAGGGGATAAAACAGTACGTTGGCTCAGAAGAACTGTAGTGTGTATGCTATGGTACATAGCTTGAAAACAGTCTATTCAAGATATGGTCCTAATTGTCACTGTTGATTTTTATATTTACTCCATTTCTAGATAATTTCTGGAACCACGGTACCAACTTGGACACGTGTGGTTCAAATCCAGAAATACCTTGTCTATTTTTTGTGAACATAAAACTCATTCAGGAAGGTTCCTCGAACCATAAGGCAAATGAATTTGCTGTGTTGATCCATGGAGCAAAAGATCACACAGTTGAGGTTGAAGCAGACAACAGAACATCAACACTGGGAGAAAACACTATTCAGAAACTTTCTTTGGGTAATTAGGGCATTCAAGTGCCCACAAAGGTGGTATCTGAAAGATGGCAGACCGAAAACCCTGAGCCCTTGTTCCCACGTGGAAACATTATGCAAACAGATACAGACGGACTAAAACGGCTTTGTGGGAACTGTGAAAAACAGAGATTCACAGCAACCAAGAGAATACCCGATCAAGCAAAAGCCACTTAAGCCCTGCCAGGCTGCTCAGTTAGTTCAAGTGTCATCGTGATATGCCAAGGTTGCAGGTTCAATCCCAGGTCAGGGCACATGCAAGAATCAACCAATGAATGCATAAAAAAGTAGAACAACAAATCAATATTTCTCTCTTTCTTGAAACCTATTTTTAAAAAAGCCACTCAGAACAGTAGGAATTATTGTGGTGTATTTGCTTATACTTGCACAATCCCTTCCCCAGTGCTATTGGGATAAAGTAACCCAATTCTCAGTTCCCTCCCTTAGGAGGAAAAAAAAAGCAATGTATGTATACCTGAAACTACTACAAAATAATACTGGACATAAACTGTAATGGAAAAAAAGCGGAATGTGTTAAAATATTCTGGCCTATCACGACCTAAGAACAGGTTTCTGTATGGCCTGACTGGGAGCAAAGGCAGGTGCCAGAGCTTCCGAAAATCACAGGACTGTAGTCATGTGAACACCTGGTGCCAATAGATTATGGGAGAGGAATACAATAGAATAATCTAAGGCTCCTAGAAGAAGGAGATGCGAGACTCATAGGTTAATTAAAACTAAATGTATACAGGTAATGGGGGGAAAAAAACCAAAGCAGCACAAGTCTAGGGAACACATGCCCAGAAAAGGTCCAAAGAAAAAATCCTGAGCCTTCACGCTGGGCTTATTAATGAACGTCTTCCCCATACACAGCCAGTGTACAGACTGGGAGAGTTTTGTCAAATGCCCAATTTTCAAGAAAAGATCACAAAGCATACAAAAAAATTGAGAAACATGCCCATTCAAAGGAACACAATAAATCTCTGGATACCAACTATAGATCAGCTGAATTGAAAAATTCTTTAGTTCAACAGCAGACTCCAATAGGCAGCAGAAAAAAAGAATCAGCAAAATTGATAAGTCATTTGAAATTGAGTCTGAGAAGCAAAAATATAAAGCAAAGAGAATAACAGTCTAAGCACTTATTGGACATCATCAAGCACACTAATATGTGCATTATGGGAATCTCAGGGGGAGACTGAAAAGGGGCAGAAAGCTTATTTGAACAAATAATGGCCCCAAATTTATGAAAGGACATGAATTAACACATTCAAGAGGCCTAACGAACTGTACATAGGATTAAACCCAGAAGACCACATTGAGACACATAATCAAACAGCCAAACAGGGAATCTTAAAAGCAGCTAAAGAAAAGTGACTTGTTCAGAGGATTTCTGGCATAAACCTTGCAGGTCATAGGCAGTGGGATGATACATGTAAAATGATCAAAAGAAAAACTACCAACTGAGAATTCTATGACAGGCAAAAATGGCTTTCAAAAATGAGGGAGAAATTAAGACACTCCTAGATAAACATAAGCTGAAGAAGTTCATTATCACTAGACTTGTCCTGAAAGACATGCTGAAGGGAGTCCTTCAAGTGGAAACAAAAAGATGTTAAATAATAACTTGTTAAACAAAATCATAAAGTTCTCTGGCAAAGTAAATATAAACAATCACATAGACAAAAAGAGTATTATTGTGATTTTAGATGGCAATTCTATTTACTCTACAGAATCTAAAAGACAAAAGCATAAAAAATTCTAAATCTATGTTAACAAGTACGCATATATAAAGATATAATTTTTAACACCAACAACATAACTTCAGCATATTCTATAAAATTTCTATGGTTGGACCAAATACAGAATGTACATAAAAGAAATGAGAAGGGAATCAAAATGTGTCACTGAAAAAATCAACTAACCACAAAGGAAGACAGTAAAGGAGAAAACAAGGGACAAAAAAGCTGTTAAACATATACAAGTACTTATTGCCATTTTATTTTGACATTTTTGTTCCTCTTAAAGAAGACCCTTTAATATTCCAAATGAAAAGGAAATACATAACACAAGTAACAAAAATGGCACTATTAAGTCCTTATGTATCAGTAAGCAGACAGGCAGATTTAAAGTGAAAGGACAGAAAAATACGTTCCATGCAAACAGTAATCAAGAGAAATCAGGGGTATCAATAATAACACAAGACAAAATAGACTATAAGTCTAAAACAGTTACAAAAAGTAGAGAAGACCATTACATACTAAAATGGTAACTAAATCCAACTTTATTAAAACAATACCACCACTTACGATAACATTCAAAAAGATAAAATACCTGTGAATAAATTTAGCCTAAAAGACTTATACACTGAAAACTATAAAAATTTGTAAAATGAATTAAAAACCTAAATACATAAAAAGAAGTCCTGTGCTGATGCACTGAAAGATTCAAACGATATTGGTAAGATGGCAATAGGATAAAAACAATCTACAGATTAAATGCAGTCCCTATTAAAATCACACTGCCTTTTTATGCAAAAATGAAAAACAAGACCTCTAAATTCACGTAAAATTATAAGGGTGGAGGTGGTAATGGTGACATTTTCAAAGGTAATGGAGATTGAAGCACAGACCCACTGGACTGAAGAAGGGTCCAGAATAGCCAATATTGAAAAAGTACTTTTAAAAAATTATTAAAGATTTTATTTCTTTAGAGAGTAGGGAAAGGAGGGAGAAACATGATGTGCAAGAGAAACAGTTATTGGCTGCCTCTCTCACTCCACCCAATGGGGACCTGGCCCATAACCTAGGCATGTGCCCAGACTGGCAACTGAACCGGCAACCTTTCGGTGAGCCACACCAGCCAGGGTGAAAAAGTACTTCTTAATTTCAAAACACTATACTATACTATAAATCTATAGCAATCAAAGCATTGTGGTACTGGCATACAGACCAATGGAATAATTTAAAAGTCCAGAAATAAACCCATGTATTCATGGTGAATTGATTTTAGATAAGGTCTTCCATTCAATGGAGAAAGAATGGTATTTTCAACAAATTGTGCTGGGACAAAAGAATATCCACATTCAAGAAAATGAAATTTAACCCTTTACCTAATAACCTAATCTAAGTGCTAAAACTATATAACGCAGAGCATGAGAGATCTTGCTTCCTGTATGTCATGAGTTTGGCTCAAATAAACTCATAAAAATTAAAATAGTAACAACTACACAACTCTGAGAAGAAAACATAGAGGTAAATGTCCATGACATTGGATTTGGCAATGAATTCCCAGCTCTGACCCGAAAAGCAGAAGCAGAAATGAAAAAACAGTAAGTTGGACTTTATCAAAATTAGAAACTCTGGTGTACCAAAGGACACTATCAGAATGAAAAGGCAACCCACGAGTGGGATAAAATATTTACAAATCATGTAACTCATAAGGGACCCTACCCTGTAATATATATTGAACTTTTACAATTCAGTAACAAAAGACAACCCATTTAAAAAATGGACAAGGGACTTGAATAGACATTTCTCCAAAGATATACAAATGGTTAACAAGCAAATGAAAAGCTATGTAACAAGATTACTCACCAAAGATATAGAAATCAAAACCATTATAAGGTGCCACTTCATGGTCATTAGGACTGGTATAATAATTTTCTTAAAAAATGGAAAATCACTAAGGGGACTAAAAGGTAATGTTAAAAAGAAAATTAAATCTTTTTTAAAAAAGGAGGGCATGAGGCGCCAATGTAGATCTTCTGCTGAAGAAGTAAGAGTGGAGAAGTTTAGGAGTTGAGGAATGAAGATTAAAGAGGGTAAGATCTCACACACCAGTGGAATACAGGCCATTTGCATATGGATAAGTGACAAGTTAACTGGCTACTAGCTCCTAAAGCAACACACACTTTCATGATAGCCTGGCCAAGATAGAGGCATAGGAAAACATGCTTTGCCCCTGTGCACAACTACAGAAAAAATTACAAGTATATTACAAAACAAATTTTACTCAGATTCATTGGAAGATTGAGCCGTATAGAAGTTTAACAACTCAGGATTTAAAGAAGTCACATTCTTCCAGACAGGCGCCTTTTCTACAATAGGACATGCTACTAAAAAAGGAGGTCAAAGTAGCTTACTTAACACAGAAATGAACGCAGGGAGGCTGGCAAAATGAGAAAAGAAATATGGCCCAAATGAAAGAACAGAACAGAACTCCAGGAAAAGAACTAAAGGAAATGGAGATAAGCAACCTATCAAATGTAGAGTACAAAACACTGGTGGTCAGGATGCTCAAAATATCATTGGGGTACTACAACAGTGTAAAAAAGACCAAGGCAGAAATGAAGGTTGCATTAAGTGAAATAAAGAAAAATCCACAGGGAACCAACAGCAGAGGAGATGAAACCAAGATTCAAAATGATTTGGAACATAAGGAAGAAAAGAAGCATTCAATCACAAAAGCAAGAAAAAAAAAAGAATTAAAGAAGACAAGAATAGCGTAAGGAGTCTCCGGGACATCTCCAAATGTACTGACATCTGATTCATAGGGATGCCAGAAGAAGAAGAGCAAGAAATCAAAAACTTATTTGATAAAATAAAGAAAGAAAACAGACATACAACTCTAGGAAGCACAGAGTCCCAAACAACTTGGATCCAAAGAGGACCACACCAAGACACATCATAATTAAAATGCCAAAAGATAACGACCGAGAATCTTGAAAGCAGCTACAGAAAAGCAGAGTCACCTACAGAGGAGTTTCTGAAAGATTGCCAGCTGATTTCTCAAAAGAAACTTTGTCTAGAAGGGACTGGTAAGAAGTATTCAAAGTGATGAAGGAATTCCAGCCAAGATGGAGGTGTAGGTAGATACACTTTGCCTCCTCTCATAACCAAAAGGAAGACAACAAATTTAAAAACAGAAAACAACCAGAACTGCAAGAAAATCGAATTGTATGGAGTTCCAACAACCAAGGAATTAAAGAAGAAACATTCATTCAAACTGGTAAGAGGGGCAGAGATGATGTGCAGCAAGGCAGCAGCTGGAGGACCAGTGAGCAAGGCGGTGGCTGGTGGTCCCACATTTGTGTACAGATAAATCAGGAGGAACAACTGGGGAGTGAGATACACTGCTCATGCCAGGGTTCTAGTGCAAGAAAAGAAAGTCTCAAAACCTCTGGCTGTGAAAACCTGTGTGGGTTGTGGCAGTGGGAGAAACTCCCAGCTTCATAGGAGAGTTCGTTGGAGAGACCCACAGGGTTCTAGAATGTATACAAACCACCCTTCACCCAGAAATCAGCACCAGAAGGGACCATTTTGCTTGTGGGTAGTGGAGGAAGTGACTGAAAGCCAGCGAGAGCTGGGCTAGTGGCATTGTTTCCTCTTGAACCACTCCCCCACATATAGTGCCACAACACAGCAATGTGGGTTGCCCCACCCTGGTGAATACCTAAGCCCCCACACCTTACTACGTAATAGGCATGCTGAGACAAAGAAATCAGGCCCAAAGGATAGAACAGACCAAAGCTCCAAAAATAGAACTAGGCAATTAAGAGACAGCCAACTTATCAGATGCAGAGTTCAAAACACTTGTAATTGGGATGCTCACAGAAATAGTTGAGTATGGCTGGAAAATAGAAGAAAAAGTGAAGGCTATGCAAAGGGAAATAAAGAAAAATATACAGGGAACCAACAGTGAAAGGAAGGAAACCGGGACACCAATCAATGATTTGGAGCAGAAGGAAGAAGTAAACATTTAACCAGAACAGAATGGAGAAACAAGAATTCAAAAAATGATGAGAGGCTTAGGAACCTCTATGACAACCTTAAACATTCCAACATCCGAATCATAGCGGTGCCAGAAGAGGAAGAAGAGCAAGAAATGGAAAACTTATTTGAAAAAATAATGAAGAAAAACTTCCCTAATCTGGCAAAGGAAATACACTTCCAGGAAGTCCAGGAAGCTCAGAGAGTCCCAAAGAAATCAGACCCAAGGAAGCATACACCAAGGCACATAATAATTACATTACTCAAGATTAAAGATAAGAAAATCTTAAAAGCAGCAAGAGAAAAGGAAACAGTAACCTACAAAGGAGTGCCCATAAGACAATCAGCTCAGCTGATTTCTCAGAAGAAACCTTGCAGGCAAGAAGGGGCTGGAAAGAAGTATTCAAGGTCATGAAAGGCAAGGACCTACACCCAAGATTTTTCTATCCAGCAAAGCTTTTATTTAGAATGGAAGGGCAGAGAAAATGTTTCCCAGATAGGACCAAGTTAAAGGAGTTCATCATCACCAAGCCCTTCTTATATAAAATGTTAAAGAAACTTATGTAAGAAAAAGATGATCAAAATGATGAACAGTAAAATGACAACTTACAACTATCAACAACTGAACCTAAAAAAACAAAAATTAAGCAAACAACTAGAACAGGAACAGACTCACAGAAATGGAGATCACATGGAGGGTTATCAGGGGGGAGAGGAGAGAATGGGGGAAAAGGTGCAAGGATTAGTAAGTACAAATTGGTAGGTACAAAATAGACAGGAGGGGATGTTAAGCACAGTACAGGAAATGGGAGTAGCCAAAGAATTTATATGCATGACCCATGGACATGAACTAAAGGGGACTGTTAGAGGGAATGGCGGTACTGGGCAGAGGGGGGCAAAGGGGGAGATTCTGGGACAACTATTATAACATAATTAATAAAATATATTAAAAAGAGAAAAAATTAAAAAATTGTAACAAAAAAAGGGAAAATCACAAATGTTGGTGTACATTCGGAAATACTGGAACCCTTGTACATTGCTGTGGGTAATGTCAAATGGGTTCCGTCACTGCGGAAAAACTTTTGGCAGTTCCTCAAAAGTTAAACACAGAATTATCATATGGCCCAGCAATTTTACTCCTATGTAACAAAAACAAGTACTCAATATGCATATATTCATATATATATTCATATCAGTACTATCTGTAATAGCCAAATGGACTAAAACAATACAAATGTCCATCAATGGATGAATGGATAAACGATCTGTGGTATATATAATGAACTATTACTAAGCTATAAAATGTAATGAAATACTGATACATGCTACAACATAGATAAAACTTTGAAAACACTGTGCTAAGTAAAGGAAGCCAGACATAAAAGTTCACATATTCATGGTTCCAGACAGGTAAATCCATGGAGACAGAAAGCAGATTTGTGGTTCCCAGAACCTGGGGTACGAGGGTGATGGGGAAAGACTGCTTAATGGTATGAGGTCTTCTGCTGAGGTGATGAAAATGTTACGTTAACTAGAGAGGTGGTGGCTGCACACTGTCAATGTACTAAATGCTACAGAACTGTATCCTTCAAAATGGTTAATTTTATATATCACTTCAATAATAAATGTTTTAAGATAAAATTTTTAAAAAATGTTAAGGGAGATTGACTATACCTTTTCTTTCTTTCCCTTTTTAGTCTTCTCAGGAGGTGGCATTTTGGGAGCTGGAGGTGGCGTTGGGGGAGCAGGAGGAGGAGGTGGCGGTGGTGGTTCTGTAACAGGAGTGGCAGGCACCGCACTGCGGGCCTGGACAGGTTGCAGTGTGGGAGCAGTCACTGTCATTGGGACAGAACACTCAGCATAACTCATAATTGCAGAGGCAGATGCCAGTCCCAGGTAATTTGGCTGCAGGCTCATTCCTCTGGCCTGATGACCCATTCCTGTTGCTGGATGGCTAACGGGTATCGCCTGGGGTCCGATCCCTGCAGACTGTTGCGCAGTCCCTGTTGTCTGGAGACCTAACACAGAAAACATAAAATGAAACTTTACGACAAATCCTGAAACAAGAAAGAAAAGGGAATTGAGGAACTTATAGATCACCTACAAAGTGATCTTCCTCAAAAAATATAGCCACATTTTCCAGTAGCAAAATATTTATTTAAAGAAAGATCCTACAACCTTTTGGTTCACTGGCTGGTATTCAATCAATTGAGCCACACCAGGCAAGGCACAAAATATATGTTTTTAAAAAGTTTTTTATTTATTTTTAGAGAGTGGAGAAGGGAGAAAGAAAGGGAGAGAAACCTGCAATCCAGGCATGTGCATTCACCAGGAACAGAACTGGTGAGCTGTAGCTTTACAGGACAATGCCCAACCAACTGAGCCACATTGGTCAGGGCTAGGAACAAAATATGAATTTCTGAATACTTTAAAATACTTTAGCATTAAAGCACTTAAACATCAAAACCACTGTTATGTAAATACAAAGAAGACAATCCGGAAGGATATATGCCAAATTGCTAATAGTAACCCAAGTGTTTAGCAAATAAAAAGAAACACATATAAATTGTCTATGCAATGAGAAGCTTTTAACACTAATTGACATACACTTATATGACATATAATTCTGGAAACAAAGATATAGTACATCGAGGAAAACATTTTAATCACGATGCTTACCTGTAGCTATAGGTGACTGGCTGTACAGGACCGGAGAACTACCAATGGTAGCTGATCTCTGAACTACTGCAGTACTAATCTCTGTGGCTTTTCTCTTTACTGCTTTAGTGGAAGGAGAACTAGAGATGGTAGAATCAACTGAACTCTGAAACACAAAAGAGTCAGTGGCTAAAGGACCTGGTTAAACATCCTCTTCTAAAATAAAACACGGTATCAATCATACCCTGGTCCCCTAAAACTCTTTAGGATGCCGAACAGCATTTCTCACCTGGCTTGTTACAACCGCGGTTTGTGTAGAAGGTTTCAGGGGAGTATCCTCCTCTGTTCCTGGGGCAGGGGGCTCCTCACTTCCCTCATCCTCCATCTCTACCTCCTGGATCTCACCATCTTCTACTGGAGGAGGGGGAGGAGGCGGAGGTGGCGGCGGAGGAGATTCTGGGGGTGGAGGTGGGGGCGGTGGCATTTCCAAAGGTAATGGAGGTTGAAGCACAGGCACATTTGACTGAAGGAGGGTCCAAAATGGAGTAAGCGGCATGAGTGATGAAGAAGAAACTTGACCAGAAAAGGACTCTTTACAAAGAGAACCTAAAAAAATGAACAAGAGTCAGGTAAAAAGCAATACAAAAACACCATGGCTTTTATTTACAGAAATGTGCAACTGACTGGTGAGACAAAATCTGACCCACAGACTTATTCTACATCAATGTCACTTAAGTACCAAATAACTCAGTTCAAAAATGATGTTCATGGAAAGATGAATTTATGAACCTCAAAGTTAGCACTCATACCTCAGCTATGAAATACTAATCTTGTTCTTTGGGTCCAGATTTGTAAAAGCATGAAGCACATTAACCCAATGAGAAATTTGGTCATCTGAACCTACACTTGGTTTCAAAATACACCAATGACAAGGCAAACACTCTGGGATCTCTTTATTTTCAAAAAGTGATGAAGGTAGTGATGTGCATTTGCAGTGCTGATTTCACGTTACTGAGTTAGACAAGAAATTGAGGATGGCCCAGAGAAGTACTCATTCAAAATATTCACAAATTCTACCTGTTTTAATTAATTTGGGTCACTAAGCTTTAAAAACCCATTTGCAAGGTGCTATTGTCAACTTTAACATTCCTTCACACTTTTGTGTGAATTACACTCATTTACTGAATCACAGAGGGTAATTTTATTTGTGGTGAGAAAAGGGAAATTTAGGAGAACAAATCTTCAAGGTAAATGATAACTAAAGCACACACACAGAAGAGGTGTCTGAAGATGCAGAGGATTTGAAATTGCTGTTGAAGTCCGAGTTAAATTACAGCTGAAAAGCTGTAGGATCAGCTTTCCTCTAGTTTTTCAAAATTCAGTTAATTACTGTCCTTTCTCTAGTGGGAAAAGCTTTAAGGATCAGAGAAAATAGGATATACTTACTTGTAGCCTTCCCCATCCCTCTTTATCGTCAATAGGGAAGTTTCACAATATATGGGACTATTAGATATATATCCCAGGAATGCTGAAGGGTATTTTCTCCCTAAAATTCATAGAATTTAGGAGTAGAAGACACATGAGAAATCATCTAGTTCAACCCTCTCATTTTAAAGGTAATGAAACCCAGGAGGAAATACGTAACTTGCCCAAGATTATATAGCTTAGTGGCCAGGTATGACTCCTAGTCTAGTGCTAGTTTACCAAGATTTCCCTGTGAAGTATCAGGAGTCCAAGAGGTTTAGAAATCTCAAATAAATCTCACTTCTCATGGAGATCCAGATGCAGTCACCTGTTAAATTTCATGGTCAAAAGCAGTGGATTAGGTAAGGGCTCTATCATAAAAGGCTCTGGGACAAGAATAAGGCATTCTACCTTACTTTGCTCAAAATACACCACAATGGCACTCAACAAGGTAAAACCAAAGTAACCATTAACCATTTGGCTTTTGAAATAGCTTTACTTTTCATGAAACAGAAAATTGATACATTATGTAAAAGACTTTAAGAACCTGATTCACACGATTACTGCAGTTATTTTGAGGAGTTGTTTAGGACTAAGGAAAAGAGCACCAGAAAACAGAAATGCAATTTTTTTAGCTAAAGACTTCAAATGTGTCATTGTACTTGTATTTGGTTATGCCTACCTATGAATTTATATACTAACTTTTAGACAAACAAAGACTGCGTATGGCCAAACAGTTTACTACATTACATAAAAGTATATCAAGATTACATCAGAACTAAGGCAATAAACATTGAGGCCTAGTATCATACTAAACTTCCTTCTAATAAACCAACTACAACAATGGTAGGTAAGTGAAAATGTCAGGTTTTATATATTGGCAGATTTTTCATTTAGAAGCATCACGCACTGTCAGTACAATTGTGATGGTGATATGCTGCTGTGCAGAGAAATTCAAGGAAACACAGGTTCCAGATTAACAGTGTGGTTTACAACCTCCAACAAAGCAGATCAGAATTAAACTTTGTGTGAAGTTTATAATATAAACTTTCATTTTAATATAAAATGAACCAGACTTAATAAATTTAGCAGCAAATAAGGAACACTTTTAGAATTAATATTTGAATCCCAAACTATATTTACTCAAAACATAAAAGCTGTGTCTTAATATTTATCATCTCCTTTAGCTTAAATACAAAGAACTTCCAAGAAATCCTCGTTTGGATATCCATGGATGTCGTACTACATGATGTTTTTCTTCATTTCTAAATGTAACCCAGTTGTTTTATTTTGCCATTAAAGAGAACACTTAAGTATGAAGTGCAAGGAGAGATTAACATGGTACATACACAGCTTTCATTATATGCTAACAGATTTAGAAAACTACAAACCTAAAGACAAAATAGTATGGGGATGCAAATTTTGAATGCTTCAAGAGCGTGTCTTTTCTATGCATCTTTATTTCTATTTATAGGCAGGCTTCCTTGATTTCCCTATATTCCCACAAAGAGAAAACTCTGTATATTCTGTATAGTATTTGAGCCAAGAGGCCAGTTTAGCAATTTCAAGCAAGAACTTTCATAAATAATACGTCCTCAGAGACTTTTTTTTTCTGAAAAGCAGCTATATTTAAACCAAGTGACACAGCCCAGGAAAACAGACATACTAGATATCTTGAAATATCACTCATCTTTACAGACATGTTAAATTCAAACATTAAACAATAAACAAGGACTAAAAATAAAGAGAACTCTGGAACTTCCTTGCTCCCAAAAGTATAGTAATTTTTCTTCACTGAAAGATTATTTTAACCACTGCTAAACTAACAAAGAGCACACACTACATGCATTATAAACTTTCTTTATAGGCTTAGAATAGTAATTGGTATTGCTTTTAAATCCCAAAAACCTAAGTACACATATGGATTTTATTTCCATCAAGTTTATCATGTGATTTTAGTGGTTTTCAATAAAGACGCTGAAGAATATAAGCTGGTTTAGCAGTGGCTTTTTCCCATAGCATAATTACTTTTATTTTAATCAGACAGGAATGTCTCAAGGTCTTCCCCTTACCAGACAGAACCAACAGGGTGTGTCCTCTGACCACAGAACACTTAGTCGGTAATTCTAGAGTCATCCAGCTTTGGAACATACAAGAAAGACATCAGACAGTGGTCAGGAGTGGAATCACCTACCCAGAACCACCATCAAGCCTCTTAAGTTCACTAACTACTAAAACACAAATAATAAAACCAACTTATTAGAATACCTATCTATCACTGCTACTAAAAGAAAGGGGGAAAGTAATCAAAAGAAAACCTCTTTGTGAAAATGGTTAAGTAAAATACCCTGTAACCTGAGAAAATGTGTTTGAAAAGGTAGAATGAAACCACCCTTTTGCTATGTTCTAAAATGATCACTGCAGTCATATGGGCTTTTTATTTAGAGTGCTCTGATGACGACTCATAGGCCGTTTAAGAAGTTAAAATCATTACCACTTTCATTTGGTACATCATGACAGCTTTTCTACTGGGATTAGGGAGCCTACAGAGCACAAAGCACCATTTCTGATAAGCACAATACAAAAGAATTCAGCTCTTCACTCCCTATCTTACCAACAGATTCCATGTCTTTTTATCTTCAAAGGTTTATTTCTTTAGAAATGATTCCACAGACTCTTGTCTTCATTTTAACAAATATTAATAGCTACCAGTTCGCTTAGATCAAAAGTTGTAATCAGTTTTGACTATGCTTCATTATTCTCTTATTTTTGCCATTCCAAGATGGACTTGGAGGGAAAAAAAATGTGTATATTCTTCCATTATGGGAAAATCAAGCCATGACTCTTACAAGAGCTACTAGATTCTCAGACTAACTGAGGAATCACGATATGACAGTCCCTCCCTGTGTCCCCTGAATGTACTGCAGGTCCTCGCCTAAAGTTCTGTTGTAACGTCAGTAAGATGAATGAGATGACATAGGAACCTCTTATTTTTATCAGTCTATGGTAAAACTGGTTTCATTACACATTGCTTTGTGTAGTCATAGAACCTGTCGAAGAGGTAAGTGAGGACTTACTGTTTATAACTAAACTGAAGAGCTCCAAGAGTACTTTAAATGAAGAGCCATCCTGATTTATAGAAAAATATTGTTGCCTATTTGTAATAATAAGTTATTTTGCTCCTCTGGAACAAGCATGGTCCTAGATTCATAGCATCTCTGTAGATCATTTGATTTGAAACAATCACACTTCCTTTAAGACTTCTTGTAATGAAGTTGAAAAATGAGGTTGCACTAGACTTCTACAGAAAGGTGCCACAAATCTCACATTATTATTACTCCACATAGATTTTCACAATTTAACCACACAGTTCCTTAGCATTAATTAGCATTCTGTTATTGGAAATCCACAGCTTTCTCTGTGATTGAGAGAGTGGTTATAGGACACTCTTTTAAACTCAAAATACAGTGGCTCATCATTTCATTTTTCCTCAATAGTATGCTGATTTTCAACTAGTTACTGCCTTTGTTTTCTTAAGCATAACTTCTGCATTCTTTCTTCAGGTTAAGCCACTTTCTTTTTTTAAGAACAAAAAGGTGGAGAGTGGGTGGGGAGGGAGGGGAGTGGGGAGAGAGGGAGAGAGGCAGAGAGGCAGAGAGAGAGGGGGGAGGGAGGGAGGGAGGGAGGGAGGGAGGGAGGGAGAGAGAGAGAGAGAGAGAGAGAGAGAGAGAGAGAGAGAGAGAGACTCTTATTTAAGCATTCATTGCCTACTTCCCGTATGTGCCCTGACCAGGGATTGAACCTGCAACCTTTGTGTACTGGGACAATGCTCTAACCACCTGGCCAGGGCTCAAGCCACTATTTTTTAACTAGAAATTTATGCTGTGACTTATCACCTGGCTGGTGTGGCTCAGTGGATTGAGCGCCAGCCTGTGAATGAAAGGTCACTGGTTCTATTCCCAGTCAGGGCACATGCCTGGGCTGCAGGCCAGGTTACTGGTTGGGGGTTGCAAGAGGCAACCGATTGATGTTTCTCTCTCTTTTTCCTCTCTCTAAAAATAAATAAAATATATAACAAAAAATTATGTTATGATTTAAATTATTTCCTTCTTTTATGATCTCAATACAACTCTTTTTTCTCTAAAATAATTTCTCTCCAATTAATTCAGGGTAAATTATCCCACCTGAGGAATTCTCGGAGGATTCTGTAGAATTTGAATCAGTGCCAGTTTTGTCTTTCAAGGTCTGTTTAGGAAGATTCTGGTCTCTACTTTCTTGTGCTTGGCTTTCTTCCTCCTCCTCCTCACCATCTGGGAACTCCCACTGAGACTCGCCCGATTGTTCGTTTACATAGAAATACCGTCTATGATCCCTAAATTACAAGAAAGAAAACACATGTTTTAAGACCCAGTCTCCTACAAGGACACTTCCACTTGGTCCTGTCCCAGGACAGCAGTCTGCTCTCACAGGGACGAACCTCTTCTTAATGGACTGCTATTCACAAAGGCAACAAAGAGCTTTGACATTTGAGAATGGAGAACCAAGGATAATTCAAAGCTATTTGCACTGCCAGCAGCTCTGTGAATACAGCCCTGAGCCCTCTCACACCAACAGATGACTTAGAAAACATCTCTTATATCCTTTTTTTTTTTTTGCCAATGCTTAACAGATTTCAAGTGTCATTAACAGAGGGACTCAGTTTCCTAGAACACTAATTTCCCTTCCAAAGAAGAGAACAACGAAGTATGCGGAAGGTGACTCTTCCCCTCTTGGACCGTGGAATTCACATTTCATACTCTTGATACCAAACACAGTGAAAGCTAAAGAGAGGGAGAGGATCTGGGAGCTGAAAAATAAAAGAGCAAAGATTTCAAATAACGAAAAAAAAATCAAGAAAAGTCAAATATAAAAAGAAATGTTTTCATCTGACCTGCTGGCAGAAGATAGTAATCTTGTTCTTCATTCACATCTTCAGCCACGAAGCTTTCCTTAACTTCACCGAGGTTAATCAGGAGTAGTTGCTTCCAGAGGTCCTGTAAAGCGCACAGAGCTCTCGCATGCGCTTAACCCCCAAGCCCGCCCTACTCCGTGCAACACTCTGGAGAGTAAAACCAGCTTTGTCCGATCTTGGAAAAAAATCCGTTACATGGAACACTTTAAACATTGTTTTTTGTTTCTCCAACGCGTGGCTGGCCCAAACTCTGTAAGCGTTTGCGGTGCTTTGCCTGCCCAGCACCGCTGACTGCAGCTGCTCTCAGTCTCCAGACAGGCTGTCATGTTGTCAGGTGGTGGTGATCACAAATCATGTCTGAGATGTCAAAGGTGAAAGGTGAAAAGGGGAGAAGAGTGCGTACCTGTCCCAGTGGCAGGACCAGCCTTTAGGAGTGGCGTTTATTTCATACTGTTTTAGTTGTTCTGCTGCATCCTGAAGTTTTCGTTTAAGGTAGTTTCCATTAAGAGCCCCTTCCCGCCAGTCTGCAATCCGAGTCTAGAATCAACAAACAAGGGTAAGTTTTAGAGACTTACTGTGTCAGGAGGCAGAAGAAGGACATAAATCCTCCAGTCTATGACTGTACTGCTAGACTGTAGCAGGAGTAGACTGAAGAGGAAAAGAATTCCCATCTTAATTTCATAAAATATGGGCCTGGACCGCAGTACATTTTACACTGCCAACTCTCCAGTATCTGTGAAAACGAGCAGCAGTTTTAGTTTCCCCCTTTAGACTATATTATTTCCCCAGTAATTTTACCTTCCATTTGGGCAGATAGTTCATTCAGGTCAGTAATGTTACTAATCAAAATTAAAAGTTCGGTTCAAAGGAAAACTAGTCAGCTTCCTACAGGAAGCTGGTTACAAAGAGGACTCAGAACTTTTTAGATTTCTTATACTTGAGCACTTATAAAGTACTTTCAACATTATTATGGTCTCATCTGATCATTATGAATAGAATTTTAACTTATTAGAAAAAAAACCTGTATTAAAATATGCGCCTTGCTCTGGCTGGGGTGCCTCAGTGAATTGAGCGCTGGCCCGCAAACCAAAAGATTCCCAGTCAGGTCCCTAGGTGGGGGGCATAAGAGAGGCAACCCATCAATGTTCCTTTCCCTCACGACCCTCCTCTCTGAAAATAAATAAAATCTTAAAAAAAAATATGCCTTTTCAGATGTACACCTATAATTTGTTATTAACCAATGTTACCACAATAAAATAAAATATGTATGCCCATTATAAGTGGTAAGTATAAGTATCATCATTATATACAACACATATACCTCTCAGTATTTATCTTAATATTTTGCTTTGGTTAATACACAGTTTTATTTCCTGGGTAAGTGGTTAAAATATACATCAAGGTTAAACATTTGAATTTAGGATTAAAACATAACAAGACAATCAACATTTCATTTAAACACTGACTATACCAAAAATGGCTAAATTACCTCAGTCTGTAAGAGCAGCACATGAAAGTTGGAGATGGACTGTCTATTAATGCCTAAAAATTCAAATTTACTTGTCAGGGTATTTGCTAGTTCTCCAATCTGAAACTGAAATGCAAGAAAGAAAAGTTAAAATAAAAATGGAATCAGCAATATTTTCTATATTAAGTAAAGTGGACCTACTTACAAATTATATAACCTTGCCCTGGCTGGTGTGGCTCAAGTGAATTGAGCACCAGCCTGTGAACCAACAGGTTGCCGGTTCGATTCCCAGTCCCCAGTAGGGGGCGTGTGAGAGGCAACCACACACTGATGTTTCTTTCCCTCTCTTTCTCCTTCCCTTTTCCTCTAAAAATAAGTAAAATCTTAAAGAAAGTTATATAACCTTTCTCAAGCAGCTGTATCCAGTTATGCAGAAGATAAAATTATAATTTATAGTAAAACAATTCACAGAAGGTAGAGAAATTAAAGCATTATCTACTTGAACACAACACATAATGCAATAGTTGAAAGCAGATCCTAAATGATATAACTCCCAACATTGTTCAAATTATTATTTATCCATTATCTATGTATACTAGCCACATTCCGAAAAAAATTAATTCTCCCAGTCCCTTCTACATTGTTGTACACTAGCTAGTGATTGAATAAACTCTTTCAAGACAAAAGAATATGCTAATTGGTTTTCCCAAGAGACTGCCCTTAAATAGCCATTTATCTTATATGGCTCAATTCTACTCATATGAGGAAAAAAAAAAAAAGAACTTGGAAGCAAATTTGCCTTTGTGTAAGGACACGAATTCCCACGAATTTTTAACTTTTAGTGTCGTTAGTACTTCCAAACTAGAGAAACCTTTGGCAAAGTATTGCTTTCTAAAGGAGGTTTATTATGAGAAAGCAATTAAAAATTTAAACTTTTAGAAAATTTCTCTACATAAAATCAGTCTTATTTCTTATTTTGGCCTTAAATATGACATTTCCACCCAACAAAGTAAATGATTTATATTTTGGAGAGAGTAAAGATTATTTTTACTACTTGCTAATAGGAAGTAGTTGAATGGTCAGACAATTTAAAAATATCTGTCATGCCCTGGCTGGTGTGGCTCAGTGGATTGTGCGTCAGCCTGAGAACCAAAGGGTCCCAGTTCAATTCCTAGTCAGGGCACACACCTGGGATGTGGGCCAGGTCAGGCCCCCCGCAGGGGGCACTGGAGAGGTAACCACACATTGATGTTTCTTTCCCTCTCTCCTTCCCTTCCCTTCTAAAAATATTCTTTGAAAAATTGTCATGTTGCATTAAGGAATATGTACACATACTTTTAAATCCTGTTCTTCTTCTACTTTAGGTGCTGTTTGTACTTTTGTCTTCTCTGAAGATTCTTCTATTTCCATCTCTTTGTCTGAATTCTCATCTATTTTTTCTGAATTTTCAGCACCAGTTGCTGCAAAAGAAAACACAAAATTAAATCAAAGGTATTAATACCGACAGAGTACCATAAACATTTTCTTACCCCTACAGCAGAGAGCTTTGAAAAAAAATGTTAACTTTCTCTCTGTTGCCTGTGTTTCTTACTTGCTAAAGAAGACCTAATGATTTATCAACCAATTGTCATCATTAAGTCAAAAAACTTTATCCTTTATAATCACTTTTGATATGGGCCTATCATTTACTTTGTTTTACTACATTATTTTACTTTGTTTTACTACATTATTTTATAGTTCCTGCTTTCTCTTTCTACTTTATTAATTTATTAATTTTTTCTTCCACAATATCATAGCTTCAAATTACTTACAAAAGCTAAATATCAAACTTGGAATATAGAAGGGTTCTTTATCAAGTGAGTTTTGAAAAAAAGGCTTTCAAAATCAGAGCAGCATTTTAAACTACCTGGTAACTTCCTTCCTGATCTGCTTAAGACCTATAGACAATCTGTCTGGCCTAACCTATAACCTACTCCTTTGGTTGGTGCTGATGTCTGCTAGCAGTGGGAACCTCCACAAGAGAACAGGTTTACCACCAACATGAATGGAATAAAAGAGATGAACTCTCTTTGTTATGCTCAACATCTGATTAACAAACTAATCCTCATAAAATTTAAATCATTCTGTCATGAGAACCAGATTTTTAAAAAAATCAAATTTGAGTACCTTTTCTCAACTCTGGTTATTCCTTGATCTAAGAAATGTGACACTGACATCACTTTCCTCAGCTTTTATTAGCCTAAAATGGCCTTGCTCTCTTTCATTTAATCATTAACGTCTCTTCTGCATTTTCTAATAATCTGAAATATAATTTTTCTACTCTTTCACTTATTAGTTTGTAATTCATTTATGTATCAGATATTTTATTTTACATCAGGTGGCAGGCATAAGAATTTAACAATTTTAAGCACCACTAGAGCTCTACAACTCGAATATTTTGAAGGGCAATTAGGCAGGATCTATCAAATTAAAATGAACACACCTCCTGACCTAGTAATATACCACTAGGAATCGATACGATGACAGAAAAATCTGCATTAAAAAATATATACAGGAGGGATGTTTATTACAGCATTATTTTTATTGTGAAGTACCACAGCAAATGTTCATAAAACATCCTAAGAAATGTGTACAACATACAGTCTTAATACAGGAGCACTCGAAGAACTATAACCCAGCTTAACAGAAGACTATTCCTAGCCACTCTGGCCTCTCTGCCACTACGTCGACACCAGATAGAACCTCTACCCTGATGGTGTTAGTAGTTCATTCCTTTTCTTTCAGCATGCATAGGTCTTTAAGCACAATATTTTTATGCATTTTCCAATTTATGTTTACAGAACATTAACATATGCATTCTTCTATTTCAATTCAACATTACTTCTGAGATTAATCCATACTGATGTTTATAAATACAGGTCATTTATTTTTCACTGCTGCTGTTTAGAATTTGATTTTAAGAATATACCATAATAGGGGGAAAATGGGGACAACTGTAACTAAACTATTAAAAAAAAAAATGTACCACAATTTATCCATTCTACCTTTGATGGACATTTGAATGGCTTGTATGTTTGATAATACAAATAATAATAATTATTTTTTCCTAATCTTCACCTGAGGATGTGTTTACTGATTTCAGAGTGAACAAGCAATGTTTCCTCTTTTGTGAACATTGATGTGAAAGAGAAATATCAATCAGTTGCCTCCTGTATAGGTTCCAACTAGGGATTGAGACCACAACCTTTTGGTGTACGGGATAATGCTCCAAGCAACTGAGCCATCTGGCCAGGGCTAAAGGCAGTCTTATTCTTAAGAGTGAAACACAAATATAACTTAACTATCCATCAATGGAGGAAGAGTTAAAGACACCTAGGCCCTGGCCAGATGTCTAGTTCAGTTGGTTCAGTTGTTAGTCTGTTGTCCCCATACAACAAGGGTGTGGTGGGCTCAATCCAGTCAGGGCACATAAAGGAATCAACTAATGATTGTTACAGAACAGTCATGGGGATGTAAAGCACAGCACAGGGAATATAGTCGATAAGAGTCTAATAACTATGTACGGTGTCAGATGGGTGTGAGATTTAGCAGGATGATCACTTAGGTTATATAATGTCTAATCACTGGAATGTACACCTTAAACTAATATAATAATGTATGCAACTGTAATTGAAAATAAAAAATGATTGAAAGAGTTAACCAACGAACGCATAAATAAGTGGAAGAAATCAATGTTTCTCTCTCTAAAACCAATAAAAACATTTTAAAATCTATTTGCTTAAAAAAATGGAGACATCTATACCATTCTGTGGTTTAGAACAATAATTTTCAAGACATGTTAAATGAAAAAAATACTGCCTAGTAATTCATATGGCTAATCTCATCTGTGTAGAAAATTTACATATTACATGTACACACAACTTCAAATGTAAATAGAAAAAAAGGTCCAGAATATACATAGGTCATACATAGGTCAAAGATATAGAAAATGGACCTTAGGTGTAGGGAATAAGAAAGATTAACTTTTAGAATTCTACCTATCTTCTGTATTACTGATTGAAAAGAGAAAATTCAAAGTTGTTTGCATTTATGACCTGTTTTTATTTGTTGATTTTTAAACCATAATTTGTCAGGTATCTTCTGCTAGGTATACTTAACTATGGTTTGGTATTTAAATCTTGCTGCTAATTTTCCACTACAGAACTGGGGCCAAATGGAGATAAAAACTTTAATTAGCTCTAATAAAAGATTGGAAAAATGCAGCAGGATCTCTTCCACATTACTCTGAACGAAGACAGTGAGTCCTCACTACACAGCCAAGCGGAGGCTGGGCGGCTTGTACAGACAGCAGAGATGGGCTGGGCTTGCCAGAGGTGGTCTCTGCTTGCCCTGCTTACCAGCTGGAAAAAGTGAGCTACGCAAGGTCAGCCCATGTTCCTATAAAGATCAACACAATTATTGTGGTAAGACAGTAAAAATAAAAAAAGGGGGCGCGGGTGAGGGTTGATCTTGTTTTTCTGTGTTTTGAGGAAGAAGTAATCCCCAATCAGTAGTAAATACACAACCCAATGAATGCCAGTTTTTTCAGAATCTTACTCTTCCACTAGAAGGTGAACCAGGAAAAGCTAGAGAGAAGTGAAAGGAAGCTTCCTTCCCAGCATTTTTCTAAAAAGGTTAAGTGCTGTCCCCGCTTCCTGCTGAAGAGGGAAAAAAAAAAGGAAAATGAAAGATTTCCCCTCCACATCTTTCACCTCTAAATCATGAATTACCAGTTTCTCCATTTTCTGGAGTCTCTCGTCCAGTTTTGCTAGAACTCCGGCTGGTAGATTCTGGACTGGTAGCTCGAACAAACATCTTCCACTTCCCTTTTTTAGACATAAGTCTACGCATTCCATCTTGAGATGCTGGCTGGCTGATATCCGAACGTGGACTAGACCCTGACACACTACCATCTCCCTCCTCCAAGGCTCGCAACTCTGCCTACAAAGAACATGAAAATAAGGTTAAGAGTGTCATTAACTGTTTATTACATTTAAGTGTCTGTGAGTAACAAGAATGTGTTCTCCGAATTTAAATCCTTAGAGGACAGGAAGCATTTAATACAATTTTTCCATGAGAACTGAGCATTATGGTCCACATTTAATTGTTACTCAATAAATGCTGATTCATGATTATAGTGAACAAATACTGATTTGAAGGAGATAGGTTCTAGAAATCCACTAACAGACAAAATATCCAACAGGTATACACAATAGATAAAGCCTAACTTAGCTACTAGTCCCTGGAGAGGAATCAAGGAAATAGGTTCAAGGAAATATTACTGTTATAACACCAGTTAAGATTTTCTTCACTCAAGGAAGCAGTAGATAAAACTATTCCAGGAAAATCAGGGCAGAAAATGAGTAAGAATCAACTTGTTAATCAGGAAAGTTTCCTGTGGACCATCTTTTTAAAAGATGGTGCTGCTTCTCCTTTTTAAAAGAAAAGCACATGCAATTATAGTTTCCTCATAATTCTTCTGTGATCTTACAAGCCTATTTAACTATCAAAAGGATACCATGGCTGATAACTGTAAGTTGATCTGTACTTTAATTGCTGGATTAAGAAACAAGTTATTACAAGAGTTTGTAATGCTTATTTGTTTAAGAAGCTAAATATATATTTTATTCACTGTATCTATCCTTAAATCAGAACAACAGCAGTCTTTATTGGTTGTCAACCAACAAAACAGGATCACCAGGAACCAAAAAAATATATACCAGCATAGTTCAAAAGCTTAAACGTATTTAGATGAAGGGTTAAGAAAAACAAAATTCCAATAACTGTGCTGTAAACTGAGAACAGTATACTCAGAATATGATAGTATTGAGAGAAGAAAATATGCTGTAACTAAAATTTCAAAAACTTACTTTTTTCCTTTCCAAAACTAGCTCCAGTTCAAGGGTATCTTGTTCCTCTTCCTCCTCACTCTCTCCAGATTGAACAACACTGCAAAGATCCTCCTGAGAAGGGTCTTCCATACTGTCCAATACAGCTTCCTGTGGCTTTACTATTGTCGCCACTTCTTCTGTTGTGCTTGTTTCTTTCACTTCTGAAATTGGCTCTACTTCTTTACAAATTACTTTTCTTCGCCATCTCTCTTCTTCTTCTTTTATTCCCTCAGGCAATAAAGGAGCAAGTAGTGATGCTGCCACCCCTTTCTTTTCTTCCTCATTATTTGAGAGAGCCTGGATTCCTTCATTTACTTCCTATAAAGAAGAAAATAATCTCACTTAACTTTCAAACAAATCTCACCTGTATATAATCATGTAGAAAATGATTATTTCTCAGTCACTGAATACGCTGAAAACCCAACTCCCAATAGATTATTATGTTTGTACCATTTTCCTTACATGTGTACAATGGGAACACTGCTACTTTAGGAAGGCAGTGTGACCTAGAATCTAATTGTGGGTGGAACGCAAACATATCCTCCCCCCAACCTCCATTGTCAAAAGACAGACTAGTATGAAGCACAGGCAGATTTAAGTAAGATCAGCCCTGACTGGTATGGCTCAGTTAGTTGGGCATTGTCCTGCAAAGCGAAAGGTCCCTGGTTTGACTCCTGGCTAAGGCACACGCCTGGGTTGTGGGTTTGGTCCCAGGTGCAAGGGCATGAGAGTGGCAACCAAATGATACTTCCTCCCTTTCTTTCTCCCTCCCTTCCCTTCCCTTCTCTCTAAAAATAAATAAAAACTTTTTAAAAGGCAGGTGCCCTGACCAGGAGCCGAACCAGGGAACTTTTGCTTTGCAGACGGACACTCAAACCACTGAACTACACAGCCAGGGCTAAAAATAAACAAAATCTTAAAAAATTAAATACATAAGTAAACAAATAAGACCAAAATTTTGTCAGCTCAGCAGGTTAGAGTGTTGTCTTGACATGACAAGGTTATGTGTTTGATCCCTGGTCAGGGCACATACAAAAAGCAACCGATGAATGTACAAATTAAGTGAAACAACAAATCAATGTTTTCTTGCCTCTTCCTCTATAAGACCAATAAATTTAAAAAAAAGTTTCACAGGTTCAACATAACTGTTGACAAATCTTCACCTTACTCTTCTGTATGATGAGATAACCTCACATTTATTATAAGAAGGTGATTTAGAGGACAGTGAAATATTTCTAAAATGCAGTGGTGATTATTATTAACGTATCTATTTCCTCTGCTGGGATAATTATTTTACCTCCCTCCTGGAACTGTAAAGATGAAATTATTCTAAAAACACTTTTTTTTATATAACCACCCACTCCATCATTTAAAAGCTCAAGATAATTAAAATCGTCACAACTGAGAGACTGGCTGTTATGGAAGTCAACAAACAGCAGGTGCTGGTGAGGACGTGAGGGGACCCTTGTGCACTGCTGGGGGGGATAGCAGAGTGGTGTCGCCCCTGTGGAAAAGAGCATGGAGGCTTGTCCAAAAACTGACATATAAACTGCCATGCAACCCAGCAATCCTGGTTCTGGGTGTTTATCTGAAGAAAATGGAAATAAAGTTCAAAAAGATATATGTGCTCCTATGTTCATTGCTGCCTTATTTACAGTAACAGAAAGGAAGGAAATCTTACCACTTGTGACAACATAGACAGCTAAGTGAAATAAGTCAAACAGAGAAAGACAAATACTGTAATATTTCACTTGTGTAAAATTTTTAAAAAATGAATGAACAGACTCATATATACAGAAAAGACATGGATGGCTGTGGGGGTGTGCAGAAGGCTACTGGAGAGTAAGAGAGTCACAGTTCAATCATAAGTAAGTCACGGGGATAGAAGGTACATCATAAGAAACACAGTCAAAATACCATAGCTACTTTGTATGATGACAGATTTTTAACAAGACTTATTGTGGTGATCACAATGTAAGGTGTGGATGCTGAGTCGCTACGTTGAACAGCGGAAACTAATACACTATTGCACTGACAACTACACTTATGTGGGATCCCCAAATAAAACTATTTTGAAGCCAGAAGGGGACCTGAAGCCCTGCCTACTTGGCTGTTTCCACAGCCTTCACAATGACCCAAGGAGCCTCTTAGGTACCCCGAAGCTCCAAAAGGACCACTGAACTTGTCAAACTGCTATAAATGCCATATAATAAACAGAAACATACTAAATACAACTTTAAGAAACGGAACTTATTCTATTTCACATCTCTTATAAAATAATAGAAGGCTTATTATATATCTGTGCCAGAATAACATTCAAATTCTTCAGATTTAAAAATAAGCAAGTGAGGCCCTGGCTGGTGTAGCTTAGTGGATTAAGCGCGGGCCTGTGAACCAAGAGATCACGGTTCGATTCCCAGTCAGGGCACATGCCTGAGTTGCAGGCCAGTTCCCAGCAGGGAATGCACAGGAAGCAACCATACATTGATATTTCTCTCCCTCTCTCCTTGCCTTCCCCTCTGAAGATAAATAAATAAAATCTTTAAAAAAAAGCAAGTGAAGTAAGTTGTAATACTGACCTTTTTAACTTCTCGCTTGGCTACAACTGGTCCACTTTTACTACTGGAAACAGAAATATTTTTCTCCTTATTATACATGTCTGTATTTACCACAAAACTAGCTTCAGCACCTGTCACAGAACTTTAAAAAAAAAAATCTTAGCAAGAAAAATAGAAGGCAAATATTATCATGAAAATATAAAGACTTCGATTTCCTCCTAGGTAATTTCAAGTCTATTCCTACCTGGGCTGGTAATGTTGTAATCCTTGTACCTGGGTGGCAAGATACTGGGGTAACTCCCAAGTCACTTCATTCGTTTGTGTGTTCCAATAATAATAGCATCCTGTGTTCTCATCCCAGACTTCTTGCCAATCTCCCATCTCAATTTCAACTACAGGAAAATGAAACAAATTTTAAGCACAAACTCCTCCACAATTCTGACCTTATAACCCAAGTCATCTCTTAAGCCGTAACAATCTAACACAGGGTCTCTCAACCTCAGCAATGTTAGTTAAACTGGGCAGGACATTCTCTGTTGTGGTGGTGGTGGGGCAGTCTTATGCAGAGTTGAGCAACATCCTGGCCTCTACCCACTAGATGCAGCAACAGTCCTCTATCCCCTGTTGTGACAACCAAAATTGTCTCTAGACATTGCCAAATGTCCCCCGAGGGGCAACCCCCCCATCACCTTTGCATACTTTTTTTTTAAAGAAGGAAAAGCACTTTGATAGTACAAAACTCACTTCGAACCCCCCAAAACTTTTTAAAATAATGGCTTCAATCATTCACTTGGCACAAGCTGTTACTGGTTAAAGGGGCAAGCAATTATCTTTCAAACAATAAAAATATTTCCCAGTAATTCTCAGAGGCAACTATCCTACTTATTACCTTCCCAAATCCTGTATTTTAAAATACTGTATTTAAAAGGCAGAATCAGCTCTGGCCGGGGTGGCTCAGTTGGTTGGAGCATTGTCGCATATCCAAAGTGTTGTGGTTTTCAACTCCCGGTCAGAGCACATACCTAAGGTTGCGGGTTCAGTTTCCCAGTTGGGGTGTGTATGAGAGGCAACCAATTTGATGTTTCTCTCCCTCTCCCTTCCCTGCTCTCTAAAAATCAGTAAGCATGTGCTTGGGTGAAGATTTCTAAATAATATAAAAACATTAATTAAAAGGCAGAATCCTACAATCAGGGGCTAAAGCATGTGGTCATTCATCTTTGGAAATCTCAATGCCCAGAACGGCTTTAAGGGTCGTACTTTAGATTTCTTTAAAAACCAAAGGATCAAGCTTACCTCCTGCCAATGAACACTGAGTGTCATACTGCCACCCTGATGTCTGGGTTGAGTCCGTTCCATTTGAAGTAGTGGAAGAAAGGGAAGATGCTGCTGATTCTTTTGGCTCTGGGCGAGGTGGAGTTGGAGGTGGAGCAGAAGTTCCTACAGGAGCTGCAGGCTGAGGAGCTGTTATTGCATCAATCTCCTTTAGAAAGAAAATAGTAACAAATCCATTAATCACATCAAAACCAGAGAATTGAAAAAATGGCAATCACTTAAAAAAAATCCTACATGTTCAGTTCTTAGCTTCTCAAATCAAAATCCTTGTCTTCTAATTACACAAGTCCCCCCAAACCTTTCTATTCTCCATTTTTCTCTTTTACAACCTTGACAAAAAGAAGACAGAGAGATGGGGAGGAACTAAGGAAGATAGGTAAAGGGGGAGAAGGGAGAGTGAGGCACAGATCGATAAGTAGGCTAGCCAGTTGAGATCTGGGTTCCAAAATGGCTTCAATAACTTAAAAACCCAAGCAAAAGTGCTACTAACCGCTAGAAAGTTGGCCAATGTACTATCAATATCAGCTGACTGATTTCCATTTGCCTCTTTAGTCTGTGCTGGTTTTTCTGAAACGTCACTCTCTTCATCATCACTATCAGCATATGCACCAAGTAAGCATAAACCTCCTAGAAACAAAAAGGTAAACACTAGTAATAACAATGCTAACATGTACTAGGTAATATCCAAGAAAAAAAAATATAACATGGTTCTTTAGCTCAACAGTTTACTTTTAGTTTACTTACAGATTAGAGCAACCCTGAAAACAGACCATCAGTAAACTACCAGAGCTACAAGTTACATTACGTACTTAGAGCTAATAAAATCAACCTGCATAGCTACTTGACACTACTCAAAATACATGCTCAATCACTCAGCCTTATATTCTGCCAAAATAGCATACAGTATATCCTATTTTAGCATTTATTAATTCATGTATTTATCTCAAACAAGTAAACCAATTAGGGTTTAGTAGACAAAACAGATTTTCAAAACTAAAAACAAACTCCTTAAAAAAAACTTTTATGGAGAGAGAAAGGAACATCAATTTACTGTTTCACTTATTGATGCATTCATTGGTTGATTCTTGTATGTGCCATGAGTGGGGATCGAACCCACAACCTTTTTGTATCGGGATGACATGCATAAATGTTGTCCTGATATAAAGCATATTTATAAAAGCATAAATAAGTGGAACAATAGCAGGTACATAAAGTGTTTAATCCTCATCAGACTTTTCAGCTTTATTAACAAAGACTAAATTTCCCAGTGTCTGGCACATTCTATATTCTCAATAAATATTTAGTAAATGTCATATTTACCAAGAGTAAAATCTAGTTTTCTTTGTTATAATTTCATAAGCAAACTCCTGGGTTAATGTAAAAATAAACATAACTGCTTCATGTCATATAAGAGTTCACATTCAATGCTTTAGTCACATAAATGTTTTAGCATATAGGTTAAATTTTTTACACTAAAGATTAATTTCTAAAATACTACTTTAAACTGATTAAAATGATCTGAAGTAGGCATTTGACAGTGTTACCAAATATTGTATTTCCCGTGGTTTTGGGACACGTCAACTTTCCTAGCCTTGTAAGGGTAGGACTACAAAAGGAGACATTTCTGTATGGACAAAGTCACACTTTAGCACTTAGCACTAATGGTTTTTTGAGGAAAGGAGGAAGATGGAAAAATCTGTATTTTTACATAACAATACTTCTTGGTTTAGAAACAATCATAGATCCAATCACCCAAATCACTGTCCTTAATGCTACATATACCCTTTGGTAAGATTCCAACCAGGTGAACTGTGTGGAATTTTAATTACAAAATTCCTAAAGCAAAGGTAATTCCCCATGCTCACCAAGGCTCCACTGATTTTTCTTTTAACATTTTACTTATTTTTAGAGAGAGGGAAAACAAGGGAGAGAGGGAAACATCGAGTTACGAGAGAAACATCAATTAGCTGCCTTGTACACGCACCCAACCGTGGACCTGGGCCACAACCCAGGCATGTGCCTTGACCAGGAACCAGCGACCTTCTGGTTTGCAGGACAATGCCCACCCCACTGAGCCACACCAGTCAGGGCTCCACCCATTTCTTTTCTGTGGGCCTCAGAGTTTTCTATAGCACACATATCAAACCTCTTCTAAGCTCTTAATAACATAATGACTATTAAATAGGAAAGTAAATGAAAATTATTAAACTCAGTATTTGGGAGGCATACTTAATATTGTTAGAGACACACTAAATTAAATTGATTCAGTATTTTTCTTTTAAAGTTTTTTCACTGATTTGCGAGAGAGAGGGAGGAAGGGACAGAGGGAGAGAAGGAGGGAGGGAGATAGAGAAGGAAACATTGCTTTGTTGTTCCACTGGTTTACGCACTCACTGGTTGTTTCTTGTATGTGCCTTGACTGGGAAAAGGCTGAACCCAAAAGAACCTGCCACTTTGTCGTCTGGGGACAATGCTATAATCAACGTACTAGCTAGCCAGGGCAATTCAATATTTCTTAGTAACAATCTGGTAACATGTATCAAGAACTACTTCAAGTTTGTTTTAACTGGATAATCTCATCTTTGAGAATGTAACTCCAAGAAATAAAAAAAAAATTTTTTTGCACAAAGTTTCTAACAGCCTTAATTAAATAACTAAAAGCTGTGAATAACTCAAATGCTCTCAAATAGGGGACTGGCAAAGCAACTACAACGCGGTATCAGATACAGTATGCTTTCATGATTAGTTAGACCATTATAGGATTACATGAAATAATGCTAAGGGGACAATAAGTAATGATAAAGGAATAAAAACAAGATAAAACCAACTCATGAAATGCACGTAAGCTCTAATTACACCTCTGAAAATTTAATCCATACACTGATAAAAACTGGAATGAATTTAGAACACTTAGAAATGTTCACAATATTCTGCAAAATTGCTTAATCTTAGAAAAATACAAGTCTCATAGGACCAGGTCCCAGGCTACTGCTGAGATGTGGTTGCCACTTGAAACCAGAGAAAGCAGAGCCATTCTTTGGAGCCACAGTCCTTAGCAGCGTTTTTTTGAGAAGGGTGCTGACCTCAATACGCTTACCTTTAATGCATGGTGCCACACAACTTGCGGATCAACTATATATCAGGCAGTGATTTCTCAGATTATGTACCTTACTTTCCTGATATAAGCTTCAAATAGTAATTACATCTTACACTTCTAGTAACTCTATATAATTTCCCCATAATGTCGTTTGAACAGTAGTTTCTAACCCTTTAGTCACAGAAACTTAATAATCAAGATGATAAAAGCTATGAACCCCCTCACAGAAACACACACACAAATGTGAAATTTTGGGGGGTCCACGGACCTCTGACACTCATCTGTGGAACCATACTAAGTATAAGTAGCCTTTTGTAGAAGATGCTTAAACACTGGCTGACTATCATAGTAGCCTACTGATACAATATAATAGAGCTTATTCTTAAGTTTTCCTTTTAAAAACTATTTTTTAGGACAAAGTATTAGATATGCTTGCTCTACTATATTATAAAAGCATACATTAATAACTTGAAGTTTTTATTTCATTTTAATGGAAAGAAATCTGACGTTCATGATAAACGTAAAATTCGAAAACCATTTCAAGAAAAAACATAGTCAACTCTTCAGTGCCTGTTCTCTAACACTAAGCCACTCAAATGAAGATATGTAGTTTACAAATAGAAAACAGTATTTTCTCGTTTAAACATTTCTCTCACAACAAAGTTTTAGCTTTTCTAACCCACACTGGGTTTTATTCTCTCTCTTTCTTTTTAAAGGATTTTATTTGTTTTTTGGGGCGGGGGGAGATGGAGAAAGGGAAAAGAAACAATGATGTGTGAGAGAAACATTGGTCGGTTGCCTTTCAGAGGCCCCCAACTGGGGACCTGGTCTGTGTGCTGACCAGGACCCAACCCATAACCTTTTGGTCCACAGGTGAGGGCTGAATCCACTGAGCCACCCAACCAGGGCTCTTTTTTGGGGTAATTGGAAAATGGGAGGAGGAAGAAACGAGTATCTATCATTACAGGTGTCATTAAGTAAAAAAAGTATACCCAACTTAAAAGAATTATTGGGTTGGTCAAAAAGTTCAGTTCGTTTTTTTCTATATGATGGTTCTAGCTGTGTTAGTTATCTTTAACTTCATTCAAAACAATTTAAAAAACAGAAAACATCAAAATTGGTGAGTTTTTATGTAGCCATTTTAATATTGAAGTTGGAAGAAAATATTCACAATTTGTAGTGTATTATTATTTCAAAAAAGGTAAAAATGCAACTGAAATGCAAAAAATGATTTGTGCAGTGTATGGAGAAGGTGCTGTGATTGATAGAATATATCAAAAGTGGTTCTTAGTACTACTGACATTTTGGCCAAATAATTCTTTGCTGTGGGGCTGTCTTATGCACTGGAAGATGTTTAGCAGCAGCCCTGGCCTCTACCCACTAGAAGCCAATAGCGGGAGATAGCTGACACACTCAGATTATCCAAATCAATAGTTACTTGTGAAAATGAAAATTGTGTTTTATTTTATGGAAAAAATGCAACAGACTTTTTGGCCAACCCAGTATCACCAATTACAGAATAGTAAGTATCAAAACATATCTGAACCTTTCAAGATACATATGTATATCATACATCTGGCACTTGCTCTGTGCAAAACTTCGTATAAACTGTTCAATGTAATCACCAAAAATAACACTTAGGGCTGTCAGATCCATTTTATAGGTGAATGAGGTCCTGAGGTCTTAGAATGAATGTGAGAGTGAAGATCTGAACCCAAATTTATCTACAAAAACCACTGCTTCAAATACTGTAATCCTTAATGCAGAGGTGTCAAACTACTTTTCACCAGGGGCCACATCAGCCTCGTGGTTGCCTTCAAAGGGCCAAATGTAATTTCAACTTCTTAACAATTAATGAGTAGTGTCCTAAAATTATTTTGGCCCTTTGAAGGCAAAATGATGCTGATGTGACCCCCAAGGAAAATGAGTTTGACACCCCTGCCTTAATGCTTAAGAGCACCATTCAGCTCCACTAACCAATCAAAGGTATCAATCAAAACAATGTGTTAGAAAAGAAACAGAAAAGACAGAAATGGTACCTGAGCTAGAGGGAGAAGCCAGACCACTCACTACAAAATGGCATTAGAAGAAAAAGTAGTGCAAAAGAATCTGGGTAGACTATTCAGCAACACATTTTACACCGGCTGAATTGTACATATACCAACAAACTCTGAGAGACTTTCCATTTTGCAATGCCAGGTAGCTCAGGTGATTAGAGTGTCCCCCCCATTCACCAAGGTTGCAGTCCCATCCCTGGTCAGGGTGTGCACAAGAATCAACCAATGAATGCCTAAATAAGTGGAACAATGAATCGACATTTCTTTTCCTCTCCCCCCCTTCCTCTCTCTCTAAATCTATCAATAAAACAAATAAAATTAAAAATTAAATTGCTACTTTTATGGGAGAAACATAAATTAGCCAACAGTGAAGCAGTTAACAAAACACTCCATATTTTAAATAAAACCAACTTGATCCTAATGAAAGATATTGTAGAAAAAAATGTAGAAAGTTATACCTGTTGCTTTCACTGCTGTAGGTCTGGTGGTCATGACTGGTTTCGGAGGGTTCTGAACAACTCTGGGAGCCTCCACCACCACTTCCTGCTCATCTGGATTTAGAGAACAAACAAAAGAAAACTACAGTCAGACAATGGACCAGAGAAACACTACAGGCGACAAAAACAATCTTTGATTTGCCCTTTCAAGTCTAGAGCTCACTTTTTTTTAAAAAAAGATTTTATTTATTTATCTTCAGAGAGGAAGGGAAGGAGAGAGGGAGAGAAATATCAATGTGTGGTTGCTTCCTGTGCATTCCCTGCTGGGAACTGGCCTGCAACCCAGGCATGTGCCCTGACTGGGAATCGAACCATGATCTCTTGGTTCACAGGCCCGTGCTTAATCCACTAAGCTACACCAGCCAGGGCTAGATCTCACTTTTTAAAAGACAGTGTATAATTCACCACTGACCAAAATAACTGAGAGATAAACAGGCAAAACTAGAATGTTCTACTGACTTTAATAATCTGAACGCTACAGCCCTGACTGGTGTGGCTCAGCTAGCTGTGGGTCCTTAGGCAAAGGCAAAGGTCACTGGTTGAAATCTGCCTCAGGGCACAGGCCTGGGTTGGGGGGTTGGGTCTCTGGTGGGGGTGAGGCAACCGATCCAGGTTTCTCTCCCTCTCTTTCTACCCTTCTTCCTCTCTCTCTAAAATAAATGAAATCTTTAAAAAATGAATCTGATCATAAATAAAAATTACATCTGAAATAATCTCTCTCTCTCTCTCTCTCACACACACACACACACACACACACACACACACACACACACACTGTTCTCCAGGCTACCACCAAGCCTTTACAGCAAGCACAGCTATAGCACTTTCTTTCGCAAAAGCTCCTCAACATGATTTTTTAACACCTGAAATGATTGCAGATTCTCCGGCGTCTAGTCCCTGGATTAGCTCTGTCGAGTTACCTTTTTTTTTTTTAACTAAAAAAGTTTTTTTCCGTTGTAGTTTACATTCAATATTATTTTGTGTTAGTTTCAAGTGCACAGCATAGTGGTTAGACAATCTTACTAGTTAGTTACTCTTAATCCAAGTAAGTACCAGTCCGGGAAGAAACACACAAGTATTGTACTTGGGAACCCCAAAACCGCACTTCTTTAAAAATTTTTGGGATAACTGCCAATTTGGGGTTACCGAAGCTTTGGATGACATATGTTGTAAAAAAGCCTTGCTCACTCTGAAGGTCTCTCTCGGTTTCAACAAAAGCGAAGGGGAAAGCAGATGACGTGTAAAAAAGGCCAGGTTCCACAGTCACCAAGCCGTGGATGGGTAAACGCATACCCCACATCGACCCCGCAAGTTATCCAAAACCGAGTGCGGACATTAACGAGGCTCAGCGAGCCGGGCCAACCCCTGCACCAGAGATGGCGCCTCTGGGACCCGCGCGCACGGCTCCGCGGCCCCTTCCGTCGCCTTGAGGCCTGCAGCGTCCTCCTCTCAGGCCCCACGCAGCAGGCCTCGATGCGGACGCCACCCGCCCGGGTTCCTCCTCCTCCCAGGGCCTTGCCCAAGAGACTAGGCCGCAAGCCCCGAGCTGGAGTTTCGGACGCCCCACCTAGAGGCCGGGGCCCCTCGCGCACCCTTACCTTCCGAAGGCGAGTCTTCTGGGGCGGCCGCGGCAGTCACCGCGGTCGGCGGCGGCGGCGGGGCCGCCGGGGCTGGTTGGCTGGGCGTCGCCGCCGGGGATGGCTGGCTGGGCGTCGCCGCCGTCGAGTCCGGCTCCGTGTCGAGTTCCGGCTCCGGGTCCCTGCTCGGCGTGCTGCTCCGAGGACCCGGCGGAGAGAGCTGCAGGATAGGCCTACGGCCGGGTACCGCCCTGGACTTCTTCCCCATCGCGAGCCCAAGCGCGAGGTGCTCGCGTCAGGAAGCCGAGAAGGGCGGCGCTCCGCGCGGCGCTACGTAATCAATATTCAGACACAGCGACACCGCCTCCTGCAAGGATCCGATTTTTTAACGGCGGAGCGCGCGCGCGCGCAAGCGCCTTAGGCCCTGCAGGTTCTTTTACTTCCACACTCTCTCGGTGGGGGGGAAGGGTGGACTTTACCCATAACGCTACGCGATTGGCTATTTTGGCCCATTGAAGGAGCCGGTAGCCAATGGAAAGGAACAAAAAGAGAGTCAAGCCAATAGTACGGAAGGGCCTGAGTTTAGATTTCCCTAGCATCTCGGGCCCCGCCCATGCGTCTCTCGCGGCGTCTTTTCTCTACCTCTTTGTCCTCCATGTTGTACCTGCTCTCTGCTTGCTGTTCCTTGTCTTTTGTTGCTTGGGTGGATGTGCTGCTTTCCAGGACTTTACCCAAGTTTCTCCCTTATTATTGTGGATTAATTTGGGTATAGCATTGAGTAGTAAATGTGATAGTGGGTCTTTTATGCGTTTGTGAATATTTTTCTTAGAGCACAAAGATGATGTCTCATTGTGTTGCTTGTCAGCTGGAAAAAAAAAACCACTAGAAATTATATTGTGTAGGAGGTAGAAGCCCAAATTGTGGTGGTGGGATATGAGAGCCTTCCCAATCTGGCCCACTGGTAGCCTCTACCTGCTATATGTTATAGCTGTCTTTAGCACCCAGCCCCCCACCCCACTTCGCCCCGCCCAGTTCTGGAGTGAGACACTTGGAACACCATCTCACCTTCAATCCTTCACAGTCCGGAATAACCACCCCACCACATGCGATTTTTTTTTAATTCCTCAAGACCCAGTGCAGGCATTAACTTGCCCTAGCATTTAACGTTCATATATACGGTTAGTACTCGTTTACCCCTTCTAAACTGAGCTTATGAAGAAATCCAGTGGTATATATTATTATACTCCTGGCTGCTCAATTCTTACTAAGCATCTAATATCTAACATTCACCCAGAATTTATTGTATGTCAGGCACTAAGTGCTTTACATGTAGAATTGCATTTAATTCTCACAACCTTATTGGGTAGATATTATCCTCTACTTATGGGAGAATCCTCTAATTGACCCATTAGTCACTCATGAAAACATCAGGGAACATAATAAGGACACAAATTTTGTGAAATCTTTCTTTTGCTTATAAATGTGTATATACAGGTCAAAAGATACTTCTTGCTGCAGCTGGAAGCCACAAGTTTATAACAGTGGGAGGACAAGGACTCTCCAATATATAATGTAAACATGGCATTTTGTTAAAAATGTTTATTGAATTTAGAGGCAGAAACATCAATTTGTTGTTCCACTTATTTATGCATTCATTAGTTGCTTCTTGTATGTGCCCTGACCAGGGATCGCACTGGCAACTTGGGGTATCAGGATGATGCTCTAACCCAGGGGTCCCTCCCGCCACCTGGCATGTTAGGAACCCTGAAGCACAGCAGGTGAGCAGTGGGCCAGGGGATCTTTACCCGCATTATTGCCTGAGCTCTGCCTCCTGTCTCCACTATCTCCACCCCCTTAGCGGGTGGAAAGATTATCTTCCAGGAAACAGGTTCCTAGTGCCAAAAAGGCTGTGGAATGCTGTTCTAACCAACTGAATGACCCAGTGTGTTTTTTTTAAAAATATACAACATTCCATGAATCTGCCTGTCTTCCTTGTATAGGGGCCATGCTAATCTTCTCTGTGTTGTACCAATTTTGGTATATGTGCCACCAAAGAGAGCACTAAATATGGTGTTGATAATATAAAAATTAAAATCTTACGAAAACTCAAGGAGCATTTGAGGTTGTGCTCCCTAGCATGTATCATCAGTTTGGCTCAAGTAAATGCATAAAAATTCTCTGAAACCAACAAACAACTCAAGAAAGGTCAAAGGGCATACAAGGAAATAATATACAGCTTGTTTCCTTAAAAGATAAATTTTAATATACAGAATAAAATGCAAGGTTTTATTTTTCACTTTCCCCAAATTTGTGGGTATGAATGCTTTAAAATCTGGCCAGGAAAGTTTACATTATTAGACTAATGATATAATCAAGTCCGGCTTGATTATCATAAATCATAGAGGTTAACAGAATTTACTTTGAAAATCTGTTACTTTTTTTAAAAGATTTTATTTATTTCTAGAGAGAGGAGAAGGGGAGGAGAAAGAGGGAGAGAAACTTCAATGTGTGGTTGCTTCTCACACACCCCCTACTGGGCATCTGGCCAGCAACCCAGGCAGGTGCCCTGACTGGGAATCTAACCAGAGACCCCTTTGCTTTGCAGGCTAGTACTCAATCCACTGAGCCACACCAGCCAAAGCAAAAATCTGTTACTTTTATAGATGATGGATTTCTGATTTTTTTCTTAGCTAAGAGTTTATTAAACTTTAGCTTCAGAACCAGATTTAAAATAAGTTATCTTCTTTGACACCTGTCTTTTTTTTAGGCTTAATTTAGGCAAGTTATTTAATACTTTATTGAAGATCATACAAAAACTCCACAATAAATAATGGAAAGAGTACGTAAAATCATTAGCCTCTGCAATACAGAAAATACATGTCAATTCTGGACCAAAATAATTCCATTGAAATACAAAATGTGAGAGGGAAGAATGAAAGTTTTTACAGTGACTGTGTTTGGTGGTCAGCTACAACAAACCAACAACCATCACCCATTGTGGGAAGTGAAGGTGGGTTTTAATTTGCAGATAAAGAATGTCTTCGGTAGTTTAAAAAAATATAAACTCTAAAAAAGCTTGTGAATCATATACAAAAGCAGCTGTTTGAGACCAAGTTTGAAACCAGAAACTGTGTGTTAGCACCGCCAGCAAGCACAGGTCCTGTGACTCATCTGCCCTCCTCCTCTTGCGTGGAATGCAGACTCAAATGTTGTACACCTCATCTACAGGTGTAAAAATCAGCCTGGAGTACAGGGCTCCTGTAGAGTAAAGTCTCCAGCCCAAAGAGGCACCAAGCGGTTACAAAGGCTGGGCAACCATCTGGATCACAAGTTCCGACGATATAATAAATCCCGGGTTGCTTTATCAACTTTTTGCTGGTAGTCGTCCAATTTGTCGAGTATTTTCTGAGAGAGCTGTAAGAAGGAAATCATTACAGAGTATGTCAGTACTGAAAAAGACTGAGGTTATTAGTCACTTTGCCTTCACCAATCAGACTCCCCCTAATAAAAATGTTAGCCACTCTGCTTCATTTCATCATTATTCACTGTAGGAGTCTGCTCTGTAACATTACTGATAAAACTGGACTTCTCTCATATAGAGTTCTCCAATCCTGTTTGCCTAATGAATTTTCTAAATATGCAAATCACAGCAGTATTTTCAAGAAAAGCATTACCAGCTCTCTTCCTAGAACCAGAGGGGCTATATCTGATTTAGTCTTTATGCAAGGATTGGGGCAGCAAGTTAAGGGCAACACGAGACTTCTGCCCTCCCCTTACTCCTTGAGAATCAGAGAGCCAGGTGTCAGGAGTAACTGCACACAGAGAGGAAAGGACCGACTCACCGCAATGTTGTGACTGTTGGCACTGTTCTCTCCCAGCACCTGGAGAAGCTGATCGATGGAAGAGTATGGGAGCCACACCATTGGAGCAGTTGCAGACAGTGGAAACTGAAAGGAAGAGTATCTTTTAAAGAAAATCAGAAATGTGGATAGTTCCTTTCACAGGCACTGATAACATAAAATGCTTATTTTTTTTTCACAATGAGAAACTGTAAGTATGTGTGTGTACACACACACACCGAACCCCCTTCTCTTTTTCAACTGGGGAACTTATCTTTTTCTCAATGAAATAAAAATTGTTTTTTTGCTTTCAGTTTAAAAAATTTTTTTTCTTTAAAGATTTTATTTATTTATTTTTAGAGAGAGGAGAAGGGAGGGAGAAAGAGAGGGACAGAAACATCCATGTGTGGTTGCCTCTCAAGCACCTCCTACTGGGAACCTGGCCTGCAACCCAGTCATGTGCCCTGACTGGGAATTGAACCAGTAACCCTTTGGCGCACAGGCTGGCGCTCAGTCCACTGAGCCACACTAGCCAGGGCTAAATCAAATGTATTTTTAAATCCATGTCATCTCTTATCTTAAAGAAACCCTAAGGCTTCTAAGTTTATCGTATTAAGGATAAGCACACTCAATAAAACTTCTCTAAATTTTCAAGGAATGATACTATTTCCAGTCTGAAATTTAGATTCAAATTATCTAGGGGAAAAAAAAAAGATTTGGAAAAGGAAAGTTTGACTTTCAAATTTCTGAATACGTTCCTGAGAGTTTAGGAGCTTGGCTCTGTAGTCAACTAAACTGGAATTTTAGGCATGGCTCTTCTATCATCTATGTACCATCTGTGTGAGCTTTGGCAACTTCAAGTTAATCTCTGAGCTTTTTTCCTTAATGATTTAAAAAAAGGAAAAAAGGGATTAAAACAACCCCTTACAGGCTGCTGTAAGGATTAAATGAGAAAACACTGGTAGTGATGCAGCACAGTCTTCAGCACACACAAAAAATCATTTTGTTCTTATTTACCTCCTTCCTCCAAATACTAGCTAAAGCCCCATTCCTTTGATGGAGAAAAATAAAATGTATTCCCATTTTATAAACAGGGAACTGAAGATTCTTGAGTGCCAGTCCCTAATCTTGTAGAAACAAGTTGTATAACTACTAATAGTAAAGGTTAAATCCACTATTCTAAGTTCATTTATTTTCAGATCCTGGTTTTACTTAGTGTGCTAATACAGAATTAAATGAAATGTGTATTCATGCCTACCTCAATTCCAAAGTACTGGTGTCCTTTTCCCAGAACAGCATCCACATATTCTGAAACCAAATCCACAGCTTCTTCCAAAAGGTCATAGTTTAAGTACAGACGGAGCAACTCAGCGGCATCAACCTTCTGTAAAGAGTCAGTGATTATGAACACCCACCTGATTCCACCTTACACAGGCACAGACCAAAGGATGTTGAGTGTCTGATTCCCTGGCATTTATACTTGTATGAATAAATGAGCACCTTGGTTTAAGGTTTGGATTCCCAACAGCCTAGTCACCCTCTGGAACCTTGTGAGGCTCTATCTGTTAAGTGATCTTCCTCCCCTGTTTTGTGATGTTAATTCTTTCCTACTGAACTGTGCTTTCTGCATTCTGATTGGATCACAACCAACCTTTACCATCTTAGCTGCCTTTTCCACTTTCTAACTAAAAAAAAAAAAAAAAAAAAAAAAGGATTAATTTTCCTGATTTTAAGCTTTACATTGTCTTTTTCCCTATCCTTCCAAGGTATTTCAGATACCTTTAGGAACTTGTTAAAATATATATCCCGGTTCATGGCGCCAGATAATTTGGTTCTGTAAGTCTGGGACGGGGCCCACGAATCTATATTTTGAAGAAATCCACTACCCAAATGATTCTGATACAGGTTGTCCAAAAACCCAATTTTGACAAAAGCCAAAAGAAACCCTGCTGCAGTAATTTGAAAACTACTCCACCAACTCCTGTGAATTCTCCGAGTAGTGAACAATAAATACTGTGTCGTGCACAGGAGTCACTGTTCCAAGTATCCACTCGTTGTTCAGTGAGCAGAAGTGTGGGCATTAACTTAACCACTAAGCTGCAGAACTATAATCACTCAGTACACCACGTGGAATTAAAATGAAATTGTCTTTAGTTAAGATTGAGAAGCTGCTCAAAGTATGTACGTCAGTATATTTCCGTAAATTATCATGCTTTCTAAAATCATCTGAAGTTATTCAGAGTGATTAAAGATCAGCTTCTTACTCTCTCCAGGTGAAGACACCCTTACCTTGTAACTGTTGACGAGCCAGCTAGGCAGAGGCACTCCGTGAGACAGGAGCTTGTTGATCACGCAGTGGTGGTACAGGTTATTCTGGACTTTGTGCCTTTCTAGGTACGTGGACAACAGTCGCCATGCTTCATCTGTGGCACTTGGTAAAAGCAGAAAAGACTGCTGAGTTACAGATTCTTAACTGCTATTTTACAGTACCATTGCAAGCATGTACTTACAAGGGAAAACACCTTTAGAAGCTCACAAGTGAATTACTGATACTGCTACAAGGCACCTAATATTACTAGGGCCAATGTGACTTCAGGGTAGTACTAGAAACTAGATGTCTTGGATTTTTCATTTCCCTTCCCACTAACCACATATTTACTTGACTATACAATTCATTTAACTTCTTTGTTTCAAATTTCTAAAATAAGAATAATGGCTTAGATTACTGTTGCCAAACCTGATCAAGCACTACAGTCATACAGAAGTTCTGTTTTAGAAGGCTAGGACATTATCTCATAATCTGTATTTTACTAGTGATTCTGGTATGCTAATTTAGGAGTTAAAAGACTTCCAAATTGTAAAATGTTCCAACGGTAAAGTAGTAAGCTGCATAATACAAACTGTAAGTGCATTTCAAGGAAGGGAAGTTTACTGAGGGTTAGGGCTGTCAGAGAAGGACTGTGAGAAACTGAGGTTAATTGGGTGCCCTAGGGAAGTAGGAGAAACACTAGGGCTATACCTGGATTCCTTTGTGGTGATGACTGATGAGAGCTGATTGGCTGCTAGCCAGGCCCAGGCTTCTGCTTGTGCTGCCTCTCCTCCAAACTGCAACTTGATGCATCTGCAATGCAAATGGTCCACACACACAAAACTAACTTGCTGAAAAGCACCACCTCATTTTGTTAGGACAGCCAGAGATAAGACAACCTGAGCGCTAGTCTGGTCAATTCACTACTGGGATCTTGGCTCTTCTCTCTCCTCATGGCCCCGTAACTGAATGACCCACAAGGCCATCAACAGGTGTTAAGAGATCATTTACTTTCAAGAGAAAACTGATATTGAAAAATTCTGGAAGTTAATATTTCCAATCTACAAACGACTTGACTAATATTTAGGTATAAGTTAACTTTACTACGGAGTACTTTTTTAATTGATTGATTTTAATTATTTTATCGTTCAATTATAGTCGTCTACAGTACTTTTTAATAAGGCTTTCAGGGGCCAATAGCTGTCCTAAAGGACTGAAGAGGACACATGACCTGCCTCAAAAGGACACTGTTCTGAACCCAGGTTGTGGGAATGTGGGTTCAGGAAAGCCAGATCTTCTCAGGAGAAACTATAAATCAGTATTAAAAAAAATCACAATCAACTAAAGGAAATAAAAAAAGAACAAACCCTTTGTGCAGACTAAACTAAAATGACTGGCTTATAGGTTACTGGCTTGTGTGACCCCTGCTTCACACAGAGCAATAGCACTTTTGTGTTACAAAATTAACACTATAAAGACAAGGGCTGGCTACATACTTGAAAGCAAGTCCCTCAAAGACTGGTGTTAAGGGAAGCTTAAACGTCTGACAGAGAGATATGGCGGTGTCAAAAAGGCCAGCTTGAACCAGGAGAGTGACCATCTCCTCTGCTGACGAGCTTCCTGTGGAAACAGAAAAGCACCACTTAGTGCGACCAGAGGTATATGCAAATGAGCCCCCAAACTGTTGAGAGTATTTCAGAAGGGCAGCATGCTTTACAGCCCTCTAGGTGGCCCTCCAGTGTGCCGCTGGTACCGGCAGACTGCTGCGTCCCCACCTGCAACCGCAACTGCCGACGGCTCGTGCTGAGCCAGCGCCAGGCGAACACGAGCCAGGATGCACTCTTTCTCCAGGTCTTCCAGGTCCAGGATTTCAATCTGCCGATTTGCTATCAGCCAGAGACAAACAATTTCAGTTCTCCAAATCAAAAGAAGTACCTACAGACTAACTCAACCTAAATGCCAAAGAAGTACCTATAGACGAACTCAATCGGTCGATTTCCACTAGATTTTATGTAACTGTCCATTTAATTTCCACGGTGAGGAAGCAGGTGGCTCCATTAAAGCTAACTTAAAGCAGCAGCCTGCTTCAAACGTACAGCTGAGTCAAGTGAAAGCAGTACTTGAATCATAGCTGCAGTGAGGCGGTGCTTACAAGGTGTTTTACATATTATTCATTTAAATCTTAGAACCATAAAATACTGTTGTCTCTATTAGCAAGAAACGAACATGCCCAAAGTGAGAGAGGCAGATTAAAGCCAGGCGTCCCACCCTGGAGCCCAGGCCCCCTAAGGAAGGGCTTCATGCCTCCGTGCTAGTGTGCAAGGAGCCTGACAAAACAAAAGCTGGCTACTAAGCTGATTTAAATACAAGAAACAAAACACACTTTTTAAGCACTTTCATTTCTCATACAGTCACACAAAGTTTCCGAAGTGCCACAAACCAATCTTTAGCAGATTAATATACTGAAATACACTAAAAACGGGGAACTTTACAACAGTTCTACAATGTAACTACTATACATATATAATATATAGTATACTACAATATTACTACCTACAATGTAAGTACATTAAAATATAGAAAAACAACACTCTAAGACGACAACAGAATCACCGTCCAGCGAAGAATCGGTGCGACCCCTGACTCACCTGGCACGGCGGTGCACTCCCCATCATGGTTCCTCTTAGGGGACGCGCCAGGGCGGTCATACTGAAACGACAAAGTCACTTAACTGTGAAAAATCACTGTTTTAATTTGCATCCAGAGCTTTCCTGCTTCAACTCTCGCAACAGAAATTATTTAACTAGCACAAAGTATTACAACTATCAGACAACAATGGAATGTCTGCCAACGTCTGCATTTACCTCTAACACGTTACTGCGTCCGAGGACATGGATTTCTGATCTCCGTATAAACCACCTGACTGTCCCTGGTTGCAGATATATTCTCCACTCAGAATTCTGGGAAACAGCCTACTAAATAAATGTAGAAACTACACAATACAAGTAGCTGGGCACTTGTACAATTTACTGAGCACTTTTTGTGGGCCAGGCACTATTACAGTTCTAAGCAATCTGTACATAAATTATCTCATTTGAATACCCTAACAATTCTGTAAGGCAGACATTAATATTATCATCATCTCTATTTTATGCAAGAGAATAACTGGATGGCAAAAGATTAATTTGCCTGAAGTTAGTCAGGTCTCTCCAACTCCAAAACTGCTCTGTAATACTTCTTCCTACAATGATTCTGAGCCTGGGAACAAAGAGGTAGTAATATATACCAAACGAATTGCTGCAAAAATAGATGAAATTCCCAAATATCCCAAGAGAAATTTTAAGTGACACAAAAGAAGATGAGGTCATAATTCTGAAAGGACCAAACCAAATAAATAAAACGATCCCTAAATTCCAAGACAGAAAGTTTTTGTACCACTGCACCAGATGCTGGCTGCACAATCCATGCGTATTCTGGACGAATAAGTCGTAAACAGTTAATAGCAGCCAGATAACAGTTGCCTTGCTTCTCAAGTCCCCGGAGAGTTCGAACCTCTCTGCCAAGACGCATTCCGTACTCAAACATCGCTGTGCCGGCTGTGAAGCAATAATAAATTAGACAGCAGAATTTCTGAAATGGGCTTCTTTAGAGATACACAGAATTTGCTTTATTTATCAAATATTAAACTGTAAAACAAAACTGAGTTTTTAACCTAAAACCACACACAAAATCACGTGTTGGTGAAGATGCGGAAAAATGGGAACCCTTGTGCAGTGCTGGTGGGAGTGTAAACTGGTGCAGCCACCGTGGAAGACAATATGGCACTTCTCAAAAAATTAAAAACACAATCACCTCACAATCCAGCAGTTCCACTTTTCAGAATATACCCCCCCAAAACTGAAAGCAAGGTCTTTTCAGGGTTGTTTTTTTTTCTTTTTTTTTAGAGAAAGAGAGGGAAAGAAACATCAATGTGTGGTTGCCCCTTATATCCCCCAATTGGAGACCTGGCCCGCAACCCAGGCATGTGCCCCGACTGGGAATCAAACCGGTGACCCTTTGGTTCACAGGCCCGTGCTCAATCCACCGAGCTACACCAGCCAGGGCTGAAAGCAAGGTCTTGAGGAGATTTCTGTCCACCCTTGTTCATTATGCACAATAGACAAAAATGGAAGAATTCCAAGTGTCCATCGATGGACAAATAAAATGTGACATATACATATATATAATATCATTCACTCTTAAAAAAAAAAAAACAAAATTCTGACATGATACAACATGGATGAACCTTGAAGACATCACATACACCGAGTGAAACAAGCCAATCACAAAGCGAAGAAGAACTTATGACTAACAGCGACCCTCAGAGGCAGAAGGGAGGATGGCAGGGGTTGTCCAAGGCTGGGGGACGAGGGCACGGGGACTTGTGTTATGGACAGAGGTTCAGTCTGCGAGATGAGAAGACCTTGGCAGGTCGGTGGCACAGTCACGTGAATGTACTCGATACTGCTGAGCCGCACACTTAAAAATGGTTAAGGTGGTAAATGTTAAATGAATTTTACTACACTTTAAAAAACTTGTTACCTCAATGCTAATGACTCTTGTTTAGGAAAGTACAATGTTGATTATTTCAAGTAATAAATTATCAACTTGTGTTTTAACACAAGATTAGAACAAATGGGAAGTTGTTTACTGAGTACAGAGTTTCTGTTTTGCAAGACTGAAAAGAGGTCTGAAGACTACACAGCGATGTGGATGCGCTGAACGTGACCGACACTTAAAAATGGTTAACATGGTACAGTCCACGTGTACTTGCCACAATGAAGAAAAGCTCCCCCCAACTACCAGGTAAAATGCTGTTTCTGACTATTAGATCCCACACTCCCAGACAGGACAGAAGACTAGCTTAGGGAGCTTGCCTCAGCCACACAGTCACCTGCCTCCACCCAGGGTTCTGAGACCAAGAAATGTGTGGATGCTCTGTTTAAGAACTCAGACTCTTCTTTTTAACAATACTTTAGTTACACAGGTTGATGAAATAATGAATAATACATTTTTCTGAGATAGCATCGGACTCCAGAAACCAAAGAATATTAAAAAAATTTTCAGTTTTTGAATGAAACTATTCTTCATTCTAACAAATCAAAAACATTTTTAAAATTTAGTGATTTTAGAGAAAGAGGGGAGCATCAATTTGTTGTTTCACTTATTTACGCATTTATTGGTTGACTCTTGTACATGCCCTGACCGGTATTAAACCCGCAACCTTGGTGTATCGGGACGATGCTCTAACCAACTGAGCTACCTGACCAGGGCCCAAAAATATTTTTGAGTGCCTGTAATATACAGGACATTTTGTTAGAACAACAGCATTGCTCCAAGGAAACCCTAAACATTTATCTGGTTAATTTGGTTTTAATCAGGTCAACTAAGGGATGTTATTATTGTGAAACCGAACAATGGAAGATCTTAACCCTTCCTGTATGATTCAAGAAAATAAAGAATATGCAGACATGCTTTTATGCAAACAGAGACATAGACTCATGGACATGGAGAGTGTTTTGAATGTTGCCAATGGGAGGGGAGGTGTGGCTGAATGGGTGAAGAGGTGAGGGTATTAAGAAGTACAAATAGGTAGTTACAGAATAGCCATGGGGATATAAAGTACAATATAGGAAATGGTGTAGCCAAAGAACTTATACGCATGACCCATGGACATGAACAATGCTACGGGCACTGCCTGAGGGAGTGGGGAGTGCTGGGTAGAGAGGGGGAAAGGGGGAAAAATTGGGACAACTGTAATACCATAACCAGTAAAATATAACTAAAAATAAAATAAAATGAGATAGTGGACACACATAGAAGGTATCTTATTGGAAATGCATCAAAAATGTTCTAGAATTGGAGTGCTTATCTTTAAGGTGAACAGGTGGTCTTCAAAAGGGTGAAGCTACTCTTGCCCTTAAATATAATTTCCTCAAATGCTTGTAGAGAACATTTGTCCAGTAGTAAAAATAAGGTAAAAATCACATAGGTCAGATACATAATATATTTGTAAAACATGATTGAACTGATAAGGCTGCCTCCAACACAGACCGTCAGCTCCAGTGCTCACCCTTCCGGTAATTGTGGCGATAGATGTGAAAGGCGTAGAGAAGCTCGTAGTAATTATGAGTCATGAGGTCCACAGCCCTGGCACGTGATTCAATTATTCCCACAACCTAAGGGCGGGGAAGCGATCAGACATCAAAGTTAGTGGCCATCACAACAACCAACCCAGTTGTGCCCAGTCACCGGTGGATAAATAAAATTACCTCATTATGCAGATTGACATAAGGAAACTCTACAAGATCCTGTAGCTGCGAACGTTCGCAAAGAACCACCACCAGCTGCCGTAAACAGTCTAACTGCCTAAGGAAAGAAAAGGAAAGGAAAGGGAGATGAGGGTAAACTGCCTTTGTGGGTTAAACGGTGTTAGTAAATGGCCTTCTTGAAACAGACTGAGATCGACTACCTGCTGGAGTCAGGAATTTGGGTTAAGGCTTCATACGCTTGGCTATTGTGACCCAAATCCAAATGATGTTTGAAAATGCACGTCCTTAAAGTGGCCTAAGTATCAAATACAGGGGGAAAAAATTAATATAAATTAAATCATCACATTCACGACAAACCTCAAGGGAAATGACTAGGTTATATTTAGTTCTTACCTGACTCTTCCAGTCATCGCCTGCTTCAGTTACTGCTGACGTAGCCAGCTGAATAACTAGTTCGGGCAAACCAACAACATCGAGAAGACGCAAAACCTACAGAGAAACAGAAGAAACTTCCGTTAAAATTAACATGCTAATGCACTCCAAATTGAGATATGATTTTGAGTCTATCAAATAACTGGGTAAGATAAGATTAAATCAAAGCTGCTGACAAGATAAGCATGAGGATTATTTGGTCAATATTTGAGATTTTCTTTTGGATTCTGCTGTTAAATAACAGGCTTGTAAAACTTGCTATTGGTCTTTTTTGTTCACAGCTCTATACTCAATGTTTAGCACACAGTAAGCCCTCAGTATTTGCTGAGTGAAGGAACAAATATAATTTCACTACTAACTTTCTGTACTGTTTAGGTCACAGATGAATTTAAGGCCTAGTAAATAATATTAATACCATAGGCTTATAAAAACCCTGAACAGAGTACATTAATGTTTGACGTAACCCATTTCCAGTACAAGAGTAGCACTCTCCAAACTGTTTAAATCGTCCGCCGTCTTAACAGCATCTGTGCACACTCCAGACATGTGCCCATGTGCTTACCTACATACACCCACTTCTCTAAGACGTGTGTATGGAACACTCAAAATACACTTATAGAGAGATAAAAATAGTATAAAATTATTTTTACTTATTACTATTTATTTATTATTGGCTTTCTTTTCTTCATTAACAGTATAAAACATCTTTTTGTTCTGGATACTTAGTTTTTTTTAAGGTTGTCCTTTTCACTCAAGTGTAGCATGTTTAGAAATGTGCACAGACCCTAAGGACACAGCCGGCTGACCGCTCACAACGTGAACATGTCCGTGCCACCGTCTGTGCCACCGGCACCCAAACTGAGAATGATAACGTATCAGTACTCCAAGTCTCCGGTGTGGCTCCTTCCAGCCACTACTGACTTTTTTTTTAAAAATCCTCACCTGAGGACAGATTTTAGAGAGGGAGAGACAGAGAAAGGGAGAGAAACATTGATTGGCTGCCTCTTGTATGTGCCCCAGCAAGAGACTGAATCCCCAACCCAAGCAGGTGCCCTGAGTGGGAATCAAGCCCATGACCTTTTGATACAGGATGATATTCCAACCAACTGAACCACACCAGTCAGGGCGTCACTACTGACTTTTAACAGCTATTTTTATGGAAACATAATCTTATGGTATGTGTTTTTTGTGTATCTGACTTTTTTTGCTTAACATGTTTGTAAGACTGATCTGTTATTACAGGCAGCAATGAATTTCATTGAAAGAATATACCATAATTCACTGATCCATTCTGTTAACGAACACTTGGGTTGTTTCTAGTATGACTTTTATGACTGTGCTTGGAACATAAATTATACAAATCTCTTTCGGTAAATATGTGCATCTGTCTGGATCTATTTAGAACTGCGATCACTCGGTCCTAAGATGTCAATGATTGGAGCTACCAGATACTGACAGTTTCCCAAAGCGGCTGTAACCAATCTATACTCCACACCACAGGTGAGTAAGATGCTTGACGTCTTGATAGTTTTCATACTATCTTGAATTGACATTTCAATTCAAGGTACACTCATTTAGATCTTAAAATAGCATCCCTGAAAAGTCCAATCGTTTTTGCTGACTTGTCAGATCTGATTATGGACGGTCACTGTTCTTACCTCGCAGTGTGGCTGACGAAGAGCCTGTATCAAAGGTAGAAGTGTCAGCCCTAAATTTTCCTCACTTGCTTGTACTTTGTTAGTAGCTACAATCTGGTTTCTTTGCAGGAGTTTTTAAGTCATGCCCATATTCTAAAGGTGATTTTCATTAAAATTAAGGAATATAATGTATAAATCAAGTTAACCAGGCAAACCTCACCTACTGAAATGAAGTGGACGAGGGTGCCACTATGTACCCCGCCCTTCGCTGAGACACTCACTCTTCCCTCAGATGCCTACGTTGAGACTAAGTGACAAATGACCACTTGGTGAAAGGGCCAAATAAAGGCATCAGAGTCGATCCTTATGATAAACATTAGTATATCTTGATCTATTCTGTGAGTGAGAGTTCCAGTATTTTCTTTCCAAGTACCACTTTGGGGTCTACTGGAGCAGTGATTCTTAATGTTTTTTAATCAGTAAGTTTCTTCTAACAAAAGCTATGGAGCCTTTCCCCGGAAAAAAATACAAACAACATTTTATACCTAATTTCAGGGGACTTATTTGATGCTTTAAATTAATCTGGCTTCAGATTATAAATTCTTACTTAAAATTCAAATAATTTTCTCATTAGTAAGACAGTAGAGGGTTATTAATAGATATAAATCTGTTTCAGTGTTTCAGGATAAATTCATTTATCTCTTTAAAGAACAAGCAACGAACAGAACAGTGGCGTCTGCTTGCTGCATTTCCTGTTTGGTGGGAAGGCCGAATAACAACACACAGGTATCTGGGACACAGCACGTTATAGAGAAGTGATATAAAGAAGAACGAAGCAGGGCCGGGAGACTGCCCACAGTGCCCGTCTGCACGCGTGCTCGTGAGGGGGCGGGACAGCACAGCACGCGGTCTTCTTCGAAGGCGAGGCGGGGAGGTGACAGCTGAGCAGAAACCCGAATGCCACGAGGGCGCGAGAAAGCTGACTAAGGAAATGGCAGGCAGAAAGGCTCTGAAAAGCACAGAGGATGTGGTCACTTGTAGGAGCGGTAAGAAGGCCGCCATAACAACAACTGAGTGACCAGAGGGAGCGGTGGTAGGAGAAAAGCTCAGGGGCCAAACCATAAACTAAGGCTAAACATTGCCAAGTTAATTATTTAGTTACCAGCAAAACTGTTAATAGAATTCTAGATAACTGGGCTAATAAAATGATATAATTTAAGTTAAAAACATTTATCAAATTTAATTAAAAATCTTCAATTTTTCTAAGCAAATTCATTTTCCCTTTACTTGAAAATTCAGGGAATAATTAATTCTTTAATTTTTTAAATTTTATTTATTTGTTTTTAGAGAGAGGAGAAGGAAGGGAGAGAAACATCAACATGTGGTTGCCTCTTGTGTGCCCCCTTCTGGGGACCTGGCCCGAAACCCAGCCATGTGTCCTGACTGGGAATTGAACCAGCAACCCTTTGGTTTGCAGGCTGGCGCTCAATCCACTGATCCACACCAGTCAGGGAGGAGTAATTAATTTTTATACTGTTTTTCTCCAAAAATACCAAAGCAATGTATTTCAGATAAATTTCTACAGAGGGTGGTAGAAAAAGAGCTAAACCAGGACATAATGTACCTTGTCATAATACTGCAGCCTGGGGGTGGAAACTATCTCCCCATCCTCTGACCGGATCAAGCGATCCAAGAATTCCTCTTTGCCCACTTCAGACGCTGCCTGGCAGAAACATTCCAGAGCCTGGAGAAATAAAATGCTAAGTGACTTATAATGGATTGTTCCACTTCTTAGGTGCTCATGTGCTAAAGAAAGCCAAAAAAAGAAACATTGTTTAATGCTGCTGACTGCATTCATAATTTCTGACATCTGAACTCTAACTGATGCACTATTAATATCTTTATCTTACTTTTTTACTTAAATGCTATTAATTAAAAAGTAAACTTTAATAATTATAGATAAATATGTCATGAAGCAGCTATAGCAACATGTTAACATTTGTAGAATCTGAGTGGTGAATATACATGACTTTATTATAAAAGCTTTTAAACTTTTCTGTATGTTTAAAAATTTACATTAACAGGATGTCAGGGAAAAATTAGAAATGTAAACTACCATAACAGGAAAAGAAGCTGCCTTAAAAAAAAATGATATATCAAATGGGAGGGAAGAAGGGAGGGATGGGTGGGTGGGCTGGAATGGGAATAAAGGATAGAAACTGTACTGAATAAACTAAAATAAAAAAATGTTATAATAATGTAAAAAAATGATATATCACCCACTGACTGATAAACAGAATGTGGTATATCCATACAATGGAATATAATTTGGCCATTAAAAGAAATGATAAATGCAACATGGGTGAACCTTTAACATATATGCTAAATGAATGAAATCAGTCACAAAAACCCCACAAAGTGTATGATTGCGTTAATATGAAATACCCAGAATAGGTAAATTTAATTATTTATTCTCTCTGTGGAGAAATAAAATAGACTGGTGGATGACTAAGGGCTTAAGAGGAATAGGGGAATTGGGGAGTGGTGATTAATAAATTGGGGTTTCTTTTTGGAGTGATGAAAATGTTCTAAAAATTAACTGTGATATTTGCACAGCTGTGTATGTATTAAAAATGTTGACATGTATTATATTAAATTGTATACTCCAAATGGGTGAGTTGTAATGACATGTAAATTTTATCTCAAATTCTTATAGAAAATGTTTTCAAAAGCCCTAGAAAGTTACAATAGTTAAAATTAAAGAAGTCAAGCTTTTCCAACAAAAGAAAGCAAAACAAATACCCCCCAAGATATAATGAAACAATATAATTAAAAAATACATTTTATTTACTAAAATGCATCCCTAAAACCCCTGTATAGGGAGGGACAGGAAGGTTTCACTCTTTTCTTCTCTTGTGTCCTAACTAATCTGCAAAGTACCTGAGGCTGAACATTCTCCACAGGCACTAGCATTCTGTATCCTAATCCAGAGGATTCTATGCTTCTCACCCCCGCCTCCCAACTTAGTTTGATGGAAACTAAGTGTCCTCCTTGCGCTAAATTTTGTTCCCCACTCAAAGGCAGTTTACCTTCTGGCCCTCTCCTGTAACCAGGTAACACCGTCCCAGCATAAATCGGCGGGAACCAACATTGACTTGACACCAGGGATGTAGCAGTTGAATATAATCCTTAAAGGCATAAAAGGCACTTTATGATTAAGAAAATACTCATTTCCACATTCTTCACAGATGTGGTCAATCAACAAACGTTGTATTTCCTGACATCACCTGGAGAGAGCACAACCTAATCCTGTTCATCCATTCTTATATGAGGCTATTAGATACTTTACAAGAACAAACGGGACTCCAATAACACAAACACACATCTGCTTTCCATCTTAGCGGTTTCCCGACTTTTGGTATCTACTGGTTCAACCACTAGATTCCAGGAAAGGATTTAAATGAACAGAGTGGTATGCTGTTTTACCTAATAGAGAGAATTAAAAAAAGGAGAAAGGATCCTAGAAAAAGTTTTATTAGGAATGATACTATCAAGAGGGAAGTAGAGAAAGTCTGGAGTATGTTTTGGTGCAAATATAAATTATTATGGTTCTTATTATCAGCCCAATTAAAATGCAGACATTTACAAAGAAAAAAATCAGAAATCCCATTCTTTACAAGAATAATTAAACCTGAGATATTCAATAGTACTCACCTGCAATTGTACATACTGACAATTTCCCATCAAACATTCTAGAAAAAGGCAACTGGGATTGCTAGGCCACCTAGTCAATGGTTAAGGAGATTTTTTTATGTTTTTTGGCAAAACTTAAACATACACATTGGGTAGTCAGGCTCCATAAAATGGTTTAATTGAGCTATTCAATAAATATTTGATGAATGTATAACACTTTAAAAGAGATCTAGGTATTAAACATGTACATATCAGTAAAATCTGGCTTAACTCCTGAGCAAAAAACCAAACCAAAATAAAATAAAAACTGGGATCATATCTGAAAATAAGTACTATCATCTTTTGTAGATGGAAAAGGACCCAAACTCATTTAAAAATCTTCATTACAAGGCAGAATGAGCCTTAGATTCTTCAGCTAGAAGAAACCTTTTGCCCTGGCTGGTATAGATTAGTTGGTTGGAGCGTGATCCCATGACTGAAAGGTTATGGCCCATTCTGGACGCTTACGGATCCCCAGTCTGGGTGTGAAGGATGCCGGTCCAGGGGTGTGTGGGAGGCAATTGATGGGTGCTTCTCCCTCACATTGATGTTTCTCTCTCCCCCTCCCTCGCTCTCTAAAGGCAATGAAACAATGTCCTTGGGTGAGGATTCAAAAAAAAGGAAAAAAAGAAACCTTTCAAATGGCTTTTAAATATAAGGATACAGGAACTGCAATAAATAACTGGTAATTGCAGTAATCATCTCAGGCCAGTTCAACCCAGTCTGGCTCAGAGGTGCCTTTGGTTGAGAGAAGAGATGAGATATAATGTGTTTTCTTGCAACTTCTTGGAAGAATAATTCCACAATTGTCTGAGGGCTAGATACTTAAAAAAGAAAATGACAATCATGAACTTGTGATAGAAATATCAATTTTCAATTAAGACAGTCTACCAATTCATTTTATGCCTGTAACAAAGGACACTTACTATTTCGAAATATAAAATGCACCATTGGGCCCTGGCTAGTGTGGCTCAGTGGTCTGAGCGCCGGCCTGCAAACCAAAAGGTGGCCAGTTTGATTCCCTGTTGGGGCACATGCCTAGGGTGCAGGCCAGGCTCCCAGTTGGGGGTGTGTGAGAGGCAACCAATCGATGTGTCTCTTGAACACTGATGTTTTTCTACTTCTTTCTCCCTCCCTTTCCCTCTCTAAAAGTAAATTAAATACAATCTAAAAAAATATGTTTTAAAAAAATGCACCGTTGAGTTATCAATGGCAATATAAATAAAAATAATTTATAAACTGTGAGGTACTATACGATTGCAATTTAAAAAGCCAGTTAAATCACCACTGTAGTCATGGTTTTCCACTGGTCTCATTAAACCTAAGTGTTTCCCCTAGAAAAGTATTTACAATAAAAATAGTTTGAAAATTCCAAGGTTTATACCAAAAAAACAATAAACTCCCCAGAATGGTTCTCAAGCATGGGAGAGGGGCTCCTTTTGAACATATACTGATTAAGATCACAAAGCTACCACGAACTTAGTAAACTTAAAAAGTGACTTTGAATCAATCGCTGGAGCATCATTATACAGTGGGAAAGTGGCAACCCCTCAATTTACGCCTCGTCTGGGACTACGGTTTCCACAAGACCCCCTGTCACAACCAGAGGTCTCAGGCCACAGCATGCTCGTACCCTCTCGAAGTGAAAGCAGAGGCTCGCCACGCTTTCTATGATAAAAGTGGCGAGAGACCACTTTAATGAACATATAATAACTGCCAAATTTATAATCAAATGCATACACAGTCCAGTCCTTACCAAACTTATTCACCATTAAAGCACTAGAGTCAGTCAGTTCCAGTACTGACAAGTGCTGGAGATTAGACTCCCTGTGAAAAAAGGGGGAAAAATCAGCTTCAGTAAATTCTGTGATGCCCGATGTGACTTCAACAAGTTATTCTATCACGAATGCTGCCAGTGTCATTAACAAACTGCACATGACAGCTCCATTGAAAGTGCGGAAAAATCTGGAAAACGTGTCATGGTAGAGACACTTGCCCATGACACCACTCGGCGACCCCTCAGCGAGAAGCCACAGCGGAACTTTCTCAGAGACCTCCATGCCATCAAAAGCCTCACCTTGCCAGAGAAAATGGAAATGGTATATCTTACTGAAAACATGAATCTTCTAATTGTTGGATTTTCTTTCTTCTTTGAGCTATAAAAAATCTCAGCCTACCTTTAATAACTAACACAATGTTTCAGTGTGTGGTTTAACTTTTCCACTGACATCTTATTTTCCTTTCAACAGGATTTACCTTTACATTACACACACATGTATAATAACATATAATAAATATACACTTATTATTTTAATTCTTATAAGTTGCCTTCAACCTTAAAAAATGAAGAATCTAAAAGCTCTTCAAATTTTAAAGGCAAAATACATTACAGTATAATGTTTGTAATTTTTTTCTTGTAAGACAATGAAATAAATAATTACACTCACAATTTATTTTAGAAATAATTAGAATAAACTCACAGTGTGTCAACTGGAACGTCAGTTGCCAAGCACTGACTTCCCCACTTAATGAGGTGGTAAGACAAGAGTAGGGGAGCTGTTCGATGGAGCAGGTCTTGCTGTGCCTGGAAGAGCTGACCCGCTCCCAAAATCACCTGTACATGATGGGTGGTCGGGGGAGACAGAAATAGCAATTAGTGATTGTATCTCTTAAGGTTCAGGTGGAGGTAAAATATAATAACAAACACAGTTACAAAGGGCATACAAAAAGTATGGCTGGGTAGCTCAGATGGTTAGAGCATTGTCCCAATATGCCAAGGTTGTGAGTTCGAGTCACGGCACATACAAGAATCAACCAATGAATGCATAAATAAGTGAAACAAGAAATTGATGTTTCTCTCCCTTCCCCCTTTCTAAACATCAATAAGTAAATTTTAAAAGGAAAGTAACAGGTATACATAAATAAAAGCAATACACCTATTTTGTTTTGGGATAGCAGAGGGCAAAAATATCTACCCAAACATGTAAAATAAAAAACAGCTCACCAAGTCACGGGAGCTAATGACGAAAAAGAAAACATTGAAAAGCTTAACTTTCATTAAATCAGTGGATTCAGAATTCAAGAAGAGGAACAGGGAAATCTAAGACCATTGTTATACTTCCGGTCTTGTGTAAAAGAAAAAAGTAGAGGGAAATTTGGCGATACAGCCAAAAGCTTTAAAAATGTGTGTAGCCTACCACCAATCAAGTCTAGTTGTTAGACTTTATCCTGGAGATACAATCAAAGGCGTACAGAAAATTACAGCTACAAGGAAAAACTGGCAACAACGTGGATGGCCACGAATGGGATTGATGGAATAAATTAAAATTATACTAGATAATTAAAAATAATGCTGTAGAAGAATATTTAATAATGTGAAAATGCTGAGGAAATTTTTAAGTAGAATAAAAGCCACCAGTTTACAAAAAAATACTATGTGTTGTATTCTAATTTTATAAATAAAACAAAAACCAAATGCATAGAAAAAAGGGTGTATGTCAAAATGTAGAATAGTGTTTATCATTGTGTAGAAGATTATAACTGAATTTTAATTTTCTTTCTGTTTGTATAAAGGCTCTACAATTACTTCCATGTTTAGGAAGAAAACAATGAAGTTTATAATTAAAAAACCCTCAAACACCCCAAACCCCCGAAGAAATGGGAAAATGGACCAAGACTGAAGAGAACTTAACAAGGGCTGCGGTAAGTGACCAACTCGAGGGAAGTCCCTGTTCCTCCTTGGTGGGCTCAAACAAATCATCTTCCAGACGTGTTTCCTTATTTTCACCCGAAATTCTACCATTAGCAATGTATTTGAGTTAATCAATTCTGATTTAAAAAATATTAAAATCTCTGGGAACCCCCAAAGGCCTTTCAGTTGCTTTGTACTCGTTAACACAGATCAGTTTAATCAGACTGCCTCCTGTCAGGCTCATCAGAAATTACTGACAGAGGGACCTAAGGGACTTCTGACCGTGGGAAGAAAAGTAATTTCTGAACATGGAAGGCTCAGTAGGGCAGGCAATGAGGACCGGCAGTCTGTAGAGTCTGGTGGCCGAAGAGGAACAGGACGGGGAGGAAGCACAGAATGAGATGGGAGAGCCCTGAAGACAGACTGTGGTCTCGAGACCGTGCTTCGGGTCAGCCCTGTGCTGCATGCGGACAGAGCTCCTTTTCTTCTCTTCCTCTCTCCTCCCGCTAAATGGCACCCAGCCACCACATCCGAAGCAGGACTACTAACACTCAATTTTCAAAGACGTAACTTCTTACCACTATGCAGGCGAAGGGCAATAGTGAAACTACCTGCTCCCTCTATGTTCTTGATCTGCCATTTTCGATTCCAACGCGGACTCTTTCCTGACTCAACAACTACTTACAGAGCACCTACTAAGGGTCAAGCAGGGGTGACAGAGCAGAGAATAAAGACATAAGTCTCTGTGCTCGTAGAGCTGACATTCCATTGAGGCCTGGAGGTCTACACGAGGTTTCAGATTTTAGATTTTACAAGTTTTCTCTCAAACAGTACTTACCGCATCTCCTAGCCTCATTAACAGCTGCTGTAAGATCAGAAGGTCTCGGCAGATGAGGAAGCGAGTACTGGCAATTTTGTACACACCTCTGCACACGATGTACCCTGCTGTTCTACTACCGTAGAGCTGGGAAAGATTCATTCGAACATTCAAAGGCTGAGCTGCAATTTAAAAAAAAGCGGGGGGGGGGGGGACCTGTTAAATGCATCATTGTTTTCTCTGCGTCAAAAGGGCACGCTTGTCGTTTTGTCATGTACCTGGATCGAATCCCTTTTCCACTTCCACCTCTGTTTCATAGTCCATTTCCCGTATAAGAAGCCCAATGGCATGCACTGGGTTCCTAATCTCTTGTAGTTTACTGCAAATGTCCTCCATGACATTTTCTCTGTAAGGACAATTAGAAAACTCCTGTTACTACCAAGAGCACACAAGACAAACTCTGCATAAGTCCTGAAAGCTTCAACGTGCTATGAAACAGGAAAACCAGCCACATAACATGGGAATGGAGGTATACAAGATACTTCACTCCATGAAGCAAATTTCCCCTCAGTTTTTCACAAATGACAGACAATATGAATGTTTCGAATGTATAGGCCAATTAATAGTTAATAGTTTAAGCCACTACTTTGTACACACTTGAATGTACATTAAAATCCTGACTCTGGCACTAAACATTGCTGAATTTCCATTAGGAAGTGCACTTTACCCTAAATTCTCCTTACACATCAATAGTGATCAAATCTTCCAAAATCTGCTCTGCAGCCTTTTCTGGAGACTGTAGGTTGAAACAACTCATTTCCATCATTACTGACATATCCATAGTCACTGACTCTCCAATCAGACGAAGGCATTTTATAAGACAGATGACATCCCGAGCCACGTCCACATCTGAGTAAGAGAAAGTTAACATTCGTGTTTCAAGCCAATGAAGAGCTACTAATTAACATTATATGAAAATATTAATAATTAAATGCTAAGGATCCATTTGAGATCTTAGAGATGCTCAGGCCTCTTCAGCTTGCCTTCAAATAGCTACAATGTGGTAAAATGACCAGGGGAGGTCACAGTGGCAATCAATGGGTTTTGCCTCCATATGAAACAAAGCATGGTGTTCGTGTAGGAAGGAGATTAAGTATGGGCATAACAATCACTATTTACCATCAGATATGGTCGTCTCATCCTCTGTCAAGAGGTTCTCATCAGGCAGTAGATACAAGTGATCCACTAAGGAGGAAGGCATGAGGAAAGACAGGTACCCCTGGAAATACAAGCGCAGTTACAACCATTTCGGCGAATGTGTAAAAGTGTAAAATGACTGACACCTGAATCTTATCACGAGGACGCACCAGACAAATCCAGACTGAGGGACACTCTACTGACAACAGATGCAGGCTTCCAAACATGTCAGTGTCATGAGAGACAAAAGCGGACAACCGTTTGAGATTAAGGGGATAAAACATACAAATAAACATGCAAGACCTTGGATTGGATTGCAGATCAAGGCACAACTGGTAAAACCTGATTATGAACTATACGGTGTTACATCAATATCGCATTGCCTGATCTTTAAATTGTGCTGTGGTTACGTAAGAACACCCTTGATCTCAGATACGTGCTAACCTGAACAGATAATGGGGCATGAAGTCCTCAACTAACTCTCAAGTGGCTCAGGAAAACAAATTATAGAAGGAAAAAAAGCAAATGGAAGTTAACGAATGGTAAATCTGGGTGAAGAGTATACAGAAGTTCTTTGTGCTGTTCCTGTAAGTTTTACATTAAGTTTGAAATTGCTTCAATATCAAGGTAAATAAAGTAAAATGCCAAAGTGTATAAGTAATGCAGAAGACTGTCTAAATACAAATGAACTATAATTTTAGGGAAAAAAACCCCCGAAGTCCTAAGAGCCAAGTGCAACATACAACAGACGAGCATTCCGCAGGACACACTGACTGTGCGCAGGATGCACTGACTGTGCGCCGGCGCCCTTACTTTTTTCAGCAGGCACACCATGTTCGTGTGCGGATTCAAGTGCAGGGCGAGCGGATGAGAGAGCGCTACTTGATACTGAACACAGCAGCCATAGAACTTGCACCAGAATTCCTGCTGTAAATTTCGAAACTGCTCCTGAGAAAACTCATACTCTGTTACACTTCCTTGGAGCTGGTAAAGGAGAAAAAAAAAAAAAGAAACTCTTGATACCATTCAGGAGCTTTCTCCCCCTAAAACATAACTATCTGATATTATTTTACTAAGCTATAGCTAAATGAATATTCACTATGGCTTATATGCCATTGACTATATAAACATATAACTCCCCACGTAAAAAATTTGAACGTTTTTACTTCCTACCAACAAGGTTCAGTGAACAATTTGAACAATTCCCCACTACCAATCTGCCAATCCGCATCAAAATGGAAGAATATATTTATTCTTTCTTTACCCAAACCTCACCTCACTTTCAACAGCTAAAGTAACTTCTTTCTTTAGTTCACTCCAGGAAAGATCTAAATTCCTCTCAGTTCCTTGACAGAAAATCTAAAATTGAAAGAGACATGTGAGAAGATTATATAATACCTAAAACTGGATGAAAAATACTCTAGTTTACAGAGGGCGTTGAGGCAATGTTATGACATCACATAGAGACCAGACATGCCCAGAATACATTTACCCCTAACAGTGTGCAGGTAACTTTTCTGTAACTGAAACCAGAGCACGTCTGAAACAGTTCAGACCAGAATAAACTATAGAAATCCATGATCTGAAAGAATCATAACAGGGCACATTTGGATGATTACAGAGCAGAACACACACAGCCTGAGACCAGCCCACGGCGAAACTGCAGGAGCGAAGGGGTGGTGGCTGCCTCACTACTGGGATGCAAGAGGCATCATGGGAAATATCATCATACGTTTGATCGTTGTTTACAAGGAAAAAGTGCTGAAGAGATGAAAGAGGAGAAAGGGATCATGTCATTCTGGGGTTCTATCTGAGAAAACAGAAAACATGCAGTAGCCAGATATCCAGCGGTGTACCTAGAAGGAAGGTCAAGAGTCTGGACGCTGTACCACGTGAGAGAAAGTTAAAGAACACGGAAAGATTCTTAAAATAACTGAGGCCTACTTCATAGGACAGAAACAAGTTCTGTGACATTCCAAAAGAAAGAAGCCACCAAAAGGATGGGGGCTGAATCTGATCCGACACTGGGAAGAACTTCTAAATGACACCATCTGGGAGCAGCAACTCACACAAGCGCCAGTGAGAAACCTGTTGCCAGGGAGGCAGAGGCAACTCGAAGCAGAGCAGCCGTCCTTCAGAGAGCGCACTGCTGCCCTGGGTGGGCGGTCAGAGCAGGAGATTCCGGGGACCTTTCCATTCCATGAGCCATGTTCTGTTTTCAAGTCACCAAGTATGGCAATTTAAGGAAGCCTAAGTGACTTCAGAGAATCCTTTTGTAAAATTGTAAGCATCTCTTAAACCATGATTTTGAAGTGTAGATTATGTGATCTTGAAGCTTAGATTTAGATTTTATTTCTTTTTAGAGAGAGGGGAAGGGAGGGAGAAAGAGAGGGAGAGCAATATCAATGTGTGAGAGATACATCAATTGGTGCCTCTCGTATGCCCCCAATCGGGGACCTGGCTCGCAACCCAGGCACGTACCCTGATCAGGAATCAAACAGGTGACCCCTCAGTTTGTCGGCATTCGGTCCACTGAGCCACACCAGCCAGGGCATTAGATTTATAGATTGAACCTGAACCAAGTCAGATCTTCACGGTACTACCAAAAGGGTAAAAACAGAGGACCACCCAAAACTAACCAAGAAAATATTTCAGATTTCTCTTAAATATAGAGATTATATGTAGTGTAGTAATGTATCTTTTGTAACAGGGTAGGCACAAACTTCTCTTTGTGCTACCGGGATGCTTAATTTGTCACAGGAAAGTGCCCAATCCCACCTCCCGGCTGGGAGTCTCACTTCATGGGAAGACCATTTATAAAAATTACAATAGCATTTACAAACACCCTTATAAATAGTACTTATACAAAACAGTATGATACAATTGCAAAAACACACAACAAAAATGAATAGCAACCATTTATTACATAATCAGTAGTAATAAAATAAAGAGCTGGTCTTAAATAAACATGAAGTACTTCTTCACTGACCTGTAAAGCTTTACACAAAGCTGCATTTATGAACTGTCCTGGTGTAAACAGACTCTGCAAATACATCTCCTGTTAGAACACGAAAGCAAAAATTAGTATTATTCTGAAAAGATAAAAATTAGAGAAATCTGAAGAACTCAAGAGCTTTTGGTTTGCAACAAAGCTGGCGTTCTGGTACACGCGCCCTTCTGCGTTTGAGTAGTAACGGGTAGCAGAGCAGTTCTCCAGTTCCCCCGGAAAGTGAAGAGCGTGCTGTCTCCGAGTCGACTAAGTGTCCTATCCTGAAAAGGGCGTGCTCCTCACGCAGATCCACTGGGCTCCGGAAAACACACCCTGTCAAATGCCCCACTTAAACAGGAGAGGCGAACCTCATTTATTGGTGATATACAAGCGTACCAGTAAGAACAATTAAACTAACCAGAACAATTAGAATGGTTTCTACACCATCCACAAAGTACTCATTTTATGGCTCTAATACATAGCAAAGAAAAGGAGCCAAGAATAATGTTACATGTGAAAGACAAACGAAAAAACCGCAATAAGCTCTCATAAGTGGAGAAACGAAGAGAATAAACTGGAAAATCTCACACTGCCTAACTATTTCGACCAAATTTCATAAACCAGATCTGTCAGTGAGGAGTACACCTGACTGACCTTCTTTCAAGTTCCTTCCTTCTACTGAATTTCTGAGGCAGGATAAAATGACTGAAGTGAAGGAGAAAAACAAGGATTTTAATAATTAGCATATGACTGGCGTTCAGACAAAAGTCAAGTCCCAATAACCTCTTGGGATTAAAAACACGGCAACAGATGTTCAAAGGGGGTTTTCCACTCCTACAAATAGTCACCATAATTTTTAAATCTCATTTTAATATTAAGGCATCAACCGAAAGCTTTTTCTACCACTTATCCTGAGGGTGTCCCTGGAAAACTGGGAGACTGTTTTGCTCTCTAATGCATTACCTCTTAGAGCTACTTTCCTCACAGCACATTTGTTACGTCTAGTTTATATGCACGTACCACAATGGTTAGAATAGAGGACACCTAGGTTTGTGCCCGGCCAAAGTCCACTTCCCCTTCTTTCACTAACAAATCCCTTATCTTCCTCTGGGGAACCATTCCTCCACTATCCACACTCAACTTACTTCACAGCCTTCCCCAAGAGCAAGGCCCAGGTTGGATATGTTTCTCAAGCCAAGCCAGAGTGTTCGATTCTTTCTGGTCAAAGTGACTGGGTCAGGAATGCCACCCGACTCAAGCCAGGCAAGGAGTGTCTATCCAGGACCCGGGACTCTCTCCTCTGAGGTTGCTTTATTCACAGAACGCACAGGCTCTGCCCGAGAATAAACCCAACAGGGAGGAAAGCAGAACAGAGGAGACATGGACTGCTGCAGGCACTCTCCCAGCCGTGGGTGAAGCCAGCTAACTCGGCTTCTCAGCTGCACAAGCCTCATTTTAAATACAGTCTCATTTTAAACATCGGTCACCTGGAAGAGTTCTAATACACCTGGCTCTTCTGAGACTAACGATCAGGGGAAAACACCCCCTTATATAAAACTTTAGCGTTGCTTACTCTGGGGTCTTGATCATCTCTGATAATGATCTGTTCCTCTGGCCGAGGCTGCATAAAAACTGGATTCCACTGACCTGCAACATTACTACAAAGAAAAACAGTCCATCAGTCTACAGAAAAATGATGAATAAAAAACAAAGTTTATGCTGTTGGCAATATCTGGGCAGGCAGGGCCCCATCACTGAATCTCTGCAATGACTACTTCATCAACTATTAAAAAAGTTTCAGCCCTGGCTGGGGAGCTCAGTTGGTTAGTGCATCATCCCGATATGCCAAGGTTGTAGGTTTGATCCCTGGTCAGGGCACATACAAGAATCAACCAATGAATGAATGCATAAATTAGTGGACCAACAAATCCATGTTTCTCTCTCTCAAATCAATAAATTAAAAAAAAAAAGGCCTTGACTAGTGTGGCTCGGTGGGCTAGGTATTGTCCTGAAAACTGAATATCACTGGTTTGATTCCCAGTCAGGGCACATGCCTGGATTGCGTGCCAGGTCCCTGGCTGGGAGCATGTCAGAGGCAACTGATCAATGTTTCCTCCTCTTTCCTCCTTCCTCACTTCCTCTCTCTCTAAAAATAAATAAATAACATCTTAAACAACAACAACAAAACAAACAGAAAACGTTTCAGAAAGAAGAAGCTCATTCTGGTTTTACAGATGTGCTCTAACCCGTTTTAACAGGCTTCCTGCAATTAAAACTCTAAACACAAATCGAACAGCTAACTTACTCTGCATTTACTCCATGCTAGACATTACGTGAGGTACAGCTGCAGTGTAACTTTGAAGGATGTCTTAACCCCATTTTGCAGATGTGGAAAGTGAGGCTTAGGGCATCTGATAGCTAGCGAGTTGCACAATCAGGATCTGAACTCTCATCCGACTCCAGTCTTTGTTTCTTTCCCACTTTGCTGCAATGCCATCTATCAGGACTCTCTCACACATTTTCTGAGATGTGGCTGCTCAGGGTCAATGTGGCAGCAACTATTTCTAGAATTCAATTCTCGAGTATAAGGTCGTGAGGAACCCTAAAGTTCAATCAGTTTAGTTCCAGGCACGTCAAAATGTGTTCCAGGGAATCCTGCGTAAGTGTTTCAGGGGATACATAAGTGTTTGACTCCAAATCAGTGTTTTAAAGTGTACTTTGTAACTATTAAACATTCATAACTCATAGTATGTACGTTAAAGTATAAGATACCAAATATATATTAGAAATTCTCAACATGTTGAATTGTGTTATAATTTTATACTCACAAAATACTAGTTTTGTTACATACCGGAGTTCATTATCTCTTGAAAAGAAAGAGTGTCCTGTTTTAAAACAGTTCGAGCCACTGGCTGGTGTGGCTCAGTGGACTGAGCCCTGGGTTGTGAACCAAAGGGTAGCTGGTTTGATTCCCAGTCAGGGCATGCGCCTGGGTTGTGGGCCAGGTCCCAGTGGGGGGCTCACGGGAGGCAACCACACATTGATGTTTCTCTCTTTTTCCCCTTCCCTTCCCCTCTGTCTAAAAAGAAATAAAATCTTTAAAAAAAAAAAAGTTCGAGAAGCACTGTACTTGTGTAATCTGAGAACCCAAAGGGGCATTAGTGTCTCCTGGAAGTTTTCGGTACCAGAAATAGTCTTTGCTTAGATGCAAAAAACCCCCTTCCAGATTAGAAGTATTTTGGGTATATGCTATCTCTCCCAAGAAAGATGGTATTTTCATCTCATTCCAACACTGAAGAATCCTCATTTCATCTTAAAACCAATGATAGGAAATAACATAAGTATAAAAGAAGGTTTTTCAGAAAATAGTCAACAATACGCATACCCAGGGCTGAATCCTTTAAACGCAAACACTTGACTTTGGTACCACCTAAGAAGCGCTCTTGTTTTCTTAGTATGAAACTGCTTGGGGTGAGGTAGGATGACAAAGGTAAGTGTTATGCCTTGGTTGGTGTAGCTCAGTGGATTTAGCACGTGGGCTGCAAACCAAAGGGTTGCTGGTTCAATTCCCAGTCAGGGCACATGCCTGGGTTGCAGGCCAGGTCCCTAGTGGGGGTCACATGAGAGGCAACCACACATTGATGTTTCTCTCCCTCTCTAACAAAAAAAGAGAAAAAAGAAAAAAAAGGTAAGTGTTACATACTGTTCAAAGTTGATGTACTTCACAACCGTTCGGTTCTCAGCATCATGCCACAGGGCCCAGATATCCGTCGAGGTTAAAGCAAAGTCGATTAGTGTCTCCTAGGAGGAAACGGGGGCAGGGAAGAGGGGGAGTTAAAATAAGAAAGGGTAGTAGTTTGTAATGACCTAAATTTGTATCACTGGGAGAGATAAAATCCTAAAAACAAAAGATAGTACGTGAACTTGGCGAAACCCAAATGGCATTTTGTTTGCACGCGTGAAATACTACATTTTAGGATTTCAACCCCACTGCAGTAGAGTGGAATTGGCCAACACTTCTTTCCTGTGTCTGTGTGACGCGCGGAGGACGAACCAACCTACCTGAGATGTGAACAGGGAGGAAATGTGATCTAGACTGTAGCGGTTATTCTCAGCGCTCACCAGTTGGAAAACGCAGAACTGTTAAAACACAAGTTGACAATTTGTTACTGGAAATAATCAACACGCTACTTTTCTGAACAAGAATTATTAGCATTCAGAAACCAATTTTTAAAAAAGTATGGTCAAATACACAACATTTACCATAACGTTCAAGAGTGTTAAGTGCATTCGCATTCCTGTGCAGCTGATACCCCAGACTCTTCCCATCTTACAAACCGAAGCTCCGCACTCATTCAGCGCCCCGCCTTGACCTCCCCGCTTGGCAGCCATCATTACACTGTCAGTACGACTGACTGCTCAGCATTTTAAATAACTGGAGTACCAACAGGGTTTGTCTCTTTGCGACTGGCTTATTTTTACTTAGCTTATCCATACTGTAACATTTATCATAGCCTCATTTTTTATGGCTAAATAACACTTCATTTTATGCGCATTCCATATTTTGTCTATCATCTGTCGAAGAACTGGGTTGCTTCCAACTTTTGGCTATTGTGAATAATGCTGCTATAAACATGGGTATAGAAATATCCCTGAGACCCTACTTTAAATTATTATTTTTTAAATGCTATTGAGTATACATCCAGAAGCGGAAATGCTGGATCTTAGGGTGTTTCTCTGACTGACGTTTCTGAGGAACTGCCGTTCTGTTTCCCACAGTGGCTGCAGCATTTCCCGTTCCCACGGCAGCGCATACGAGTTCCAGTTTCTCCATTTCCTCACCAGTACTTGTTGTGTACTTACTTTTTGATAGTAGCCATCCTAACGGCTGTGAGGTGGTATCTCAGTGTGGTCGGAAACCTATTTTTAAGTTTATATTCTTACCAAAGTCCCAAAGGCAATTTAAAACATACACACAATACAAATCAACACTCATCAGTTCATCTTTATTAAAAATAGAACCCTAAAAATAATTCTCGTTTAGTATTTAATTCCACAGCCAAAACAAAAAATTTCAAATTAGAAATAATATTTTTGATAGGTGTTTTAAATAAATTTTTGATAAAGAAAATGCACTGATAAGAGTGACAATAATTGTGTCCCCTATAACCTAAGCAACTGCCCAGAAAGCAGCACTAAAATAATTTCAGTGAGAGCCCCTTTTGAAAAAGTAGGAGTGCATGAAACACAAAAAACCATGCCGTGCTATTGAGTGTCGCCTGCAGCTGTATTTCATAAGCTGCAGATCTCAGCTCATTAGGGGAACATGAATCAACTTAGCAGGTCACAACCAGCATTAAAAAATAAAACAAACAAACAAAAAGACAACAAAACAAACACCAAGTAACAGAGTTCATCAGTTCATCACTCACGGTAAGAGCAAGTATTTGATGAAAATGTTTTGGTTATATGTCAACTGCATATGTGCACGGTGGGCAGCAGTGCAAAATACTTCTAATTGTAGACTCTAGCTGGTCTAGTGCAATGTTGCGTAAGCTACCTGTGGAAAAGGACTGGTTTGTTTTTTTTTAAATTTCCAATCCACTGCAGACTGATTACTTCTACAAAATGTGGATGTTGTGGCACTGTCAAATCACTACAGGTTTCCCAGTGCTTTCTCTCACCCCTGTACTTATCTTCCCACAACTAGTAAAGAATCCCTGGCCCGGGACTGTTCCATGGACCAGACCATCTCACACGGAAATACAGACGGCACGCTCAGTACATCAGTGACCATCTACTGGATTCATGCACTTATTGAGAGTCCCATGCTCTACCGACTGAGCTAGCCAGGCCCCTTGGAGTAACACATTTATTAACAAAATTAAAATCCAAAGGACCAAAAGAAAAACAAGGAACAAATGAAATGAATAGACATGGATATAAACTATCACAGAGATTAAAAAAATAAAACTTCAACTTTACAGATTAGGGAGAAAAAACCCTGTATGGAATAGTTTTTGTGAAGAAGAAAAAAAAAGATGCCGACTTATTACAACCTGACTAGGCATACGTGTTATACGGCTGCCAAAAAGGCCTTTCCGATTTTAGGCTCCCCCGACAGACCCCCCAGTGCTCCACACAGAGGAGGGTAAGAGCGCTGCTCAATTTGACCCCCTCCTAGAATACCACTTCAACTCTGGATGTGGCTTTTGGAGGAGTGGTTCTCACACTGTGGTCCACAGAGGGTTCAGAGGTCTCTGTGACTGTTTCAGGGGGCAGTGAGGTCAAAACCCTTTTCATTATGATACTATGACATTATATGCCCATTGCACTGTGTGGGTATTTGTACCAGTGACGCAGAAGCACTGATGGGTAAAATTACTGATGTCTTAACATGAATTAGGATGACGGCATCAAACTGAACACCCTTTCATGATAAAAAAACTCTCAACAAATTAGGAATAAAGAGAAACTTCCCACCCGATAAATGGCATTTATGAAAAAGTCATAGCTAACATCATACTCAGTGGTGAAACACTAAAAGCTTTCATCCTCAGATGGCATGTAGTAAGCACGCCACCTGTACTTCCATCTAAGACACTAAGGATGTCAGCGCTTTCCACTTCTGTTCAATCACTTATGAACGCCTATATCCCTTTTCATAACTCCACCTTTTCACCCAGACTTCCAAATTTGTTCTTTCTTCTTTGGTTTTGGTTAACTTTCCCTTAAATATTCCTTTAAACTCTCCACTCCCTTTCACCCTGACAGGTCCTGCATGATCTTTTAATTCACACATCAGCACAAACCCCCCATTCTCTGTGAAGACAATGCACGGGACATCCAGGTGGACGTGAAGAACTGAAACAGACTCCAGTGCACAGCCACCTCCCCACACTCAGAGTAACTCGGTCCGTTTCATGTGTGTCCCACCTGTCCTCGTTTTGGGGCATGCATGTAAACCCCCAGATACATTCCCATGGAAGGGGAATAAGCAAGGCGTAACTTGTGTCCAGTCCCGGCAATGAGCTGAAGGTCCTTTTTCACAGGGACATACTCCAGCATGTTGGCCACCATCAGGCACATTTGGTCCTGCCCAAGAGAAGAATTAGTGTTATCAAAGAATATTTAGGTTAGAAAACAAGTCCCCCTCCCCTTTAAAAGACGCACATCCATTATATCTAGCACTCTGCCTAGTTTATGTGCTAAAGGACCTAATGGTTTCTTTTGGGAGCTAAGATGAAATTATCTTAGTCTGACAGATAAAATTATCAACTGTTTTGTGAATCTTGGAAACTATTTTACTAACTGCACCTCAAAAGCATATTTTTTTAATTTTAAAAGATCTTATTTATTTATTTTGAGAGAGGAAGAGAAACATCAACATACAAGAGAAACATTGATGAGTTGCCTCTCACACGCCCCCAACTGGGACCTGGCCCATAAACCAGGCATGTGCTCTGACTGGGCGACGTTTCATTTTGCAGGCTGGCACTCAATCCACTGAGCCACACCAGCCAGGGCTATTCCTCTTAAGTAAAGGATATATTCTGTACTATTATTTTAATTTTTCTATAGGACTCAAAATTTTCAAAATACGGATGAAAACTTCGGGGAGAAGTGTATGAAAAATGAAAACTGCCTGAATGTGGAAATGGCCTGTAATTTTCAAACTAAGTGATGGGAGAACCTAGGAGGAGCAGCAAGATGTACTTCACTTCTCTAACAATTCACAATCCCTGTTTAAGTTATTCCAGATAAAAATGTAGCAGTCACCTTATACGACCACATGCGCAGCTTATGATCCTGGCACAGAGCAAAGATGAAGGCGTCATTCTCGACACAATGAACAGCAAGACTGAGGGGACGATCTGAAGGCCCCTGATCTCCTCTGAAAACATAAGGCCAAGTTTCACTATTGAAAGTCATCTGGTCATTATAATTTGTAAATAAAGAGATAATAAACAGTTAATCAACAGGAGCAAGAGTTCGCATGTTGGTATAATCACGACATTTTCTATTTGATTTATCACCAATTACTATGATCCATTTTAAAAAGCTTTACATAACATTGGAATGCTGTTCTAACTATCAAAAACTTTCTACTTCTCGTATTATTCAGATTGGGTTTGGTGAGCCAGGGCTGAAGCAGATACTGAGAGGATATATACAGGAAGCCAGTTTCTGTGGTCAAGGTGTCCAGTCCCAGAGGAAGTGGGCTCTGGAACGTGGCTCTGCTCAGATGGAATGGGATGTTGCGCAGACTCTTCTGCTTTCCAGTATGATTTCTTATCTGCCTCGGAGTAAGAATGGAAGCAGGCCGACCAGCGCAAAAAGTTTAAATTCTTAGGCCCTTTGATTTACCTGCCAGACAGCACTCACCTGATAGCTGTTGGCATCCAGCCTACAAGCAATCGCTGCATCACTGAACTCTGCTTCAGTTCCACAACGGACACCATCCCTACAAGATGGAAAACAGACCCATAACACAACCATGCCACCTCCTGATGATGCTTAGTGAAACTCAAAGGCGAGGCCTCAACCATGAACCAGGTCTCCATAACAGGCGACAGGCCTACACATTTCTGCCTGGAGAATTCTTTTTTTAAAGATTTCATTTTTCGAGAAAAAGGGGAAAGAGGGAAGGAGAGAGCATCGATGTTCAAGAGAAACATTGATCAGCTGCCTCTCATACGCCCCCCAGCTGGGGACCTGGCTGGCCCACAACCCAAGCATGTGCCCTGACCAGGAATCCAACCGGTGACCTCATGGTTTACAGGCCAGTGCTCTTCCCACTGAGCCTCACCAGCCAGGCCCAGGCAATTCTCAGGACATGCCTGTCCACATACACGACATCTAAAATCTTTTGAAGCACGACTAGATCAATAAAAACAGCATTTTTAGATTCCTAGGGAAAATTTTTGCCATTTATAAATAGTATCTCACCTTGCTCAGAAGACATACTTCATTTCTTTCCAAATAATCACCGTGTACCTTTCATGTGTTGGGCGGTGCCCAGTGTTAGAGATGGAGCAGTAACATAGTTAAAAAACTCCTGCCCCCATGGAACTCACACTCCACTGGGAGGTGGGAGAAGCCAGGGAGTTAACAAATGAGTAGTAATAAGAGAAAAATAAAACGCAGAAAGGATATAGTGAATGCTAGGGTGAGATGTGTGTGCAACTTTGAAAAGCGGGGTCAGGGAAGGCGTCACCAAGGGGGGTATTGAGTAAAAGACCTAAAGGAGCTGAGGGAAGGAGCCACGCTGGTGGCTGGGGAAAGACTACCCCAGACAAAAAGCCTGAAAATGTGTGTGTGGCACGTTCAAGGAATCAGAAGGCATGTGGCTGGTGTTAAGAAGGTGAGGGGGAAAGGAGAAGGAAGGTGAGGGCGCAGGGGTCACTGTACACCAATGTAAGGACTCTGGGTTTATTCTGAGCGAGATCAACAACTCTCATTTAAAGGCTTTGAGCAGATGAGTGGCATGACTCAACTTGGATTTCAAGTGTATGAGTCTGCCTGAGATTTCTCTGTAGAGGGTAAGGATAGGTCTGGGGAGATGTTTAGGAAGCTAGAGCAATAATTCAGGCAGGAGAGGGCGGTGACTTGGAGTAGGACACCAGCAACCCAACTTCCTTGTGTCAATTACTTTGGTTACATGACCTCAGGTTGAAGGTAGACAACGCATCCCTACTAGAGGCCTTAGACTAGGCTGTCTGACAGTTATCTTTTTCCACATTCTGATAAACTTTACGGTTCTTCATCCACTGTATAAAATCTTCCTTTTGGGAAAAAAACAGTACACCATGAGGGGTTTACCAGGTAAGTGATGCTGAATGACCATTTCAGGGGTGGTAGGGGAGCAACTGCTGGGTTGGATGTGGGTTTGGACTTCTAAGGTCTGTTTCAATGCCAGCCTTCCTGGTTTTAAGTCAAGTCCAGGCTCAACTCCCATTCTTACCAGGTATGTCGTAAGGAGGTAGTTTAAGAATAAAGATCCCCCCAGCAGCAGACGGTAGAGCAAACAGGGCCTCCCCTTCACTGCTAAGCCAGGCTGCCGAGGTGGTAGAATTGGCGGGGAGTCCAGGGACGGCTGGAATTAACTGATAGTTGCAAGGATCCCTGAAGTCAACTTTTCCAATGTCAGTGAATATCGATTGCATCTGACCTTCCACCGCCAACTCCTGTGAGGCGATTGAAAGGACAAATCTGTTAAATCAGAATAAGCTGAATTTTGCACAATCCCTTTCAACCGCCACGAAAGCTTTTTTTAAAGTAAAAAAATTTTGAGCTTAAAAAGAAAGCCATTCCTTTTAGTAAAAACTATTTCTTCAACTTGAAATGTGTCTGATCATTTCAGATACGAAGCACACCAAGTGTGCTTGGTGAGGGCTAACAAGGAGCCCAAATTTCCCCCAGTTCCAAAGGATATTCCTCCAGCCCTGAGTCCGGCCAGCCAGGGGAACCTGGGGAATAAAGGTCTCAACTGACTTACACTCCTGTACATCCGGGAAGGGTGAGGCAAAAGCAACCTGTGCACTGTCTGGTTGGTTAATATCAAGACTGTCACGTGAGTCTGAGTCTCACAGACATGGACCCCTCCGGGCAAGAGGCTGCAGTTTTGAAACCTGAGGCGAACGGCATTATTCAACAGGTTTATGTCCAGTGACTCTTCCACGAGCTCCAGTGCATCTCCGGAGGTCTTCCTGTTTAAAAAAAAAAAAGAAGAAAAGACAATTGTTTCAGAGGTTTATGCTTTTCTTTCTAGTTGATTGTTATGAAAATAATTTATGGGTGAACTCTCCCAATTTGAAAATTTTGGACAAATTCAGACCAGTGTTTATGTTCCAAACCACCAGATTATATAGACTTATCAAACAGCATAATATAAAATTCAAATCTTATTATATGACTGTTAAATGGCAGTGTTTCCAAACTTGACAGTCCATTATTTAGAATATTCAATGCAGTTAAACTCCACTATTAGGAAGTTCATGCCCCCTGCTGCCCATCACTTGTGGAGGACTACGGCCTCCACACACATAACTGCAGCCTCAACCTCAGTGACCCTACCAGACACGGGTGTTGCTCCTATTACGTCTGTTACCTCTGCCGCTAGGGTGCAGGGCAGGCTCTTCCTCAGGGGTCTCTGCCATGTGGTGGCCCATCACCTCTTCGACCCTAATACCCACATCCTTCCCCCGACAGCAGGTCTCCCTCCAGCAAGTAAAGGCCAATCTCTGACTCTCTCAAGTATCTCCCTCCTGCCCCCATCCCTCCTGCTTCCAGAGCCTTCCATAAACATTCAAATCTGCTCTTCCCAGACCTCTCCCCTTCCATCACCCACTCTGGCCCCCACCCAGCCACCAAGTTTTCTCCATTCTCCTCTATGGCCATGCTTTCTCTATTTCCTCACTGGTCTTGTACTCTTCAACCTACCCTCTTCTTACCAAGGTCACCAGGCCAACTCCAAAGGACTCCTCAGTCTTCTAACTTGACCTCTTCACAGCAGTCACCCACAAACTTGACCATGCGGTCCTTCTCAAACCCATCCCTTCTACTGACTTCCACTGCACCCTCTCCTGGTTTTACTCCCACGTCTCTGGGAGTTTCCTTTCCTTCTCCTTCACCTGACCCCCACGTTAGTTCCCGAACCTTGACCCTGGGTCATCTTCTGCACTCACAGTACACGTTCTGCAAAGCACATCTTATCTATTCGCACAGCAGCAAGCACCACTGGAGGTCTGATGATTACTTCGTTCCTGGTAACTCATGCTGTGCCATCAGCGCAATCTTCTGGACCCTCAACCCCACCTCTGAATAACGCTTCCTTCCTGCCTCCTTGTTAAAGTTGGGTTCTGGATCTTCCCGGAGGACAGCATGCCCCAGAGTCCTCTCTAACAGTGGTAGCTTTCTCGACCACGCTCCCTGTAAGTGGGGCCTCAGGGTAGGGCACAGAAGTCCTGCTTGTTCCCCATTGTCACTCTCACTCTAGGCCATTGTTCCCCGGCTCGTGCCCAAACCACTCAGCAATGAAGGCCATGCAGTCGGACACCACCTGCTACCCTGTTCACTGCAGACCTCTCTCATTCGAGGAAGTCTAGCGGTCTAGCTCGAGTCAGCCTCACTTCTCTCGCCATAAGTGATTTCAATATGCATGTTGCTTTCTAATACCTCACTCTCTCAGCTTCTTCAATGCCTCTCCTCTAGTGGTTACCCTAGACCGCATACAAACATACTATTATCTTCCCCTATACTGCTCCGCTGTCCTCCGTTCAATTTCCCTTATAGCAATGCTCCTTGAGAGAGCTGTTCCACACCCACAGTTCCTCTCCTCCCCTTCTCTCTTGAACCTGTCCCACTGGGGCTTTTGCACCACTATCGCTGCAGTTCCTGACAAGGCCACCAATGACCCCCACGGTGCAAGGCCAATGTTCATTTCTCTGACTTATATGTGGTATTTCAGTTTTTTCACTCTCCTCTTTCTTGAAGTCTCTCCCTTAGCTTCTGGAACACCACTCTGTTTTTGTTCATCTCTTACCTCACTAGCTGCTCCTTCTCGGTCTCCACTGGTTGCTCACCTTCCTAAGTATTGGCGTGCCCCTGGGTTCAGTCCTCAGACCGCTTCTCTTCCCTCATCTACCCAGTAGTTTTCAAGTGGGGGCTATTTCTACCCGACTTCCCAAGGACATACAGCAATATCCGGAGAGATGTTTTCACCTGTCACGACTGAATGAGTGTATGGGCACATGCGTGTGCACATGTGTACACTACTAGTATGTAGTGAGGAGAGGCCAGGGATGCTGCTCAACACCCTACAATGTAGAGGAGATTTATCTGGCTCCAAATGCCAACAGTGCAGAGGCTGAGAAACCCCGATTTCTGTTCATTCTCTGGGCAACCTCATTCAACATAGCAGCTTTAAATGCCATCGAATACCAACAATTCCCAAATCTGTATCGTCAGCCCAAAGTCTCCACTGAACTCATGGCCCCTGCCAACACTTCCACTTGGACACCAAACAGGGATCTCAAACTAAACCCGTCCAAAATAAAATTTCCAGACCCTGCAAACCTGAAAAACAAAGAAACACAGCACATGCTTTACCTGCACTCTTTTCCAACTCAATGAACGGCACCTCTATAACTTCCAGTTGTTCAAGTCAGGAATTTGGAGATCACCCTCGACTCCCCTCTTTCTGTATCCCCTACACCTGTTCTAATAGTAAATGCTAACAAAAGTCACCTTCAAAGTATATCCACAGTCAGAACTTCTCTCACTGCCACCAGGACCAGCTTGGTCTAAGTCCCTGTCATCTCTTGTCAGGACTGTGGCACCAGCCTCCTAATTGGTCTCCCTGCTGCCACCCTTTCCCCACTACACGCTGCCTGCAACCTACAGCCACAGCAATCCTTTAAAAACACAACGTAGATCATGCTGCTCCTTCACTGAAAACCCTCAAATAGCTTCTTCCTGTATCACTCAGAGTAAAAGTCCAAGCCCTGAAATAACCAACAAAGCCCTGATGTGGCCCTCGGCAGCCTCTCTTATTACTCTACCCTTTGTTCACTCAGCTGCAGACGCAGGGCCTCCTGTCCCTGTCTGAGCATAGCATACACGCTCCCGTCTCAGATTCTGTGTACTTTTCTTAAAAAAAATATTTTATTTATTTTTACAGAAGAAGGGAGGGAGAAAGAGAGGGACGGTAACATCAGTGTGTGGTTGCCTCTCACATGCTCCCTACAGGGGACCTGGCCTGCAACCCAGGCATGTGCCTTGACTGGGAATCGGACTGGCAACCCTTTGGATTGCAGGCCCGCACTCAGTCCACTGAGCTACACCAGCTGGGGGTTATGTGCACTTTTTTTCTCGGGAAAGGATGTAACATTACCAAAGAGCTGCTACACACATACTTTCCGTTAGTACATCTACAACAGGGGCGTCAAACTCATTTTTACCGGGGGCAACATCAGCCTCACAGTTGCCTTCAAAGGGCTGAATGTAATTTTAGGACTGTGTAAATGTAACTACTCCTTAACAGTTAAGCGAGAGCTCGGTGCTGCTGCCATGTAGAAACAAGGTGCGGGGCCGGATAAAACAAGGTGGAGGGCTGGATTCGGTGCACGGGCCTCGTGTTTGCCACCTGTGATCTAAAAGAATTACTCATCCCTCAAACACCTGTGTTCTAGTTCTCAGTAAATGACAACTCCCCACCCTATATCTGGTTAATGACACCTGAAATCAGGGAGCTGTCCTTGCTCCTTCCATTTCCCTTACCACTTCTGCTGACCCATACTCACTCTATACAAAGTCCTAGTGCATCTGCTTTCTCACTCTCTCTGGAATCTATTTATTTCTTTTTATAGCCACTCCCACCACTGTGCCACCAGCATCTCTTACTTGGGCCACCAAAAAAGCAACTTGTTCTTTTCTATTATACCTATCCAACCCAAATTCACTTTCCACAAAGTAGACTAATTTTTTTAAAAATGCAATTTTGATGTTAGTAACCCTGCAAAACCTTTCAATGATTGCTCAATATACCTAAGATAAAATCCAAAATCCTTAAAAAGGACCTGAGGGTCCTTCATAACCAGTCAGTCCTTCCTACTACCCCAACCTCAGCACCTCTCACATCACACTCTCCTGTTGCACTGAAGCGACAGTCAGTTCCCCAAGTTCTTTCCACCTCATGGACTTTGCATATGGTGATCCCACTTACTGAAATGCTCTGTCTCCAAACCCCCTGCCTGGCTAACCATTCATCCTTCAGATCTCAGGTTAAATGTGACTTCAAGTTAAATATGATTTCCTTAAAGGCCTTCCTAGCCCCACAAATAACGTTTGGCCCTCCCATTAGCCTCTCAGAGTCCCTATGTCTTTTTCCTTCTTAAAAGCGTCCTATGAAAGGCGAGTCCGCATCTAACACTGCTACATTTTGCATGATGAAAATGGTGGTGGTTTTTGTTCATCATTTAATCCCTAGTACATCTAGCACAGTACCTGACATGAAAAAGCTCAAGCATGTTTGTGGAATGAAGGAAGCTTTAAAGCACTATAAAAACACAATGCACTTAATTTAAAACTGGCCTTTAGGGCTCTATCCCCTAAACTACATTTCCTCTGCTTTCAGTGCAGTCCCGAGAGAGCACATCTCTTAAATTTTCTCCTGATTCACATATGTTTAGAAAACAGTCTTTCTCTTCTCCTGTTGGTTACCGCTTTGGAGAATGACACTTAACAAACAGCCACGAATATTCAGACGCCGAACAACCCGACCTTCTAGGGGGCGTGGGCAAACACAGCACTTACCAATGAATGAACCTGTTTCTGGTGACGGATAACAACTTGCCACTTTCCACATAGTAGAAGCCTCCCGCGCTCTCACTGTATTTCACGGTTCCGGCCAAGACATTTGCAGTCCCTGCAAAAGGAGAGTGATCAGCCTGCACACATGGTTGTCTGGGGATGACAGGGACTGATGGCGCAGAGGAAGCAGAGGATGAAGGACTGACAACCTATACAAAGAGAAGGGGAAAAAGAGAAGGAAGAAGTAGGACACTAAGGCAGCTCTGATCCCGGGTCTATAGCCATGTGGACTTAAGAGGATGAATTGGGGATCAGTGATTTAGGGACTCACGGGAGGAGCCTGAGGGGAAGAATAGGATCGCTCCCTCCTTGGCTGCTTCCGTACCAACGCCGCAAACTGTGAATTCCCGAAAGTGCCTCGGCCTTTCGCGCTCAGCACCGCTGAGCTCCACGAAGCTCCGCTCTAGGGCTCCCGCCGCCGCCATCTTCCCGCCGCTGCCGCGGAGACCGACGGGACATCAGCGGGACCCGGCGACTGTCGTCACTTCCGGGGGCGGGACGGGCGGAGTCGCCGACAGGTGAAAAAACCCGGGGAAGGGAAAGGCGTTCCGACCCTGAATTGCTGAGATCCCAACGAATTGGGTAGAGGCAAGGGTGGGCAGGGAGGAAAACCGAGAGAAAGAGGAAGGGGGACCTGACTCTGCCTGCGGAACCTTGGCGCGCCTGGTCTAGATGCCTCCGGGGTGCGGCTCCCTTTTCCCGGCGGCCCCAGCGTAGGGAGGGCACGGGCCGGTTTGTTTCCATTTTTAAAAAGCCGGCGCGGGCTTCGAGTCTGAACTCCCTGGGGGCCGGGCAGATCAACGCCCTCTTCCGGATCCCGAGTTCACCGTCCCCGCTTCCCGCGTCTGGGTGTCACTCTGTGAATCACCTGGCCTCCTTTTCTTCGCCTTTCCCTGACGGTTGGGACAGGGACGAGGGGAAGTGAGGGGCAGAGGGTCCTTTTGTGTTGCAATTTTTTTCAGGAGACTATTCTGTATGATAAGACATAATGGATCCAATAAAACATTGATGCTGAGCAATTTACTGAGATTAAGTAATCTCACATGTATGTATGCGTGAAAGGAATGGGCTTTTCTTTCCACCCGTGATCTGAAGGTTTGGAAGATACTGCGGCTTAATCCGGATCTAGAGCTGCGTAGATGCACAATATTGAGGAATATACTAATTTTGGTGGGGAAAGTTTTTTATTCTTGGTAGAAAATATTCGTTAAGCACTTCTGTACTAATTCTTGTTATTACCGGTGACCCCAACCCTTCTTTGCCTTTCTCTGTTTCATTCATCCTATTCTGACCACATTTTTCTCTCTGCAGCTCACTCCAGGACACCAACTCTAGCAATGCGATCCCTCCATTCTTCGTACAATCCGTTGTTCTACCACCTTTTCGCTGTGCTTCACCACTTCCTCGATGTTTCCTTCTTGCTCTGCTTAAATTCTGTTAAATTACTCCCATGCCCAGCTCTGTTCAACATATTCTGGTAAAAACTTCAGCTGTGAGCCCTGGCTGGTATGGCTCAGTGGATTGAGTGCCTGCCTGCTAACCGAAGGCTCGCAGGTTCAATTCCCAGTCAGGGTCGTGGGCCAAGTCCCCAGTCGGGGGCGCTGAGAGACAACCACACATTGATGTTTCTCTCCCTCTTTCTCCCTCCGACTGTGATTAAGTATTGCGCCAACGGAGCTTCCGCTTTTTATATCCTTCCCCACCCCCTTCTACTGGCACAAAAAAGGCATTCAGAAAGTATTTGATGAAGGAATAAATGAATGAATGAATGAATGGTCCAGCAAGAATTGAGGCCCTGAGTGGCATGGAAAAAACAAGAGTAAATTTGGAGGAATATTTAGGAGGTAAAGTCAGTAGGATCTGCTGTGTGGGCATGAAAGGAAGAGGAAGGTCAAGTCTAGGATGGTTCCTATGTTTTTCTCTGGGCAGCCGGCAGCTGGGTGAATGAGTGGTAGATGCTGTTAACTGGTGGGAACAGTAGGGGAGGAGCAGATCTGGAGAACAGGGGAGAAAGCTGAGTTGTATTTCCTTGCAGGAACAATCAATACTGGTGGTAAAGATTCTAATATTGCTGAATGCAAATGCTGCATTATTGAAAAGAAATACCACTTAAAATATTTTTCCTGAATCAGGATTTCAAGCTCCTGAGATTCCACCCAGATGATACAGAATAATCTCCCCATCTTTAGATCCTTAAACTTAATCATATTTGCAAAGTCCCTTTTGCTATGTAAGGTAACATACTCATAGGTCCCAGGGATCGGGACATGGACATTTTTCTTTTGGGAGGGGTTGCTTTTTCTACCTACCATGTTTATGATTTACTAAATAGTCACATTCTAATTTCATCCTCTAACTTCCTTATAAGGTAGTAGTATTCCTGTAAGGTAGATAACTTTTCTCAAGCACTTGTTAAAAATATAGTTTCCATCAGTTGTCAACCCAGAGTTCAACCTTACCATTTTCCACTAATAAGGACAACCAGATATGAAGTACCTCCTGGTGTGATACAAAGTGAAGAATACAGCGTCATCTAAAGGGCATTTTTAAAACTTTGTTAAGATAATGTTCCCATATCATAAAATTCACCTCTCTGAAGTGTGCAAGTCAATGATTTTCGTCTATTCACATAGTTGTGTGACGATCACCACAATCTAATTTTGGGACGTTTTTATCACCCCAAAAGAAATCTCATAGTCATTAGCTATCACTGCCCATCTAATGAGGTCACTGGTAAGCAGTGTCCACGGCGTTGTGTATGAGATGAAACAAATTCACACGGACTGCTCACACGGTCTGTGGAGGAAAAGGGAGGGCATGGCCACTCTCTCAAGGGGAGAGTGCACTGACCCTTGCCTTGATAGGCTTTTATTGCTTTTCTAGGCACATTACATTGAGGATGGTCCTTATTTACTATGGACAGGTTCCCTTTAGGTGGTTACCTTTTACAGAAAACAGGAGAGGATGTTGCTAATCACATCACAGAAGAAGGATATTTGCAAATGCAAAGGGAAAAGTGGTTGAACTGGTTACACTGGTCCTTGGAAGGTTTAGCATAGATTTTAGGAAGTTACTTTAAAGATACCCAGTAAACGTTTGCTGCCTCAATTCAGGGTGAGGGAGTTTTAGCAAAAAGCAAGTCTCAAAGTGGCCTAGGTGCAATGCAGGCCTGATTCCCCACAGGAGAACCTATCCGTGGGCGTGGTCCTGTGTATCGGACCTCACTTTCCACTGGCCTTTATGAGTGGGGACTGGGCCCATGCCACACAGATCTCCTATACCCATCCTCTCCCCTCCCCAGCCAAAATTACTAATCTACTTTATATTTCTACAGATTTGCCTATTCTGGACATTTCATATAAATGGAATCATACATATTTGTGACTGGCTTCTTTAACTTAGCATAATGTTTTCAAAGTTCATCTTTGGTGTAGCAGGAATCAGTACTTCATTCCTTTTAATGGCTGACAATTGTCCACTGTATGGGTGTGCAACATTGTCCTCACCCATTCATCAGTTGCTGAACATTTGAGCTGTTTCCACTTTTTGGCTATTGTGAATAATACTGCTATTAACATATGAAGTATTCTTACCAAAAATGCTTAATCCAGATTGTGGTAGGCAGAATAATGGCCCCCAAGCTGTCTGCGTCCTAATCCCTGGAACCTATGAATATGTTACGTGGCAGAAGGACTTTGTACATGTGAGGAGGTTAGGATGTGGAGATGGGGAGAGGGTCCTGGATTCTGCAGGTGGGCTCTGTCTAGTCACATAGTTCTTAAGAGGAGAGAGTGTTTGCCTGCTGAAGTCAGAAAGAGAGAGATGTGAGGACAGAAGAAAGGTCAAAGATAGGTGACATCGCTGGCATTTAAGATGAAGAAAGGGGCCACGAGCAAGGAATGTGGACAGCCTGTAGCAGCTGGAAGAGGCACAGAAACAGGTTCTTCACTAGAGCCTCCAGAAGGGAATGGAACCCCGCCATCACCTTGACTTTCGTCTGCTGATTTTTGCTCTTAGCTGAAGGGAGCTATCTTACCTATGCCTATGCTGTTTGCATCCAGTCAGCGGTCAATAGGGAAAGTCTAAAGGTCCTCCCCCTATCCTTGATGTAGGATAACTCTGAAGGACCGTGCTAGTTCCCACAGTGCTACGTGGGGTTGGGTGAGGCCTCAACTCCTTTTCTGCCCAAGCCTGTCTCTCTTACTCTTTCTGAGATGCAGTTCCTGAGATCACTCTCCAATAAACCTCCTGCATGTAAATCTGTGCCTCAGAGTCTGTTTTCTAGGGAATCCAACGTGAGACACACACACACGACATCTTGTGTAAGGATGGGCAGTCAGCTGGGAACAGCAGGGAAAAAGAATTGGGAAAGGGAAAGAGTTTAGGGGAGGATCTATCTAAATTGCAAAATTGGTAATGAAATATTGGGAAAAACATCAGCTGGGCATTAGGAGACAGTTCCGAGTTCTAGCTCTGTCTGAACTAACCTCATCACTCGGCAAGCCACCCAACATCTCTGTGCCTTGGTTTCTTGGAAGAGGGTGTTAAACATATTGATCTTCAAACTCTCTTCTGGCACTGAGGCTCTAGGGTCCATGGCTGACAGTCAGAGGCAGACGGCATCTACACCTTCACCTCTCCATCTCTCCTTAATTTCTGGGCTGTGGACTGAGCCGGCCCCAGAAGCTCCCCAGGACTGCCATGTGATCAGTGCGCATATTTAATGTAGCCACATTCTTTTATCCTTCTTTTTCTTAAAAAAAAAAACAAAACAAAACTGGTTGTTTCATTGATGAGGGCCTCTTACAGTTTCCTAGGAATCTAAGAATTATAATTTTTGACAATGAGCTGTCTCATTCCTCTTATCTTCAATAGTCATTGGAATTCTCAGGATTTAAAAGTTCCTAATAAGTGTTTGAAGGAATGAGTAAATGAATAAATAAATGCACATATGCATTCATAGAAAACTCAAATAATTCTTGAACTATTAATATTCCGGTTGGCATGGTTGTAATCTACCGTATTTTGCCATGTACAATGTGTTTCTGTGTATACTGCACACCCACGTTTCTGGCCCAAACTTTCAGGGAAAAAAATCTCCCATTTTAAATTTTTAATTCAATTATTTATTTATTTATATTTAGAAACAAAACCAATTATTGTATTCAAAGGTATTATTTTGCATATGGACATAGTTATTGCTTTCTAGAGTTACAGTTTTAACACATAAGGATAAATCAAAGAATTAAAAACATTGATATAGATACAGAATTAGTGCTACCCATGTATAATGTGCATCCTTATTTTTCCCTCAAAAGTTTGGGCAAAAAAGTGTGCATTATACTTGGCAAAATACAGGTAAAATGGAATCTTATTGCCATCTAGTGGTCTGGTGGTATTAATAACTTCATTTAGAAATGCGGCATTTTACCAAGTTTATTGTTTGGGCAGCAAATTTGATTTACAGATACTTTCATAAGAAAAAAAATGTTTAACTGTTGACACCATATTCTGAGCATGTTTGGGTTTGCAGGACCACCCCTACAGGGTGTGCTGTGCAGAAGTGAACAGTATTATAAATTGAACTTGAAAGCAGATTTTCCTGAACTAACTTAATGCTATTCCTCAAAGGAGAAACTTGGTGGTTTAATAAGTATGGGAAATGATGATAAAGAAAGTTCAACATATTCTTTCCTGCAGAACTTCTCAGAGACATTAATAGGACATTGTGCTTTGTGAAGCTCCAAGAGGGGAATATGCGTGATGTGTTTTCCAGACTCCATGGGAAAATATTCTGGGAACACTGCTTTATTATCATTTCACCATATAGTAAAAACATCTATGAGTTCACGTGGTTTTCCTGGCTACAAAGCCTTCACTGACCTTCATACCCATGTTCTAGACACAGTAAATTCAAGGAGCATTGTAAGAAGTCAGTAATCATACCTCACATTTATACGGATCTTAGTTTTTGGGCAGTAATTTCTTTGATTTAAATTAGTATTATTTCACACTGAACACTTTTTTGTTGTAATTTGCTTTCTTTTGTGTTCTTGGAGTGTGGTCTCCTGCCCTGTACACAGTTACTTTCACTAATTGTTGTTAGTGACAGCAGAAATGACTTAAAGTTTTCTACTTCTGTAGGTTTCTATGTAGCCTTTTTACCTATGTCTTCCTGCATTAACCATGGCGACTAAATTTCAAATTCCTGACAGGAGCTTCATTTATCCTTCACTTATTCTCTCATTCTTTAAAAGAAAAAAATCCCCACTGGTGGATTTAAAACAAAATTTAGAGAGAGAGAGAGAGAGAGGAAGGGTGGGGTGGTGGGGAGAGAGAGACACACACACACACACACACACACACACACTTTGGTTGCATCCCATATGTGCCCTGACTGGGGATTGCACCCACAGCCTTTTGGTGTACTGGATGACATTCCGACCAACTGAGCCACATCAGTCAGGGCTGTTCCTTCATTCTTGATTGCACACCTACCATGTGCCAGGCACTGGGGTTGGAAAGCTCCCTCAGAAGGGGAGCTTATGCAGTCAGGGGGCCCGTCTGCCCTGTTTGCTGTTGTCTCTCTGGTTCCTAGCATCGTGGCTGGCACTGTTGATAAGGTGTTTGTAGACAGAATAAAATTTCACACTCTGCATTTGAGGTTCTCCCGGTGAAATAGAGCGACACTAAGGAGAAATACAGATAACAGCAAAATATCATAATAATTATAAGAGAGAGATGTAGAAAAGGGAGAGAGAACATTCCAGGCAAAAAGTTTTGAAAGCATGGAGAGAACTGGGGTGAGGAGTAGTTAGGAAGGTAGGGTCATCTTGTAGATATTTTTTCCTTTCTTGTCCAAGAGTTTAGATTAATTTAAAAGTCTTTCCTTACAATTCACTGCTTAAAGTATGTAATAATTTTTTTATTTATTTTTAGAGTGAGGGGAAGGGAGGGAGGAAGAGAGGGAGAGAAATATCAGTGTCCGAGAGACACATCTATTGGTTGCCTCTCGCACACCCCCAACTGGGGACCTGGCCTGCAACCCAAGCATGTGTCTTGACTGAGAATGGAACCTGCAACCTCTAGGTTTGCAGGCCAGCACTCAATCCAGTGAGCCGCACCAGCCAGGGCAATAAATTCTTATTGTAGATTTGGTATAAGAATTTTGTTTTATCTCAAATCAAACTTTGTAAATGGCCGAAAACATTTTGGAAATGTTGATCTGGCCTCAGGATACACAGCCTTCCCATGTGGGCCTGCGAGAACCCTGCCGAAAGAGCACGGACACCACTGTAAGGCTGGTAACTCCTGGGGATGCCGGGGTGACACTGTGGGTACGAAATCATTGCCCTCCCTTGCTGTCTAGAATTTTGAAGTTGTCCCCAGGGAACCCCCAGGGCACAGGAGAAGGTTCTTTAAAAAGCAACACTGGAATAACTGAAGTGTGCCAGTGACTTCTCACTTCCCTTTTCATTATTCTTTCTCTGCTCTTAGGAAACCACCCGGGCCACCCTTCAGACGCCCAGGCCCCCTGATGGCCCCTGACAGCCCGGGGTTCCCACTGGGACCGGACCCGCCTGTGCTTTGTACTTACCCTGGAGGACATATGCCCTGGATTTTTTCATCTTTGATAAATGTTTCTCATAAATTTCACGATGTTATGATTCATTACATGCTTAATTAAATGTTATTTTTATATCCTTGTAAGAGCTTGCACATAATTTAATTCACACAATCAGAAAAAAGAATCCTTGCTTGAACCATATGTCCTGAGTTTTGCTTCTAAAACGTAGTGCCATTCCTATCAAAACCAGCTGTGATATCATTGGAAGTGATCTGACATGGACTCACGCTGAGGTGCTGATGAAATGAAAGCTTAATAAGTTGTCCTTCCCAGAGGTTTGGGAATTGCACTCACACTGTCTTAACCCACAGACTGCCACTCTGCTCATTAGTTGGGGGTCCCGTTCTTCCACAAGGCCATTTTCAACACAGTGAAGTTGCTTGCAGTTGACTGGAACTGACATGTAATATACATTTGATTTATCATCTAATTCAAGGGAATGGAATTCCAATAGTGGAGTTGGAGGCATTAACAAGGAACTGGATGTGTAGGAAGGTTTAACAGGGACACTTAAGTCTTCTCAACAAAATACGACTAATATTGACCTTAAAGACCAAGATCAAAGCTGATCCAGTAAAGTGTTTTATTTGCATGTATAGACCTCAGAGCTGCTTAAAAAATTTTTTTTTATTTATTTTTAAGAGAGAGGGGGAAGGGAAAGAGAGGGAGAGAAACATCAATTAGTTGCCTCTTATATGCCCCCAGCTGGGGATCTGGCCCACAGCCCAGGCACGTGCTCTGGCTGGGAATCGAACCAGGCGACCCTTTGGTTTTCAGGCCGGTGCTCAATCCACTGAGCCACATGAGCCAGGGCCAGAGCTGTTTTTTTTGTGTAAAAGCATACAATACCATTAAGAAGCTAGAGATTCAGATTTTCAAGTACAGCTTCTCATTAGATCAACAGTCATATGAAGTTGCACCTACTTCAGATGCTCCCATCTTATTCTGTCCTTTCTTAAAACCTCAGGGCCGTCACTTCTTTTGTTGCTGTGTGACCATGGGCAGTGCCACTCCACCTGCCCACATCTTTGTGTCCTCCTCCTCCCAATAAAATGGCGATAAATAGCAATTGGGAGATGATGGTCATCTGTTTAATTCTCTTCTCCTTTCCTCGGCATCTGAAAGTTCTGTAACTGTCTTTCTCCCGTTGTTCTACTCTTTCAAAGAGTAAAAAGTTCAAGTCATTAAAAGAGAAAGCGTTTTTAGAAGTATTAGCCCTTCTTCATGTTGCCTGCCAACTTTCAATTTGGTGCAGGTGCTGTCAGATGTTTATAGGCAACCAAAAGAAGTCATTTCCATATCGCAGGGCAAGGATGCTGGTTGACCAGAGGAAGGGTCAGGAGTCTGATTAGAGGCTCCAGTTTGAGGTCAGAGGCCAATGCTTTTCTAAATCCCAGACTGCCGTGTTGTTTCAGCTCGCCTTTGTCATTGCTGCAAGAATGTGTGGAAATTCAATAAGTCAAAATGTCCGTCTGCAGTCTCAGGCCTGGCAAAGCTTCTATAGGCAACCACAGGTCCGCACCCAGTGATTGTTTATATTTCTCCTGCATCCTCCAGGATCCTGCTTACGCACCAATTTCTGTTGAGTAATGATGCATGGAGCCAAGTCGGAATGGTAATGTTCCTTGTCTGCCTTCTCAGCCTGCTTCTGACGCTGGCCTCCAACAAAACCAGCCTCGAGAACGATTTGTTTCTGATCTCCAGCCAAGAAGTCTAACAATTCTCTCCCTTCCTTTCCATCGCCTGCTTCTTCCTTGCCCATGCCAAGTCTGGGATTTTCCTTGTCTAGAGACCAACACAGGCAAGGAAATGAACTTTCTTTGGATGTGACAGATCACTTAACAGAAAATGTGCCCTTTGTTCTCATTCAAATGCCTTCCACTTAAATGACATTTCTCTCCAAGGCTTCTGCAGCTGTATCTGTACTGGCCACTTCATTTCCGAAGACTAAGAAGTGGGCGTTGGAATTCTCATTTTTCTTATTGGGAAGCAACCATTCAGAAAGGCAAACTGATTTGTCCAGGGATCTAGCTCCTAGCAACCACGGCTGAGACAGAGGAAGCAAACCCTTATATGCTACAGAAAACAGAACGACACAGGTCTGATTGTGGATCACTGATTCCACCATGAGTCAGAAAGCTTTAGTTCATGTGTGGATACACACAAGGATGGCCCAGCAGGATTAGAGTACTCCTTCCCACTGTTAACTAGGCACTTGACCTTGGGCAAGTCCCTTCTCTTCTCTGGGCCTCGACTCCTCATCTGTAGAACCAGGCAAGTAGGTTTCACAATCTGTTAGGTTTCCTTCTAATGTCAGGAATCCACAACTAGGAAAATGCTGAGAGGAGGGCATACGGTTCAAACATCTTAAAAAAGTCAGCAAAACATCTATATATAACACTTTAACAATAATCCTGGGAAATGAAAATGTGTATGTGCTGTGACTCAGCAATGTCACTCTCGGGGCTTTATCCTAAGGAAACAGTCAGAGATGTGCTTCAAGATACATGGATGGCTGCCACAGTGTTGTGTGTGTGTGTTTTAAATCAATTTTGAATTTTAGGGTTGTTTTAGATTTACAGAGAAGTTACGAAGACAATACAGAGAGTTCCTATCTACTTCCTCCCCATTTCCTTCATTGGTAACAACTTCTATCAGTAACATGCATTTTTCACAGCCAATGAACTAGTACGTTATTATTATTAACTAAATATATTATATGAACTAAAATCCATACTTTATTCATATTTCCTATTTCCTTACTTTTTACTTAATGTCCTTTTTCTGTTCCAGGATTCTATCCAAAACTCCTCATTACATTTATCTGTCATGTCTCCCTCTGTTCCTTAAGGCTGTGAGAATTTCACAGATTTTTCTTTTTTTCATTAAAAAATATATTTTATTTATTTATTTTTTAGACAGGGGAAGGGAGGGAGAAAGAGAGGGAGAGAAACATTAATGTTTGGTTGCCTCTCCCACGCACCACACCAGGGAACCTGGCCCGCAACCCAGGCATGTTGCCTGACTGGGAATTGAACCTGTGACTCTTTGGTTCGCAGGCCAGCACTCAGTCCACTGAGCCACACCAGCCAGGGCTCTTTTTTTTAATTTTTATTTTTTTAAATTACTTTAGTGTTGAGGAGCTCTGATTAGGTGTTTTGTAGAATATGTCTCAATTTAGATTTGTTTGATTTTTAAGAAATCATGATCAGACTGGGGTTATTGGTTCTTGGGAGGAAGACCACAGAGGTGACGTTAGAGTCAGTCACATAGCATAGGTAGTGTTTGCTGGATTTCACTGTGCCATTTTTTAATAATGAAAGTTCTCGGGAGTTCTGATCAAGATGGAGGCATAGGTAGAAACATTTTGCTTCCTCACATAACCAAAAGAAGGATAATGACCAATTTAAAAACAATAAACAACCATAACAGCCAGAATATCAACCTGCATGGAACTCCGACAACCAAGGAGTTAAAGAAACATTCATCCAGACTGGTAGGAGAGGAGGAGACAGGCAGATGGGTGGAGAGGACCCACAGCAAGGCAGTGGACTATGTGGGCAAAGAGGGGTGGGCTAACTGGGAAACTAAAGACTCAAAAACTCTAGCTGTAAAATACTGTGGGGGTTGCAAAGGCGGGAAGAACTCCCAGTGTCACAGGAAAGTTCGTTGGAAAGTGGGGCTAGAGTGGAGCAAGGGAGCGGCAGTGTTCCCTCTCTGACCCCTCCTCCCCAGACAGAGCTAGAGGGTTACTCAGCCTGGTCCAATACCTGAGGCTCCACCCCTTACAACATAGCAGGTGCACTGAAACAAAGAAATGTGGCCCAAATGAAAGAACAGATCAAAACCTCAGAAAAAGAGCTAAGTGATGAGGAGATAGTCAACTTATCTGATGCAGAGTTCAAAACACTGGCAATCAGGATGCTCACAGAAATGATTAAGTATGATCACAAAATAGAGGAAGAAGTGAAGGCTATGCAAAGTGAAATAAGGCAAAATATACAGGGAACCAACAGTGAAGGGATGGAAACTGGGATTCAAAGCAACAATTTGGAACAGAAGGAAGAACTAAACATCCAACCAGAACAGAATGAAGAAATAAGAATTCAAACAAATGAGGAGAGGCTTAGGAACCTCTGGGACAATTTTAAGCATTCCAAATTGTAGGGCTGCCAGAAGGAGAAGAGGGAGAGCAAAAAATTGAAAACTTACTTGAGAAAATAATGAAGGAGAACTTCTCCAAGCTGGTGAAGAAAATAGACTTCCAGGAAGTCCAGGAAGCTCAGAGAGTCCCAAAGAAGTTGGACCCAAGGAGGGACACACCAAGGCACATCATAATTACATTACCCAAGATTAAAGATAAGGGGAGAATCTTAAAAGCAGCAAGAGAAAAGGAGAGAGTTGCCTACAAAGGAATGCCCATAAGACTGTCAGCGGATTTCTCAAAAGAAACCTTGCAGGTAAGAAGGGGCTGGAAAGAAGTATTCCAAGTCATGAAAGGCAAGGACCTACACCCAAGATT
>CM052543.1:9498382-9558474 GCA_028533065.1 Trachops cirrhosus | reverse complement strand
ACCCGGTCACTCCTCTTTTTGTCACACCTCGTATCCAATCTGTCAACAAATCCTCCCTTCAGGAGATAGTCACGATTTCCCACTTTTATTTTGTCTCCCATTGCCTTCTTCTGTCACCTGGATGGTTGTGGCAGCCTCCTACTTTGACCCCTTCTACAGTCTATTCTCTCTCTCTTTATTTTTTAAGATTTTATTTTCAGAGAGAGGGGAAGTGGGGTGGAGAAAGAGATGGAGAGAAACATTGATATGTGTATGTGTGTGTGAGAGAGAAAGAGAAACAGAGAGAGAGAGAGAGAGAGAGAGAAAGAGAGAGAGAGAGAGAGATCGGCTGCCTCTTGCATGCATGTCTCCAACTGGGGACCTGGCCCACAACCTAGGCATGTGCCCTGACCGGGAATTGAGCCAGTGACCTTTTGGTTCACAGGCCAGTGCTCAATCCACTGAGCCACACCAGCCAGGGCCACAGTCTATTCTCAACACACTACCTGGAGTGATCCTGTAAGAGCATGGGTCAGATTGTTACTCTTCTGCCACGAACACTCTATTTGCTTCCCATCTCACTCGGACTAAAACTGTGTCCCCGGCTCTTTGTGACTCGCATCCCCTACCCCATTGGCTCTGGGTACACAAGCCATCCCCCAGTTAATTCTGCTCCAGTCACCCCGGGCTCCTTGCTGCTCTTCATACAGCTTAACCTCTACTCTGCCTCAGGGTCTTTGCACTAGCGATCTGCTCAGAAAGCTCTTCCATGTAGTAGCATTGCTTGCTTCCCGCCACCTTCAGTTCCCTGCACAAATGTAACCTTATCGGACCGTCCTATAAAAATAGCAAACTTATCCTTGGCTCCTACAATCTCCTTTAACCTGCTTTATTTTTTTTTCTGTAGATTTTATGACCATCTAACATATTACATGCTAACTTATTTGTTTACGGATCATATCCTCTCCGGTAAGAATATATGCCCCATTCGGAGAAACTGTATCTTTTGTTCACTGCTTAGTCCCAACATGCAGTAGATGCTTGAACATTTGTTGAAGGAAGAGAAGAAGGCTCCCAGCGTTTCTCAGTCAGATAGAGAAGGAATTGATTAGGAGGCTGGGAATTGGCCAGAGAGGCAGGAAAAAACCAGGAGCATGAACTGTAACGGAAGCTTAGAGAGAAAGCACTTTTTATTGTGGTAAAAATATGCAACATAAAATCGAGCATTTTAACCATTTAAAAGTACATAGTTCAATGGCTCTAAGTACATTTACATTGTTCTGCAACCTTCACAACCATCCACCTCCAGAACTTGTTTTATCTTCCCAAACTGAGAGCCGGGTCTCATTAAACAGCGACTCCCCATTCCCCCTCCTCTAGCCCTGGCCGCCACCCGTCTACCTTCCGTCTCCGGGACTTTGACTGCCCTGGGCACCTCACACAAGGGAACCCACAGAGTGTTTATTCTTTTGTTTCACTTAGCATGTTTTCAAGGTTCATTCACGTTGCAGCATTTACCAGAATTTCCTTCCTTTTAGAAGCTGAATAATATTTCATTGTATTTATAGACCACATTTTGTTTATCTATTCATCTGTTCATAGACACACTGGGTTGCTTCCACCTTTTGCTTATTGTTAATAATGCTGCTGTGAACAGAGGTGTACAAGTATCTCTATGAGACCCTGCTTTGAGTTTTTGGAGGTATATGCCCACAAGTGGAACTGCTGGATCATCATATGGTACCCCTCGGATCAATTTCTTGAGGAACCACCATACTGTTTCCATAACAGCTGATTCAGGGCACAAGGATTTCTATTTCTTTACACTCCTGCCAACACATTATTTTCTGTTAAAATACTTTTTAAAAATAATTGCCATTCTAATGGGTGTGAAGTGGCATCCCATTGTGATTAGAGGAAAGCATCAACTGTGTCAAGAGCTGCTGCAAGATCTAGTAAATCAAGACCGGGAGTGTTTTTGGGTTTGGCGATGTGGAGGTGCTGACTTCAGGAGAATGATGGAGAGTCGTGAGATCTGAGCAGGTGGAAGAGTGAATGGGTGGTTGTTGGGGGAGAGCCCCAGAAGTCTAAATTCAGGATCAGTTCCAAAGAACTGACATGTAGCTTTATTCATATTCATAAGAGCTTTAATAGGAGAAACTCACATACACAGGCAAAGTAGTTGTTGCTCCCAGTGGTAGCCGGCTGGGACGAAATCCACCCGTTCCCAGGACAGGGTCTCTTTTTTATGGGGGGTTAATAGTAAAACCACATGGTGGGGAGTCACCTAGACCACCAGAAAGAACAATGCCTTTCTCAGTTAACAGATAACATCAGGCAGTTGTTACACTCTCTACGTTCATTAACCTCCTTCCGGGGCGATGACGTTCATCTTTGGGTGGTAGTCCAGCCTTCTGGGTGGTCAGCCAAGCCTGAGGCTACAGAGAGTCAGACAGTCACAGGACGTTAAACTGAGAGTCCGACATTTCCCAGGTGCTTTACTGCGGGAGCCATATTGCATCTCTGACTTCCCCTACCTGTGCCGTGGCGGAGAAAAAAGATGGCTTGATAAACTTGTCTGTGCTCAGGAGTAGAGAACTATTATTTATCGAATGTTCGCTATGCTCTGACATTGTGTGAGATGCCAGGGCTGGCAAATGAGCCAGAAGAACATGGTTCCTGTCCTAATGGGACTGACAGTCCAGCAGAAGGGACAATCAACAAATTGACTGAACTCCAATTTAATAAGCAGAAGGTGCTGTGTATATATTGCAGCAAGATGGCACCTGAAGAAGGCAAGGGAGGCGATCAGAGGGCACCCTGAGGGAGTGGCATGCAAATGGATTATGAATTACAGTCCCCTGTGGGTCCATCGTCAGGGAGACAATGCCTTGGTCCTGCTGACAGGGTATTTGGGTCCCCAAGACAGTTGCCTTCTCACTGACTGTCACCTCCATCGCCTGGCTCCTACAATCAGAATATGCAAATGGTAGGCAGTTATATGTGCCCAAATGACACTGGCTACATGCGCATGCAGGAACTTAGCCCCTTCCACTCAAGTATCCCCCCAAATAACTTCAGTGAGCCCTCAAAGAAGTACATCTCCCATTTTCTCAAACCAGCCCATCGGTCGGCCTCTTCCTCTTCAGCTTTGGCTTCCATTTGTCCGGATCCCCTGCTCATGAGGCTAGCTGATGGAGCCTCACGCTAGGAGGACACCCAAGTCTGTGCCAATGGCTTCTCCCCAGGCTTTTCAAACCACCTGTCTTCCAGGTGACAAGCAGGGCTGGGTCTGGATGGAGGTGTGGAGTTGTGATATGCTTTACCTACATCCCAAAGCAGCCATACTTGTGCTCACAAATATCTCATCCCAGTTTCCTGTCAATTTTCTATCCTGTTCAATTCTAATTCGAGGGCCAGATTGGGAGTAGTAAATGCATGACTTTGGGCAAATTAAATAAACCTCCTCGTACCTTCATTTTCTCGTCTGTAATATTGGATGATAAAGTACCTATTTCAGACTAAATGAAAAAATCCGCATACAGCTTTAGCACAGTGACTGGTAGTAGGTGCTGGGGCAGTGTCACTCTTATGGGGACTTTTACGGTTGTGATTATGTACTGAGAGTTTGCCTACATGAAGTGTCTGAAGCCCCAGCTCGGCTAGCCAATGTCCACCGTTAAATACATGAGCATCCTCATTTCGCCCACCAGTCTCACAAGCGTAGCTAAAGTGCGTCTACCTCTAAGAGCCAAAGCCGCCCTGGGCGCTGACAAGACCTGGATTCTGAACGGGGAGGCTGAGGACTGCACCACTCTGTTGCTTTGCTCAGTGGGCCCCCGGTTCCCTCCCTGAGCCAGGCAAGGCAGTGCCGAGCCCCAGGAGACCCCTGAGGAAAACCCTCTGCCAAAATGCAAACCAAGGAAAAAGGATAAAAGCAACCATTTTGGACCAGGCTGGCATAAACCTTGAGCCCAGTCTGCCATATTTACTTTTTCTTAATCTAGAATAACAGAGATAACATACACAATGGACTTTCTAACTTGCCACTTTCCCTTATCATCATTGCCTTTGTGAGCCTAAGACATCATGTCCTTTCATACAATCCCTCAAAAAAAAAAAAAACCCAGAAAAAAAAAATCCCCCTTTGTCCATTCCACTCCCTGCTGCCCATGGAGAAGAACAGACTATATCTGATATTTCAGCTGGAAGGCAGGGTGGCAGATTCTTTCCAATGGGGTGGCGACTTCCTCCCCGCTTTCAGAACACACCCCTTCCCAAAAATCCACCCTCCTGGGCAAGCAGCACAAAGGGAGTAGACCCAGCTCTGGGCGTCAGCAAATGCCCACAACCCTTCCTTTTCCTTTTACGCCCAGTGGCCTGGGAATGGCACATGGGCTTGGGGAGTCTGCACCACCAAGCTGTGCGTGGCCCCACCAGGCCTGGATGTGGCCGTGCCCTCACCGCCCGCCCTCCAGGTCCGTCTTCCAAACCAACACCGCCGCGATGGGCCTACTCCCCGAATCCAATCCGTGTTTCACCCATCTACTTAAGAACTTGCCGTGGATGAAAATGGTGTAGAGCTAGATGGCGGTGGTGGTCGCACAACATAGCGAATGCATAAAAGCCACCAAACTGTATCCTTCGGGAGGTTAAAAAGGTGAATTTTATGTTACGTGATTTTTACCACATTTTTTAGAAAAGCACTTGGTGTCCAGTTGTCGCTCTTTTAATAGCCACTAGTGATCATTGCCTACATCTTTAGGGGTTTGGTGGTAATCCCTTCATTAGCTGGAATACTTCTACCCTGAGCAAATTTCCCTTATTCCCTTATCAACCATTTGGTGTTGCTGAGGTACAGTGGGTACCCCCTTCTCCCACTGCCAGTCCATCAGCCCAGAACACTGTCCCTCCTCCTCTCTGCCTGGCTAATCCCTAACCAGCTCCTTCACGACCTAGCTGCAACGTTACTGTGGTGATGCTCCACTATCCCCATCACAGCACTTACTTCCCTTTAGTGTAGCGTTGTGTTGCCCCCATCTCCTCCCCTGTCTGTTAGCTCATCAAGGGCAGGTTCTGTCTCCTATTCTTTGATTTGGCCTTAATGGAAGAGGAGGTGTTCCATCAACAGTGGTGAAGTGAAAGTGAGCTTCTTCGTTGCAAACAGCGGGCAAAAGGTAAGTATTAGTCATCTACTTTGTATCAGTGCCTTGGCTTCGTCCTGCTCTGTAATTAATGACCACAGATCTAGAAACTTAAAATGACACATTTATTACCTCATAGCTCTTTGTGTCAGGAGCCTGCCACGGCTCAGCTGGGTCGCCCTGCTCACGATCCTCATCAAGCGAAAATCAAGGTGTGGTTGGGCTGCATGCTAACCTGCAGGCTCCACTGGGAAGAATTCATCTCCAAGCTTATTTAGGTTGTGGGCAGAATTCAAGGGACTACTCTTAGCCATTAGAGGCTGCCCCCAAGTCCCTGCCACGTGGCCCTCTCCACTGACCCTGTCCCGACACGGCTTACTTCTGCTAAGTCAGCAGTGCAGAGTGAGTCTCTGTGGGGTGGGCTGGCAGGATGAAACCTCATGTATATAATTGTAACTGTAGTCACGCTGGCCACATTCTACTGGTGTATAAGCAAGTCAAAGGTCCCACCCACACCTACACACGCTGTGAATACAGGCCCCCCCGAGGGCCTGTCCTCCACGATGAGCTATGACTTACTGAGAGTTTACTGTGCGCCACACACTATACAAGGCACTTTTCATTAATATTTCATTAGATCCTCAAACTACCTTACGAGAGGGAAACTATGAGAGCTGTGTTACACATTTGGAGGTTGAAGCTCAGAGAATTTGGTGTTTCATTTGTTCGAGGTCCCACAACCAATAAATGACAAATCTTGAATTGAAATCCAAGTTCCATTTTAAAAATCATCTTCTACTCTTCAAACCTTGCTTTTTAAACAGTTTGCCTCAGCCCTGGATGGTGTGGCTCAGTGGACTGAGAGCTGGCCTGCGAACCGAAGGGTCACTGGTTCGATTCCCAGTCAGAGCACGTATGTGGGTTGCAGGCCAGGTCCCCAGTACAGGGCATGTGAGATGCAATCACACATTGATGTTTCTCTCCCTCTCTCCCTTCCTCCCTTCCTTCCCCTCTGTCTAAAAATAAAATCTTTAAAAAATTCCATTTTTAAATAGTTTGCCCCAGAAAACTCTTTAAAAAGTGTCCCCTTCTTTCTCTTTCTCAAGGGTAACAACAGAGATAGGAAATACACATTCTTTGCTTCTCAGATTCCTATTTTCAAGCACAGTCAAAATGAATTTCTGCTAAGAGGGAATGAATGTGCAGATCAGAGCTGGCCCTTCTAGGAAGTGCTATGTTGCAGAGTTAGGGCAGGCTGCCAAAGCAGGGAAGGAGGCCTGGCCTGGATCTTCTCAATGCCATTAGAAAATAATTATAATAATACCTCCTTCTTCTATACTGAGTTATCAGTTGCTGTCTCACTTTATTCTCAGGGTCCCTGTGAGTCAGCCAGGGTAGGGATTCTCCACATTCAGTGTAGAGATTATTCTGTACATACAACTTTGTATTTTGGCTCAAAACCTTTGCATGAACATTTTCCAATGTTTCTTCTATCGTTTCCCTAGGCATGATTTTAAATGGCTGCTTAATATTCAATTCAACAGATAATTCCTAGTTGAGTAAAGCTATTGAGGTTTCTGCTTGTTTTCCCCTAATTTGGGCTATTTAGTTTTCTTCTTGTTTCTCACCATTACAAAAAGTTCTGCGATGATCAGACCTTTTCCCACACTTCCACATACGCACCTACTTAGGATAGAGTGCCAGAAACCAGATGGCAGATGACAGTGTCAAGGCTCTTGGTGCACTGTAACCCCCGTTTTTCAGATGAGGAAACAGACTCCGTGAGACTCACCCAAGCCCACATAGCTCCTGAACGCACAGCTGAGACTTGGAACAACGTAACGTCTTCTCTGCTGGCAGTGTGCCCCACGGACCCGCAGCTCGGTAAGCCCTGGAAGAACATCAGAGATGCATCATCTCAGGTCCCACCCAAGACCTCGTGAGTCAGAATCTACTTGTACACACAGCAAAGTTTGAGAAGCTTTGCTAGCAACACATCCTCCCCTGTAATCCTGTAAAGTGCTTTGAGATGAGGCAAAACAGCCAGCTTTGGCATTACCAGCTCTGCACTTTCACGTTTCCTTGTTTAAGGGCTGTGTGCAGCGCGGGTACCGCATGACGGATTTGTTAATTTCATCATCAAACCTCAGAATCTTTAACTTGCCTCCACATTATCCCTGCATATGGTCAAACCCTCCTGCTCAGAATTCTACAAATAGCGCTTAGGAATAATTTTCAGTGTGAAACTGTCATGGAGAGAGAGAAAGAGCATTACACCAGGTGTTCTGGTCCGGGTTCTACCATTAACAAGCTGCATGACCTTGGCGAGCCACTGAATCGTTCTTTACTGAATTAGAGACAGTGATGAGAGCACATTTTGTACATCATAAAGCACTGGACACATCTGTGGGCAGGCTATATTTAGAAATCCTCTTCCTTGTGAGATGAAATGAAAGCATTTATACTTTCAGAGGACCAAATCCTTCTGAGGAAGCCTCCTTGGGGTTGGATTCCATCTGTGCTCTCCAGAAATATAATGACAGAGATGTGTGTCAAATCAGAACAGGTAAGAGCGAGAACTTCAGAGTAACTGGTCTTCAAAGTCCCTTTTAACTCTAAAGACCTATGATCTACCATTCCATCATGAACCCTGCACCCCATAGATTTCTGGCCTCAGCTGGTCATTTTATGCAGCTACCTCCTTCCAGGAAAGAGATCAACTATCCCATTATTTAAGAATTTAAATTTACTTGAAATCCCACTTCTGGTATTAAAGTATTTCTTGTTGTATGTGATTTGATTAATTTCCTTTTCCTCAAGCACATGAAACAATCAAAGACCAGCCTCAGGTCTTCCCAATCGGATGTAATTACTGAAGACTCTGGTTTCTGGGCTGTTTTCCTCCCCGCCTGCCCCCCCCAACTACCTTTCTTAAAAGAAAGTTAACAAGCTTCACCTAGACTCTTTGTTTTGTATCCACATTTCTCAAACTTAAGAGTTGAATATTATTGTTACTGAATAAGCAGCCCTGATTCAGCCCCTTTGACAACCAGGTAGTTAAAGGAATATGAATGTCACATGTGGTAAATTTCAAAGAACGGTCAACAATGGCCATTTGCCCTGGACATCACGGTAACATCCTCAGAAAAAGGAAACAGATTTTGTGAGACTAGAATCCAAAAGTTGCTTTTGTTTTAATGTATTACATAATCAGTTTTCTTATAAATCAGGCTATTTAGCTTTTCTTTTTCTCTTACTGCTTTATGATTTTAAATGGCTGCTTAATATTCACAACTCAATAGATAATTCCTAGTTTACTAAAGCTATTGAGGTTTCTTCTTGTTTTCCCCTAATTTGGGCTATTTAGTTTTCATAAAGCTCTTAAGTTGAGCTTTTTGATATTGAGAAGTCAGTATTTCTAAAATGCCAAAGTTCTAAGAGGAAAAAAATAGTAAGAGAGACTATTTCAATCATTTTCAACAGCGAGATATTAATCAATGCCCCTTGTTGAAAGCACTGGTGGGAAATTAACCACTCATTCATTTCACACACATTCAGTAACAGCCTATGAGGTGTCGAGCACACGGAGACCCCAGGTGAAGGACATGGATCCAGTCCTCAGGGAGCTCAGTGTTGCAAGGCTGCACTGGGTGCTAGGATGAGGGGGCACACAGGGTATGCAGCGCAGGGATATCAAGGACAGGCAATTCTCCCAAAGGGGCCGAAGAAAGCTCCCTAGAAGAGATGCTTCTCAGGCTGAGGAGGAGAGAGGCAGGGGGACAGAGGAGTGAGGGGTGTTTCAAGCATAAGGAACAGCAAATGTAGAGGGAAATGCAAATGCAAAGGTGCAGAGGCAACAAAGAACATGGCAAAGAATTAAGATGGGGGCGGGGAGAGGGAGGGGAGATGCAGGAGCAGGCAGGAGGATACAATGCGGTATTTGCTGAAATAAATCAGACAGACTGAGCCAAAGCCTCCATGGTATAAAGATTTCAGAGAGCAGAGTGACTTTCAGGCACTCCAGAAATAATACCTGTTAGGCGTGAACTTTAGTTTGGAGAAGATACCCTATCAAGAAATCGGTTGGCGTTACTCCAAAGTAGCAGTTATAATTCTTATTTTGCCTGGGCTTACTCCCTTCTTCTCCCCCTTGCCCCCTCTGAGTGTAACTGCTCCATCTGTCTCTGCAAGAGAAGAGTCTCTGCCCAGGCGGCGTTTCAGGCACCGCTCATTTGATCTGGTTGGCTCAGGAAGCAGATGCATCCTCTTGGTCTCAGCACAAACCGCTGGGGCTTCTTTTTTTTTTTTTTTTTTTGTTTCACCAAGGCCAGATCTATGTGTCGATCAGCACAAAGGAAAAAAGTAATTACTGAAGTATTAGTGAGATTATTATTTCCTGATATGAACGGCTGCATTCCTTACTTGTATCTGGTTCTCCCCTTGGGCCAACTGGGATAGAAAATTTAAAAACAAACTCTTTTTTGGACAGAGCCTATACTAATCATTTTTAATCTTGTTTACATTGGAGGACTTTTTGAGAATTTAATAAAAAAGACAAACCTGCTCTTCAGAAAAATTCCCATTTTCTCATACCCCCAAAATGGAACACAGTTTCAATAGGTTCACAAGCCTCTTGAAGCCCCTGACAACCCCTGAGTAATCCATAGACCTTGGTTAGGATCTACGGTAACTATCTACACAGCCAGAAATAAAATGGAAGAATTGCTTTTGAAATTGGGCTGTGACAGCTGTCTGCTAACTGCGGCAGAGAGCTTGGGAAGCCAGAATAAACCTGAATTGCATGGGCCACCTTCACATGCTCAAGCCTCTTCTACAACAGTGATTCAGAGGGTGGGCCTCCGCTTCCCAACTGTCCTCACCTCCATGCCAACCCAAACACCAGAGAAGGTCCCAGCCAGGAGGAGGCAGAGCGAGAAATCCCTCAAGACTTTTCATTTGCTAAACTTAAGTCTCATCAGCTTTGCAGTTAGAAGCGCTGTTTTTTTTTAAAGATTTTATTTATTTTTAGAGAGAGGGGGAGGGAGGGAGAGTGGAGAGAAACATCTTTGGGAGAGAGCTATAGCGGTTGCCTCTCATACCTTCCAACTGGGAACCCGGCCTGCAAGCCAACCATGTGCCCTGACTGGGAATTGAACTGGTGACCTTTCATTTCGCAGGCCCGTGCTCAATCCACTGAGCTGTACCAGCCAGGCTAGAAGAAGACCTTGAAGACCTTGTTTTAATCAAAGGTCTTCCACTACCTACTTGTGCAACCTTGTCATTTACATCTTTCAAGTGCTGGCTTCCTCATCTATAAAATGGAGATAATTTTAATACCTCTCAAAGGTGTTATGAGGATTTAATGAGCTAGAGTATGAAAGCATTATTGACCTTAAACAAATTGCCAGATATTTCTCCAGCAAAACCCATGTACTTGGGAATGACGCAGAATCGCAACTTGATACGTGCAGCTCAATAGTGACCCGCGCACCAGCCCAGGAAAACGCAGGAGAGGAAGCTGCCTTACGGGCGTGGGCGGGGCTCTAGTAAAGGAAGACACCATTGGAGAACCGGAAAGTCCGAAGTGGTTTTCATTGGCTGAGTGGTGGCGGCCTCCCATCGGCTGAGCTGTTACTGGAAAGGCCAGGTCGGAGATGCAAAGTAGGTCTGTGGGTCGGTGGCGTGAGCTGAGCGATGAGTGTTAGCAGTCTTTCTGCGGGCCTCCTGGCTCCATTTTAGATGAGGTTTCTGTTTATTAATTTTCACAGTGTTTGCCAGACATCTAGCTCATAGATGGTGCTTGATAAATGTTAACTGAAATTTATTTTCCCAGGGCAGAGGAAGACATTTTAGGAACCCTAAGTACTGAAAAAAAAATTATGGTGGGGGACTTCCAGTTTTCTGCCACTCTGTCCAGCCAACAACCGAAAAGCTGAACGAACGGAAAAGTCAAAACTTCTCTTAGCTCCATCAGAGAAGTGAGATAACAGGACAGATTGTTGCCCCCCAAGCTGGCAAGAAGGTGAATGAATACAGGTGGATACAGAGAACCACAGTTTACAGGTGCAGAACCAGTGGTGGGGTAGGAAAGCCTGAGCTGTAATTGCCAAATTGCTGGCGGCTCAGTGTGGACAACTCCGAGAGTTTAAAAGCTCCAGGGGAGTGTGGGGGGATCCCCCACTTGTGTGAATTCTACCTCCAGGAGCTCTATTGGGTCCTTACAGTGAGTATTGGAGAAAAATACTCATACTTCCAGCAGGAGGGCAGAGCGGGGAAGGAACCGTTTTCAAAATGCCAGAGCTTTCTGATCTTCTTAACGAGGCCTGCCCTCAGGAGAATCTATTTTACCGGAGTTAACCTACTGGGGTTTTATCGGAGCCTAGCCTACTTCAGGGAAGGGAAGTACCAAACTTTAGCCCCCTCTATCCTCCTTGTGGGGGAAGGAAAATGCACAACTCAGCCCCTCTCACCATCCCTTCCCACCTAAAGTGGCAGAAAAACTGAGATGCACGGGTCAACTTCAGCAGAGTCACAGGCTCCCCGGAAGGACAGATCTAATCCTAGGACTGTGGACACACTTCCCCTCCCCTCACAGCTCCCCAGCACGTTACTATAGACCTACTGACTGCAGTTCCCTCTACCTAGAACATTGCCAGCCTTTCAACAGAAAATTCCAAGCATGTTCAAAGGCAAAAAACACATTTCGAAGAGACTGAACAAGAATCAGAACAAGAGGCAGGTATGGCAGAAATGGTGGAATAATCAGACCAGGAATGTTATAAAACTATGATTAATACACCAAGGGTTTTAGTGGAAAAGGGGACAACATGCACGAACAGATGGGTAATGTAAATGGAGAGACAGAAGTGCTAAGAAAGAATGAAAAAAATGCTAGGTATAAAAAACACTGTAATGGAAAGGAAGAATGCCTTTGGTGGACTCTCTAGACTGGACATTGCAGAGGAGAGAGTCTCTATGCCTGAGGATATGACAGTACACACTTCAGAAACTGAAAACCAAAGAGAGAAAAAAAAAGACTGATCCCCCCAGATAGAATGTCTAAGAACTGTGGGAAAATTACAGAAGGCATAACACACATGTAATATGTAATAGGATACCAGAAGGGACAGGAAGAGAGGAGGGAAGAGCATCAACATTTGAAGCAATAATGATGTAGAACTTCCCCCAAATTAACATCGGACACCAAACCACAGAACCAAGGAGCTCAGAGAATGCCAGACAAGACAAATGCAAAGACGAACAAAAAACCCCAAATAAACAAAAAAGTCCCAAACAAACAAAACTTACACCTAGGCGAATTATATTCAAACTTCAGAAAACAAAAAATAAAGAAAAAAAATCTTGAAAGATATCAGTGGGAGGGAGAACCTTAACTAAAGAGGAGCAACGATAAGAATTACATCTGATTTCTCAGAAACCAAACCATGTAAGGAAGAAGAGTGGAGTGAAATATTGAGAGAAAAAAAACCCCCACCAACCTAGAATTTTGTATCCTGAAAAATTACCCTTCAAAAGTAAAGGAGAAATAAAGACTTTCTCCCACAAAGATTGAGAGAATTTGTTGCTAGTAGACCTACCTTGAAAGAAATGTTAATAGAAATTCTTCAGACAGAAGAAAAATCATATGAGTCAGAATCTTGGATCTATACAAAGAAAGAAAAAGCACTGGAGAATGACTAAGTGGAGGTGAAATAAAAATGTTTATTTTTCTTAATCTTAATTGATCTAACATAACTGTTTAAGAGAATAGCAATAATTGACTTAATTATGTATGCTTGTGTGTATATGCTTACGTTTGCGTCTGTGAGGGTGAAATGAAGGACAGCAGTGACACGGGAGGTGGGAGGGAGGAATTAGGAACGTTTTGTTATTAGAAGGGACTTGCATTATCTCTGAAGTGGTATAGTGTTATCTGAGAGTAGACTTGGATTAGTGTAAATGTGTATGACAAACTCTAGGGAAATCACTAAAAAAAAAGTTCAAAAAGTACAACTGATATGCTAAGGAAGAAGAGAAAATGGAACCATAAAGCTCACACAGCCTGTGTAGCCGCCCCTTGGATGTGTGGGTTATCTCAGGCCTCAGGTGCGTTTTCTCTTCTCAAAGCAGAACCGAAATTTCACCTGGGCAGTCAGCTCTAGCAACCACAAAACTTTCATTTCCTTTTTATTGTAGGGAGAAAGTGTTGAACCCTATTATTTCACCAAGAGAAACTGGGTGCTGGGCACTGAGCAGAGGCCGGGTGGGGGCCAGGTGCGCACCTGTGGTTCCTAACCAGCCAATCACTGGAATCCCAGGGAAAACTCACTATGATGCAGTTCTTAGGCTCCTTCTCCGGAGGGGCTATGTGGACTGCAGGAGCCTTTAATTTCTTTTTTTTTTTTCAGTTTTAAATTATTACTTTTTCTCCCAGTTTTATTGAGCTATAACTGACAAACAGCACTGTATAAGTTTAGAGTGCACACCTTATTATTTGACTTACATATTCTGTGAAATGATGACCACAGTAAGTTTAGTTAACACCCATTGTTTCACATAGATACTCACGCACATATTTTTTTCTTGTGATGAGAACTCTCAGGATTTACTCTTAACTTCCACAGAAATCACATGGCAGTGTTAATCACAGTCATCCTGTTCTACACACCATTCCTAGTCTTTTTTTTCTTCTGACTGGAAGTTCGTGCCTTTTGACCACCTTCATCCAGTTCCTCCCCAGCTCCCCACCTCTGGTAACCACAAATCTGATCTCTTTTTATACGAGTTGTTTTTTAAGACTCCACATATAAGTGCAGTCACTCAGTATTTGTCTTTTTCCATCATACTTCATTTAGCGTAATACCTTCAAGGTCCATCTGTGTTGTTGTAAGTGGCAGGATTTCCTCTCTTTTGTTTGAGTAGTGAAGTGCTTCCCAAGTGATTCTCATGGCCCTCTAGGCTGGGGGACCACGGGCGTAGAGAAACAAAGCTAACGCCCCACTCTGCCCGAGCCTTGTCAGGCTTCCCTAAACTGGCCGCGCGTGTTCACGGCACACCATCTCTGGTTGCATCTCCCTCTTGCTGCTCGCCCTTCCCCCCGTAATACTGAAACACAACTTCATGTCACTTATGTGACATCATATGTGTTTCCTTACTTCCTTGACCAGGTGAGCTCCTTGAGGACAGAATTCATGTCTTGATTCACCTTTGAGTTTCCTGAACCCTTAGCCACCACATACAGTCAAGCAGCTGGTTCACTGAACAAAGAGCCCAACATGAGGGGTGAGTGCGGCTGTAAGTGGGACTGAAATGTCACCTGACTCACCAAGTCATGAGCCCTGATCTTGACCTCTGAGTGTCTAGAGGAGGGGTGCCTTTTCACTGGTAATGCGGAGATTATAAAGCCTGCTTTGCCTATCCTGGGATTATTGTGACGCCCGAACGAACTGTAATGAATCAACAGAAAGAAGCTCTTGTTAGTGCTGTCACGGAATTGCAGAAATGCCTTTTGAGTTAAAGACTGGAACTCCTTAATGGAAGAGATGGTGCTTAGTCACCATTGACTCTTTAGCACCTGCTTATACGGACACTCAGAATAAATGTATTGACTTTATAAATGAAATATAAATAAAATCTTTCTTTTAACTAAGTGTCGTATTATTCGAACAGACTGAAGCAATAGAAGCCTGCAATGAATGATCTGGAACTAGGACATGGGCCATTTAATTTCTGGAGTTTAGCTACGTTTGGGGAGTGTTTTTGGACCAACCTGCCCACACAACTTGGGACATGCGGAGAGGGGCTCCCATCCGGATGTTACACGCACATTTCCAGCTCCGCTCAGAAATGTTGGAAGTATTCCATCACTGAGGGAGGGTTTTCCTCAGATCCTTAAAACTTTCTCATCAGTAATATCCTCTTTGCACGAGAACCCTAAGCGATCTGGCCGAATGCTCCTGGGACAGCCACTTGTTTCAACACTGTCCCGTGATTGGATGCGGCCGTGTGCACAAACTCCTCAGACTCAGGATACTGGCTTGTTAAGCAAGTCAAGGATTTGTTTGGTGTTTTACAGATGTGTCATTGCCAAAAGAAAGGCTAAAGAGAACAATCTTTATAAATACTACCGATGCCAATGAAAAGAGAACGAAGCGGAGATCATAGAATGCTTGTATCCTAAATCAAATGGAATAGCCCGTTTGTCTTCCCGTTTTGAATTCAGCAGTGGGCACTGGAAAGAACCTGAGCTGTGGCGCCGGTCAGACCTGAGCTGAAATTACGACTGTGGCGTGTTAGAGAACCATGGCCTTGCACGGTTGATTTAATCGCGATTTTATATCCCACGGTGGTTGTGAGAATAAAATGAATCCATGTCAATGACCCTACCCAGCATGGTGCTGCTGGGACCCACTCTTGGGTGGGAGTGGGGGAATGTCCTAGGGATGAGGGTGTTGTGGGCTGGGCAGCCTCCACCAACGGGGTCTCTACAATGGCCTTCTTCCAGGGCTTTGCTTCCTGCTCATCATGTTTAGGGTCGGTGAGACCACTCTTGGCTGAGAGTAGATGAAAACCATTCCTGATCAAGGTACATTGTGTGGCAAAAGCTCCTGGAGAGTCTTGAAAGGAGTGACCAAAGAGTAATGGGCAGGGGGAGAGCCCCTGGTTGACCCTCCCAGGGAAAGTGGCCACCACCGATGACCCTTTGGTTCACTCCCTATGAGCACTTCCCTCCATTAGCTTGTATGATAAGGATTTGTCTGCATCGAATGTAATGTGGTTTCTTTGGAAGCAGTTTGAGAATATGGAGTGCTGGTTGGGAGAGTCCACTTCAGAATTAGACTAGCTGTCGGGCAAGTTATTTGGCTTCTCCGAGTCTCCGCTTCCTTATTCCCAAGGATAACACTGTTCATTTTCTACTCTCTGTCTTTTCCTTGCATTGTGGCTTCTGCCTCCTCATCATTGCAACTCACTCATGGCCTTCAAGGTTAATCACTGTGGTCTCTGGTTAGAACTGGTTATTTGAGAACCCCCAAAGCTGCTGGCCAGCCTAGAGTTGCCTACCTTTCGGTCAAGTGCCCAGCCCAAATCTAATAAGCATGGCCGGCAGGGAGGCAGGGTGGGCATGGCCACATAAAGTACCTCAGAGCTGGCCTGTTAGCCAGGGACAGTGGAGGACAGGGCCATTTCTGATAGGAGAGTGTGGGTGTGATGATATCCACCACGATGGATGTCCAGGATGTAGAGATAAGACAGAGAGCTTTAATGCAAGGTGGACAGTGGTAACTGCAATAGAAGAAATGCTGACAAAGTGTCTTTTAGATGAGAAAGAACTTGCTTTCTAGCTAGGGGAGTAAGGGAAGGGATCCATGGAAGAAAAGGCCTCGGGAGCAGCTATGGCTCTCAGTCAGTCGGGGCCCATCCTTAGACTTGAAGGTGGGGGTCAGTTCTACACAAATCTCATGACTGGGAAATTCAGGGAGTTTCTGTATTAGCCCGTCCCATCCCCTGGCCACAAGCATTGATTCAAGGATGGGTGTATAACGAAAGTCAGGTCAGTCGGGGACAATGAGATCTACCAGGAAACAGACGTTCCCTCTTCTCTGCTGAACGTGAACACGAAAGCCTGTGACCCCAGAAGGCACTGCATTGGCAGCTATCTTAGAGACACGAGAGGAGAGACTTCTGAGAAGGGAGCCCTCCTCGAGGAAGTAGAGCTTGGAGGGAGGAAGAGGGACGAACATAGAGACAGAGACAGAGACAGAGATAGAGATAGATAAAGAGCAAAAGAGAGACAGAGAGAGAAAGGGAGGAGAGACACAGTGCCCTGGACAAATCATTTTGGGAAAATATGGGGATTAGAGGGGGACAGTGAAAAAGACAATTTGTTGAGAGCATTGGAACGGGGATGTCAGTAGGGGAAAAGCAGATTAGAAAGATCACTGAGGGTCTTTGGAGAGGGCAGATAAGAGGCTCTTTTCTATGGGCAATAGAAAGCTATTGGAAGTATTTAAGTACTGTGATAAGAGTGGTGTTGGGGACAAAACAATCAGTAATGTGTACAAAGCAGAGTACACTGGAGAGAGGCTGTGGGTGGGGAAACCACTGGAGCTTACTGAAATAATCTGAAGACCTGAAGAGAGCAGTGTAGGTGGGGCTGAAGAGAAGAAAAGGAGGCGGAAAAGTGAGACCACAGATTTAAGATTTCGTCATTTACTAAAGGCTGCATGAATGAAGGAAGGAGGCAGAAGGGCACCGCCCCTCCATCACCATAGAGGATGAATGTAAAAGATTGGACCACAGAGAAGATAGAATATTTTCTTTAGGTCCATTGCTACAGTGCAAATGGATGATGATGAAACTTTACAGCATTGCAAAATAATAGCTGGTGGTGTTGACTCACGGTCCTTACCGTCAGTAAGCTTCAGGAGCTATTTATAGAGATTGCTAGCCACATACTTTTGACAGGGATGGCAACAAAACACACACATCTGGCGAGATTTGAACTTTTTCTCTAACTAGCTGTGTGACTCTGGGCAAACCACTTACCCTCTCTCAACTGCAGTGTCCTCAACTGGAAAGAAGGGAAAGATAAAACCTTCTTCCCAGGCTTGTGCTCCTCACCTCATGCTCTCGTAGAAAAACCTCCTCCCTGTTTCTAATAAAGAAAAGATAAAACAAGAAAACTATTAAAAATAAAAGGTAAACACGTGTCAAACCTTCCACCTTTCCTTTTCCCTTCCTTTCTTCCTTTTCCAAGTACGCTTTGTGTCTGCAGGCTGACCTTCCACAGGGACTGTTTGTGTTGTCACAGCTTGTTGATAGGTTTCATGTAGCTTTCATGGTTAATCAGTCTTCTAGATTCCAGTACTACCTGCATTACAGAATCGGATCGGCCTTTCCTTGCCCTGTCTTGTATAGAGGGGGAGTAACTAATACACAGTATTTTATTATGCTGATTTGCTTAAGGAGCTAAGAACGGCTCCTGATTCATCTCGTGGGCAGGAGGGGCGCTCATCTCAGCAAGGGGCTGTGAGTGTGGCAGGCACACTTGACGTGTGTAGAGCAGGGGATAATAGCAAGGGGAAGTGATGAGGCCACAGAAGCATAGATGAAGCGCCACAGCCAGGGAAGAGCCACTATTGTGGATCCAGTGTCATCGATTTTTCAGCAGCTCCTCATTCCCCTCCATTACCAACTATGTGCTAAGTGTTTGCAGTGTTTTGTTCAATTCTTGAAATAATCCTTTGCGGTAGCTAAGACATTATTATTATGCTCATCTGACAGATGAGGAAACTGAAGCTTAGGGCACTTGCCCAGGGTTACAAAGACAACTGGTAAATGACAGAGTAAGGTCTTGAACCTGGGCTTTCCTGACTTAAGAGCCCACAGTTTTAACTGTTGTCCCAGATCGTCTGTGCTGAGACTTTCTGGGACATCCTCTCTTGTCTTTTCTTTTATAGGCACATGATTTATATCGCCCATCTGGAATGGGATGGAGTGAGAAGGGGGATTCGGGAACTGTCGTCTCTCCAAGATTACTCAGCTCCTTGATTTCTCCCCTGGGAGCCACACTGCTTGTCAGTAGGAGGTGCTGGAAAGAATTAGATTGCTCCGGGGTGTTCACTTGTGTGCTATTTATTATTTCTAAAGATAAAGTCTAAGGAGACCTCTACATTACATTATATTTCTTCCAATGAGTGAAAGCAGAGGGCATCTGTTTAGTATTGGAGACATGCACCTCGCCCACTTTGGCTAAAAGAGAAAAAAAAATATATATTAAAACATAGTCAGTCAAAGAATTACCCCCTGTATGGCTGGTTTGCTCACTGCTTTGAGGGTGGAACTCAATGACAATCATTCCAATTCGGGGCTGCCAGAAAAGGATGTCCTTGCTTTTGATTGATTGATCTCCCTAGGAGAGGGCTTAGACTCCCTCCTGGATCTAACTGTCCTAGGCCCAGATCTGAAGCTTGGGAAAAGTGCTGAGAATCTATCAGAGGGTAGGAGAGAAGGAGACATCATTTCATTCAGTACCTTCCTTTCACTGTGGAAGACTCTGAAGCCCAGCGTGCCCATACCTGCCAATGGCCCTTCTGGACCTGCTCTCCACCCTCTTCACTCAGCTCTGCATTCTGGGAGGCTGCCCCGTGTGGACTGCATCCATGAGTTGCCTTACTCTCTGGCTTCCAGGTTGCTTAGGCCATAGGGAAGTACCCACAGGAGATCAGGAGGAGAGTGAAGAAAGGGTATGATATCTTCAACTCCCTCCCTGCCGGCATATTCTGGATGGGCTACGTCCCTCCTCTGGTGGCCATAGCTCCTATCAGGTGGCCCTCTCCGTGAAGCTGCCCTCTCTGGTCCAAGTAACTGCTTCTCCCTTTCACCGTCAAGGTCTAGGGGTAGTAGGGGCTCATGGCAGTGAGTAGCCCTGAGAAACTGCATTGTCCATGCTGTGCACACATCTTTAGCCCCTTATCACACTTGAGTCAAGTTACCCGGTTTGGTTGTGCCATCCTGCTGGGGCCCTGGCTAATATACCCAGAGAGGCGAATGACTTGCCTGAGGTCTCAGGATGATTTGATTACAGGCCAGGATGTGCTAATAAGAAGAGAGAACACTGGCATGCTTTACAGTTTATGAAGCACGTTCATAACCGTAATCTCGGGTGCAGGAAAGTTGCTAAGCTTTCCACTTAAAGCCTAGAAATTGAATCTTGGAGAAGAGGAGGGGTTCAGCACTGGGGAGCAGCGGAGCCACCCTCAAACCCAATGCATGGGCTCTGCCAATCACACCATGGCCTGCCTGCAGGTCAGGGTCAAACCTCTAATTATTTCCTAACACAACTCCACGCCTGGAGCATCAGGAAAGCAAACATGCCCAGTGTTTCATCTTCCGAGCCCAGCGGTAATGGTGCTGCATACGCAACCCAATATCTTGGGAGGCAAGGGGTGTCACCCTGATGTTACAGATGGGGAATATGAGACTCAGAGGCTGAATACTTGACTCGAAGTTGTGCAGCTGGGAAGGAGCTGGAGTTCGAACCCAGGCCTGTCTGCCTGCTGTTTCGCCTGCCCCACGCTGCTTCTGTGTGCAGAGGTGTGGGTTTCCAAAGGCACTAAAGGCTGCGGGCCTAGCACATCCTCTGTGTTTTCTCCCATCAAACAAGTCCCAGCCTGACCTTCATACGGACTCTGGGACCTTGGCCTGGCTTTCCTGTTGGGTAGTCAAGGAAACCCAAGTCGGGACTTTTGTGGATAAAATATGACAGAAAATGGAACGTAGCTGATTTAGACCCAGAGATAAGGCAAGGCCAGCAGGCCCTTTGTCTGAGACAGCCTGGGAAAAAAGCATCGGGGGTCAGGGCCGCCTCCGCTGTTACTTCTGAGGGAGCAGGGGTGCCAGAGAGGCTGTGACAACATCCTGTCAGCAGGGCTGAAGTGTCCTTCTGGTTTACCAACCTAGTGGCAAAAATTTTCCTGGGCCCATCAGTTTTCAGGACATAAAAGCAGAGTCGGGGGCTAGTATTGGCTGAACATTGATTGACATGGGGTCACCTACTCTCTCTGTGGCCTTAAGGACTCACTTCCCCAGTTTGGGCCTCAATTTTCTCATCTGAAATATGGGGGACATGAGTGTGGCCAGCGCCCTGCTACCTGTCTTCCAAGCTGTCCTTAATGGGTTTGTGAGTCTGTGAGCCTTCCACGACCTCTCCACTCATCCACCACCCCACCCCCTTTGCCTGGTCCCTTAGCAGGACATCAGGGTTGTTTAATATTATTGATGGATTTACATCAATAAATTCACATTTCTTTCCCATTTACTCACATCCATAGACAGCTGGACAGAACCAGGTGGTGGCCTGTGGTTGTGGAGGGGAAGTCCCAGAATGGGACTCGGGACTTGATCTGCACAGCATTTTCGCTAGCCACCAATTCTTGAGTGCTGCTTTGCAGTCTTGGGAAGTAGTATAGGTGAAGGGTTGGTTCAGTTTCCGCTTACTTTACCACAGTGACAAGCAGACCCTGGGATGCTAAGTGACTTGCCCAAGATATGCTGTGACCCAGGGTTAGAACAGGGCCTCCAGCCCCCTCATGCCTGTACTCTTCATTGTCAAAGAAAATCATTTCTATGTTTGGTGATGGTCTCCATTTGAAGCCACTGCTTCGAAGATGAAACATATAATAAACATGCAGTGTAGGGGGGAACATAGAAAATAGATAAGCAAAAAGAAGAAAATGAAATGAGTGATTCGATGCCCTGCCGTTTTGGGTTAAGCAGAGCAGGGCTATAGTGAGATGAACTACAGACTTGCTTAAAACCCAGCAGAGACTACCCTGGCCAGGTGGCTCAGGTGATTGGAGGGTCACCAGTACACCAAAAGTTTGCAGGTTTGATCCCCAGTCAGGGCACATACCTAGGTTGTGGGTTTGATGGCAGGTTAGGGCATGTATGGGAGACAGCTGATTAGTTCTCTCTCTCTTTCCCTTTCTCTCTCTCTTAAATCAATAAACACATCATATCCTTGGGCGAGGACTAAAAAAACAAACAAACAAAAACCCAACAGAGACTGAACTTCTTGTTCTTGTTGGCAGGTTCAGCGGCTAGTGGTCACTCAGCTTTCTGTTTTAGGAGGGCCCTTGGCCGGAGTTCCTGAGTACTCAACTCAAGCCAAATGACAAAGCAATTACCAGCAGACAGAGAAAGGAAGAGTGCTTCTCTTCCTGGCCCAATGAGGAGCCGGGCTTCTTGTTGATACAGCTCAGAGGATGGGGTGGTGCCCAGGACAGGAGGGTCACTCTTCAGGGACATTTGCTCTGTGGGAAGATTTGCCTCCCTCTAATGCCTACCTTTAAACATTAGTCCTTCCTTCATGTACCCTAAAAAATAACCTCTTCCAGATGCATTTTGGCACCGAAGCCTGTGCTTCCTGTGGCCAATTTAAAACACTGTGTTCAAGGCATAAGATACAGACTTTTGGAATGTCAGAGCCCAGAGGACCTAACAGCCCGTCTCGGCCCAACCCACTTATGTAGCACATGGGAACACCGAGATTCAGAGATGGAAACTGACTCACTGAATGGCACGTGGTAAGATATTGGCAGCGGCAGGCCTGAGACATAAGCCCTCAGACTCCATTCTGTGTGCTCTCAGGCTAGACATCGATTTCAGGCACATGGGAAATATGTTCCAGCCAGCATGGGATGGTGAAAGGGAGTCAGTGCTCGTAAGTCAGTGACAGGAGGTGTAACTCCACAAACATAATGATGAGCTGGGATTTATTGGGAGCTTGTTATGTGGTAGCAATTTTATAATCATCATCTCATTTCATGCCCATAACCTATGAAGGTGATGCTATTATTTCAAGCTTTTCAGATGAGAAAACTGAGGCTTAAAAGAAGTGCCATAGGCTCTGGCTGGGTAGATCAGTTGTTGAGAGCCTCGTCCTGAGAGGCTAGGGCTGTGGGTTTCACCCTGGTTCAGGGCACGTAGAGGAATTAACCAATGAATACATAAATAAGTGGGACAACAAGTCAATATTTCTCTCTCTACCTTCCTCTCTAAAATCAATTTTTTAAAAATTTAGCCCTGGCTGGTGTGGCTCAGTGGTTGAGCACCGGCATTCGAATCGAAGGGTCACAGGTTCGATTCCCAGTCTGGGACACATACCTGGGCTGCAGGCCGGTTCCCCAGTGGGGGTCATGTGAGAGGCAACCACACATAGATGTTTCTCCCCCTCTCTTTCTCCATCCTGTCCCCTCTTAGGGTATCGTAAAATCTTTAAAAAACTTTGGTCTGAACTGAGACACACTTTAAGGCATCTTTTCCCTTGTCATCCATATGGGACTGAACTTCATGGTTTGAAGTAGTAGTTCTCAAACTCTGAGGGCATCAGAATCACCAGAGACTTTCTGAAACTCCAGATTGCAGGTCTCTGCCCAGAATTTCTAACACAGTAAGTCTGGTGGGGGCCTGACATTTGTATTTCTAGCAAGTTCCCAGGTGATGCTGCTGGTGCTGATCTGGGCACCACACAGAGAGTCCCTGACTTAAAGGACTCATTAAAAGACTTGGATGTCAGCTGAATTTTCTTGCATTGAGTCTCATTTTCCAAGTAACTATTCAGGAGCTAAGCTCTTACTTCTCAGTGAAAGAGATTCGTGTCAAAAAATAAGGGAAACAGTATCATCACTTGATTTCCTAACTACCATCTCCAAAGGGTTGCTGAAGGGTCTTCATTTGGGTTGAACTGTTACAAAGGCTAAAGATTTAGACCAAAAGCACAGAATGCTGCAGCAGAAAGAAGAACCCCAGCCATTTTTCCATCCCTGTCCGACTCTCAAGGTTGAGAGTCCTGGGGGAGAAAGTGTCACTGGAGGAGCTGAGGTCACATGTCCATTCCTGAGCCAATCGTGTGGTCAGGGAAATGTGAGGCTCTGATTGGCCAAATTGAGTCACAAGCCTACTCCTGAAGCCAGAGGTGAAATGAACTCCAGAGCCTGAGAAGGGGGTGTGAGCGGTCCTCCTAGAGGAAGCCTGGGGATGAGGACACCCGAAAGAAGGGTAAATGGATGCCCCTGGCAAAACCACAGGAGCCCACCTTTCTGGTTGCCAGGCAACCCTTTACCTTTTAGTGCTGTTTATTCTTTTCCACCAAGTTCTCCTGGCAAGAGGGCTGGCCTTTTTGTAGGTGGAGGAGGCCCAACCAGGAGGCTTTGAGTGAAGTGGAAAGAGATTAGGGCTGGAGATTTGGGTTTTAGGCCTAGTTCTGCCACAGACTTCCTTCCCTCTGTGAGTCTGTTTGTTCTTCAGCTGTGAAAGGCGAGTCCCTGGGCCCTGGCAGCCCTGATAGGCTGTGGCTCTGGGCAGGGTCACAGGCTCTAGGGCCCTCCCTCTGCCCTTCACATGACCTCTCAGAAATGAAGGCAGCTTTTTCCAAACTCGGGTGCTCCTGCCGTGGAATAGCCTGACCTGCTAGAAAGAGCCTTGAACTTAGCATCAGCTGGCCATTAATTCCTGACTTTGATTTCTGACTCTTTTATTACCTGTGTGACCTAGGCAAGTTGGATTAACCTCTTCAAACAACCTTATATAAAAAAGTGGAATTAGCCCTGGCTGGTGTGGCTCAGTGGATTTGAGTGCTGGCCTGTGAACCAAGAGGCCACTGGTTCAATTCCCAGTCAGGGCATGTGCCTGGGTTTCTGGCCAGGTCCCCAGTTGGGAAAGTGTGAGAGGCAACCATTCCATGTCTCTCTCACACTGATGTTTCTCTTCCTCTCTTTATCCCTCCCCTCCCCTCTCCCTAAAAGTAAATAAATTTAAAAAATTGTTTTTAAAAAAGTCCTTGCCTGGTCTCAGAGGTTCTTGAGAGAATGAGAGGATGGATGTGAAGTGCAAGCCCCCAAGTGCTGACAGGTAGAAGGCACACCCAGCACTCCTGCCTCCCAGGCCAGTGCGCTCCAGGGACCAGTGCTGCTGAGGGAAGGCTGGTGCCCACGTCCAATGAGCGCGAACCCTTCCGCAAGGCACACGTCTGCCACTTGTAGAGCACTTGTCCTAACCTCATAATTCTGCACATGAATGCCAGGTCGAGTGGTAAACTGAGGCAGCTGGGAGGGTGGGCAGGGGTAAGAGAGGCCACTGTTGATTCTAAATCCTGCCAGGAGAATCTGCCCTGGAGACTACATGTGGGCTCCCAGGACCCAGCAGGGAGCAGGAAGCCAGGCTCTGCCTGGTGACCATTCCAGCCCTCCAAGTGGGCATTGGACAAAGGCTGCCATCGGGCTTATCTAGCGGGGCTTGGGATGGGCATTTCCACTCTGATATCTCACAGTCGCCTCAAGTGAGTATATTCAGAATGGGTTTCTCGATCCCAGCCCCACCTCCAGAATTAATCCTGTAAATGTCACCTGCAGCCATGCAGTCTCCCATGCCAGACACTTACTGGTCATGACCCTTGGCACCTGTGTTAAGCGCCCCTCCCCCCAATCCAAATCCTGCCGATTTCTCCTCTAAAGTATATTTTATTTCCACTCATTTTTTCTCATTCCCACTGCTACCACCCCATCTGAAATACTGTCATCTCTTACCTGCAACTAACTGCCTCCTAACTAGTTTTCTTATTTGGGGCTCTGTTCCCCCCATTCCAGTGTACCACATTTGGGAAACAGTGCATACTGCTATTCTCCTTTCTAAGCTTTACAGGGCATATAAATACGACGAGTCTCCAAGACTGTGCTATAAAAAACATCAGTTTAACACTATTTAATCCAGTTTCCTGAACTTATTTGTTCATGGATATGATCAAAGAATATCACATAATAATCTGTGTATCAGCCAGAGTAAACTTTCCAAAATGCAAATCTGTTAGCGTTACTATCCATCTTACAGGTCTTCAAAGGCAGGCTGTTGCATTTGGAACGAAACCCAAGGTTCCCAGGGGGCCCCATCAAGCCCTGCAGGAACTGGCCCCTCCCTGCCCACCTCTGCAGCCCAGCCACCTCTCCTGCACTCTCCACCTTGCTCCCGACACTGCGGTCACACTGGCCTTTGTCTAGTTCATGAATGGGCCGGGTTTCTGCACATCCCAATGAGACAGGATAGTGATAAGCTGGGAAAATTGCTTGGCAAGTGGAAAAGGGAAACTGAGACAGATAGCTGAACACAATGGCCAAAGCAATTTATAGTCAGGTGCTGATGGCCACCAGGGCTGGCCCTGAGTGCCTGGCAGGGGTCAAAACTGGGAAATAAGGACCTTACCTCCAGGGTAAACTTCCCTCCCCTGGCCTTTCCTCCCTGGAGATAACATCTAGGTCTTAGTTGCATTTCAGCTCCAGGCCCAGAAAAGCAGCAAAATCAGGCGGGCGAGGCTAGAACCAATTGAAATGACTAAAGACGCCCTGCCCTGCTGCTGACCAATCAGTGGAGACCATAATCCTGAAAGGGTACACCTGGAGAACTGATGAATATTCTGCCGAAGCCCTCCCCTAAGATCTCCACCTGCAAGAGAGATAAAAGCCTCAAGATGAAGGACTCCCAGTGTTCGCTCTCTGGGGAGCAGCCTAGGACACGTCCTTCTTCTTCCCCCTCGTCTTCATAGGCAGTGGGCAGTTGGCATTTTGTCCGAGGCTAATCCCCTGAACCAGTCCCCCAAGTCCCCTCTTCTCTGACTTTCCAGTGGGCCAGGCTCTCCTGCTGCTTCTTCTATGCTGAGCCCCTCCTTGTCTCCTGGTCCCCATCTTTAATAAACGTACCCTCATAGTCACCAGAACTTGCATTGTGAAATCTTTCCTACGTGAAGTCAAGAACCCGCTCACTACTGCTGTTCCGAGGCAGACCCACTCAGGGCCAGGCCCCTGTCCGGTAACACTCATGTCCCAGTGTCCTTTCCCAGGCTGTTCCCTCCCTGGCCTGCCCTCTCCTTTCTTCACATCGCTGCTTCTGTTCATCCTTCAGGTCTTAGCTGAAGGGTCATGTTTTCAGAGACCTCCATTAATGACACTATCCAAGTAGTCCCCGTGTCCCTCCCCACTTTCCACCGATTATTCTCTGTTGGGAGTCTATTTGTTTTCTCCATAGTACTTACCGTAACTCATAGTTGTCACTGCTGCCCAGCCCTGCTGCACTGTGAGCCTCACGGGGGCAGGAGGAGTGTCTCCCTACTGTATACCCAGCCCCTTGGCTCAATAAATAGTTTTTGAATGAAAGCACAAATGCAAAAATTAGTGACCTTGTCCCTGTGACTTCTGCAGATTTTCCTCAAGGTGCTGCCCTGGGAACCAGTAATTCCAGGCACTCCCTGGAATCCAGGAATAAAGAGGAATGCTAGCAGTGCCTGGCTGTACCCAAGCCGGTAGAATGGCCTACTCGGTCCCCTGACCTTGACCATGTTCTTCCGGTCCCACATGTCCATCCATGGGTGCACAGCTGGACCCTCCAGCTCTCCTAAAACAGCTCTCAGGGGGAGGATCCGATGAACTCAGGTGCACTGGGAATGAAAGTGGACACTATATTTTTCACAACAAATAATAAACCAGGACCCTGGAGATGACAAGGATTTTTGGACACTCCCTGAAGGACTGACTACCTCATTTGCAGGGCCCAGTACAAAGTGAAAATGTGGGCCACTTGCTAAAAATTTGTTTAGAATTTCAAGATGGTAATGTTACAGAACACAGGGGGCCATGGGGGCCGAAGGGCAATATACTATTACCAAAAGGAGCCCCCCCAGGTTCGTTATGTCCGCCACCTTATAGGAAAGACATCTCTCAATGCCAGAGATTCCTGAAAAGGAAAGGAAATGTTTATTTAATGCTGTACAGACTTCAAGTAGTGACCTAATGTCTTCATCAAAATCCCAAAGTCCCTTAAAACGCCCACAAACACACACACAGTCCTTCCTTCCCCCTTTGCCCAGTCTGGGATACTGTAATCTCCAGGAAAAGAAATAGAAGTCCGTGGCTCAGGCACCCCCGGTTCTTCCCAGCCATCCGTCTCGCCTGGTAGGCCTCCCTCGGTTCCCGGCACCATCAGCTGTGTTGCCGAGATCTCCAGCTAAAGCCGGGTGGTGGTTCCCCTTCTAAAGCTGCGTGGCTCTCCTTCACTGCCACAGCCGCGTGGTCCACTCTGCACAATGGCTGTGGGAGTCTGCACTCTGGCAAAGCCTCGTGACTCTCCCCTGCAATGGCTGCCGCGTCTCGGTTTAAATCCTCGAACCAGTCTTCCTTTGCAGCCCCATTTCTGACTCCTCACATGGCCCCGTGTCCTGGAGCCAGTCATCACAAGCTTTCACCTGGCACTGTAACTCGGGGGACCTGCCCCCCCAGTTATGTCTTGGGGGGGAATTTACTTCCATTCCCCTGACTCAGAGCATGGCCACAGCCATTTAACATATCTATGTAACCAGTTAAAGGTTATAGATATGTTAAATGACCACACCAGAGGTTAGCTGCAAAGCTATTGCTATGCAAAACAGCTCTCAATGGCCCTGCTCCATTTGTCCCTTCCCCCAACCCACACCTGTGACGGGGGAGGGGGGTGAGGACATCCCAATATTTCCTGGACACCTCGAGTTCTGGGCCCCATTCCAAATCCCTATTTGGGGCCCCCCTCTTGGCTGCACCCTGTTACAGTAACAGCAGACTACTAAAATAAACCAAGTTCAGGAGACCTTGTAACTTCAGGTCTCACACCCGTGAAGCTGGCCCTTGCTGGTGGCAGAGGCAGGCCAGGGGGTTAGTTCGGATTCTCTGGGTTGGCCCTGCAGCTTCCGAGAATGATACTGTTACGGACTCGACTCCTGGCAGCCAGGATACACCGGGCTGAGAGGCTGCTGCCACTTACCCCAGATTTCCCCGTCTCCATGGTTTCTAGCTAAGCAGGTCTTCTCAGAGCAGAGTCAAAATTATATTTTTTTAATCTAGTTAAGGAAGCACGAAAGTTGTTTCTGTAAAACTCTAGCAGGTAAACATGAAGACGTTCTTTTACTCTGCAATCCCTGTTGCCACCACAGGCTGCTGTTTACCTGTCCTTCATCAACACCTCCAGCCAGCACGTGGGACAGCCTTCTGCAGGCGCCCAACCTTGTGGAATCTGGCCTTAATCTAGGGGCAGGGAGAGGCAGGGAGAGGAAGAGTGAGGGGTGTGACCCTGAATGAGGATGGGAGGGGACACTGACTTACATTTCCTGAAAGCCACCAAGGGAAAAATCTGAACTATATTCATCAAATTATACAAGATTTTTTTAAATCCTCACCTGAGGACAGGTTTATTATTGGTTTCAAAAGCAGGGAGAAAGGGAAGGAGAGACACATTGATCAGCTGCCCCTTGTATGCCTGATTGGGCACTGGACCTGACCTGCAACCTAGGTCTGCGCCTGACTAGTACTTGAACCTGAGAGCTTTTGGTTTATGGGACCACACTCCAGCCAACTGAGTCACACCGGCCTGGGCAAGATCTGTATTAAATACATAAATATGTTTGTTTTAATAGATTTTCTTTTTGAAAAGATAATACATTCTTATTGTTAAAAAACTCACAAGTTACGAAAAGGTTTATGATGAAAAATCTTCTGGACTCCCAAGTAATCCAGTCCTCCTCCCTGCAGGTGTAATTATAACTAGTGCTTTTGTACCCAGGTAGAAACACTGTGTGCATAAACAAATAGGAATATAGTTTCCCTAGTTCCCCCCACCCCCACACCAATGACAGCGTATTTTAACACTGCCCTGTGCTTGTTTTTTTACTTAGGATTATATCCAGGAAAGTTTTTACATTAGTTCACAAAGACCTTCCTGTTTTTATAGGTATACATAGTATCCTCATTGTATCATTATCTTGATTTATCTAACCATGAAGACATTTACTTTCGGTCTTTTGTTATTACAAATAGCGGTGTAATAAGTTCCCTGGATGATCATGTTCAGAGCTTCTCTCGATGCTTTAAGGATCACCGGGGTCAGAGTCACCCTCCTGACCTCATCGGCAGCCACTCAGAGCTGAGGGCCGGTGCCTCTGCAGGTGGGATGGACACTGCCACTCAGCCCTCCGTGGTGCCACAAACATCGACTGAGAGCCCATTTTGCCAACACTTGCAATACTCGGGACCCTGCTTCCCCGGCAGGCCCTGCTCTTCTGGGGACACTGGCTGGCTGGGGGTCTGGGAAGGAGACCCACGATCAACAAGAACCCAGGTTTGTGAACGAGAGAATTCCAGGTAGTGATCCATGGTATAAAAAACACATCAGACTCGTGTGATGTGCTGACGCGAGAGTGTGGTGGGGCGTGGCACCAAATGCGGGCGGGGCGGCCTTCTTGGGAAACTGAGCTGTGCTTGGGTGGCTGGTTCCAGAAGAGGCACAGCCAACTCCACAGTCTGAATTTGTGTGGTCTGAAAAGCTCTTTCAGACCATCCCCACCTGGCTGTCTACGTAGCAGGGATTCCTTTGTTGGGGCAGAGAGGTTGGAGGTATTTTTCTTTTTCTTTGTTCTTTATAATTCTGCTTTTGTAAAGGAGAAAGTAATCTTTACCCACTCCAAGTGTGGTGAGAACAGACCTCGGGGCAGCAGCCATGGGCCACCGGAGCTCAAGGTTTCCATCTCCGCTAGTGGCCCTCAGTCTGTAGAAACGGAGTCTCATGGAGGTGCCCTTGGTGGTGGCAGCTCAGCTTCAAGGACCCTGATCACCCCTCTGTTCCCTGGGCTCACCTCCCTCAATGGTCTGATTCATCTTGTCTGAAGGTTCTCGGAGCCAGACAGGCGCGTGTGGGAGACGTGGCTGGGAACCCCGGGCACGGAAGGGGTGGTCCTTCCTCGCACTCAGGGGTAACATTAAGACCTTGGAGCCATCAGGCCGGTGCCAGCCTTGACCAATCAGGCAGAAGGCCGCTGCTCTGCCCAATGGAGGTATCCTGTCCACTCCCCACCTCTGTGCCATTTCCTGCAGCCTTTTCCATCGGCAAGGCAGGCAGGTCCTTAAATTTCCACCTGTTAAAATCCTTCCCATCCTTCAAGTCCCAGCTTCAGTGTCCCTCCTCCATGAACCTCCTCCTAAGCCCTGCCCCACCTTCCAGCCTGGACAACAGCCTTAGGTCAGGACAGGCATCATCTTTATTCCCTATGAGGTCCTTTGGAGCAGAAGCCTCGACACACACACATCCACTTTGTGTCCCCTGGAGCTGGGCATGACAAGAGCCTCGTCAGGCCCGTGGAACCTCAACACACGTGTGTCCTTTGCGGAGTAAAAGCACTGCCCTGGTTTGTAAGGCGGCACTGTACCCATAAATGGGCGAGCTGGGGATGCTTGGGGATTAGCACAGTGTTGCTACTTGAGGTTGTTCTAGCAGGTCTATTTCCTATCCAACTCAGCATTCTCTTGTTCGCTATTTTGGGTTCTATTTCACCAGAATGATTAAACAAAGGGGAAATCATCAAAAAACCACAGCAGAGTCCGAGAGGGGAGAAGAAAAGGCAGAAAGGAGCATGTGGGGTGCAGGGGAGGGTGATAAAGATACAGAGTGAGAGAGCGTTCTGGGCCCGGCCGCCCAGCCTGAGCTGGAGCCAGCGGCGGATGCAGACAGGACCGGCTAGCAGAGCCTTTGGGGAAAGAGCTTTATGAGAAGGGAGCTGAGTCCAAATAACTTCACCCTGGGAGCGGGAGCCGGTCAACTGTCCCGATGTGTAAGAGAGGGAAGCCGAAGTTGCTCCAGAAATTTTTTTTTCCTTGAAAGTAGCATGAGCACAAATTCCAGCTGAAGAGACAGTTTCCTCCTCCCCTCCCCATTCCTGGGGCTGGGCAGGCAGTCCTTTCTCTGGAGGAGAGGAGCCCTGTGTGTGCATTTTGTTCCGGGCGCTGGGAGGGAGGCTGTGGTCCTCCACATTCCTCCCCGCCCCGACCACCACCCGGGGAGGAGGCTGACCTCAGACACTCCCTGCAGCGGAGGGTCTGGGTCCCTAGTGGGCCATGGGTCATGGAAGTATCACAGAGGGATGCCTTGAAGTGGGAGAGACCTGAAGGGAGCAAGCATCCACAGCACCCAAGGGAGATCCAACGGCCTAAAGTGGCCTAGGGTAGGAATGAGGGACGGGGGCTTGCTTGGTTGCCACTGGAAGCTCTGCTGGTGGGAGCTTTTCTACCAACAAAGCGCCTGCTCTGGCACCAGGTACTCCGCGCCCTCCCTGCCGGAGACCGCTGAGCGGTGCTGCGGTCAGTCGCCGCAGTGTGGCCGAAATGTGGCTGGTCCGAGTGGAGATGTAAAATACAGCCTGAACCTGGAAGTCTTTGTGCGGAAGAGAGTGTAAACTATCCCGTTAAGGACTCTTACGTCGATTACATGTTGAAATGATACGATTTGGATATACTGAGTTAGATAATAAAATATGTCACTGAAATTAATTTCACCTATCTCTTGCTCACTTTGTTCGATGTGGCTACCAGAATTATTAAAGTGCGTACGTGGGTGCATTCTCTTCCCGTTGGCCAGAGCTGGTCTAGGGTGTCTGTGTCTGAGGCTGGGGCCAGGCCTGTGGGGAGGGGTCACTGGTTTGAATTTTTTTTTATTTTATTTTTTAAAAAGATTTTATTTATTTATTTTTAGAGAGCGGAAGGGAAGGAGAGAAACATCAATGTGTGGTTGCCTCTCACACACCTTCTACTGGGGACCTGGCCCACAACCCAGGCACGTGGCCTGACTGGGAATTGAGCTGGCACACTTTCGGTTTGCGGGATGACACCCAACCCACTGAGCCGCACCAACCAGGGCTGGTTTAAACATTTTAAAAAAGTATATATTATTTATTTATTTTTAGACAGAGGGGAAGGGAGGGAGAAAGAGAGGGAGAGAAACATCAAAGTTTGGTTGCCTCTCATATGCCCTATCCCAGGGAACCTGGCCCACAACCCAGGCATGCGCCCCAACTGGGAATCAAACCAGCAAACCTTTGGTTCACAGGCCAGCACTCAACCCACTGAGCCACACCACCTGGGGCTGGTTTAAACATTTTTAAAAACACAACACTGTACTGAATCAATCCCCTGCGAGCAATAGCAAAAATCAGGGAGATGTGGAGGGAGGGGGCTCTGTCTCACGGACTGTTCCAGGAGATAGACCCCAAATCTGGGGGAGGACCCCTAGGAGAGTGGTATTCAATGATCATTCCACCTTTATTCAACAATAGACACATGGGGTGCTTTACTGTGTGCCTGTTCAAGGGGCTGGGAATCCAGCAAAAGCAAAGCGAAGACCCCTGCTCTCCTGGAAAGGGCAAGTCTCGATGTGACGTACACAGTGTAGAGTCTAAATGCATCTAGGACATGCAAGACAAGAGAGTGTGCCAGAGGGTGTAAGCAAGAGGGAGAAAAGTCGGGCAAGTGAGAGGGCTTTGAATTTGAATATGGTGGTCAGGGAAGGCTACATGGAGGAGGCGGCATTGGAACCAAAACTTAAGGAAGGGATGGAGTGAACTGTGCAGGTCCTGGGGAGGATCATGCCAGCAGAGCAGCCCGGGGGCTGGAGTGGGTTCCACACATTTGGAGGACAGCATGGAGGTCGGTGGCGTGGGGTGCACAGGGGGAGTAGGAGGAGAGGGGGACAGGAAAGTAGCAGGGAACAGACTGCATAGTGCCACGCAGGCCATCACAATGCCCTTGGGTTTCACTCCGAGTGAGATGGCACTCTTTGGAGAGTTAGGAGCTGAGGCCTCATCGCTGATGTACACCTTAACAGGATCCTTGCGTCTGCTGAGCGGAGAATTGACTGCATGGGGCACAGGTGGAAGCCAGGAGACCAGTTAGAAGGCTTCACACCAAGTAGGGTAAGATGAGAGCGTGGTCCTACTGGGTGGTCAGAGTGGAGATGAATGATGGGAATTGTCTGGGCGGCCCTCTGGGATTTCTTCCCTCACTCGGGCGCCAGGCGGCTCCACTCCCAAGGAAGGGACGGCTGGCTCTCCAGTCCCACAGACCCAGTGCTTTCCTTGGCCACCTCACCGACTTCACGCTGGCGTCCTCGCTGGTCCTCCAGTTCACTGTGGACACCTCTGCTCTCTCTACGGTTCCTCCTCCTCCCCGTCCTTTGGGCTCAGCTCAAATGCCACCCCTCAGGGCGGCCTCCCCCAACCAGGCCCTCAAGGGGCCTCTTCCTCTTTGATGTCTACACCACCCGATGTTAGTCACTCGTTTGCATTAGTCACCAGCTGAAATGATGCCCCTATGTCCTTCCTCCGTGTCTCTCACCAGCTTGGTCACATGGTGTCGCTGAGCCCAGGCCAGTCCAGAGAGGATGACAGCGTGTATCTCACCTACTGCCACCAGCCAGAGGTCTTTCTGTTTTGCTCCTTAAACTTGGGGAAAGGGGGCAATAGGCACAGAATCTAGTGCTGTGTAAACTGGGTTCACTTGCTTGCTATGTGACCTTGGGCCATTTTACCTCTTTGAGCCTCAGTTTTAACATGTGTAAAATGGGGATAATGGCTGTATTTACCTCATGAAGTAGTGAGTGAGTGACAGAGTGCATCTAAATTGCTTATTCCAGTACCAGGACTCCTGTGATCATTCTAACCCCTAACAGCTGCCTATTCACATCATTCTCACTCTGCTGCTGCCCAGTTCTCTCCCAGGCGTTCTGAACTTCACTGCCCTTGCACGGTCCAGAGCAGCACTGTCCACTAGGACTTTCTTGGACCATTGAAATGTTCTGTCTGTGCTGTCCCAGCGGTAGCCACTAGCCCCATCTGGCTAGTGAGTGCTAGATGTGTGGTCAGTATGACTAAAGAGCTGATTGTTACATTGTATTTTATCTCAATTAATTTAAATTTACATGTGAACAGCCACGTGGGTCCAGTAGCTCCCATGTTGGACCGGGCAGCTCTAGAAACTGTGAGTGATGGGAAGAAGAAATGTTGCCTTTAATGAAAAACTTTTAGGAGGATTTTAAATAAATGCAGTATTTTTTAAGGGTGCTTTACAGTTCTAAATTTGCTGTATCCAATTTGGAATACAAGAATATATTATATAGACTTTGATTGCCTTGCAAAATGTTGGGATGTTTAAATGTATGCAGATCGTTAGCAAAAAGAGACATTTTCCCCCTTCACTTTTTTCTGCTCCTCCACTTTCTCAGCTCCAGTTACTCAGCTTCCTTCTTGTTTTTCCTTTTTCTTTCTGGGGCCTCGTTCTCTGGCTACAGTTGAGAGCAGCCTCAGTGGATGGAGGGTGGATGGGCAGAAAACGGCCTTGATTCCTTTCTCTTCTGCTGTCCAGTGACACCCGGCACCGTCTCAGGACTAGGACGGGGCTGCCACTTTGGCTGCTCATTACATTCAGGCAAAACGGTGCAGGACAGTCCGGTTGAAAAATCATGAATTTTTGAGCTGGGAGGTGCCCGAGAGATTGTCTGGCCCGATCCTTTCATTTATAAATAAGGAAATAAAAACCCAGAGACGGGGAGTGGCTTAAACCCAGGACTCTGGCCCTTATCCCTGTGCTTGTTGTATAACTTACAGTGGATGGTCCATATATTTTTTCATTTTTTTTCTTAAAAACAAAAGCAATTAAAACTCAGTTACACTAAACCAAATCAGATTTTAGTTTTGTTTTCCTCTTCTTGAGCCTTTTAGACAAATAACAGTAAAAAATTTTCGCCTTGATGCATGAGAAAAAGCATTAAAGACATTTGGGGAATCTGGGTGAAAAATACAGTGTATTTTTGTGTTATTCTTACAATATCTTTGTAAGTCTGAAATTATGTTAAAATAGATACTTTTTCAAAGACTAAACTTTTACAGGTCCTAAAAAAGAAAAAAATTATGGACAAAATTTTAAAATGCAATAAAACTCTTTTTGCTTTGGTAAAAAGAATCCATATCTGTATGGAGAGAGAGGTTACTTGAGATTGTTCTCAGAATATTTATAGTTGAGGGAGGGCTGGGCTTCCTTTTAAGCATCTGCTGATTTAAGGATCCAGCAAATGCTGGTGGAGTGCCTCCAATAGAGGGCGCTGCAACATTACGAAGAATACACCACATCACATGGGTTTAGGGTAACATTAAAGTGGATTCTAAAGTGTTAATAGAACAGAGACATTGAGAACCTTAGAACTGAGTAGCATCTACACACATCCCATTCTACAGATGAGCAAACTGAGATTCAAAGAGGAAAACAACTTGCCCGAAGAGACAGCCACAAGCAGCACCACAGTCTTGCAAATAATAACCACAGCGATCATTTATAGCGTCCTTTATACCAGGCAACTGTAGGTACTGAGCACTTTATATGCATTATCTACCTAATCACATTTTCATTCCCCTTTCCCCCCCAGTTCTGAAGCTGAGGCTCAAAGAAATCAGTCTCTTTTAATAATCTCAATCTAATACATGCGGTTCTGGCTGGACCCGTAGCTAACATGCCATTCTGTCCAAGTTTTGCTGAGGTACCTTCCCTTAAAGGATCGATCACCTAGTAGGGAAGACAGAACACAGCCATCAAAGAGAAACCTATCTCAGCGCCTACTGATGGACGCATACACACAGAGAAGCAGGGGTTCGGGGAAGGAAGATTCCCGAGACTGAGGAAAGCAGGAAGGGACGGTGCCGTGAAAACGGGCAGGTGTAGAGATGATAACGAGAAAGCAGAGACTGCAGCGCTCAGAGAAAACAGGAGAGTGTAGTCCTATCCGGCAGGACAGCGATTCTCAAACCTTTTCTCCCATCCCACGTCAGCCTCTAATTCATCCATAGGCTAGTCTTCAGTTAGCTTTGCTTCCAGAAGCCCCCGTGATCCCTCCACTTCTCTCCATCTGCACTGCCAACCCCTCGTCCAAGCCCCGTCACCCCTCCTCACTTTGACCCATCAAAAGCCCCCAAAGTGACCACCTTGCTTCTTTTCTTATGCTTACCCCAATCCACTCTCCATATAACACCCAGAGTCATCTTTTAAAAACATATCTCAGATCATGGACCTCTACCGTATTTTGCTGTGTATAATGCACACTTTTATGCCCAAATTTTTGAGGGGAGAAAATAAGGAGGCTCATTATACATGGGCACTACTAATTCCAATTATAATGCAAAATATACGTGGGAATTAGCATTGAAACATGGGTGCACATTCCACACAGCACAATATGGTAATCGATGCCCATGCATTTAGCATAAAATCCAAACTCCTCACCGGGGCTCAGCTTGAGCTGGCCCCTGCCTACCGCCCTGACCTGGTCACCTACCAACCCCTTCCTTACCCAAGTAGCTTGGGCCACATTGGCTGTCTTTCAGCCCCAAGGACACGTGAAGCTTTGCGGCTACCCTAGAGCCTTTGCACTCGCTGTTCCTTTTGTCTGGAGCTCTTCCAGGTCTCCACGTGGCTATCCCTTTCTCACCCCGGCCTTCCCCGAAGGAGGCCCCGCAGAGAGGCCTAGATGTGCGGCGGTCCCATTGCCTTTCCATCCGGCACCCCGCTTGTTTATGATGCTCCACGTGCTTCTGTGATCTCAGCACAGGGGTGATGTGGAATCATCTGGTGTGCTTGTTTGTTTGCGTATTGCCTGCCTTTCCCCCTCTAGAATGTGTGTTTCATGAGGACAGGAACTCGTTTATCACAGCAAACCCTACAGCTGTGAAGGCCTGGAACATAGGAGGCATTCGACACATAATGATTGGATAAATGAATGGATGAATCGATGAGTCAAACGGATTGAAGCAGAGAATTCTGGTGCAACAGAGCAAGGAGGGTGGGGAGATGGACACATTTGAAAGGGTTAGGACAAGATTGAGAAGGGCCTCAAATGGTAGGCTAAACCCTCCAACTATATTCTGCAGGCAGTAGGGAGTCATTGAAGGTTTTCATTTCCTGAAAGCAAGGTTTGTTCATTTCGTTTCCAAGTAGCAGGTGAGATAGATCGGAAGGGAAAGCCTGGAGACAGGCAGTCAAGTTAGGAGACAGGTGGAAACCCAGTGAAATGCAGAGTGATTTTTTAAAACAACTAAATAAATCACCTGTATTGACTATATATCAACAGCCACCACAACTCATTGTGTAGAACTCACCGTGTGCTTTGGTTCGAGTGTCTCAGTGGACCCAGCAGGGATGTCCCCCCGTGTAGTGGGTTCTGAAAAAATTTGGAAATGGAATCAGAAAGACAGAGGTTTCCACTCGCCCTGATTTTGCAAGTGTGGTTTGTGGGTAACAACATTTGAGTCTGTCTTTCAAGGGTTGACAATCAGGTGAGTCACAGGATTTAAGAATTTAAATGTCCTAGCCCCAGAAGGGACCCAGGTCACCGCCTCCCTCAGATGAGGAGAGGGGCGACTGGGGGAGGGACTTGGGGCTTGCCCCAGGCCAGGAGGCTGGCAGAGCTTCTGGCTTCCGGGAGCACTTCATCTCCCTGAGTTAGGTTTCTTCTAGAAGATGCAGGGACACACTCTTCGGTACGAGGTCAAGTGAATATTGTACGAGGGCTTTGTGAACTGTGAAATGAGGGGTTCACGTGACATTTTATTATTATTTGGCCATAACTGCCAGCTCGGGTATCAGATTCATTCTTTCAGCAAACTTTCATTTGGTGCCTAAAATACAGGCCCTGTTCTGGGCACAGGCGACAGGAGATGCCACAGTGAGCATGGCTCTCCGCCCTCTGTGCTTCCATTCTGGTGAGGTGTGGGTGTGTGTGCGTGTGCACCTTCGTGTGTGTTTGGTGGTGACAAGCACTATGGAGTAAAGCGGGAAAGAGCAAGGGGGAGTTGCCAGGGGTGGGAGAGGGGCTGGAATTGTAAATGGTGGGGGTGGAGGGGTCTCTCAGATAAAGTGACCCAGATTCTGGACTGCACCTAGCACTCAAAGGGGACTGATGACATTAAAAAAAAATATATATATATATATATAAATAACGAAATCTATTTGTTCTTGGGCAGCAGAGCCTCGAGGGAAAGGCTGGTTTTGCCAGGGGGTTCAGTGACGACCAGCTGAAACTGTGGTTAGGAGCGAAGCCTGCAGAAATGAAACCTTGTCCTCAGCACTCTTACACCATCAGATGCAACTTTCTGCTTCCTTCTCATGAACCAAACCCAAGCAAACTACACCAGGGTTTATCAGAAATCATTTGCATAAAGATTTTTCCTATAGCCAAGTGCTGGAAGCAACCTAGGTGCCCATCAGTAAATGAATGGATCAAAAAACTATGGTGCATTTACACAATGGAATTCTATGCAGCAGAAAGACAGAAGGAGCTCCTACTCTTTGCAACAGCATGGATGGAGCTGGAAAGCATTATGCTAAGCGAAATAAGCCAGGTGGTGAAAGACAAATACCATATGACCTCACCTTTAACAGGAACCTAAACAACAAAACAAACAAGCAAGCAAAATATAACCAAAGACACTGAAATAGAGAACAGGCTGACAGTGTCCAGAGGGGAGAGAGGAGGGAATTTCAGGGGAAAAGGGGAAGGGTTTACAGGAACAAGTATAAAAGACACATGGACAAAAACTAGCGGGGAGTGGAAATGGGAGGGAGGTGGGGAGGGCTGGGGGGGATGGGCTGGGATGGGAATAAAAGACAGAAAACTGTACTTGAGCAACAATTAAAAAAATTAAAAAAAAAGATTTTTCCTCACATTTTCTTTGAGTGGTTTGGGAAAGGAGCAGGAAATGATGGTGGTTGAGCCCTACTGTGTGCTACAGCTCAGTGCTAGGCTCCTACACAGCCCCTTGCATGGTATCCCCCTGGGCAGCCCTAGGAGGGAGATGATGTTTCATTTTGTAGGTGCGAGTGCCCACGTGACTTGCCCAATGGACAGGACAGCAGAGCTGGGAAGGGACAGGCCTGAGATTGACACCCCGGTCAGCCTGGCTTTATCTCCCGAGCATTATCGGTAACGTCACAGCCCCTTCCCCGACTTCGAGCTGGAGGTTTTAAAAGCCACTACTAAAACCTTTCCCAGAAGGAATCTGGAAATTATATAGGCCATCACTGATCACATAAGTTAGCAGTACAAATGCCGACCAACATCCAGTACGTGGGTGAAACAGCTGTTGTTCCCTGTCTTTGCAGAGTAGAGAACAGGTTTAGAGAGATGCCCAAGGTACTTGTCTGAGGTTATATAGCAGGTCAGCTGCAAACACACTCTAAGGCAGCCTCGGGACACCTGGCTCTTTCACTACCTTCTGAGCCATTTCAGGTTCAGAGTCAAAGGCTGTGGAGTCAATGACAAAGAGAAACAGGGAGAACTTTGGGGCCTACAGAGGCCATAGTGTCTGGTTTACAAGACCCCATGGGCAGGAGGAATGAGAAGGAAGTCTGGAATCCCCCCACCCATAACTCATTTTCCTCCTGGGCGGGGGGAGGGGAAGGGATGCAAGAGCAAGCCTCTTTGGGTGGCTTTCACTCAGATTTACATCCAAGCAGTATTTATTCCGCCCTCCCAGGCGCTTCGTCCCAGCCCTCCAGGCCCTGGCAGGTCAGTGCAGGACAGACAAGCGGACAGACAAGCAAACAGACGCTGAACCCTGGGCCTGAAGCGCTACCACTGGGCTCAGGCCCTGGCGCGGCGTGGCTCAGAGAAATGGGGTTGGGCGGTGCCGTCAGGGCCGGCGGCGGAGCTGGCGGGTGCTTCCTGTGATGTCTTCACAGGGTTCTGTTTCCACAGAAATTCCCTGAAGGAATCCACTCCTGTGTTTCTCAATGAGCAGTTATCTTTTAAGGCTTCTATAAAGACAATGATTCCAGGGGAACGGCATGGCGGGTGGCGGTATGGGGCCAATGCAGGGAGCAACCGTGAGCCCGTGGGTGATGCTGAAGTCACTGCTGAGCTGTGCCTCTGCTTACGCTGCACAGACGAGCATCTGTGCTTCCATCGGATCTGCTTTTCCAAGTGCCTCGCTTTGGGAAGCAGGCCAGTGGTGGGCGCCGAGGGCTGATGGGTGGGCAGTCGTCTTGACTCCACGTTCATGGGGTGAACCTGAATAAGTGTCAATAGCAATAGGAGGTGCTGCGAAGCTGGTGCGTGCGTGCGTGCGTGCGTGCGTGTGTGTGTGTGTGTGTGTGTGTGTGTGTGGTACTGGGTCAGAGGGACTAAAGCTTGGGGGAGGAGCTTAATCAGGAGGAGGTGTGGCTCACAGTTCTTCCCAATACCCAATCAGGTTGCTGGATTTTTCTTCCCATTTCACAGATGAGAAAGCAGAGGCTCAAGGAACTTGGAGTTTCCACAACCAGAGCAGCTGAGAAGTGAAACCTGCCTCGGCTCCTCCCCGTCTACGTCGTAGGTGTGTGACAGGGGGACTGGATTTCTTCCTCTATTTTATTAAGAGCATGCTGTGGGGGGTGGTGTGGGGAGGGATGCTGGCTGGCTTTGTCTCCAGGAGTTAAAGGTTCCCAACTTCTGGCCCTGGCTCCCCTTGTTTGGGAAGTTCACCAAGATGGGCCTTTCTACAAACATGAGGCAAAGTCCCCACCCATTGTCCTTCGGGAGGAGGGTGGGGTCACCCCAACCCCCACACAGATGCAGACTGCACTGAAAGTTCTCTTTCATGATGCAAACTGGTGTCTTTAACAGACCCTTGAAGGGCTGGGGAAGAAATAATCTTCCCAGAGGGGGCTTGTGCCTCCCTGGGAGGTTATTGAAGATCCAGTTTTGGAGACCAGAAAGGTTCCATGGGCCCTCCTGACTGGCTGGTCAGCTGCTCTCAGCTGAACTTTGGGGAGTTAGCAGGACAGCAAAGCAGCCCCAAATGGGGCAGCTAAGATCAGAACTGACTGATGGCCCTGTGAAGACCGCCCCCCCCAACCCCAGCCCTTGATGTGAGGGTGGTGGGAGAATAGGAGGTTCTGAGTCATATTAGTATTTGGATATTTTAAAGTCAGAATGATCGAGTGGGTGATAAATTTGCATTTAAAGTCTGGAGTCAGGGAAACGCAGTTTAGAGAGGTATTTGGCTGGAGAGATTATCTTTTAATTTGAATTTAAATGCCTTTAGGTGGGGATTGCATTTCAAATCCCCTGGTTCTCACCACTCCCTAGTGGTCCATCTGATTCGCACATTTCTGTGTCCGCCATCTGCCCAGCCCCTGTGGCTAGCACAGGAGTTTTCCACCCCAACAGCAGAGGTCTCCAGGCTTTGAGAATCTGTTTATTCAGGCGCTAATGAACGAAAGGCAGATTCGCTGACTGTGTTGTGGTTTATGACTTTGAACCTTTCTCTGATTCTCACTCCAATGGAATGAATAATCATGGTGATCTTTACTGATGACAATGATAGCTGGTGATAAATAATGTTAAAGAAGCTGACATTCATTTCCATTCATTCCACACGTGTTTATCGAGAGCTGCTATGTGTCAGCACTTCTCTAGGTCTAGGGAGTGCAGCAGTGAAGAAGGCAGACGGAAATGGAACTTGAATTCCAGTGGGGGTGGAGGGAGAGAGACAAGAGAGAAGATTCATGATTAAAATACATAATCTCTTTGATGATAAGTACTGAGGAGAAAAAGTGGGGGAGGGAGTAAGAAGTGTTGAGGGGAGGGAGAAAGGTTATAGAAATGACGTGGCCGTTGAAGGCTTCACCAGGAAAATGAATACTTAGTAAAGATCTGAATTAAGTGAGGGAGTTGGCCATCTGGGGCAGAAACATTCTAGGAAGAGAAAACAGCATATGCAAAGGCCCTGAGGTGGGACCAGGCCTAGCCAGTTAGAGAAGCCCTATCAACATACCATGCATGGTTCTAAGCTCTTTCCCTCCTGGGAGGGAGATACTGCTATTGTTCCCATTTACAGATGGGCAAACTATGGCCAGAGACCCTAAGAAACTTTCTCTGGGTTGAAGAAGAGGCAGGCAGTCTGACCCCAGAGTTCCTGCTCTAAACTGCTGTTATGTTCAAGAAATGATTTCATTGGCCTGGGTAGACCCAGAGGGTTTGCACCTCTAGCTCTAAGCAGGCTTCCCAGCCCTGGAGGAAAACCCTGGGTGTGGTGGTAGGGGAGGGAGTGACTCAGGCTTTGGCTGACTTCCTGCTGAGTCACTGCTGACATGCCTTGAAGAGAGGCACTTAGGCTTCCCCTCCTCACACTGCTTTTTGGAGGCGATGCCTGGTGATGGGCCTTAACTCCACACTGGTGATGGGTGAATCCACCTGACTTTCCCAACAGGTGTGTTGGGAAATTGTGGGTGGGCTCCATTTCCTGGTGGGACCCCACAGCCAGCAGAAGAGGGAACAGCCCTGAGGTCGACTTTCCCAAACTAGCCCTGCACCCTCTGACAAGTCCTGGATGGACACAGTCTGTCCTTGGTCAGGCTGTCCGTCTGTCATCTTGGGTGAACTGTTCAGGGATAGCTGTGTGTTTGGCATGCCACTGCAACGGAGAACGAAGCAGAGGCCAGCCACACACATCCCCCTGGACCTGACCGGGCTCACCCTCTGGATGTGTTCATTCACAAATACAGCAAGGAAGGAAGGGGTAAATGTGTAGGCCAAGTTGGTTCAGACCTCAAAACGGGGGTTAATGAAGGAGGACAACCGACATGTACTGAGCACTCACTGTGTGCCAGGTAGTATTCTGAGCACCTCGTATGTTTTATTTCATTTCCATAACTCTCACAGCACCTATTAATTGAGGTACTTCCCTTTTTATAGATCAGGAAATGGAGGCTGAGAGAGGGCAGAGCTCGGCGAGGGCAGAAAGGACAGAGGAAGCAGAACCCTGGAGTCAGGGAAGTGCAGGCTGGAGTGCAGCTGCGAGGCGCTGGAGCAAGAGGATGGGAGAGTCACAGTGAGAGATGGAGCTGGAGGGGCCGGCGGGGCCGGACTATGAAGTTGGGCTGGAGCTCAAGGTGGCGGGAAGCCAGTGAAGGATTTTCAGCGTGTTTTTCCTTGGGTTGGAGCTCTGTTGCTTTGGTTTAGTAGGAGGGACTCAGACTCTTCATGGTGAGAAGACCTCTCACTTGCTCCTTGCTCACCAAGACTCTCTGTATTTCTTGAACTTCTGCTCCAGAATATCCTTAGAAAAGAACCGTGTGTTCCAGGAACGGTGCTGACAGGTGCTGCTCACAGCTGGAGGGTCCTCTCCTCTCGGGCCATGCCCACCTCCCCTGATTCCCCTCTCCTGACTTTCACCTGCTTGCTTTCCAATTCTAATGTGGGCATTAGTTGTATCTGCATTTCCACTGCTTTGCAAAACTTCTCCTCCTTGGGTTTTTTTTTTCTAATCCTCACCAGAGAACATTTTTTCATTGCTTTTAGAGAGAGAAGGGAGAGACGGAGACAAACATCGATGTGAGAGAGAAACATTGATTGGTTGCCTCCCATACATGCCCAGACCGGGCATTGAACCCACAACCTAGGTATGTGCCCTGATGGGGAATTGAACCTGCAACCTTTGGGTTATAGGACAGTGCTCCAACCAACTGAGCCACACCAACCAGGACTCTCCTGCCTGTTTTCATTATGTGATCTGGTGAGGTGGCTTCATAACACATCCTTATGGTAACACCATTTGTTACCTACCCAATGTAGTCTCTCTCCATCCTGGCATAAGAAACCCCAACTTTGCTCAGGGTGACCATGTGGCTGCTCCAGACAATGGACCATGATACGTGTAAGCCAACAGCAGCCCTATTTCCCACCTTCCTGGCCTCCCTTGTAGCTAGGGTTATCCTTGGGGCCCCACTGTTGTCAATAAGACAGAAGGGGAAGTCTGCTCTGGGCTTCTGAGAAAGCTGTTGACTTTTTCATCAAAAGGGAACAGTCCCAGCTTCCTCCCCTACAAGCCTTTTCCCTGCCCCCAACTTTAACAGTCATGGTGGTCAGAGCTCTCTGCGGCGGGAAGGAGGTCAACGGAGGGTGGTCAGCGGCCATTGCTTGGAGAACGCCTGTCTTCTGAGGAGAGAGTTCGAGCAAACACGGAGAGAAGGAAACAGGGCAGGGAGAGGGAAGAAGAGGAAAGTTGAGACCTTACTTGAGTGTTAGGATTCAGACATGAAACCAGTACACCCCTGAATAGTTCTGTGAGTGATGCATGCCTTTCTTTCCCCCTATTCTTGCTGAGATGGGTTTCCACGATCTGTAGCCAAAGGCCCAGGTCCCCAGTCGTGCTGGTGAAGGTCTAGCAGAGCTCCCAGGGCTCCTAGCCTTTGCTGCAGGCAACACCTGCCACCTTGATGGACGGTGAGGATGTGTATGAGGGCCCCAGGCACACACCGTCCACCTGCCCACCCCCAACCTCACAGCCCCTCCCCAGCACACACACTCCCCTCCATCTCTACCCTGTTGCTCAAACACTTGCCCAAGGGAATGGGGAATGAAGAAACCCAGGGTGTCATCACACACCAAGACCACTTCAATGTCACAGTGTCCTCAGAAGCCCCTGGCAACACCCTTATTTGAGAAACACTGGGGTTAAGAAATGGGAGTCAGAGAAAAGCAAGTAGGTTGGGTGGGGGTGGGGTGGTGTGGGGTCCATCTGATCTGGGAGAGGCCTTAGAGGATATGCACTCATTCTCTCGTACACTGGTTCACCCAACACGTGACTGTAACAATTTTTAAAATTATCAATTGAGATATAATTGATCTATAACATAATATTATTTTCAATATACAACATGATTCGATATTTGTGTATGTTGCGAAATGATCACCACAATAAGTCTTAAAGTTCATCACCACACATAGTTATAATTTTTTTTCTGGTGAGAATTTTTAAGATTTACTCTCTTAGCAACTTTCGAACATCTAATACGACATTATTAGCTATAATCACCATGCTGTGTATTATATCCCATGAGTTATTGCTTTTTATAATGGAGAGTTTGTACCTTTTGACCCCCCTTCACCCACTTTGCCCCTGACTTCTTGCCTCTGGCAACCACCAATATGTTCTCCACACAACACCTTTTTGTCGAACACCTGCTTTGTGCCCAACTCTGAAATGGCCCCTGCTTTCTCTCCATAGGTGAGGAATTGCGAAGTACAGCATATGAAAAATGTAAGAGAAGGAAACTGACTTGAGTCTCCAGCTTCTCAAAGAGGAATGACTTTAAAATAAAACAGATGAGCCCTGGCTGGTGTGGCTCAGTTGGCTGGAGTATCATCCTGTTCACCAAAAGGCTGAGGGTTCTATTGACATCAGGGCACATACTTAGGTTGCGGGTTCAATCCCAGTCAAGGTGTGTATGGGAGGCAACCAATTGATGTTTCTCCTTTCTCTCTCATATCAATCCCCCTCTCTGAAATCAATAAACATAATCAAGTGAGGATTAAAAAATTAAAATAAAACACGAAATCCAGATCAGCAGTGACAGAGCCTTGCTGTTGGGTGGGATTTGGAAGCTGAAATGGGGTGTCACATTGGGTTTGCAATCTCCTGTCTCAGAAACCTGCAGGAATGCAAACCTAACCCCTGGGCTCATCTTTGATTGGCACCTCCGGGGAGTAAAAGCAAGGGCTTCTGGGTGAACAGACTTAGGTTTGCATGCTTATTCCTTTCTTTAAATGAGTGGGTCCAGACAAGCTGCTAAACCTCTGAGTTGCTGTTTCCTCAGAGTTCTTGCGGGCATTGTATGAAGATAGTAATACTATATAATACTATTTGAGGGCTTATATATTCTGGTTCTGATATAAGCTCTACATGTGTATTAACTCATTTAATACAGCAAATGAAGAGCCAAGTACCTTGCTGGTCAGTTGCAGAGACTGGTTTTAAACTTGGGATGTGTGGCCCCCGAGCCTGTGCTTGTATCATTTCGCTTCCTGCTGCCTTATTGGTAAGATGTAGAGGCCCCCCCCCCCCGCCTCTAATCACTGGGGAGGAGAGTGAAGGGGGAAGAGGCATGGGCTCCGTGCCCAGAGGGCCATGCTTCACATCCCAGGTGTTATCACTCATTAGCTGTGTGACTCGAATTATTAGGAGCAAGTCCTTTACCCCTGTCTTGATGTCCTCATCTGTAACTGGAACTGATAATAGTGTTCTTAGGGCTCTTATGAGAATGGAGTTGACACGTAACTAGAATCAGACCTGCTGCCTGGTAAGTGCTCACTTAACACGGCCGACTCTTCTCTTTCAGGTCGTCTTGCGTCCTAGGAAAGTCCCCTTTCCAATCGGAGTTACGTTCCTCCCTGTCACTCAGTCTCATAGCACCCTATTCCCTTTCCCAACGGCTTGCAGGACAATTTGCAATCATTTATAAAAGAGTAACCACTTCGCGGAGTTGTTACAATGATTCGATGAGGTAATGCGACTGACTAACGCACACAACTTGGCACTTGTTTGGTTCTTAGGAAGTGCAAGTTTTATTATTATTATTATTATTATTATTATTATTATTACTACTACTACTATTTGCACTGGCTTTCTTCCTTGGCTAAAAATCACTGACATATCTACATGTTGATAATCTCACGAAATCGAAGGTACCCATCCATCGTACCCCACACCATCACCGATGCATTTCTGAAAAGTAGGAAACTATGACGCAAAGCTTTCCTATCCCTTAAAGTTCCCATTCAGTGACTATTGAAGGCGCTCTCTTCGGTCTCGTTTAGACGCAGACTCTTCCCTACATCGAGCTGCTCCGCTTCCTTGCCTTTTCCGCACACGACGTTTCATCTCAGCACCCAATCAGCATGGAGCCTCTTTGAAGACATTGCGAGTGCTGATTAAACCCAACACCTGCAGTGCTCACGATGCCCGACCGTCCGGGGAAAGGACGACAGATGGAGAGCTGTGGCCACGTTGTACGTGCGCCGTCCGTGGCACCGACCGCACAGCTGTCTCCTGGCTGTCAGCAATGTCAGATGGCAGCCACACCCGGCATTGTTTCAGAGGCGGAAAACATATCAAAACACTCAGGCATTTGATAAAAGACACTAATAAATGTGAGGGTTTCCTTTAACAGTTGTATGGTTCCTTATTTGGTTTTCCAAAAGCCACTGTGGTTTCAGTCAGTCCTGTTCAGGTTTTCCTTCTAAGTAGTGACTTCATCTTTAACATCGAGCTCTGTGTTGGCTAAAGCAATGCCATCTGCTGTAGAGGATAAACCCTAAAACCATGACGGTTATCACCATAAAGCTTTATGTCTTGCTCATGGAAAGTCCAGATCAGGTGTTCTTCTTTGGTAGCAAGAACATTGCCCCACGTAGTCATCTGGGGACCAGATACACAGAGGTCTTTGCCAGTGTCACTAGGGCACTTCAAGGGTTGCCCCCGGCCCATAGGCACAGAAGGTGTTATGGGCTGAACCTGGGGGTGGCTCACACAGCCCACTTTTCTCAGATTCCATAGTCAAAACTTGATCACATGGCCACATCCAACAGCAAGGGAGGCTGGGAAATGTCCTGCAGCGTGTCTACAGGAAGGAGCAAAACTGAACTTGGTAACCAGGTACGAGCTTCTGTCCCAAGCTTCACAAGGAAACAAAGCCTGGCAGAGGGCAGGCCGTGCACGTGCGCTCACTCCTTCCTCACAGTAGCCCCGCAAATGGCCCGTCTTCACGCCACAGGTGGAGGAACTGAGGCTCAGGGAGGCGAATGACCTGCCCAAGGCCACACTGCTCCACAGTCATGGAGCTGGGGTTGAGGCGGTGTCTGCCTGTGTCCTTCCTTTCACACCAACTTGCCTCTTTGAATTATACAAGAAAGGTGAGGGTGGGGAGAGAGAGACAGACAAACAGACAGACTCACATATACGTATCCTTTGTTTTTCTTCCAAGGCCAGAGATTTCACACATAGTCAGTCACCTCTTACCAGTGGGTGGAAGGGACCAGGCTACAGCGTTTCACCCACAAATAGCCTGGGTTTCTTTTGGCTGGGTCTGGCGAGGAGGGATTCTCTTCTGCGTTCACGATGAGAGCAGCCGTATCGACCCTGGAGATGCAGCTATAGATACAGAGGTTAAAGCAGTTGAGAAGGAGATGTGGATGTAGAAATGAAAAGGAGATGTCAAGGTCAAGACAACCAAACACAATGTGTAGATGCCAAGTGAATCCTACTTTAAAAAACCAGCATCGACAAATATTTGGGGAACCATTGTATGTATTTGGGTATGGACAGAGTATTTGGTTACTTTAAGGAGTTCTTACTTTTGTTGAGTATGATAATGGTGTTGTGGCTAAGTAGAATGATGCCTTCACATTTTAGAGATGTGTATTTAGGGGTGAAATGTCGTGATGTATATACTTGAAAACCTATCAACAACAAAAACAGCAACAGGTAAACAGGTGACACAAATGAATAAGAACTGTTAAATGTCAGTAATAAGTAAGAGGATTGGACCAGGGGTGGGCATGGGATCCAAGCTGGGCCAATCAGAATCCTCTGGGAACTGGGATTTGAAATGGACTAGGAGTCACACTGTCAGAATGTGAAACAGGTGAGGAGACTGGGAAACTTGCAGAGATGCAGAGGAGGGCGGCCTGCTGGGGAGAGGCAGGAGGCAGATGTGCAGAGACAGCTGGCCTGGGCTCTTGGTGGCTTTCCAGCTCTTGCAGCCAGGCCTGGGGGAGGCCCTGAGTGTTCCTGCTTGGGGGTCTGCCAGACCCCCAAGAGCTCTCCTTTTGCTTAAACCATCTCTGTAACCTGCAAACAAGCAAACACAAATATTAGCTATGATGGTGAGCAGGGCTACACGTCAATCTTTCAGAGCTTCCATCTCCCCATCTGCGAGATGGGAATACTACAGGGCTCACGCCCCAAGGTCGTTGAGAGGGTCAAGGGTATTCATGTTTGCAGGGCTGTAGGTGGTGTCTGTCCTGATTCATCAGAACCTGTGCCTGACAGGGTAAGCTGTTCTGAGTATTTTTCCTGACTGCAAGTGAAAGAACTTTGTAAACTTGGAAATGGTAGAACACTGTATGTATGTGTGAAAACACACACACACACACACACACACAAGCTCTGTCCAGAGGGAATCCAGCCATGTAATATGAAAAAGAGACATTTATTGAAGAAGATACAAGAAACATTGTACATAGGACAATGATACCTCAGTCCCCTACAAAGTAGGCACTTTGGGACCTCACACAGTTCTCCCAGTTGCCATCAGCTGCTCTGTCATATTTTCCTGAATCTTATTGAAGACCTGAAATCTCTTCCCTTTCAAAGGCGATTTTAGTTTTGGGAAAAGTCAGAAGTTTCAGGGCAGCAAATCTGTGCTATAGTGGGGCTGAGTCACCTGGGTGATTTGATGTTTCGCCAAAAAACTCTGCACGAGACCTGATGCATGAGTGGGTAAACGTTGTCGTGATGAAACCGCCAATCACTGGTTGGCCATAGCTATGTCCTTCTGGATCATCGGAACAATTTCCGCAGAGGAATGTTCAAGCTTAACACAAAATTTGACTCAGATTCTTTGTTCTGCTCACTCAGTTATTTTGAATGTGATGACCACACAGTACACATGCTCACTCAACAGCGCCTATGGCCCACCACTGACCAGTACAGTGAAGTCGTTATTGTTCACACATGCACATTCTAGTCCACTCTCCTTGGCTGCCAGGCCACATCAATATTGTGCAAACTGTTCTCGATACATTAACAATAGCTGGACTTTTTCCAGACAGACCTCTTATTATCCACCTCCTACCCCAGTCTGCATTTGACTTTTCCCATAAACGTCTCCATGGCTTTAGATGGTCATTGTCTTTCTCTGGGCCTTCATGTATTTGTCAGGGTTTAATGCATGACCTCTAAGCTCCCTTCCAGCTCAGGGAATTGAAGGTCAAATCATCTAACACCTGCTGTGGGCCAAGTGCGCAGAGAACACACCTGCCTCAGGTTGGTGCTGAAGGCCAGGGGGCCAGGAGCCAGGGATCCTCCCAGGTAACAATTGCCAGGTTGAGTCAGGGAGTCTGGCGGGATCCCTTCACTGCTCGGCGCTGTTTCAGTTGATGGTTCTGCACTGCGAATGTCTTGCTCCGGGCACCATGAGTCTCTGGGGTGTCACTGCGTCAGCAGGGATCAGGATAAGGAAAATGTAGCTTTGCCAGAAAAGCCAAGACCTTGAGGACACCTGCTGTCGCCTTCTCTGTGCCAGGGTCACAGCCGGTCTGCGAACTCCTCTTTGTTCGATTTCACTGCTTAGGATGATGGCCAGTCAGAAACAGGCCCAGGATCAGCCCAGCCAGGCCCGGCCCCGCCTGCCTTCCCAGGGCCCAGAGGCCCAAGGCAAAAGTGTTTCCTGTGTGTATGCCTTTGGTGACTGCAAACTTCCAGGCTTTTGCTAAATCAAGCACACTGATATTTCTTTACAGCCCAGAAATTAACCGAAGTTAGTTGGGGGAGGTGGAGGCCCAGAATGAGGGACATCTTCTCTTCCTTGCCCGCCACACGGAGGACAGGGAGCAGAGTCCCAGGAGATCATGGGACAGAAACCTTCATGCTAAAGCACTGGCGATACCCAGGCCAGCTGTGTGTCGCTGGCAGCAGAACCACGGGGGAGACGCTCAGGATGGGGAATGAATTCTGCGGAGGGACCTCCTTGGGCCGGGTGCCAGCCCTGGGGAAGCTGCCACGTAGTGGTTAACCCAAGATCTGTGTCTGCCTCCTGCTTCTGCCTCCTGTGTGTCTTTGAGCAAGCTCCTTAAACTGTCGCTTCTGTAGTTCCCTTAACCATCAAGTGGGGACCATGACAGAGCCTCGGGTACAGGGTGGTGGTCAGGGCGCAAGCAGATCAAGTGTGTGATGCGGCTTGCAGGGAGCCCGGGGTAGAGCTGCCAGTAATAGCAGTGGGCGTTACCACGTAGGTTTTTACCTTCTCTCTCTTTTGGACTAGAGTTTTCAAGTAAGTGAAAGGAAACTCTCAAGGTTTAGTCTAGGCCTTCTAGAATTCCTTTTGCCTTATAGAAAAAAAAAAAATCCCACAGACTCAGAATGAGCTTGAGAGGATTTTCTCAAAGCCTGGTTGGCGGAAGCTAACTGCACCTGTGTGCTGCTCCGTGCAGATTCCTGAGCTCTGATTCCAGTTAGAAATAGAACTCTGATTGGAGTCTCTGCGGGTGGCTCCTCAGTAAGTGTGGGAACCAAATCTACCGCTAGGGGTTGAGAGCCAGGCTCTTAGGCAGTGCGCTGCCCGGCTACCCGACAGACACAGGCTAGCACGTCCCAGACTTGAATGTCCGCAGTGGTCTACTGGGGTCTTCGTAAAGTGCGGGTTCTGACTTAGTGGGTGTATGAAGCAGGGTTCTGCAGAAAAACAGAACCAATAGGATACACACACACATAATATATAATATAGGAGATATACATTATGTGTTCAATATAATATGTAATGTAGGAGATATACCATATGTATTATATAATATAGGAGCTCTATCACATGTATTAAATATTATATGTAATATAGGAAACATATAGGAGACATCTCATATATATTATATAATATAGGAGATATATGTATTCAATATTATATGTAACATAGGAGACATATATTATACAGGAGATATATCACGTGCATTTTATATATGAATAAAATAAGGCATTAGCTCCTGTGCTGGTGGAGCTTGGGAAGCCTCACCATGTGCAGTGTTCCAGCTGGAAACCCCGGAGAGCTGGTGGTGGAGTTCGGAGCCGGGGACGCAGAGGGCTGGCGTGGGTTCCAGGCTGAGTCTGAGGGCCTGAGAAGAGGGGCACAGGGCAGGAGAACGGATGCTCCAGCTCGCACAGTCAGGCAGAGACAGAACGCAGCCGCCCTCCACCATTCGGTTCTGTTCGGGCCCTGGACAGATGGGATGCGGCGCACCCACCTTGCGGAGGGGCATCTGCTCGACTCAGTTCACCATTTCAGCTGCGAATCTCTTCCAGACGCACCCTCACAGACACACCCAGGAGTCATGTTTAACCAGACAGCAGGGCATCCTGTGGCCCGCCGAAGGTGACACATAAAGTTAACTGTCACAGCAGGTCTGCGGTGGGGCCAGAAACCCTGCATTTCTAACATGCTTTGGGGGGACACCCGTGCTGCTGGTCAGTGGAGCACACTTTCAATGACAGGGTTTTGGAGGCTCCATAACTATGCTGGTCATGAGTGCTGTTCATCTGAGGAGTCTAGCTCTGCTTTCCCGGCACGTGGTGGGAGGGGCCGTCCTGCCCCCTGTAGTTGGGTGGGGCCACACCACTGATTCTGGCTAAAGACCTGTGAGTGAGAGAGATTAGTGTCACTTCTAGGACAGAGTATTTAATTTACAGTTCAAGACCCTCCAAAGCCCTTTTTCCCTTTGCCAGAGCAATTGACAAAGTTTCAGACAGTGTCTGCTCCAGCAGATGGCTCCTGAGGGGAGGGCGATGTGAAGCCCAGCCCTCAGCTGATTTGTGGGGACGTGGAGTGAGAACAAGGCGTTCCTGTTTGTTCTTTTCCATCATCGAGATCTGGGGAGCTGCTTGTTACTGCGGCAAACCTAGCCCATGCTGACCCATGCACCAATCTAACCCCCACTTTACAAAGGAAGAAACTGAGCCCAAGAAGAGTGACTTGTCTCTGCAATGACATCTGGTAGTAAAGTCTTGGGGCCCTGACTCCGCGTTTCCTTCTCTTTCTGTCAGTCACTATGCCTCTGCACTTGGGGCTCCCGGAATGGGTGCCAGGCACTTGGCACGTGTCATTTCCTGTCCTCTCCACAGAAATGAGTTATCATCCCATTCCTTATGTGAGGAACTGGAGGCCAAAACTGGGCAGCAAGTTTACAGGGTTTGAACCTATGACCATCTGGTCCAAGCACATACTCTCCCCCTTACACCACCTGCCTCACATCTGTCAAAAAAGATATTTTAATAATATCTTTTATTACATGCTATTTGCTTTATTCCAGGCAGGATTATCAGTGCTTGACCTATTTTTAAAGTACTTATAACCATCCCAAGAATGTCCTCATTTGTAGATAAGGATATTGGGGCACAGAGAACTTAAGTAACTGGTTCAGGGTCACACAGCCAATAAATGGAAGAACTAGGATTTGAACCCAGGCAGCTGACTCCAGAGTCCATACTCATGCCCATTACGGTTTATTACTATGAGTTTAGCTCACACACAATCAATCGAATATGACATAGGCATATATGTTCATATGTGTGCATATACCACTTATATATCATAAAGTAACTATTGCCATACATGATTTTGATTTGCTTATTTAGATTGCAGGGCATTTTCTTCCATACTGACAAGACTCCATGACACAATTGTTACAAGTTCATTTCTTCTCCTAACCCTTACCCAGGTGTTCTATGGATCCAGTGCAATGTGATTAAGACTTTTTTTTTAACCTGAAAAAAAAAAGAATAATTCTTTTCAAACCCAAACAAAATTAATTTATTTTCAACAAGCCTGGAAGGGCTCAGCCACCGAGAAGCCCTGGGACTCTGGGCCTCCCGCTCACTCTCCCGCTGGTCTTTACACCTCTCAGCCCTGTCTTTGTTTGAGGTGGCATTTCTGCTGCAGGCTTCATTGCCTGCCACCTGCCCCCTGCCTGCCTCTTCTGGTCTTTGTGCAGAAGTTGTTCTCAAGCCCTGGACAAAAGCCCCCTGTCCCCAGGTCTCCTGGTCACACACTCCCTGTGTTTCCAGGTGCTCTAAGACCACGGGTCGTGGGTCTGTCTTGCCAGAACATGGAGGTTCTGGGCTTACTGGGAGCTTCACAGCTGTGAGCGCGGAGGCCCGTGGGCTCATCCCTGTGGGTGTCCAACACTTGGGGAGCGGTGCAGTGCAAGGGTCTCTTGAGGACAGCGGCTCTCTTTCTGTTTTGCAGACCCTGAGTCGGCTACAACAGGCTTCCATTCCTTCACTGAACATCTGTTACATGCAACTGTTTCTTTGCAAGTGCAACTTTGTTTTCTATCTTGACACACACAAATTAGGAAAATGCTCAATGTTGCAAGTGCTTGAGGAAACAGGAAAGGCACTGCCAAGGCACTCCCTGGCTCTGTGTGCAGGCAGGTGATTTGGGTTCTGTTCGAGGAGGAGCTGAGGTCTGGTGGACGAGCATGGAGTTCTAACCACAGTGCAGTTATTAGTCCACAGGAAACATCCTGTTACTATTATAAAGATGAAGTGCTCCTTTTTTTTTTTATAAAGACCTTTCAAAATCTTCCTTTCCATTCTGATTCAGTTCAAGTCTGTGAGGCAGGAAGGTCTCAGGGCAGCCATGCCTGTGACATTAGCTAATCAGACTCCCAAGAAACATTCCATTCCGCTTAGGAGGGCTTTGGAGAATGGTTTGCTCACAGTGGCTTTTAAAATAAACGGAGGGTTGCCAGGCTGAATGGACTCCCTGCGGGGCTGCTGACCTGGTTCCAGGCTGGTGCCCAGCATGCCTCTCTCCTGGTGGGATAGTGGATGTGCCATTAAACGTGGCTGTCTGCCCGTTCCCAGTTCTTGGGGGATGCAGGAGAAAGTCTTGTATTCTCTGTCCCTTCCCATTTTAAAATTGGGAAAACTGAGGCTCAGGAGAGTAATGATAACAGCCAGCACATAGAGCACTTTGTATTAGCTCATCTACAGATATCGAGGGGAGGAAAACCATGGCATAATGGCAAGACAGACACGGTTTCATCCTGGTTCTGACACTCTGAAGCTGTGGGACCCTGTGCAAGTCACTAAATCTCTATGAGACTCAGTTTCTTTGTTTGTCAAATACTGATAGTGATACCTATTCTATGGGGTTGTTGTAAGAATAGAAACAATTAATGTAAAGTACCTAGAGTAGTGCCTGGCACTTAGTAGGTGCCTGATCAACAGTCTTTATTTCTACTGGGGAGGCAGTGCAGGCCAATGATAGAATGAACAGTGTTTCCCAGTCCTGCTTGACAGCAAGAATGACCCAAGGTGGTGGATAAAAATAGGTAAAAATACATATTCCCAGGCCCCGTCCTCCACAGTCTGTAGAAAACAATGGGGATCTGTATTATAACAAGCCACTGGGTAATCCCTGTCAGGCACTTGTGGAACACATCCAGGAGCCCTCCATTCCAACCAATTGGTTTGGCTCTTTTATTTCCTATGAACCTGGCCTCATAGTCAGCAAAGCTGTAGCTTTTGCTTGAAGATGGACATGATTAAAAGGTCAAATGTCATTATATTTATATTCTCAGAGAATGTGCCCTGAACTTTGCACAGTAGATTTATCCCTGAAAAGCTGTTTGCAAATGGAAGTGAGTGAGTGTGTGTGTGTGTGTGTGAGAGAGAGAGAGAGAGAGAGAGAGAAATAGAGGGGGCATTGAGGGGGTGGAAAGAACAGGCGTATATTTAATACCTTAGCTTGCAATTCCAAAGAATGCATGCTATTCAACTAAATAATATTGTTTGGGTGACTTTCGTGCTGGGCATGCAATGATAATATGCAGCCCACACATTCAAGGGACTCACTTAGAGTCCTGTGAGGAAGAAGGTCAAACAGGCAATTCGTGGTTAGGTGAGGTTCGCACGGGGAGCTAGGAGACGGTGGTGGGGGATAGGCACCCAACTTGGGGCTGCGGAATCTAGGAAGTTCCGGGGAACGTAACATCTGAGGGTGGGACCTATCAACTGGAATCAAGTCTTTCTCTTTCTCTCTTTTTTTTTTTTTGCAAAGTGAATGACACTTCCCTAATTTATCCTTGAAAGAACTGAACTTTCACATCACGGTTCCCCTGGATGCATGTATACCAGCACGCAGCAGACACAGGCTGTGAGTTCCTGCTAGAGGCGAGGCACAGAGTGAGGTGTGGCAGGGTGCCCAGGGAGAGAAAAGCCCAGTCCCTGCCCTCAGGGAGTTTACGCTGCACCTCCACAGGATTCACTTCTGTTCTGCTCTGGGTCGTTAGTCCAATGTAATCTGTTTATGACAGGACAGGTAGTTTGCCATTCAGGTCTTAACTCCTTTTACTGAAAAGGCTGTGTGTTCTCCTTCGTCACCACGTGGTGGGGAAATCCCGTTCGCAAGGACACTTCCGTGCGGGCATCCATTTCATCCAGGAGAAAACCAGAGGGCACGCTGGAGTTCCCCGAGCTGTTTGCCACGAGGCCGTGGAGGCTGGGTGGGTCCCCAGGTCCGTGGGGCCTGTGAGTATCGGGGAGGCTGGGGCAGCCCGCAGACCTGGCAGCTTTTCTTCCTCCTGGGCATCAGGAACACCATCGCCTTTCAAACCACCTGTCTCTGCCCGAGAAGGGGAGGAGGCTTCCTCGTGAATTACGATGACATCATGTTTAAACAAAAGGTGGCAAGGTGGCAGTCCACAGGTGGGTCCTCTGACCTTCTCTGGCTGCCTGGCGAGAGCTGTTTGGACCCTTTCAGTGCAGGTGTCTTCCCATCTCACAGCCGGGGCCCCTGAGGTACAAGGGGTACCTGGAGGCAGGGTTAGTCATCTGGCGGTTTGCACCCTCTGCAGAGAACCTACCTCTAGACTAGTTATTCTAGCTTTCAGAATCTCCCACCCTCCTGTTCCCCGCTTCTCAGAAGGCCGAGCCTGAATCATCCACCTTCGGCTGCTTTGCCAAGTTGCTCCCACTTCCTGAGACGTTGCCCCCTCTATCTGCTTGGTGAAATCCAACCCAGCCTTCAAAGCCCAGCTCAGGTGTCGCCTGTTTCCCTGGTTGGAATTCATGTCTCCCTCCCCGCACTCCTCGGTTTGGCCCTTTCTCTCATTACCTTTCTTGGGCAACTGGCTGCGCCTCCCAGGACCTCAGTTTTCTCCCTGGGCACGGGCGCGGCAGCAGCAGCCTCTGCAGCAATCTTTAACCCCGTTCGAGTCGTGGGCTTCTTCGACAACGTGATGAAAGCTGCTCGTCTTTAGGACTTTCCCCTTCCTTGCCTCCCGTAATCACCAATCGCGTCTCTCTAGCCGGATACTAGTGTTACTAGGTTTATCTCACCGACGAGGAAAGAAGGCCCAGAGGGGCGAAGCGCCCGTCCCCAGGCAACACAGCTAAGCAGCACCAGCAGAGCCAGGGGTGCATTTGCCAGCAGAGCTGGGGTCCTAATCACAGGACCCGCTCCAATGCCGGCTCTCCGCCTCTCGGGCCCGGGAGCGGGGCGCGGAGAACACAGCACACAGCACTGTGTCCCTACAGTTCAGGGGTTCAACAACCCCAAGCCCACCCACTGGCCAGGTCAACCAGGCCTTCACCGGGTTGCTCCCTAAACGCAGGCCTGGGTTGTGCCCTCGGTAGGGATTTCGGTCAGCATATGGTGACCCAAACCCGGGGCCCGGGAGGGGGACCGAGGTTGGGGCGCCCGTACGGAGGAGTGCGGGCTCGCGGCGCGGAGCAGCGGAGCCGCGTCCCGGGTCCCCAGTCCCAGGAATGTGGGAGGGCCCGGAGGAGAAGGCGGCGAGGCGGGGGCGCTTCCTCTGCCCGCGGGAGGGGAGCAGCCGAGGCGCGCGCGGGGCGCGCCGCTGCCCCCTCCCCACCGCCCGCCGGCTGGGCGGGGGCGGGGGCTGCCGCGGAGGGCGGCGAGGGGCCGCGGGGCTCGGCCGCCGCCGGGCCGGCCGGGCGGGAGGAAGCGATGAATATTCAGAGGGGGAGGGGAGCAAAGGGCGGGAGCGCTCGCCGCGGCTCCCTGCAGCCGGAGCCGCATGACGCGCAGAGAAGGCAGCGGGAGCCGCCGGAGCCGCGGGAGCCGGGATCCCGTTGCCGCGCACGAGGGGTGGGCGCCGCTTGCTCCGCCCCGCGAAGCTCCTGCGCGCCCAGGGACGGGTCCCCTCCGCGACCGCCGCGCCGGGCCCAGCCGTGGGGCCGCCGCTGCTGCCATGTCCCCGGGGAAGCCCGGGGCGGGCGGAGCGGGGACTAGGCGGACCGGCTGGAGGAGGCGGAGGCGGAGGCGGTGGCTGGAGGCGGCGAGCAGGGCGCCCGGGCTCGGGCGCACGGCGGGGCCCGACTCGCGCGGCCCGGACACGTTCCAGAGCGCGCGGGGCATGAAGCCGGCGGCGCGGGAGGCGCGGCCACCTCGGCGCTCGCCCCGGCTGCGCTGGGCGCTGCCGCCGCTGCTGCTGCTGTGTCGCCTGGGCCAGGTGAGCGGCCTGGGGCCCGGACGGGGGGGCAGGGCGGGGCGGGACTGGCATCCCCGGCACCTGCCCGCGGTGCCCGCCTGCAGGGTTGGGGGAGGTGAGGGCCCGGGTCCTAGGGAACCCTTCCTGGAGGGCTCGCGGGAACCGGCCGCCCTCGCAGGCCGGTGACCGAGCCGGTTACCCGGCTGCCTGGCACCAGAGGGCGGGCGGCGGGCCCCGGGTTCCCGGGGTGCCCGGAGCCTCCCTCGGACGCCCCCGCGGACTCCAGGCCGTCTCCGGCCCGACCTTCCCGCAGCTGGTTCAGTCTGCCGACCCGGCTCGCCAGCCGGAGGCGACCGGAGGGGGCGTGTGTGATGAGGGCGCCGGGCCGACCCGGCCTGTAGGGCCCGAGGGGCTGGGCCGAGGGGCAGCGGCGACGGCCGGGGGCCGGGTCGCCGGGCAGGGGGCGAGGCGCGGGGCCTCCGCGCCGAGGGCACCGCTTCTGGGGAAAGTTGCAGCCCCCGAGGCAAGGGGCTGCACGCTGGGGTCCCTCCCGCGGACGGTCCTCTCCCCCGGGAAGCCGGTCGCTTCCCTGGGGGTTTACTTCGTGCTCGGTGGGCGCCCGCTCGCCCCCCTCGGCCCTGTGTTCTCGCTTCGCTTTTCAGATAACGCTGCGCCTGGCGTTTCGGTGACCGAGCTTTCTGAGAGCTGCGTCTCCCCTTGGTGCTACCCCCCGGGGGGAGGCAGGGCAGCTGGGAGGCTGCCCACCGCACAGAGGGACCTGGAGGGAGAGAAGTGAAAGAGCGGGCGCCCAGCCCTGCCGGCGGTTCCTCGCAGCCTTCTAAGAGACCGCTCGGGGCTCGAACCCGAAGCGGAAAGGGCTCCACTGATGACACCCTGCTGTGCGTTTTGTTCATGAAAATCTTGCTTGTTTCACACAGACAGGCGCTCTAAAGGGCCGATGACGTTTGAAACCTGGCAAGTCAGTTATTACTGGGGATGGAACTTGGTTTCAGGGAAAACTTTGCACGCACATCAGCCTTGGGGAGCAGTGCGGCCCAGCAGGCGGGCGGCGGCGGCGGAGCTCTGCGGGCCACTGTCCCCTCGCCGCCCTAGTCCTCAGCAGGCTCCTGGGAGGGCCCGGGAGGCAGGGCGCCCCCCTGCAGAGAGCACTGGGTCAGGTGTCCGAGGAGGCTCCAGGGCTGGGCTTGCTCTGCAGTCCCCCGAGAGCTCAGGGAAGGCGTTTGTAGGCCGCCTGCCCTGTGGACTGGGGCTTCCCCTGGCCAGCGACTGAAAGCGCTTTGTGAAGGGGGTCCAGAAGGGATTATCACGAAGGTGTAGTGTGTGTGTGACTGTTCCTCCCTGTTCCCGCAAGGAAGCTCCGGAGGACAGTCTGTGAGATTAAAAAAAAAAAAAAAAAAAGAATAAACCTCATAACTGAAGAGCTCTTGCACCAAATTTATACTAAAGACATACTTGATCTTCACTTATTTTTAGTTTAATTTGATACATGTATATTTTATTATATTACATTGCTAAATTTTTTTT
>CM052543.1:9443499-9497882 GCA_028533065.1 Trachops cirrhosus | reverse complement strand
AAAAAAAAAAAAAAAAAGAATAAACCTCATAACTGAAGAGCTCTTGCACCAAATTTATACTAAAGACATACTTGATCTTCACTTATTTTTAGTTTAATTTGATACATGTATATTTTATTATATTACATTGCTAAATTTTTTTTTTTTTTTGCTTCCATCGTGGTGGTTGTTATCGGTGCTTTGAATCAGCGAAACATTTTTTTGGTAAATTTATTTCTTGCCCGATCCTTTCTTGAATTTCAGGAGCATGCTTGCCTGCCACTCCACACTTGTCCCCCACTCAGATGTCTCCTTCCGCTCTAATTTATTCTGCAGAAACGCGAGAGGACTCTATTTCTCGTTTTTTTTTTTGGATACGTTATAAAATAGGAACTCTAAAAGGCCCTCTGAAACAGGATCTTCAAATCCACATTTGGCAGTTCATTTTGATACTGGGTATGTCAGGGAATCAATGAATCTTTGATCGGGACCAAAGATTTCTCTTTCGAGGTGCCTCAAGCCCCTCATTTCTTTTAGATGAGGACTCTGAGGCCCAGAGCGGACAGTGACCTGGCTGAGGTCGCCTGGCAAGACGGCAGCGATGCTGAGACCGGCACCTGTGTCGCCTGCCTGAGCCTCGTAGGTGCGCGATGCTTTCTGTGCCTGTGCTGCATTTCCACTGTGCTCTGACTTTCAGCTGTCGGTGCTGTCCTGCCTCGTCACGTGTATTCCTGGAACTGTGGGTGTAAACAGTTTCTCAGCATCAAGTCATACTTGAAATTAGAAGTTGCGCTGAAGATTTCCGAAGCTTGTAAATTTAGGAAATGTGGGTGCAGGTGTCTGACTGCCTCCCTAACACAGGGGCTGGCTTTGTGTGGCTTGGCTAGTGTGTGTGTGTGTGTGTTTAAAAAGGAATCACACCTAGAGCAGGTTAAGGAAAGGGACAAGTGGAAAAGACGCAGCTCTGTTGGAGCAGGAATGGGGACAGGTGTGGAAACTGGGAGGCTAAGAGGCCGGAGGTCTCAGTGCTTAGTAGGGCCGGAAAAGCAATTTTCGACCCTGGCATCTCATCCCCAAGACAGGAAGGCCGGTCGGAGATGATTCCAGCGAGAGGATTTGGCTGGTTGCAGTGTCTGACCCTGACCATTCTCGCAGCGTTTTTGCACACTATTTTTGGTTTATGTGTATGTTTTAGGCAGTGTGACAAAGCAATCCCCCCCCCCGCCCTTGCCTCCTTCTCTTGAGAAATGTAGTCCTGACATAGTCTTTATGAAGTTGGCTGGATAGTGGGCTGCTTTAAGAAGGAAAAAAAAAAAAGCTGGTGACTGACAGCCTTGGGGTTGTTCTTATCAGGCCGTGGGTTTGCATTTTCTTTGCTTTCTTGTTTACTGGGGAGTAATAACTTTGTGTTTACTGTCCACTATAGCTAATCCTTGAGCCTACCTGCTTCATCCAGAATACGAAACACATTTTAACTCCTCTCTATATTGCTTGTTAAATTCTCATATGGGTGACTTCAAATATTTTTGTTTTGCTTCAGAACAGCAACGGAAAAACCAAATTTTATGTTTTGTTTGCAGACAGTTTAAGAAAACAGAGCAAATTGGTTTATGGTTAGACTGTGACTTTGAGCTGACTTCAAGTTCAGCCCCGAGATAAAGATAACCGCGGAATACCCAAGCTTTCCTTAGCAGGGAGAATGAATCCTGGCTCCCGAGTGAGTAATTTTGGTCAGCAAAGAGGTTATTTAGCTCCTAAAAGTAATTTTTCTTTGGGGTTGAGGCCTAGGCTGAGCTGCAGAGTGACTGTAGGCCTGGGTTTAGCCAGCCCATCATCAGCAATTACTTCTTAGTTCATTCACTGCTCGGCCAAGGGAATTATTTTGAGTGCAGTGTAAGAGGCAATTTTTGGTGCATTTCCCTTCCAACATCATGCTGTTGATTGGTAATATGGTAATTAACAGGTAACAGTACATGTGGCAGTCACTGTGCTAAGAAGGGCTTTCACGAATTCCCTCATTTGATTGTTTCAGAAATAGTAAGAGGTGGGTGCTGTCACGTTCCCATTTCATCTGAGAGAAAACTGAGGTTCAGAAGTTACGAAAGATTCATGAGTGGTAGGTGGCAGAGCCAAGCCTAATGCCTCCATGGCCCTGGGTGACTACCGTCGTGCACTGTGAGAAGTCGTGTGTTTTAGGGACAGTCTTCAGAGTACAACTAACAGATGGGACTTTTGTGGGAGGGACAGGCTCGTGGGGCCTGAACCCTGAATCCTAAATTCTGTAGCATCTACTCCGTTTGCATCGTGGACAACCAAGGGGCCCTCTTTCTTGCTCATGCTTCTTTGGCAGCCTGAGCTTATGAGGCAAGCCTGCCTTCGTGGAGACAGGATGGGGTTTGGAATGGGAAGACCTGGGTTCAACTTCGCACTCTGCCACTTAGCTGCATACAGTCGGGCAATTCACTTAAAGTACGTGACTCCTCATTTCCTTATCTGGAGAAAGGGACTAACACTTCCTGCTCCAGTGGGCGGTTGAGAGGATCAAAAAAGATAGAAGAAGAGCTGCTACATAAAATCTAAGGCACAATTCAATTACTTGATGCGGCTGCTGTTGTTATTAGGGGAGAAGTGGGGCTTCAGATCACTGGTTTCTATAAGAAATACTTATCAAGCGTTTTCTGTAGAGTCTTTCCTGGTGCATGTGCAAAAGGAGCTTAGCTCAGTGCCAAAACATTTTTTTATCCTCACTTTTTAGAGAGAGAGAGAGGGCGAGGGAGCGAGGGAGAGATGGGAGAGAGAGAGAAAGAGAGAAAGAAACATTGATTGGTTGCTTTCTCATTGAATCTGCAACCTATGTATGTGCCCTGACCAGGAATCGAACCCATGACCTTTTGGTCTATGGGATGATGCTCTAAACAACTGAGCCACACTGGTCAGGGCCCAAAACATTTTTTAAATGTTCAGTATTATTTATTTTTTTTGAGGGGGTATTAGAAAAAAGATTGTAAGTCGTATATCAAGCCCATGATTTTATCGGTAGACTGAGGTTCTTTGTAGTGCCATAGTAAATAAGTTTACTGAAATTGAATAAAAAGAAGATCTACAGAAAAATATTGTTGAGTAATTACGTAAGGATGACGTGGTTCTAGCGAACGTGTACAGGTGATACGTTGCCGAAGTCTGGGAAACAGGCACCGAGCGGAGGTCTTGGGGCTGAGCAAGAGTCCTGCCCTCAGGACTCTCCCAGGCCATGGGGGTGAGGCGTAACCCCCCTGAACCCAGCTAGCTGACCACAGTCACGAGACAGGCCGTGCTGGTGATGTCCTTGCTGTCCCTGCAGAGGAAGGGCTGGCTCAGGATTTTCAAGAGAAGGGGTGGAGATGACAAAGAGAGGGCCCGACAGTGTCCGTGGAAATCCTGGAGCGGCAGCTACCTCAGACCAGGGAAAGGCCATAGCAATTTTTGTCCCCACCTCGTATGGCCGGATTTTCACTGGCCTTTCGTGTGGCCCCTTGGAGGGAGGACAGGAGCTGTAGGAAGTTTGGTATTACTTCCTTATTAGTGAAGCTGCCGTCTTCCCATTGTCTCAGAATTTCCAGGGCATGTAAATGCCTGGGCGAGGGGTGCTGATGAGGTGGCAGGTGGGGGCATTTCGAAAGCACAGTGGTGTCAGCTCCCACAGAAGGTCTAATTTTAAACATGCAAATAGTTTTCAGTTCCACTTTTCCTTCTTCCTGTTGCAGGGAAGCTGCACCCAGTTGCCATTGCTGAGGCTGGAGCAGACACTATCGTTTTTATGCCACAAATCCTCTTCCGCAGGGCAGGCATGGGGTGGTGTTTCTCTAGGTGCCCCAGCCGGGCCTCAGCCCGTTGTTATTTCACGGCTTCTGAGTGAGCGAGTGAGCAAGTGAGTGAAAATGAAGACTTGGCACCGATTTGGAGCCTGTAACGCAGTGGTCCTTACTCTTTCTGGGGTGGGGTAGGTATGAGACCCTTACAGAGTATGTAAAGGGGAAGAACCCTCTCCCCCAAAGAAATGAACATATTTAGAATTTTGTATCCAACGTCAGGCATTTTGTAGAAGCTTTAAAATAGCCCATGCAGCCCAGGTTTAAAACCCTGCAATCTAAAACATAGAAAAGTATCTGTCCTCTTTAAAGATGCCACCCCCCCCACCCTTGCCCCCGCCCCCACCGTGGGGACCCTTGCTTTCTTTCCTTCTAGGAAAAACAATGTTTCTATGTAATGTAGATAAGTATCCATCTTCATCTTTCTAAAAACATTGTATATACATTGTATTCTACTTAGGCTTTTAATTTACTAAGGTGTCTTGGAGATGATTTGTACCAATAGCTTTCACTCATTTAAAAAAAATGGCTGCCTAATGTTGCGATGTGTGAATGAACCATAATTTATTTGACCATTTCTCAATCAATGGACACTTTAGTTATTTTTATTCTCTACCCCCACCCTGTATAAATCATGCTTCAGAGAATGTCTTTCGGTGCACATTTCATTGTAACATTCATAAGCATACTCTTCAATCTTTAATTTTAGGGCTGCTGGGTTGGGGGATTTATGCATTTAAGAATTTGATGGTGTTGTGAAGTTGCTCTCCACAAATATTGCCCCAGTTTGTCCCTTGGGTTGGCCACTTTGTTTCTCCATACCATCAGGTAAATTGAGGATCGTTAAATTGTGAGATGTGAAAAATTGTATCCTGTTACTTTTATTTATATTTATAATTTTGAGTTGCACACTTTCCCCCCTCATTTTGGGCCATTTGCATTTCTTGCTTCCTTTTTTTTTGTTAACTCCAGTTTGAGAGAGAGAGAGAGAGAGAGAGAGAGAGAGGGAGAGGGAGAGAGAGAGAGGTTGTTTTTTGTTATCAATTTGCACAAGCTCTTTGGTATTAAGGAAGTTAGTGCTTTGGCTTCATTTGTGTTGCAAATATATATATATATTTCCAGCTATTTTTGATGCAGCCCTTGTTCCTTAGGGACACAGATAAGTAAAACCCTGGATGGTGAAGCAGGTATAGATCTCGGAGCCAAGAAGCGTGGTTGGGATGCTGGCTCTGCTACCTAACTAGCTGTGTGATCTTGGACAGGTGCCTTGACCTTTCTGATCCTTGCTGTTCACACCTCTAAAATGCTAATGATAATAGTATTTCCTCTCACGCAGAGTAGATAAGTGAGGTCACATTATGATAAAGTTCCTTACAAATGGGTAAAGAAATATCAAAATAACTTACAAAATATTCCATTTACTCAAGCATTACATTTTAAAGTTAGGGCAGAAGGCCATAATTATGAATTGTCAAAATTGTGGTACAAAATCTTTTAAATTGGGTTTAAGAGATTAATTCACAATGGGTGGTGTACATGCTTACATGTATATGTATGTATTGCAGTATATAATGGGGAACAGTGGAGGTTCCCTGAGAGCACAGTTGGTCATATTTCCCTTTTGACGAGTGAACATAAGTGGATTAATAAATGACCAAGAGATGTGACTGAAGAGTGGCCAGTGAGGTTCTTGCCTTAAAGGAGAACAGGGATGCTGACCATGTTTTTTTTTTTTTAAACCCAGTCCCAACCTCCACCCTGCTCCCCCAAATAAGGTCCTTCTTGCATTGGCTTAAGCACTTTTCTTTTTCTTGTGACCTGGCCAGCTTGGCTGTGGCCACCTCCTGTCTCTGGGTACGTTTTGTGTAGGGCTAAGGGGAGTATTCATGCCAACAAGTGAAAGTTTAGACATACTCCTTGGCTCTAACTGTTGGAGGTGGGAGGGAGGTGGGAGGCCAATGGGAGGCCTGGGAGTCTGCTGACTGCGCCGCCTGTTTCCATGGCAGCAAGGTGAGCCTGCGTTTCCTGCGGCTGGCCGGCGGAGGGGCCACCTCATTGTTCTGCCCTTGTGTCATGGGGGTTCTTCCTTCTTTGCTGAGGGGGCGACCAGACAACACAGGTGGACCTGCTGTTCCTGGGGCCCGGAGCTGGAGATCTGTGGGGGGTGGTGGGCGCGGAGGGAGATGGCAGCCCGGCGCTGAGTGCGCCAGTGTCAGAGGCAGACAGACCCGATGCCCCTACTTGCTGGCCTTGTGATCTTGGCCAGCTCTTCTAACACTTGGCGCCTTGTTTGTTCTCACCTGGAAAATGGGGGCAAGAGTACCTACCTCATAGAATTCTGGAGGATTAAATCAACTACACGACAAGATCTCACCATGGAGCAAACCTCCCAAAGACGCTGGCTGTTGTTTCATTACCTGATTTTGCTGGGATGCTGGCATAACTGACTGCTTCAGAAAACTGAACAAGCATTGTTTTTACCTTCTAGTTCACAGGCCCTTCAACACACATGAGTTCCTTCTATCCTCACAGCATCCCTGCGTTTGTCGTTGTGATTCCCCTGACAGTGTGCCTCAGAGTGGCTGTAAGCGACTTGTCCAATTCAGGTGACATCTGGCTTTTGCACAAAATAATCTACGTTCACAGTGTCGTCCAGTTTTGACCATTACTCAACTGTTGAATCAGCTTATAAGAGGCAAATCAGGGCCTCGTTTGGCCCATACCTAATCATGAGGTTGAATCGTATATGAAATGACTGTTTTTGGTACTTTGACTATCGTGTGTAGTTCCACCTCATATATTTCAAAAAATGTGCTTTTAAAGGGAAGTCTGGAAAACGAAGTCACAGGCTCACATGCTGGAAAGCAGGGCATTTAAAACCGTGGCTTCTAAAACTCAGTTCAGCGAGTCCGGATCAGCACTAAGAAGTAGAACAGGAAGTGGCAGAGCTTCCTTCGAGCAGGAAGGACAAGGACTGTGTCTGAAGCTTGTTTCAGTTACATGCACACCTGTGATGTGTGTGTGTATGTGTGTGCATGTACTGAATTCCATGTACAGTGAATTTCCTAGCGTGGGTCCCGCCATTGCCCCAACTGCCCCGGAAGCCACAGTCTTCAGGGGATGGAGTGGTGGAAGGGGCAGGGTGGGGGGTGGCGGTGGTTCTGTTTCCAGAGACAGTGGAAACCAGTATAAGGTCCCGATGATGCGTTGTTGCTGTCCCCACACGAAGCTGAAAACCACTGTGCGACCGCTGGTGCGGGAAGGGCCGACTTCAGGAGAGGTCCCTTAGGAAGGGAGTGGGTGGCCTGGAAGCCGAGGAGGCCTCCCTCACATAGCTGCCCTTCTGGAAACTTCAGGAGACTGCCCCAGGAGGACAGCCTTTGGGCATGCTCCGGGTCCTTTGGTGAATGTGTTGGGTAGAGAGCCAGCACGCACTGCCTACTGCGTTGTGACTTTGAATGAGATTCCAGGGCCCCCTGCAGTGGGCTGAGCTCTGAGGGGTCACTCCCCATCTGGCGCGTCGTGGGGACTGACTCACAGCCCAGACGGCTCTGCCCCCAGGACCTGCTGCCCTCCCTCCAGCCACACCGATCTGCTCGATCTGCTCGGGACTCACGCTGACGCCCTGTCGGGGGCTGTTTGCCCGTTGGCAGGAGGCTGATTCTGTTCCCTTTTGAGTTAGTTCAGGCTTTTTTTTTAAAATATAAACATTTTGAAAAATAAATAAAAGAAGAAAGTGAAATTACCTGTAATCTCTCCTCCCCCAAAGATAATGCTGGTACTATTTCAATGGGTGATCTTTGTCTTTTTTATGCATATTCTGTCTACTTATAATAAAATAGTGTTACCTCCTACGCATTCTTTACAACCTACACTTTTTACCTAATAGGAAAAAAAAACGTGGTAGATGCATCCCTGGGGACACCCAGGAGGCTACACTATGAACCTGAGGCTTCTTCCTATAGGCTCGCTCTTGCACTGTGGAAAGTCTTTTGAAATGTTTTTTTTTTTTAAACAAACAAACATGGACATATTATAGATTAGATACAAAATTGGCATCCAGAACTTTTTCAGCAAATACAGGAGACAACAAAAAAAATGTCTATGCTGCCGGCCCCTGGGGAGGGGGTTGGGCGGGGCGGGGGCGGGGAGTTCTCTGTCCCTCTGTTTTCCTCAGGGGCAGCTTGCACAGCAGAGAGAGTGTGCTGCAAACATTTCCCTCGCCGGAAAGTGTTCCTCTCTTCTGTAACTTTTAGCTGTTGCCTCTTGTTGCATTATAGGGAGGCACCTACATTTGTCTCATCCCTTCTTTCATTAGCCTTATAGTTTATTTCTGAAAGTTTTTGCTGTGATGAACCCTGTAAGATGACTTTGTGATTAAGTCTCTGAGCACATCTCTGAAGACTGTCTCAGGATGCATGGAGATGATAAAAGGAACAAAAGCAGCGACCAAAGGTTGAATATTTGTCGACACTTTGTACCTATTGATTCACGTGCCCCAGTGAGGTGGTTGCAGGGAAGGAAACTGAGGCCCAGAGAGTTATAATCTGGCTTGTGGTCACGCGCTGTGCTGGAACCTCGCCCAGCTAGCTGCGGGCTTCCTTTGGGGCACAGGAAGCTGGAACGGATGGCCCACACCGGCCAGGGCCTGTGTGAGCCTCCGGGGAGGACAGCTGGACCTGAGGGCCATTCCCATAGGTGGGAGAGCCGTCTTCCTGTGGAATGGGTGACATGTTGACACTTGCTGCTCACAGCCATGACGTTGGGGACTGGAGTAAATGCTTCCTAAAGCTGCAGAAGACAAGGATTTCTTTGCTAGCGATTTTAGAACCTGGAGCCATATGTGGTAAAAGCTGCCCGAAACCAATGAATGACCTCATTGCATTTTGCTGGGGTCTCGGCCTTCCTGTTGTGAGCGAATGTGGGTGTCGCAGAGTTGAAATCCGGCGCCGATTACAGGAGCTCAGGGTGTCCCGTTGGAAGAGCAGTGTGGGAAAAGGTACAGGCTTTGGTGTCAGCAGAAGCCTGGACCCAAAGCCACGCCCTTGTCCTGCAGGCCTGACCCTGAATCTGCCCAGGTACTGAAGCACCTGGGCGCCTGCTGTGTCATCTGCAGAACGGGCAGTACAGTCACACCTCGGTACTGGTCAGCTTCGGGCCACGTCAAACCCCATACTCGTCTCATTTTGCCGAGAAAAAAGTGTTTCAGCCCTCGGTGTTTGCTCGGGACTCGTCGCATCTGATAAAACTCGTGTGAGTCACGATGCCGCCCTGCAAGAGAAAATTTCTCACGGGAAAAATTCGCTCGGTATTGTCGGTTTCAGCACGAGTCACGAGTTCCAGAACGAACTAATGACGAGTGCCGAGGTACCATGGTGATGGCCAGGCCACAGTGACTGGGGTCGAGTGAGGGAAGGTGTGTCTAGACGGTGGCACTTAGCAGGTAGGCTCTTAATGGCTTGCTCCAAACTCACCCTCTGTATTAGCACACTTCCAGATTTCGGGGCTGCCGCTGCCGTGAGCCCCAGATTTGAGGAGACCAGCTCTGAAGGAGTTCGAGCGACTTCTGCCAGCCTGGTGCCCAGGTGATGTGTTGTCTGAAGTGATTGCTGCCCTGGCTGGTGTGGCTCAGTGGGTTGAGTGCCGGCTTGCTAGTCGAAAGGTTGCTGGTTCGATTCCCAGTCAGGGCACCTGCCTCGGCTTCGGGCCAGGTTCCCGGTTGTGGGTGTGTAAGAGGCAGCTGATCCATGTTTCTCTCACATGTTGGTGTTTCTCCCCTTCCCTTCCCCTGTCTCTAAAATAAAACCTTAAAAAAGAAGTGATCACCAAATCCTACAGTGTGAAGAGAAATTGTAGGGGATGGGTAGGGGCGGGAGCTCTTGTATGCTCACTGTGAATCATAACTATCTCTACGACAATAATGCTCATAAGCCAGAATGGGGATCTCAAGAGAGAGCTCATTGCCCAAACCAGCCTTTTTTGGAGAGAAAACCGGAAATAGTCTTGCTTGCCTTTTCTCCCTGCAGGGGAGGCCGTCCCAATCCATCAAGTCCTGACCTCAGGCAGGACTGATTAAACAAGCACAACCCCATCTTTCGGATCCGGCACTGCCCACCTCACTCGTCTCGTTTAAGTTGCCACACTCTACCCTGCTGCCTCGTGCTTGGCCTGCTCCCCAGCGCCCACCCTCCGGCTTCCTGCCTGCGCCCAGTCCTCGAGCTCCTCTCATCTTGCAGACCACGCTGCCCGAGACCGCCTTTCCCCTGCTCTCTGACCCTGCGTTCTCATTATAGTGTGGACCCGACGTGAAGTTATCGTCATAGCTCAGACCTGGGCGTGTCTAAAATCAACAATAACCTCCTATTCGGCTTCATCGTATCTGGCTACCGGGAGTCCTCCCCTATGACAGCGGGCATCAGAGAGCATGAAGTCAGCTCCGTTGACCGTCTCATTCTGGACTTGCTCATGGGACCGAGAGGGGGTTTAATTGCGTGGTGAAACGTGTGGGCTCTGGAGCCAGATGCCTGGGTGGGAATTCCTTGTGTTACCCGTCTGTGCCTCAGTTTTCTCCGCTGTAAGATATGGCGATGATGCGACTCGGTTCTCACGTTGTTCTAGGGAGTACGTACAACCAGCACATATTCAACATTAGTAACCATTGGAAAAGAAAAGGAACAGTGCGTTGGGCGTGGGGTAAGACTCAGAGCCTCCGCCTCTCTGTCACCACAGAGTGTGATTTCTTTCTGAAGTTGCACATACGGGGCACTTAGACTGTGAGTCTGTCTGACAGTGTGGTTGGGGTGAGTGGGAGAGCTTCTCTCTCTTCAGACCAGGGTTTCTCAGCTTCGGCACGACTGACATTTGGGGCCCGATAGTCTGTCGTGTTGGGGGCTGCCCTGTGCACTCTGGGATGTGGAGCAGGCTCCCTGGCCTTTGCTTGCTAGGTGTCAGAAGCACCCTCCACCTCTCAGTTGTGACAACCAGAAATGCCTCCAGATATTGCCAAATGTCCCCTCAGGGGAAAGCACCCTGATCCAGAATGGTCGCTTTAGGCAATGCCTGTTTTACCATCTGGGCCCTGGTGGCCTTCGTAGTGGGGCTGGCTGTCCTTCTGTTCCCACCTGATCGGGTTGGTGACTGACTTCCTCGAAGTGAGACTCTAGGTCTAAACCAAGACGAGCATTTACAGATGTGACAAATATCTAGACAGCTGGGTCTCAAAACAGGATTCACATCCGACTCCCGGCTTGCTCCTCGAGCACTCGGTGGGGATGCTGTGGCCAAGTGTGCACCGTGCTGGGTGCCAGAGATCCCTGTGCTACATTTTCCCCTGTGCTGTCAGCCTGGGTTTCCGCCTCCCCGAAGTGGGAGAAGCTGCCAGTTTCCCCAGCCTGCCCGGGTGGGGAAGGAAGCCAGTGTTAATGTGATATGTGTGGTGCTAAGCTCTGCTGCAGGGGATGTGAAGTTGAGGGAAAGGCTCCGTGTTCATTAGGAGCCTTGAGGCCAAATGTGCCAAGTTCCACACAAGGGATGGACCCGGCTAAGGGAGATCCCATTACAAAGAGCTTCACTGCCAAGTTCCCCTCCCAGCGGCTCCCTGGAGTAGTTTCCAGCTTTTAGAGAGTGTAGAGGCCCCAGGGCAGAAACCGAGAGATAATGCCTTCAAGGACTGGGAGACCAGCAGGAATGAGGCAGGAGAGGAAACCCTAGAAACCCCTGGAAGGGTGATGCGGCCAGCCAGAGGCAGGGCCACCCAGAGACAGGAGCAGCGACTTCCCGAGGCTCCCTGTTCACGCAGCTTTTCAGGGACACATCCCTTTGTGAAGCTGGGAAAGGAGTCCCAGCTCAGTGTGGGTCACACCTGGTGGGGACACGCTGTCGTCTGTTCTGCCCATTATTCTGCGGTGTTTGCTCTACGGCCACACCCCATGTGCTGGGCTCTCGTTCAACCCTTACGATGGTTGCGTGTGTGTCGTGTCCATTTTAGGGACGAGGCACGGAGAGGTGAAGGGACTTGCCTGGGATGTGGCTCATCCCTAATCTTGCTTCTACAGAAATCCCGGAGCTTGCAAACCTGGATTTCCTCGTGTGCCAAATGAGGGTAAATCAACACGTCAGAGGCTTGTGATCAGGTTTGTTGAGAAAATGCACGGAAAGCCCCGGTGCGGTGCCCGGCACACAGACAGTGCGTCCTCGATGCCCGCTGCCGTCCGTGTCACTGTTGCAGCTATCAGCGGTGGTAGGGGGCTCCGGCTCTGACCGGCCTTTCTTGGGAGTAGAACTGTGTGGTCCAATCACAGTCTACCTCAGGCCCTGTTCAGTAGGCGTTTGGGGGTGCAGCTGCCTGGGGTGCGGGGAGCAGATGTCACCTGGGGAGGACAAAGAGTCTGAGGTTGAGGATATAAAGCCAAATCCATCCTTGGGGATAGAATGTGAGATCTCACTGTCTGACAGGCTGGAAACCAGCAGAGCCCACTGCCCTGCACCTTTGTGGTTAATCATTGCTGTAAGAAGGTAAAAGAAATCATTGCCTCAAAGAATGTCTGAGTGAGGACGGACCTGGGGATATGAGGCTAGGGAAGACCAATGGGTTCTATGTTGTGTCTGTCTTCAAGTGATGCATGGGGGCTGCTCGGGCCCTGCCTATGGAGGGGCCCTCAGACCACTTGGGATGGCCCAGCTAGCAGGAGAGGGCGCTGGGATCAACTAGTGATGTCTGCCTTGGACACAGAAGGGCAAGGGGTGACACCTATGTTGTTTATTTCCTCTTCCCGGTGACAGCTGATGGCACTGAGGCCTATGACTTTGCTCACTGAAGGGTCACCCAGAAACTCGCAAAACCACGAACATCCCTTTTGTGAGGGATCTTTTATATTAAGAGTGTTCGAGTCTCTAGTTTCATTCCCGAGAAACTGGTTTTTGCTTGACTGTCTTCGGCAAGAGGAGCTTGCTATCTGAAAAGGCAGAGTGTTCTGTCTTCAGGCCCCTCGCCCAGTGAGTACTGACCCCTTCCTAGGAGGAGGGAGCCTTCGAAGCCCCTCAAGATGGGCTCTTCTCAACTGTGGCTGCCCCCGGGGGAGCTTTCGAAAAGTGCCAACGGCAGGGCCCCTGACCAGCGTCACACACCAGCTCCTGCATTGTTGTTTTATTGTAATCTCCCCAAACTCCTCCTGTGAGGTTAATGTGTAGCCAGGGTCGAGAACCACTGAGATGAAATCTTTTTTTTGGAAACAGGCCCAGAAAGAGCATGATTATCCAGAGTTATGTGGAGTTAGTGGCATGAGGAGAAAGGAAACCAGGGGAAAAGCCCTTTATGAAGTGCCAGCCCTATGCCAGGCGCTTTTACTTTCATGGTGAGACTCTTCTTGTCCCTCAAAGTTATGTGACTCCACTGCTGAAAACCCTCTGTGCCTTCATATTGCACTTAGATAATCCCGGATGCTGGCCTGCAGCAGCCTCAGCCTCAGCCTCTGGTCGGACGGGATCGCCAGGCCCCTCCCTCCTCCGACTTAATCCAGTCTCGCACCCCTGTTGCACTGTCACACTGGCTGTATTGTGGTGGACCCTGGCACCACCCTCTCTCCCTTGGGGGCTCTTTCTGCTGTGTTCTCCCCTGCTGCGTTTTTCCCCTGATCCTCCTGGCTCCTTCTCAGGCCTTCATTCTCCTTGCCCAAAGCCCCTATCCCATTATCCCGCTTCACTTCCTCTGTCCTTATCACCACTCGAAACTATCTTATTAGTTGACTGTTTCTGTTTCCCCACCCCCTGGAGTAGTAACCGCAGGAGGTAGGGACCCTGTCTGTCTGCTCCTTTGCTCCATCCCTCAGGCCCAGGACAGGGCCCGTCTCCAAAGGATGTTTGTTGGAGGGACGAGTTGAAAGAAGAACCAGGGCATGGAGCTATTCCAATCGATGAGAATTCTGGTTTACTGACTCTTGGCCCCTTGTTACTTCCAATTATCTCACACAGTATTCTTACCTTTCGCCCCCACAGCCCCAAATGTGTGTATGTGTGTTGTGTGTTTGTGGATGTGTTTTGGGGGGATCACAGCTATCCTTGGGGGTGGGGTTTATCTAGCTCTGGGAAAGAGAGCGTAGATTTGGGAGTCCTTTGGACTTGAGTTTGAATCCCAGCACTGCTCTTATTAGCTGTGTGATCTCGGGAAATCACTGCACCTCTCTGAGACCCTGGTTTTCTTCCCTGCAAAATGGAATTGCAATACTAATGATTAGCTGTCATCGAATGCTTTCTCTGTGCCAGGCACTGTGCTAAGTGTTTTATGTGTTTGACTGAGGGAATCCTCACGACCACCTCGTGAGGGAGAGGAAAACGAGATACAGAGAGGTTATGCGACCGGCCTGAGGTCACACAGAGAATCAAGGGAGCAGACAGGGTTCAAGCTTTGGCACCCCAGTTCTAGAGTCAAGGTTGGGAGATCATGAAATCACGCCCAGTGACCCCAGAACAGGTGGTGGTGTCAAGACACTCAGTGCAGGTTAGCGCCTCCACCCCCTTTGACCTTTACTCTCATGGTGACATTTAAGTTTTCTTACTGTTTTGTTCTCAAGTCGGTGACAAAAGTACCGATTTCCTGCTGGCGGGGCTCACGTCCAAACACAGCTTCTGTCGACCGGACCTCAGCGAGAGCAACTCGCAGGCAGGGCGCTGAGCCCTGGTGCCCCGGGAGTGTGGGCGAAGGGGTGCCCCTTCCCATTTTACAAAACATCTGCCTGAAATATTTACTGAGTGTGCACTTAGTGCCAGGCATTGTGATTCTGACCCATAAAAGCATTAGAACAGTGATTGTCAGCCCTCTCCCCTCAACTCGTCAAGCCTTCGTTTTCCAGGCGCTTACCGGGGTGTTTTTCTTGTGATCATTTTAATCGGAGAAGGGGGATTCCTGACTGAGAGGGGCCTGTGTTGGGTGTCACCCTGCTGAGGCATTTCTGGGAGGCTTTGTCCCGTTTGGACAAACGGAAGGAAGCGGGAACAGCCAGAGCCGCACGCCAGTGGCTGCCTTATTTTGGGGTGGGCAGGACTCCGTGTTGATATGGGACCGAGTGGGCTGCAAAATGAGTTTTTAAAAAACATTTACTTTTCCTAATTATGTCAGAATGGTACGACAACATTCAAAGAAATTTAAAAAGGAGAGAAATGTAAAGAGTTCCCCCTGGTCACAGAACTATTATAATTTTAAAGTAGTTACAGGTACGATTTTTTGCGGGTGGCTTTGTATTTAAAATAATTGTGATCGCAGAGCAGGGACAGTTAGTTTTAGATCCTTTAATGACAAATGGCTAGGTGAGCCAAACTTTTTCCCCACGGTGATATATGGATGACATATGTAACTGATTCGTGATGGGGCAGGAAGCTGTGTGGAGTGGATATACTGGAACTCACTTACCGTTTTGCTTACGTAGAGATTTAAGCAGCAGCCAATTTTTCACTGTTTTAATTAGTGCAGGAGTGAATGTTTTCACACAGTTAGCTTTTTCTGTGAAGCAGAAATCCGTTCTTCCGGATTAATTTCCAGGCACCTTCATAATAATCTTTGACACGGCCGACCGGCCACATGACTTTCCGGAAGGGGGGCGTTGTTTACATTGCCATTAGAATGCAGGGGACTGCCTGTTTCATCACGCCCCCACTGGCACTGGGTGTTATTGTTTTCTAAACACTGACTTTAATTTAATATTTGTGTTTGCAGACATGCCGGCTTGGTGGTGTGGTGGCTGCCTCGTGCTGCCTTTTGACCGCGAGTGACTCACATAGTACCTGTTTCGTGCGATCTTTTAAAAAATTCATTAATTTTTTTTCAAGCTCAGGAAAATGTCAAGTCACTCTCTGTTTTGTGCTGCAATTTGCACTCGTCTGGTGGTACTTAGGAAGAATGCCAAGTGCAGCCAGAAGCCAGCTGGGCCTAGCTGTGTCTTACCTGACTGCAGAGACCATCAGGTGTGTTTACTTCATTGTTGGAGCTGACATTCGGGGTGCCCGCTCTCCGTGTCTAGCTTTCAGCTCGCATCATGTGACGGTTGGATGCCATTTGCAGAATGAAATGTTACCCAGCGCCTACTAGTATCAGACCTTCGAGGTTACAGCTGCAAAGTGGCAGCGGGTGCTAATGCAGAGGGCAGAGAAAGTAGCGTTCAAATCCCAGCCTGGCCCCTTGCTTTATGACCTTGATTAGCTTCCTGCCCTCTCCCTCCTTACCCCTCCTCCACCACCTGCCTTTGTTTCCCCACTCACTGCAGACTAGTCTGGCTGGTGTCTGTGGAGGTTGGGATATAAAGCAAGCATTGTGCCGATAAGGAGTTAGCACACAGGAAGTTCTGGGGATACTGCCGTGGGCATTGACACCACAGTGGCCGGAGGCAGGGGAGAGAAGAGGAGGAAAATAGGCCAGTCCAGGTGTCTTTCCTTTAGGAGGTTCCAGTTTAGCTGGAGAGGCTAGAGAGGCTGGCTGTCACACTGCAAGTCACAGACAGCACAGGCTTCAGGGTAACAGCCAGGAGCTGAGACAGGGAAGCAAGGCCAAGCCAGTACCCTTGGTTGGCGTTTGGGGGTGAATGTTGGGAGCCCAGGCCTGGGGTGGGGAAGACTCCTTTCTGTACAGTGAAGGGGTCACACCTGGCGGGTTCAGGGTGCCCATGTCAGGTTGGCTGGGGACTTGAAGGTCTGCAGGATTTAGACTCTGTCTTGTAGAGAATGAGGCATCATGGGAGGATTTTATTTTCATATTGTAAATATTAATCATTTGATTGTTTTGTTAGGTTTTGGGATGGCCACTGAAAAAAATAACAGCTTTATTGAGATAGAATTCACATACCATAAAATTCACCTTTTTAAAGTGTACACATTGAGTTGTTTTCATGCTCAGAATTGTAGTTCTGGAATATTGTCATCACCCCAAAAAGAAACCCCACACTCCTGGGCGGTCATTCCCTGTTCTCTCCTCCCCCCAGCTCTCGGCAACCACCAGCCTGCTTTCTGTTTCTGAGAGTTGGCCTAGTCTGCGTGTTTCATGTGCGTGGAACCGCACAGAATGGGGGCTTTGGGGTCGGGCGTATCTCTCTTACCACCTGGTTTCTAAGGTCCGTCTTTATGGGAGCACATTCAGCGCCCCGTTCCTTTTCATGGCCGGATGCTGCTCCATCACGGGGAGGTGCTGTGGTGTGTTTCCCCCTTCCTGACTTGGTAGACATGCGGATTAATTCCACGTTTTGAGTACGATGAGTCATGCTTTCGTGAGCGTGTATGCGCAGGGTTTTTTCGGGGACGCAGGTTCTCAACGTGGTGGGAGTCTGAGTGGGTGAGAGGTGTGTGGGGCCTCTGAGCAGGGGGGCTGTGCTGAGGCCGGTGTGTGTCTCTGTCCTTTCCAGCCGGTCCAGGTCGGGTTTCGTGTGCTCCATTTGTTTTAAGTGACCCTGTGAGGCAGGGTCTGTTATTATTCCCCTTTTATAGGCGAGGGCATTAGGATTCAATGAGATTAAGTCAGCCTCACAGCTAGAAAATGGTTGGTCTCAGCTCCGTTCAGCTCTGAGCTGGCCAGCATGCCTCCTGCCCCAGGTGGGCCAGGTGACTGCCTGGCGGTGGCCTCGCGGGGAGGGGCCTGGAGGCTGAGCGCGTCCAAGGGCAGTGTTGTAGGGCGGCAGTGAGCTGCAGGGAGTGGGCGTGTGTGTACAGATGTGAGTGGGGTGTGGGGTGAGGGTGGTGCTCAGAGGCAGGCCCTGGTGTGTAGATGTGGCCTGGAAAGAGCACTGACTTGGAGCCGTGAGAGTGGGTTGGATTCTCGGCACGGCCTTTGTGATCTTGGACTGATCTTGTCCCCTCTGAGCTTCACCTTTCTCATCTGGAACTTGGGGCTCTTCTCTCTGTCTTCTGTCCCTCTCGAGGCTGATGTCAATGGTGGTGGGTGGGGGGAGAAGAGGGGGAGAAGAGGGGGGAGAAGAGGATAAAGAATGGAGGGACCAGAACCTGCTCAACTGTGCAGAGCTGATGATGGGGGGGGGGCGGTGCCTGCAGCAGAGGGAGGCAGGTTGGGGGTGGGGAGCCCACTGATTTGGGAGGACATCCTGCCCTTTTGGGGGAGTTCTGAACCCTGTGAAAGCTCCTACCCAGAGGCTAATGAGCTGGTTACAATCCAGAGACTATTGATTTGTCCTAGGTTTAGAATTTGAGCCTTTGTTTCTGGGAAGAATCTGGTGTTAAGCTACGCACAGCACCAGTGGCCTCCCGCAGCACATCCCTCCCTCCCTCCCTCCCTCCTGGTGGCCAAGCATCACCTTCAAGCCAGTAAGGCCTTCCTGGGTCCTAGAGGTCACTCGGTGGCCTCTCCTATCTGGGCCTGTCTTTGTTCAAGTGTCAGGGCTGACCGTCCCCTTTATCACTGGCGTGCAGCTTGCCTGGGTTTTGTGAAAAGCTTGTCACTGCCAGTTGGAAAATAAAGACAGAAAGCTCTCCTTTGGAGTTGGCGTCCCAGTGACTTGCTCTTGTTCCGGCTCCAGTATTTTGCTGGGTTGTTATGAATCAGTCATTTAATTTTTTTTAAGGGTGACAAGCACATTTGTTTTAATATGAGAAGCTAGGCTACAGAATGCAAGCTAGATAATTTTTTTCTTAGGTTAAGTCAGAGTCCTGTCTCTGTTGCCATCAGAGAGCGACTGCCTTTGTCCTGACTATGAGGACCTTTGTCCTGGCTATGAGGACAGAAGGGGACGGAGGTGTGACAGCCTTCCTCTGTGTGTTTCTGCTCTCTCGCCTCCAGGCAGCAGCTGGTGGTGGGGACTGTACTTACCAGTTTGTGTCCTGAACTGCAGTCACTATTCACTTTTAAAATTGGCCAGACCCAAGGGTCTCATTCAGACCAAGAAGGGACCTTAAGGATTGTCTCACCCAAAGCATTCACTCTGCAGGCATTGTTAAAACGGAGGCCCAGAGAAGGGAAGTGACTTGCCCAAGGCCACTCAGGTAGTGACAGTGTGAGTCCGGCTTCCTGGATCTTCCCGACACTGAAGTTCCAACAGCAAGTGTACCTGTGTGGGACCTGTTTCTGATGGCTGCGGAAGTGGTTTTCTGGGGGCTGAGTTCGGACGTGAGCCTGGGGACCTGCTGGGGGCATGTCTGTCCTTTCGGGGAAGAGTTGACGGTGTCTGCTGGATTCTGGCACCTCTGCTGTTTGGGGCCATCTGAGGGAGAGTGACCCTGCGGGGACCTTGGAGGGGCTGGCTGCCGGACAGCTCCCACCTGCGACCCCCATTCCTTGCGTTCGTAGCCAACAGAGACACCCACCCAGGGAGCAAGTGAAAGCCTGGTGGGCACAGCTGGGAGGTGGGCACAGCTGGGAGGCGGGCTGGGGATTGAAGGGCAGGGCCCCTCCTGCAGTACAGCCTGCTGACACGACGGTGACAGTCATTGTCTTACTCATCCTCCTCCGAGATAAGCCACACAAGGGGTGGGATCGGGGGTGCCGAGTCTCCCCCTCCCCGTGAGAACGCAGTGAGATGAGCTTTGTGTGGGCTGGTGGGTCGAAAGGAAAACAAGAAGCCGTGGGTTGGTGGCACCTAAATGCGGAGCCGTGGGGGGTTGTTGAGACCGTGGCCGACCCCGAGGTCCTTAGCAGTGCTTTGAGAGAATGCTAATGACACGGGAAAACGTTCGTGAGGGAAGCCACTGAGAGGTGTGGGCTGCTGCATGACGTGAGGAATGAACTACACTGGGTGAAATCATCAGCCAGACTTCAAACGCAAACATGCGTTTCCTCTGGACGTGAGAGCGCACTGCAGTGTGGGGTTTAAAGGCGAGTCAGGCAGACCTGGGCGGAGGCTGACGGGGCTCAGCTGCAGAGGGGCCCCGTGCCCTCGGGCGAGTCACTGGACCTGCAGGCTCCGGTGTCTCACCTGTGCTGTGGGAGCAGGACCTTAGCCCTGGGTGTCTGTGAGGGTTAAATGAGGTGCTGGGGCCTTCAGGGATGGGGCTCTGTGCCTCCAGGCTGGCCCTCCCCAGTGAAGTTCCAGCCTGGGGTGGGGTCAGGCCCAACCGTGTTGCCTGCTGCTCCATCAAAGCCCTCAGTGGGCTTTGGATCCTGGATTCTGGACACAATGTGTGCGTGCCACACTGCACTTCTCACAGTTCCTCCACGGTGGCATGCCCTTCCCTGCCACCAGGCCCTTGCACATGCTGCAGTTACTCTTGTTTCTTCTGTTTTTTAGGTCTCCCTGAATAGGCTGGGTTCCCCATGGGCATCAGGAGCCAGGACCTGGTACCCAGCAGGTGCTCTGTGCTCGTTTGTCAAAAGTACTGAGGGGTGGGGCTTGAGTGGGGCCTTTACATAAAAAGTGGGGCTCGCTGAGCAGGGTGAGAGCATGGTTCCAGGAGGCGGGCAGGGCAGAGGGCAGTGGTGGTCACTGCTGCCTGCTCAGGGGCCAGACGCACTGGGCACAGCAGAGGTGGACGTAGCCTGCTTCTCAGCATTCAGTGTTGCAAGGGAGGCACCTACGCCGGGGCCATTCGATCTGTAAGGCTTGGTCACTTTCGCTGCTTTTTGTGGCTTGGAGCCGGGTGTGCTTCTTCCAGAGAGACCCCGCGCGTCCAGTGGTGACTGTGCACGCGGGCGAGGCTGCCGCAGTCGTGCCGGCAGGAGACGGACGGGAGCTGGACGTGGACGCAGAAGGCAGCCTGGCTTCCGATCTGGCCTTACCACCGACTGGACCGGCCGTCTCGAGTGGCGTGAATTTAGGAGAGGAAAGTAATGCTTACCAGAGAGTTCTCACAGCAGGGGTGCAGCGGGGCATGGGGCGGGTCACACGTGACTGCTTGGTGTTCACCAGGCAGTGGGGAGTACTGGGGGCTCCGGCGGCCTGAGAGAACATGTTTGAAGGGGCGCCCCTCCCCCTTGGGAAAAACTCCCCCCACCAGTTTTATTGAGAAATTATTGACAGACATCACTATCAGTTGACAGCACGGCGGTTTGATTTATACACATTTACCTCTATCACGAAATGACTACCACAGTAGGTCAGCTAAAATATACATAACATAAATTTACTGTTTGAACCGTTTTTAAAGTGTGTCATCTACCTGGCCCTGCTATCTGTTCAGGCACCGTTTTTTGTGCCCCACAAATTTCAACCCATTTAACCCTCACTGCAGCCCAAGGTGTCTCTGAGCTTTAAGGCTCTGCTCCGCGGAGAGCTGCAGAGGGATGGTGAGAGGCATGGGGCTGAGTAACCTGCCCACAGGCCACACCACTAGTCGTGCTGAGGCCGGGATTCGAACCCTCGGGAACCCAGTGTTGTCAGTTGTTCAGATTCTTTTCTTAAGAAAAGCTGGGAACAGAGAGTTTCTAATGTTAAATCTCTTGCTTTTAAAAGACGTCGGTCAAATTAACCAAACACAACGCTGTTTGACCCAACAGAACACGCTGGGGCCACAGGATGCCCGTCCCCACTGCGGGCCTGCCTGTCTCCAGGGCCCTGTGGCCAGCGGCGCCCCGTCAGACACGGGGCTGGCAGTGATAGGAGCAGGACCTGATGTGTACGCTGAGAGCTTCCTGGGAGCCAAGCCTGTTCCTAGCACTTCCATTCTCACGAGGGCCCTTGTCCAAGGTCAGGATATTGTTCCCTTCCTTTTGCAGATGAGGGAACGGAGGCCCAGAGTGGTCAGGTATCTTGTTTCAGGTTGCACAGCTGGGAGTGGTGGAGTCAGCATTAGACCCCGGGTCATTGGGATCCAGAGTGGGGCTCGGCCCACTGTACTTTTTGCCTTTGTTTGGGTGCCATTCCAAAGAATCCCAGGGAAGGGTGAGTGACGAACACCTGTTCAGTCCTGAAGGTGACCTGTGCCAGGCACTTCCTCTCTCTTTATTTTGTGTAACCTTTACACCAGCCCTGGCGCGGTGGGGCTTCTTGTCCTGACAGATGTGGACACCGAGCCTCAGAGAGGCCGAGGCCTAGTGAACTGCCAAGATCACACGGGCAGGATTTGAACTTGGATTTGAAGGACTGCGGAGCCCACGATAATTACCCCAAGAGAAGGTGGTAATTAAGTGATTTTCAGTTTTTTAAAGAGTATCTGCTTAAGGAGAGAGCACAGAAAAGTGCAGTGAGGAGGAGTTGGGACGGCTCTGTCGATGTGACCAGGCTGCAGCAGCTCCCTTCGTGTGTATCTAGGGGGCGCTTGGGGGCCCCCTGAGTCAAGGTCAAAGCTCCTTGGGGCGTGGGGTGAGGAGCGTTGGAGCGGGCAGTGCTGGGGCAGTGCTGGGGTGAGTGACGGGCTAGCTGTCCTCCCAGGTTTCTCTCCTTCCTTTGTCTGTGAATACCTTGCTCGTAACAGCCTGGCTGTGATCAGCTTGTTTGGATCCACACCCTCTCTCTAAGTGGTGCTAATTGAATTAACCACAGCCTAAGGTGGTGTTTTCGAGGTTGGCATCTAGGAGGTTTTTTGTCGGAAGGCCTAGCCAGCCAAGATGTTGACTCCCACTCCTGTTCATTCAACACGATCCCCCCGGGCACCTGCTCTGTGCCAAGCTCTGTGCTGGGTGCCAGGGGAGTAAAAATGCAATGCGGCGTCCCTGTAGCCGATGACCTCGTGATCTAGTGGGGCCAGAGAGGGCAACTGCTCTGTGATGCAACCTTTAGGGAGGCCGGTCCAGGTGGCAAACAGGACACGGGCAGATGGGGAGGGAGAGATGCGTTGGAGGAGGCCTTGGGGGAAGAGCCTTCAGAGTGAGCCCCTCGAGTGAGCGCTCAGGGATCTGTCTCATCCAACTTCCTAAGCCCGGCACCTAGCTCAAGGGCCTGCACACAGGGGCTGCTGGGGATGCATTTCAAGGTTGCGTTCAGGGCGTCCAGCCCCAGGAGGCAGAAGGTACGTGATAAGTGACATTAAACTCTGGGCCCATGTTTGCCAACAGGCCACTTGAATTTCTTTCAAACACATGGAATAGACACCTAGCATTAGGACCATGAATCTGGGTTAGCTGTGGACAGCAGGCTTGCAGCCCTGCAGCACAGAGGGGTCCAAGGTCAAGGCCAGCATTCTAGTCAGAAGCCGGGTTCCTGTTGGTACTTGGTACTCAGTACTCAGTACTCGGTACTCGGTAGATGCCTGACAACTGTTTGGCAAAGGAGTAAATGGGCGCCAGCGCCTGTGGGTGAAGGGGGGAGCTGAGGCTGGGAGCAGCACTGTGCTGCCCGGAAGTGCTCAGTAAATACTCCTTAATCATTTCCTGGCGAGCCCTGTGCTGTGCCCAGGAGAGCCCTGGTTGTGTGGGGGAGGGGGTGCTCGTCCTTCGGGCGGTCTGACCTCCTGCTCTCTGGCTCTCTGGGAGCCCGGGTGGTGGCACCAGCCTGTGGAGGCGTCACTGAGTAAACAAGCAGCAAACACAGGGAGAAGAACCTGTTGCCAGGCAGCCCCTGGGCTTAGTGAGCTAAACAGAAGCATGTGATGCACCCTGGAGGCAGCCTTCAGGGGATTCCGGGAGCTGGGGGCCTGACGGGATACATACCCAGACCCCCCACCTCCATCCTCACTTCAAAGAAAGTGCCACCCACGGGGGTGGGGTGGGGTGGGGGTTGTGAGGCTCCTTCTCTGACCCAGTCTCTGGGATCCTTGCTTTGACTTGGGTTTCTCTGCAGGCAGGTGAGCCTGAACCAGGAGCCTGGGAGTTTGCTCTTGCTGAAGGTGAGCTGAGCAAGTGCGTTCTGGAATGTTCAGGGGCAGCCAGAGTATCCATGTGTCCAGACAGAGCGGGCTGTTTGGGTCTGAAGGATCCATTTGATTTTCAGAAAGTGGGATGTATTCCAGCATTAACAGGTGCTGGTGGTAGAGGGGGTTGGCTTGGAGAGTGGGGACGCTCTTTTGTTCCATCTCTTGTCCCTTTCCTTCTTAGGCTCAGAGTCCCCTGGGCTCCTGAGAACACTTGCGGGTCTGTCTTCTGTTCTGTGTGTCAGGTGGGAGGGGCATTGTGGTCAAGAAAGTCTGGAGCGCCCTGGGCTGGCCACAGTCAGATGTCTGTCGTGGACTTCTGTGGACCTTCAGTGTGCTTACGACTCTGTAAGAGGGAGGGCAAATAAAAACTCTTATTTTCCCCAGAGTTTTGTTTTACTTTGTATCTGTCCGTTTTCCTTTCTAGAACTACCTTGTGACGCTATTGTTTTCAGGAACCCGATGCTGGAATGTCATTCATTCATTCATTCATTCAACAAATATTTATTGAATACCTACTATGTGCCAGTGAACATTCTAGAGGTTTGGGATACATTCAGTGGCCAATTCAGACCAAGAGCTCTACCTTGGAGGAACTGGCATTCTTGCGGAAGCGATGGACTGATGGTTATGGAGCGCCCACTGGGTGGCCAGCATGCGAGTTATCAAACCTTACCCTGTTTAACCCTTGCAGCGGCCTGGTCAGGTAAATGGACCCTTTCACAGAGTAGGTAACTGAGGCTCTCAGGAGTGAAGTGACTTGCCCACTTTGGCTGAATTGTCCTTTTGGGGATCATGCCTTTGAATTACAAGAGGAGCTGGTGACAGAAGGAACGTCGGGAAGAGACATCGGGGAGTGTGGTGGGAGGTCCCAGGCCTCGAGTCCCTTCGTCGAGGTCTGATGGAGAAACTTCTCTGAGGCTCTGAATCATGCAGGGGAGGATGTGCTTCTTCAGAACAACCGGTTTGTTTTCGTGTTCTGGGCACCGACAATCTCGTGGCTGATCCTGTTTCTCTTTGGCTGTGGTTGCCAAGCACCTGAGAGCTAGATTTGTGGCCCATCTCGACACTTCTGCAGAAAGGGGCCATATGGGGCCTGTTTCCATGGGCCCTCTTACCCCAGGCTTCACTGTTTCCTCTGTACTTATTTTTTCCTGGCCTGATTCCCCGATGTTTATTTATTTTTTTATTTTGTGTTGTTGGTATTTTTCTAAGCCCCCATAAATACTTTGTGGATGGAGCTAAGTATAACTACCTTTTAAAGTTAATGGCAGGATGACTCGTGTAAGGTCCCCAGCTCGTCTGCGGGGAGGAGGGCTCCCTGCTCTGTCCACCACATTCTTGCCTTTCTGCAGTAGGATCCACCAGGAGTCAGGTCTGCTTGCTTTTGCAGCCACCGTTTTGTGAGTCCCACACGGAGCTGGGCTGGCTGGATTGGAGGCCTTGAGTGGCTTGAACTGACCTGAACGTCACATACATGGCTGGAGGAAGGCTCCCAGACCATGGGCTCCTTCTTGGTGAGGGCTGCTCAGCTTCTCCTTCCTGCTTGCGGTGCGTTTGGTTCCAAGCGGGGCAGAGAGATGAGCGCTGCATGCTCCTTGCAGCTACTCCCCATTCATCATCCCCATGGCAACTCCGGGCGAGCAGGAGAGGAGCAGGTGGCATTGATGAGGAAACTGGGGTCTGCAGAGGTTAAATGACTTTCCTGCTGCTCGAGGCCTGAGCCCGCGCCTCAACAGGAAGCTGGGTGGCTGCAAGGAGAGCTCCTGGGACCCTGTGTGCGGTAGATGGCCTCATGCAAACAGGGAACAGCTTAGGGTTTGGACCACGGGGCTTGAGTCCTGGCCACGACTGTGTGCATGTGGGTGAGTCAGCTTTTGGAGTCTCAGTAGCCTTATCTTTAAAATGGGCACCTAATTCCTGCCTACCAGCTTCACTGGGCTGCTGTGAGGAAACGCAGGAGAGGATGAGCATGGGAACGTTTAAGTGCTTAATTGGTGTTAAGCACTGTGCCTGTGTCTTCATTCTGCTGCTGCTGCTGGTGGTGGTGGTGGTGGTAGGAATAAGAATAAGAATAAGAATAATGCTGAACACTAGGAATGTTGACTCCTATACTAGTCCATGTGGTGAACTTCACATACATGATCCTAATGGATGTGCAAACAAGCAGACCAGTAGGGGCTAGTATAGCCCCTTTTTATAGGTGGAAAAGATGAAGTAATTTGCTTAGAAAAGATTAACTTGCTCAAGGTCACAGGGCTTTAAGTGGTAGACCCACATTTGAACCCAGACAGCTGACCCTCAGCTGAACTTGTCTCCACTATCAGAGGAAAGGGCAGAGGCTTGGGGCCTTCTGGGGGCTTGGCACCTGTGCCCATCAGTGTGGTGGGTGCAGTAGGGACTGTGTCGGGCAGGGAGTGGGCCCTGGAGGGGCAGTAGAACCAAGGACTCAGCTGGGGAATGGCCTGGGGTGGCCGAACCACAGGTTTTTCACCTGCAAGATGGGGCTATAGTAATAATATGCCTCATGGGGTTACATGAAATAGGACAGACATAGATGCTTGTATTAAAAGGTCTGTGATACATAAGTGACATTTTGCAAACTTGCCAAGTAGATATAACTTACTGGAAACAGCCACTTCTGTTTTTTTTGAATCGTCCGGTTGCTGAGACGGCTGGATCCCTCCCAGGAGGTGGCCATCCCCTGGCTGGGAGCAGCCATCTGCATTCCAGCCCCCGATCCCCCCCCCCCCTCAGCGAGCCCTGGACCCCAGCTGTGAGGGGAGCCGCCTGCCCTCTCACCTGTGTGCACCACACCTGTGCTCCTTTGACATGGAAAGCACCGTGCAGAGAGCGGCCCTGGGCCTGCAGGGCGGGTGGGCAGTGCCGAGGGTGAGCACAGGTCCGTGTGACGTTCGGTCACGGAGCCCTGGGCAGGGCCACCCCCTGCAGGCCACACGCCGGGCTTTCAGGAAGCAGGAAGCCACAGGGCCATGATGGACTCCTCCAAGTGTTGCCATTTTATTTATTTTTTAAAAAGATTTTATTTATTTTTTAGAGACAGGAGAAGGGAGGGAGAGAGAGGGAGAGAAACATTGATTGGCTGCTCCTCACGTGCCTCCAACCAGGGACCTGGCCCGCAACGGGGGCATGTGCCCTGACGGGGAATCAAACCAGTGAGCTTTCGGTTCACAGGCCAGCGTCAGCCCACTGAGCCGCGCCAGCCAGCCAGGGCACGTCCTGCAATTGTAAAAGTGCTTCATAAACTGTAGAGCATTTTAGAGATGTAAGTTAGTTCCTGCACCGACACGGAACAAAACACGTGAATATGATTTATTTCTGCTTTAAAATGTTTATGCTTATTTATGTGAAACTTGGGAAAAAGAGAAAATCCCAAGGTGGAAAGTAAAAATCAGCTCTAATCCTACTATGTAGCTGTATCTTTTAATATTTTAGTGTGTATTTTCCCCGTGTTTTTTGCTCTGTGTACAGGTAAAGGGGTTATAACTTTACATTCTGGAAACTGTCCAACACTTACTTCTTTGTTCAACCACTTTGTTAAGAATCCATTTTTGCAAAGTCCTATCATAGTGCCAGGTGCAAGTCACACACCCTGGGGTGTGGCTGAGGTCGGGGGCCGGTGACAGGGCAGCCACAGAGGGGGCGTGAGAATTGGGAGAAACCTTACAACTGAAGTCCCTGGGATGAGGGTGGGGCCCCTCGGGCTCTGAGGTGTGAGGGAGCCTTCTCTTTTCATTGTTTAGATCTTATTTCTTACCAGGTGCAAGTAATAATAACACTTTAAAATTATGTAAAAAGAGGCTAATTAAGAATATAAGTACAATCCCCTTGGAGACTTGGAAACAGGCACAGGGAGAAACAGGTTAAGTGAGAACAAGACCCTTAGTGTCAGAGAGGGGGAGGGGCAGGGGGCTGGCAAGCAAACCCCTCGTTCTGAGGGGGGGCAGTTAGACTTGATGAGCTCTGGATTTGAGTAAGTGTCAACCCTTTCATTTCCTGCCCTGTTCTCTCCCAGGTACAAACTGACCGCAGTCTTCATTCATGCAAATGGCAGCAGGCAGCTGCAGAGGGGGGTTAGGTACTTGGGAGGGTAAAGCCAGGCCTCCCTTTCCCCTCCCTCCAAGCTTCCTTGGTGTGTGTGTGTTGGGGGTGGAGAGGCCTCTCTAACTGGGGCCTAGGGAAAGGCTGGGGTACGTGGGGTAAGGCTGTCAGCTCTGTCCTTCCCGGCTGCTGGGAGTTTAAATCGCTGCCTTCCAATCTCCAGGTTCTTTTCCTGCCTTTGGGACAACTTATCCTTAGGGATGCAGGAGGGCAGGGGTCAGGCGGGCACTGGCGGGCACTCGGCCTCTAGGAGAGCCACTGAGAAGGACTCAGGGTGGAAAGGAACCATCCTTCCTGGTTCACTCCCTTCCACCAGAACCTGCCGCCCGGCAGAGGCACGCTGACCAGCCCGCCCCTACTTGAGACCTGTCACTTCACCTGTCCAGACTCCCGTGCCCCCAAAACAAAAAACAAAATAAAACCAAACCAAACCCACCTGCTTTCTCTGAGCCTGAGAGGAGTAAATTGTGTCCAGTGGACTGAGGAGGCTTTAAGAAGGGGACCTCACTCCCTGTGTTGACTATTTCGTAAACTCATTTGCCCAAGTGGAGAAAGTGAAATAACTCTGACCCGGGTACAGGCGGGAAAAGTGTTGCGATGGACATTTGCCAGGGTGCCCACAGCATGCCACCTCTTCGGAGGCTTTGCCCTGGGACTTAGGGACACTGAGTCCCTCCCCACCCCCGTGCCGTTAAATGCTGTCAGCTTTTCCTTCCTAATTATTTATCTTAAATTATCCGAGAAACACTGAATTGCTTTTAACAATCAGCATCTGGGCACGCCCTGTCACACTGCGCGCCGTTGAGAGATTGATGCAGTTCTTGAGAATGTGTGCCGGGTGTGTGTGCACACAGCAGCAGACCTGGGTGGTGGCGATGTGTGCAACTGGTGACAGAAGAGGAACCATAAATTCTGCAGGAAAGCATTTGTTTTGGTACCCCGTTCTTTTTGCTTGGCATCACATGTTGTTTTAAAAAGGGATATTTTTGTTCAGGGAAAGGGAACTGTGTATTTGAGATAAGAAGTAGAATACAGTGAAATAAATAGTTGGATTCTGTTATGCGGGCACCAGAATGCCATGAATCTGAAATCACCCTGCTTCTGTCCTCTTCCAATATTTATGCGAAAACCAGAAAATGCGAAGTGTGGGCAGGTCCCGAGATCCCGGTGAGATTGTGATTTATAATGGCGTCCTTTTGTTTTGCTGAGCTGAGGCTGGTGGCACTTCGGGAGGTTTCAGCCGGTGGTGATCCAAAGACAATAAACACTGCTTTTCGGGGAGGTCTCCGCCCTGTGCCTTATTTGGCGACCATGAAGTGGTAGGCACATGTCAGAACCCATTATTCAAATGTGGAAGTGGGTGGATTTGAGCCAGTTACCTCCGCTTGTGGCATGAAATACCCTAATTTTTGGTGGCGATGGTGGAGGGCGTTGGCGTGGAAAGTGGGGATGCTCTTTGTTGCCTACGGCTGGGGCAGTGCCTCGTGTCTCGCCCAATGCCTTGTTTGGGGTGGCCCCCTTCCCTGAAGACATTTAGAGTTCCCTGGGTTCTGAGTATCTTGCACATGTGTGCTCCTATGAAGCTTGTGTTTGGAGGTTGTATAACTGAGCCGGGTGCCGCTGGGGTATGGGGGCGCTCTGTGAACGCATCTGTCACAGCCCTGGGCCCGAGGTGGGCCAGTAGCTGGGGAAGCAGAGGGTTCAAAGCAGGTGGGAGCTTCTGGAGGCACCATTGACTGAGTTGGGTCTCAGTGCTGGACGTCCCTACTCTTCTTCCTGGCCCTCCCTGGTGTGGACCTGCGAATGAGCTACCGACAGGTTGTGGGCAAGCGAATGAAGCAGTGAAGAAGCCGGGGGGGGGTTGGACAGTTCACCTCTGGATTCACTGACTTTATTTTGAGGGGCACATGCCACAGCTGGGGAGAAAAATCTCCAGAGAGAGACAAAGATCCCCAAAACTGCAGGCTGGCCATGGAAGACTTTTTTTTTTTTTTTAAAGAAAGGGTGAAGGCTTGACTCCTCTGTGGTAGGAGGGCAGGCTGGCCACAGCCCTGCAGGGCATCAGGAGTTAGGTTTTGTGCGTGGGTCGTTTCTAGTGCAGTCATCGTGGAGGCCCTGGGGTTGGGACAGCAGGGGCGAGAGCGGAGGACAAATGCACTGAGAACAGGTGGAAAGGTTTGGGGTCCGTGCGTGGCCCAGCTCCCCCACCGCAACACCAGGGGGAGAAGGCTGACAGATGCTCTCCTGTGCGTCTAGTACCTGTGTGCTTCTCCAGTGTTGTGGGTTTAAAGAATTTTTATTGTTATGTTTATGGATCTTTGTTTTGCTTTTGAATGGAAACTCTGGGTGTATTTAACTTGTCAAATGCTTAACAACTTCATATCTCCTTTTCTGCCTGAAGGCAGAAGTGATTCCTTCTGGCGAACTACTTAAGAACCATGGGGGTGGAGCCAGGCTGCCTGGGTTCAAACTCCTGCCCTGCCTCTTGCCAGTTCTGGGCCCTTGGCCACATTTCTTAATCTCTTGGAGTGCCTCAGATTCCTACTCTGTAAAATGGGGAGAATAAGACTGGAGAATAAGTCTTCATAAGACTGTGGTGGGGATTAACGGTTAATCTGGGTAGAGGGCTGAGAGAAAGGTTGGGCACTCGGTTAAGTTCTGTAGGCGTATTGGTTATGCAGGACGATCGGGATGCAGTGGGACAGCGGGAGGGGCATGGGTCTGGTGAGTCCATGGGCCAGACGTGTTCCCTCTCTGGGGTTCTGATTTCAACCTGTAAAGCGAAGAATTGTGCTTGCGTTTGGACTCTGCAGCAAGGGGTAGGGTAGGGGTGACCTCCAGACAGAGAGACAGAGGCTTCTAGATCTTGGTCTTTTGCTTCAGCCAGAGCTGCTTGGGTTCATTTCATTTATGGGTTTTTAATTTGGGAGAAAAAGGATTCTTTTGTGTACGTGCATGTGTGTGTGTGTGTGTGTGTGACAAACAAAGAAAGAAGTATGGAAGTGGCTGACCTCTAGGACCCTTCCCGGGGAAGACGCAGGGAGGAGTGGGTGAGCCCAGGACATCAGGAGTCAGGTTTGTAGGTGGGCCATCGCTAGTGCAGGCTTTGTGCATCATCAGGAGGGATTTCCCTGATACGAGTGCCCATTCATTCCTTTGTCCCATCACTTAAGAGATCAGGAGCCTGGTGGTTATAATGGGCCCAGGGAGAGGGATTTGAAGGCCTGAAGTCACGGGGTACGAGATGGGCCTAAACATAGCGTTGAAGCTGAGAAGTTCGTGCTGGGGGTCGCCCCAACTTGAGCAGCACAGTTGTTGCCTTTGCTAGATGTTAAACCACAGGGGCCCTGCACGTAGGTGATACTCTTGCTTCCATGTCCCCTTTTCTTTCTTTTCCTTTCCATTCTAATAATCAGGAGGAATTTCCCTGATATGAATGCCCATTCATTCCTTTGTATCATCACTTAGAGATCAGGAGTTGTCTTGCCAAGTGGAAAACCCATTCACAGGCTGAATCCGTGGCTTTCTGAATCAGTTTTTCCTGGCACATTGAACTTTACTCTTACTAAAGTGAGATTTAATGTTTCCTATCATTTTTTCAATTGTACGCTTATTAGATTTATAATTTTTTTCCGGAGGGAGGACCTGCTAATAGGTCAGAAAAGAATTTTGATTATTTGTGCCCTCCTAGGCCACCTCCTTGGTTCAAATTTTTTTCAAAACCCAGCTCCATCCCACTTCATCCGGCAGGCCCCCCCGCCCCGCCCCCGTTCACATTCCTCTCGCACCTGTGTTGGTGACGTCATTCGTCTCTGAGGGTCGCTGTCCTGATCCCCAAGGAGACTGTTTTCTCATTGCAGACAGGAACTGCACTTACAATTCCTTCCTACTTTGCTGTCATGGCTAACCTTTTCTTCCGCTCACTTTGTCTCTAAGGTCAGAGCAGCGGACTAAATTTTCTTGCATGTGGCACTAGCAGCTGATGCCGAACGGAGTAAGTGTTGGGGCCCGTGCATCCCTCCTGTTCTGAAACACGGTGCCTGCTGCCTTATTTGCTGGCGAGTGAGTGCTGAACATTTGGTTGTAGCGTGGATGTGGATTGCTAGGTTTCACGCCTGAGCTGTGTTGTTATTTCATTCATTCTGAGTGGCATGTCAGCCAGGGTTACCTGGAGTTTTTCCAGGTCCGCCAGACCTGGCAAAGGCAGGGATCCTATCTCATTCAGCTGTATTTCTAGAGTCCTGCTTAGAAGGACCTGACACTCAGTGGGTAACCAGGAAGAGTTGAATTGGCAATAGAAGGAGAAGTCAAGGTAGAGTCAATTTTTTCTAAGCTTGTTGCCTAATTCTCTGGAGGGGGGCTTCTGGTTTCTTTCAGCAGCGCCATCTGCCAGGGCCTGAGAGTGCATTTGAAGGAGTGAGGTGCTGGGTCTCGTGGGTGGGCCGTGGGGTCTGGGGGAGGGGTTAGTACCTGGGTTTGGAGAGCTCGGGAATCTAGTCGGCCCACAAATCTAGGTTAAATGTGGTGAGGAATGGCACCAGCGCAGAGGCCTTCGGGGCTGTGGTAGGTGGCCCTAGTAAAAGAAGTGGACAATGGGTGTTTCTTCTCAGCCTTGGAGCTTAAAAAGAGATGATGGTTTGGAGAGCTGGGGCTTGCATGCTCTGGCCGTCAGCTTTGTTGACATGTAGAAGTGGAGGCCTAGGAAAATCCAGATTTTTGTACACGATGTCTCCTAATTCTTAAATGCTGGCAACCAATTCAACTACAAAATCACGCCTGCTGACTTCTGAGAGGGAGGCGAGGCTGGTGTATGAAGTCAGCGGGGGACACGCACATGCTCGTGGGTCAGAGGAGGTGGGTGTTAGTCACCCTCCAGATGGCCAGATACCGGGATCGCCACGGAAATGCACACGACACGCGGAGCGGGCGGAGCAGATGCCAAAAGTTGGCATCAAGGGGGTGTGGTGACAAAGACCAAGGTCTTTGCCCACAAGAAAGCCTTCTGTTCCTTGTGTCCTTCCCTCCCCCATGCCTTCAAGGGCTCCTCACTCTTCCCTGTAGCACAAGTTCAGATTTTCCAGCCTGGCATTCAAGGTCTTCCACGTGCCTTTTACACTGGACATATTATAGACGGTGCCTCCACTTCCATGTGGCCTTAAGTGACCACACTCCAGTGTTGTGTCCCCCGAGTCCCTGCGGACTTCCTGGGCCGCAGCGACCTCAGACTGCCGGGGGCTCCGGAGACACGCCTACGGTTTCCTCCCTCCTTGGTTGTACGTATGCTGCTCCCCCTTCCCGGAATGCTCTTCCCCCCAGTTTATGGGAATCCCACTCCCCACTCAGCCTTCAAAGGCTCTGCTCGAAAGGCACATTCTCCCTGAAGCCGCCTGCCCTCCGCACTCTGTAAATTCGGAATAAAGTGCATCTTTCTCTTACTTCCATGGCACTTTCCCGCTATCTCCTCCACTGTCCTTGGGTCACAGTTGTGCTGAGGTCTGTCTTCGTGGTAGACGATAAGGTCATTGTGGAAGGATTCAAGTCTTACTCATCACTCTGCCCCCTCCGTGTCGGGCTCAGGGTAATGGCCAACAGGGGTGTTTCTCAAGTTAGACACTTCCTGTTGGGGTGTGGAGAACTGATTCCCAAGAGGAAGCTGCTGAAGATCTACAGGAAGCATGGGAAAGGGGCCAGATGGCTAAAACGAAGGGGCTCCTGGGGGCAGGTCAGGCTCGATGTGACTCTTCTCAGTGTAGGGCAATACCCAATGCTCTACCTCGGACTTCTTCGATGTGGCGGTGAGCCCCATGTGGGCCCGACTTGAATACTGGGCTTTTAGGTCTGTCCTTGATACCTGCAGGAAGCTGGAGGCAGGGACAGAACAAAACAGACCCGTGTCCATCCTTCCCCCAGCCAGGGTATCTTCTTCCCAGGTATGCCTTCTCTGGCTCACTCACTGCGAGAGCCATTCTAGAGCTCCTTGAGGTGGCGAGGGGGCGGGAAGGGGCTAGGGGCTGTGAGTGGGTGGAGGCCCACCCCCCAGGAGAGCGAGAAGAGGCAGTGTGTTGGGGGCAGAACTCTGGTTCTGGAGTGTGGAGAGTTGGCTTCTAGTGCCAGATCTGCCTCTTCCAGCCGGGTGACTTTGAGCAAAAAATGAACTCTTTACCTCTGAGTTTATTTCCCCACTTGGTTTTAGCAGTCGCTAGGGTCCTCTGGGGCCCTGACATCCCGAGGTTGCCCTGGGTCAGGTGGTCGTCGTTGCAGATTCGTGAGCCCCTTCGCCCCCTCACACAGCAAACACAAAGCACACACCGTCCCAGCCCAAGGGTCACGCTGCGGTGATTTCGAGGAAAGACCTTTTTACAAGATTTGAAACAGGGTTTATAGCAGCTTCCAACTTGGAAGGGCCTTTGGGAATTCCCTTCAGATATCTTAGCCAGAAAGGGCAGAGGGCAGGTGAGATCCCAGACACGGGGGCCTCCGATAAAAGGCAGGGCCACCAGGTGTGACGTACAACCTTGTCCTGATACGGGGTTAGAATGCCCACACTGTTGCTAATGACGTGGAGCTGGAACCCTCCTCCCTGTCCAAACATGGCAAGTTGCTGAGAAATTTGGGTCGTAGGTGCTTCTGACTATCCTTCCTTTTTGTTGGACGGAATAAGAGACATTTCCTTGATGATTATTTCTAGAGTATTTTTCCCTAGGGGTCTGCCATTGATTGATTTCCAGGAGAGCAAATGTTGTGGATACCACCTTTATCTTTCTTAGACCTGCCTGAGATTCTGAGTGGGTTTTGAGATTTACTTGGTGTGGCCCCGTTCCTGCCTACCAATGAATGTGCTGTTACAGGCCAGGTCTCCCCTACTGGCCAGCCCAAGGATGTGGGCTACTGGTACCACAGCACCTAGTTCTTTATGAACAATTAGACATCTGGGCTTTCGATATGAAATCTCATGGTTAAAGTTGGCTTAGTTTTGTTCTAGCACATTGTGTGGGTGAACCAAACTCACCTGGGAGCCCGATTCAGCCCATATCCCCCCAGTTCTCAGCCTTGTTGAGTTAAATCCGTGGTGGAGAGGGAAGTTAAAGCTAAGTTAGCTTAATGGAAAATGGAAGGTGGATTGGGAGTAAATCTGAAGAAAGATGATTTTCAGTGATGAGTGTGTGACTTCATGTCACATTGCAGTGTTCTATGACTCAGGCCGGCCCTGTGTAGGATGGTGCCTTGAGCGCCCTGGGGCCGGGCCTGGTGTGCGTGGCCCCAGCCCTCTGCCTCGAGCTGCGCGTGCTGCAGGGAGCGCAGCGGGCACGGGCCTGCCTTGTCTGGCCCTCCCGCCATGCCTCTCGCAGGTGGGCTGGTCTTCAGGGGTCAGGAGAGCCTCACACCTGAGTGCATTGCTTAGCCCTTGTGACCCTGTGCATATTGGTCCAATTACTTTTCCCTTTTCAGAGCCATGGAACGTAACTTCATTATTTTTTTAAAGGAAAAAATGATCAAATAATGCATGTACACAGTTGTATAAAATTTAGATTATACAGAAAGATATAAAGAGGGAATATTATTCTTGGCTCTTTCCTCTCTTCCCCTCCCAGTTACAATATTTTAACAAGAAGAATACCTGACTACTCCATGTGACTTCAGAAAAATCCTCTTACCTCTCTAAACCCAAGTGTTCTTACATGCTATGGGATGTAACTAAAACTCCAGCGTATATCATCATTATCATTATTATTTATTTTTTAAATTATATTTTATTGATTATGTTATTATAGTTGTCCTGATTTTTCACCCTTTTGCCCCCTCCACCCAGTGACACCCCCCCGCCACTCCCTCAGGCAATCCCCCCACCATTGTCCATGGGCCATGTGTATCAGTTCTTTGGCTACTGCACTTCCTATACTGTACTTTACATCCCCATGGCTGTTCTGGGACTACCTATTTGTACTTCTCAATCCCCTCACCTCTTCACCCCTTCCCCCACACCCCCTCCCATTTGGCAACCATCAGTGTGCTCTCTGTTTAACTCCTTGGTTGTCGGACTTCCATGCAGTTCAATTTTTTGCCAGTTTTGGTTAGTTTTTTAAAATATATTTTATTGATTATGCTATTACAGTTGTCCTTTTATCCCCCCTTCATTCCCCTCCATCCTGAACACCCTTTCCCACCACATTCCCCCACTTTAGTTCATGTCCATGTGTCATAAGTTCTTTAGCTTCTACATTTCCCCTACCATTCTTACCCTCCCCCCGTCTATTTTCTACCTACCATCCATGTTTCTTATTCTTTGTACCTTTCCCCCCACTCTTCTCCCACTCCCCTGCTGCTAACCCTCCATGTGATCTCCATGCCAGTTTTGGTTAGTTTTGTTTTTAAATTTGTTGTTGTCCTTCTTTTGGTTGTGTGAGGAGGTGAAATGTATCTACCTATGCCTCCATCTTGGCCGGAAGTCCTATTATTATTATTACTATTTTTGTTGGTGTGGATTAAGTGAGGTGATCTGAGAAGGGGTGCTCATAAACCCCTTTTTTTTTGAATGTTCAGGATTTCTTTGACAATCCCCTTAGCAATTATCTCATGATTCATGTTTGATAAGTGTACATGTTTAATTGCATTGAGAAAATAAAAATAGTAAAGATGAGCAGTAAGTACTGTTTTCATCTTGAAGTTTTGCGCTGCCCCTTTTCCTCCCACGGGAAAACTTAAAATTGCTTTTTGCACCCTCTCATCCCCCGGACTCAGGAAGACCTCTGAGGAGTGCCTCCCAGTCAGAGGGGAGGAAATTTTTCTCTTAATTAGAAAAGGACAAGGAATCTTGATCGCATGTTCTTTGGAGCCAGTGATAGAGATGATAGCATAAGAAGTTCTGGACATTCAAATGTAAAACAAATTAACTTGTAGGAATGTTTGATTTTTATCTGGACAGATGTTTTGCTTTCTATGGAGCTGGTGAGGAATAAGATTGGAACAGGATTCTGTGAGGGTTTTGTTTTTGTTTTGGGCTTATATTAGTTGGGATTAGCCTTAGCTGTATATAACACACAGACACACACAGACACACAGACACACACACACACACACAAATAGCCTCAGATTAATAGTAATTTAACAGAGGCTTAAATGATATAAAGTTTTATTTCACACTGACATAAAAATAATTTAGAGGCAGTAGTCCAGGTCTCTTAGGATCCCAGGATGTCATCTGGGATGTACAGCTTTCCATCTTCCTGAGTGTGGCTTCCCCCCTCTAGGGGTCGCCTTCCAGTCTAGGGTGTTCCTGGAACTCCGGTTCCCATGTCTGGGCTGTATGCTGGCAGAAGGAAGAAAGGCAAGGCCAAAAAACAGGGCACTTCTCTGCTGAATCAGCTCTCTTTAAGTCTTTTCTGGGAGTTCCAGGGAACACTTCTGCTTACATCTCCTGGGTCCTCACTTAGTCACAAGCACACACCCAGCTGCAAGGGAGGCTGGGAGATGTAGCCTCAGTGTTGGGTGCAATACACAAAGTTCAAACCAAGGGTCTTGTCCTAAGGAGGAAGGGGAGACTGGTCGGTACAGATGTGGGCAGCAAGCTGTGTTTTAAAGGACTTTAATGGGCTGTGGACATTTGGACACTGACCTCCTTCCTGTTCCTCTGCTTGCCTCTAACCAGAGAACCACCTACTTGTTCTGCACAGTGGCCATTGTCTGTCAGAGTCTTGGTGTACAGAGTCTTAGCCTGATATTTCTGTTTATAAATGGTGAAATGAGCATGCAGGAAGCCTGTAAAAGTGGCGGTGTTGAAAATAAGCGAACAAAGGGGCAGAAGGTAAATTGTACTGAATTGTACCCTGGTGTCAGAAGACCTGGGCCAACTCTGGTCTTCCTCTGGGGACTCAGTCAACGCTGTTACCTCTCTGAGCTTTCCACATCCGTGAGATGGGGAGGAGCGCCGCTCTACCGGGCTGCCAGCTTGAGCCTGCGGAAGCCTCCAGGGGACTCTAAAGCATGATGCAGATAATTAATATCCTGCTTGGCCCAGGTGCTTCCAGAAGGCATGTGGGAGGCACCCATGGTATGGAAAGTGCCGTGGGGTCAAGGAACACAGGGTCAAGTCCAGCCTGAGTCTGGCTCACCATGCTGATGGGGCGGGTCTGACTCTGGCTCTGACCCTTTCAGCTCTGTGCACACACATCCAGCCTGGAGGGAATGCAGGATTGGAAACACTCGTCTGGTCTCTCTTGTTGGTGTCCTTTGGTGTCCTCGTACCCCTCGTAACGTGGTTCCCCTGCCATGGGAGCATGGTTCCAGGCATTAAAGAGGCAAAGGTTGTGTGCAGTGGGGCTCCTAAGTGCCAGCTGCTAGCCCATTACCTTCCCTGCTCCAGGGCTGGCGCTCCAGGGCACAGTGCCTACACTGGCACATTTTGAGGGCTATTATGGCCAATCCTGCCCTCTCTCCCTGTTGACATTAGAACCTAGCCCCATGTTAGAGGCAGTGTCCTTGAGACTGCACCGTAGGTTGTCATGGGGACGAGCGTTCAGCTGGGTGCCTGGCGCTCAGTCAGGGCTCAATGAGTGACCGCTGCGGTGTCCTGCTGGTCAGATCAGGCCAGGGGGCAGAGAGTGACTCAGTGCCCCCGCATCTCGTCCTGCCTCCTGCCGGGGTGTTCCTCCTGGCCTGGTTCCTTTTTTTGTGAAATTCTCATCCCTCAGCTCTGGACTTTCATGTGCCATCAGTTTCAAAACATTATGAACTAAAATATGGAGCGGAAGGGAGAAAAGAGACGCTGAGTGGCCCAATTTGACTCTGACGGCTGAGCTCCAAGTGCTCCTTCCAAACTTTCTTCTTAGTTTGACCCCAGATGTGATTTTGTATTTGACCCTCTCCTCGTCTACTTTGGCCTCTAATTAATGAACCAATTAACGGATTCTTGCAGCACACACAAGTTATTCAATACCTTCTCTGTGCCAAACACTGTTATGTGCTGGGGGTATTGATGTAACCGAAACAGACCAAGTCCCCAGTCTCATGGAGCTTGCATTTGGTGAGAAGACGGGTAGACTTCAGGGATGTGAAAAGAAGCGAAATGGGACAAGGGCGCCCAGTGGGATGGTGGACAGGGAAAGCCTCTCCAAGGGGGCATAGGAAATGGCAGGTACAAATGCCCGGAGGCAGGACCGATTGGCTTGTTTGTGGAAGAGCTGGGTGGGGAGTGAAGTGAACCGGGGGTGGGGCGAGGATTTTGGACTTCTGAGCTTGAGATGCCTGTTAGACCTCTGCGTGGAGATGTTGAGCAGACTGTTGAAACAGGAGCCTGGAGCTCAGAGAAGACATTGAAGCTGGGAAGATAAGTTTGAGAGGCACCAGCTGCGTGAAGCCCTGGGACTGGATGAGGTCACCATCACGGTAGGTTGCTGGTGCTGGCCAGGCGGGGCACCTGTCCTGTCTCGGCAGCAGTTCAAGGGGTACGACTGCCTGTCCGCCTCATTGGCCTTGGATTGCATCTGGGCGGAGTGACCAAGGACCAGTGACCGGTGCAGAAATCCCTCAGAGTGAGGAGACAGGGAGCGGCGGAGAAGAAGATAGTCCCTGGTGGCCACGTGGGTGAGATCTGGCCTTGGCAGCTGTGTGGTGGGCAGGGCTGCTGGTGGTGACCCTGTTCGGGGTGTCCTGCAGGTACAGACCATTTGGCCCGCACTAGCCACCTGAGGAGTATTCCTCAGATGCTTCGCTTACTGAAAGGCTTCTCTCCAAGTAACTCAGGGCATGTGAGCAGCAGGGACTGGGGGACTTCTGAGTCTGAACTCCAGGGTGGTGTCACTGTTAACAGTCACCGAGTATAGCCCTTCTCCCTTCGTCAGAAAGCAGCCTATAAACTTGGCCCCGTTCTCCCTTCTCCTCTCCTTCTGCCCATCTGGGCCTGGTGCTGGAGGTTGGCTTGGCCCTTGCCGCTGGCCATCCCTTCAAGATGACACGTGAGAAGGATGTGCTCTTTTGGGAAGAACTTGGCTGGATAGGCGAAGACTTGAGCTAGAAAAAGAACAAATGGTCATTCATTGGGTGCTTCCCATGAACCAGGGCTTTCTTTTTTTTTTTCCTCCTTTCTTAAATGAAACCTTTAGGAAAGGAAGATTCCCAGGCATCACTTAGAATTTAAGCCCCAATTTTACATCATAGGATTGTTTTTGGTGGATGTCAATTAAAGGCTTAAGTGACTAATAAGTGAATATAAAAACAATATAGACATTAGTAGCTGTTTCTGTTGTTGCATTAAAGGACACCCCTGTTCCCCACTTCCCTATTGATTCAACTTATTTTTATTTATATAACAAATCCTTAGAATAGTACCTGGTGTGTATGTGTGTGTATACTGTGGAAATGCTCTGCACATATTAGCTCATCTAATCTTCATAGCAGCCCTAGGAAGAGTGAGGTGCTATTATTTTGTCCATCTTACAGATGAGGAACTAGGCTCAGATGTTGAATAAGGTCACCCAACTAGCAATTGGCAGATCTGGGATTTGAACCGGGGGAGCCTGGCTCCAGGGTCCAGGCTCCTAAGCATTGCACTCCAAAGCCTATTGGTTTTCTTACAAATCTTCACTGAAGAATAATGACGATGGCCGTATCAGCGTTGTCGCTCTTCGTATGCTGTGTATCGTGTTGCGTATTTCAGATGCAGGAGAGCATCTTCAACCCTGCTCGGTATTCAAAACCCATTTTTCAGAGGAAGGAATGAAGCAGTTAGCTAACTGCTCCAAGTCTGAGACTAAGGAGTGGAGGCAGGATTCAGACCCTGGTCCATCTGGCTTCCCAGTCCTGCTGTTTTCTCAGCTCAGTGACTGTCCTACAAGTGGCTGTAACGCTCTCTTGCCCTGGTGACTTTCGGCACCTGGTTACCTGCTTTCAGCCTCGTGTTTTGGTCCACAGCACTGGTTGGGCCACAGGATGGGGTGGTGACCCCTGTTTCTCCAAGCCTGAATCTCAGCAGAGGCCAGCAAAGTCGGAGCCTGCCTTTGAAAGCCAGCAATCCAGCCGTGCCCCTCCACATCCCTTAATAATACTCTGTTTTATTAAGCCCGGGGTTTTCCTAAAGAATTTCCCAATTCACAGATCTCCTTTCCCTGTGGGAAGAGATTAGGCCAGTACAGACACACAGCAGCGCGCGAGCGTCTCGTTTCTGGTTAGCATCAGGACCGGCAGTCTCTGGTGAAGTGCCCGGGCCTGATGAACCCCCGGGAAGGGTGGGGACCATCTGTGCTGTCCTCTAAAGGAAACTGTGGTTTCTTTCCTTTTTTTCCCTCTTTTTCTTTTTTAGTTTATGGGAAAGGGAGACTTGGGTCTCAATTGAGTCTTTGTGGTGCTGCATTACAGAGAGTCACAGAACATGTTCTATGTAAATGACTATGTGTCCTGATTGGAGCCTCAATAGGCGCCATTGTGTCATATTGCTATTATTGGCGATTGCAGGATACTAAATGATATTCTCATCAGGCTGAAGAAGTTCAGTGTTAGCAGTGAAGCTCGGGGTTAATTATACCGCTCTGAATTAGAGCATAGAATTAAGTTGTAGGGAGGGCAGGGCTCCTGCCTTCTCCCCCTCTGTCTCTCCAGGGTTGTGGCCGGGGGTTTGATCGGAGTATTGTTTAACCCATGTTCTAAATTTGTACTTACTGGCATTTTGCTCTGTATGAGTTACTATCCCTTTTGGTGTTGGGAAACACAGGACCGATTTACAGAACAGTTGGAGAGGGGGAGAAATGGTCAACTTAATAGTGCATTCTTCTTCATCAATAGCTGGGGGAAAAAATAGCGTGAAGATTGAAGTCTTAGGGGAGTGCTGGACTCTAGAGAGGGCCCTTTAATTTAGCTCTTGTCTCTCCTGCCTTTGAACGGATCGGCGGCTCTGATCCTGACTCACCTCTTTGAAGACATGACACACTGACCTACATCTCGCTGAAGCAGATAGAAGAGTCTATCTCTGTTCTGCTCCTTCTTGGTGTTTCTGACACAACCTCCAAGGGAATCTGTCTGAGGGCTGAGGCAGGCCCTCTCCGGTTTCATGCCCTTGACTTTGCTGCCGTGTTTTAATGGCAGAGCTCAGCTCTTTCTGAGTCCTTCCTGATTGTAAACTTCCTGCATTCCTTTCACTCGTTTCTTTTGTCTATAAATTTCATGTCGTGTCACTCGTATTAGGTCTAAAGCCACGTTACCTCCTCTTTATGGTTACGTGGGCCATGAGTATAAATATTGTAAAAAAAAAAATCCTTGAAAAAGTGAGCCCTGGCTGGTGCGACTTGGTTGGAGCATCGCCCAGTGCCCTGAAAGGTGAAAGGTTGCTGGTTCGATTCCTGGTGAGGGCACGTACCTAGGCTGCAAGTTTGATCCCCAGTCAGGTACATGTGAGAGGCAACCGATTGGTGTTTCTCTCTCTTTCTCTCTCCCCCTCCCCACTTCCTCTCTAAAAACGATGAAAAAATGTCCTCGGTTGAGGATTAAAAATAAAATCTTTGAAAGTAATCTTTAGTGGTGGCCTTGTAGTTTATCATGTATACATATCATGACTTATTTAACCACTTCACCGTTTTTGGTTAAATCTTGTCTTTGTTTTTCTTTTGCTGTTGTAAGTCACATCCTATTGGCAATTAGCCTAGGACAGATTCTTAGAAATGAGTTTACTGAGAGTGCGCTGAAAAGCAGAGAAAGAGTTTGAACTCTGACCTGTCTGCCTTCAAGCCCAGGGTCCCTTCCACTGTTACTGGTTCCCCGCCCTCTGCCTGCCAGACCCTGGAGCCCTCCCAGAGAAACCGGGCACTGCTCTCCCCTGCGTGGGCCGGGGGGCGTTGGCTCTGGAAATCTTTTCTTCGTCTTATTTTTTGAAATTTGACAGTGGCGAACCGTCCTCTGGAGCAGCACCGGTGAGCCAGCTCTTGTCACAGAGTCGCCTCCTTGACCTGGTGTAGTTCAGGTTGTCATGTGCAGCACATGCAAATGTCACGTGTTTAAAAATCCCACGTCGTTACACAAACTGCATTTGAAAGAGTAAAATACGGTTTGGAGACCATGCCCAGCGTAGTAATTCCGTCTGCCCACCTCAGACCTCGGGCGGGGGCCAGTGCCTCCCAGCTCCTGCTTGGAAACATCAGTTACCAGTTGGGGTCAGGGTAAGAAGGCATTTTCTGTATTTATATTTATGTAACATGGAGTGTCTGAAGCAGAGTCCTGAGGACACAGCAGCCTTTTCCAAACTGTATTCTACCAGAACCAGGAGGGAATAGGAGGGGTAAAGGGCTGTTTGGTGAACATGCAGGAGAAAAGCTCCCTTCTATGGAGATTCCCGAGGCCCTTAAAACTCCTGAAGGCTCAGAGATGCTCTGGGGTCAGGAAACCTGTGTGGCTGGGAAGCCAGTTGTCCCAAAGGACACCTGTTGGTGGCCTGTGGAGTAAGCAGCACATGCCACAATGCCGAGCTAAGGGTGGGAGTCCCAATTCCCAGCTTTTAAGCCCTATGTGACAGGACCATGCCTGCCATCCCCGTTTGTTTTCCGTCCTTTCTGGCCTCTGAGTCATTACCATCGTCTGCCTGGATCGCCCTTTCCCTTGTTTCCATGTGGCTGAATCCAACCCGTTTTGCACGGCTCAGTTTAGATCCTTTATCCTGACTCATAATTCTGTAAGACTGGCCTCTTGCCCTCCTGTTCCCTTAAGCTGCTCTCTGAACCTGCTGTAGGTGCAGTTTCCTAGGTGATGATATTGCCATTTGTCTATGTGTCTTCTGATGAACCCATGTCCTCGAAGACAGGATGGGCCGTCACATTGCCTTGCATGCAGTAAGTGTTCAGTAAGAGCTTGTTGAATGGATGTTCACAGCCTCAGTTAGTAACTTCAGGGGAGGGAAGGCCTGGCCGCAGCAGTGATGGTCAGCTTGTACACCAGCCTCAAAAACACCTCACTGCACGAGACGCGGAATCTGCCTTTTCCTCCATCCAGCCACCATCCAGCATCGCTGGGGAGAACAGCTTTGCTGCTGCTTAGTCCGATCAGTTATGTGAAGGTTTCATCTGTAAGACTACCCATGCTAGCCTTCTCTCTTGTGTGTACTTACTGTGTGCTAACTGCTTTGTGGCCATTATCTCTTTAATCCTCTCAGGGAGTCAGCTTTTGTGGGTCAGGCAGTGTCAAAAACTGTGGCCCGGTGAGGTTAAAAATGGCTCAAGCAAGGTGGTGTAGGACACGGCAGGGCTGGGAATGGCCTCAGGTCCGACCCCAGAGCCGGCACACTGCAGGGCTGTGCGGCCTTTCGCCAGAGGCTACAAACTCTGTGGGGTGTGTACGCGACTTGCCGATTTATTGAATTGGTCCTGGAAACCTGTCGCCCTTTCCTGCCTTCTTTCTCTTTCTGAATTACACCTTTCAACTGCATTTCTTTTTCTCTCCTGGGCATGGTATCCGTGGGTTTAAATGTGGCTAATTTACCCAGCTGTGCACGTTCTCCTAATTCTGCCTTTTCTCTTACCCCTCTCGTATTTGAAGTTTTATCGGGAAACTGGCTCTTTGGAGGCTGAAGGGCTCCCAGTGTCAAGTTCGACATTAACAGTTAGGTGTTTTTGTGGGTCCGCCTTTTCCCCTTTCTTGGTATCACCGACACATCCTGTCCCTGAGCCTTTCCAAGTTACGAGTCTCAGATCTGTTTTCTTTGGAGATAAATTGCTGGTGGGTATTGCTTCTTATGGAAGTTTCCAGAGAGCACAGGCTTTGCCAAACTGCACAGCACCAGGGACTCTATCACGAAACCCCCAAGGTGCTGTGTGTGCACGCCCAGGGAGACGTAAACATTTACGGGGAATGAAAGACATTCTTTCCCCAGAGCCAAAATTTGGATAGTCTCTTTACATATACAACTTTGACAGTGGTTCCACATGTTTTGTTCATCTTTATTTTTCCCAGCCTCCACAAGTGAATTAATTAAAAGTTATTTTTCAAGTTCAGTGGACAGGCAGTCGTACAGCATCGTGAGTAGCCACAGATTTATTTCCCATACCGCTACCATCAACAGGAGAGATGTTTCCAAAATGTAGGTCTGATAACGTCATTGCACTGCTGAAAATCCGTCTTCAGCCCCTGGACGCCTCGGGGTGATTGGACGTTGGCCGCTCACCTTTTCAGCACTTCTGTCCTTCACCTGTGTTTGCTGAAGCCGAGGCGAGCGCCACGTGCCTTCGTGTGTATGGTTTTCTCTCCCTTCCCTGGGTGGCTGCCCCTTGCTGCCGGTCAGTCTTCTCCTCCACCTGGCTGGTTCCTGTTGGCCGCTTCTGGAAGTCCGTGCCGGGTCCGATCCACCACACATCCCTCCTGCTCTTGCCTCGCTCAGCTCGCTGTGTTTCGTGCCCTTTCTCTGTTTCTCCCTTGACTAGACCATTCACATCTTGCTGTCTTTTTTTTTAATCTTCACCCGAGGATATGTTTTTATTGATTCTTAGAGGGAGGGGGAGAGAGGGAAACATCCATCGGTTGCCTCCTGCATGCGCCCCGACCGCGTGCGGGTCGATCCCACACGTGGGCACGTGCCCTGACCGGGAGCCATCCCACGGGGCGCACAGGATGGTGCTCTGACAACTGAGCCGCCAGCCGGGGCACAGGCTGCGTCTTCAGTGCCTCCCAGCTCAGAGCCTGGAATGCAGGAGGAACTCAGTGACTGATTGTGAATGAAGGCTGAGTCACGTGTTTACTTCCTGTGAAAATGCAGAGGTAGAAATGCAAGCGTTTCTTCTGAGCACTTCTTGTTCCTCCGGCCTTCCCAGGTTTGCATAATAATGATCACACAGGCTACCCTGTATCCAGTGCCTACTATGTGCATTCCGTGTGCTTTGTAGAGTTTATTGTCCTCGTAGGACTCCCCTGTACACACTAGTGCTATTACTAACTCCATCCCCAAAGGGAAGACACTAGGGCTCCGTTTCTCTCTGCTTTTCAGGTGAGAAGTCTTTGCTCCAGAATAAAGCAGGGCTTCTGAGCACTTCCAGATACTTTCTGGATTTACAGCTGCAAGGCCTCACCCCTGAGACTCAGGGAAATATTGTGATAACATTTCAAACAGAATTTTAGGTAGTGGCCCCGATTGGTGGCCAGTTGCTAAACTCCTGAGTGGGGGGAGAGAGAGAGAGAGCATAGTATTTGCTTCTCAAGTAGTTTGCATTTATGTGAAGGCCAAGTTGGACTTCTTTATTGAATCAATAAAGATACTATCTCTGAATAATTCAGAATCTACTCTCTCTGGTGGACTGAGTTCACCTTTTGTGAGGGATGGCATGTTGCAGAGTGGGGGGATTGTGTAAAAGGGGTCTCTTCAGTGTCTTCTCGGTCATATGAGTTTTATTTGCCCAGTAGGACATGACTGAGGCTCTGAATAGTCAGAGAAAACATCTCTCTTATGTTTTCCTCATGAATAGAACACTCTGTGTCCTGAATTGTTGCTCCACGGAGGCCAGCACGTGGTGTATTTTCCTAATGTTTGCACCAATAGGCTTTTTCATTTTGGGGCAATTCAGGTAAAGATTTTCTGGTGGTGTTTCTGTATGGCAGGGAAAGTGTGTCTTCTCTCTTTCTTTCTGTCCCTGAGTTTGAAAGGGTATATTTTGAGTTACATGACTACTCATAGTATATTTACTAGAAATTCATGTTCTGCCAGTGATCAGAAATTTCTTCCTATCCTCCTTTCTCCCAAATCAAAACAGGACTGAGGACTGGAACCGGGGGGAGTTCAGAACCAGAGGACAGCAGTTCAGACATTGGAGACTGACGTTTAGAAGAGTAAATCAATGGCCCTGGGCTCGGAGTCTCTGTGTCCTTGGGGTGGGGGTGTGTGGGGGTGGGGGAGGGGAGGAGGAGATTGATTGATTGACTGATCGATTAGGAGGAGCTGTTGCACAGAGCGGCACAGGGCTTCCTGAAACATCAGACACGGAGACACATCATAAGAGAGCCATGCTTTCCAGGCGAGTCAGACTCAAGGTCTTGTAAAAGATTTTATTTGTGACTCTTGCGTGCAGCATCACCACTGCTAGATTGCCTTATGGGAAAGAACAAACCCCTACAGAGAGGGCCGTGACCTGTGAGGCCTCCTGGAACCTGGTACAAGTGCAGTCAAGGGTCCTCACCGCCTTTGATCAGCGCCCCCTCTTTGGGGTGGAACCTTCTCTTCCAGCCTGAGATTCACAGACAGGGTCACGTTTACTCTGAGGCCTTTTTCTTTTCCCTCAGGAATAGAACCATTCGCCTCAGACCAGAAAGACCGAGGCAGAGCCCTGGAGAGACCAGCCACTCTTGGCTGGAAGACTGTGGGATCCAAGGGTCGCCGAGGGAGTTCAGGACGAGCGGCAGTTTCTTGCTTGTCTTTAGAAAAAGTGCAGTGTTCGGTGGGCTAGAACGAGTACCACCTGTATGACGCTGTGGAAGGTCAAAGTGGAATAGGGAAGGAAATGACTGAATAATTTTTCCCCCTTTCTGGAGCACCCCCCTCCAAGAGGGATATTTCACAATTGACAAGGTCCAGTACATGGGCCCAGGGACGCGTGGGGCTGGGAGCTCTGCAGGGGCTCAGCCGTGGGTGACTGAAGCTGGTGTCCCCGGGTCTGCTCTGCCAGCACCGTGCTTAATCCTCGTAACCATCCTGTGGGGTGAGGAAGTAGACACCTGGGGAGCACCAGGACCCGGTATCTCACAGCTGCTGAGTGGCTTTCGAGCTGTGCTGGTGGGCAGGTGGGCCATAGTGCAGCCCCTCTCTACCCCCTGAAGCTTAATCCTTCACTGTTGCTTTGATGTTCTGGGAAGTTCCAGAAGCAGGAGGTCAGTTTGCTCAGAGGGCTCCCTGGTGCTGGGCTCATTTCCTCCTACTGGGGGGACGGCTGGAATCTGGGCTCACTTCCTCCTACGGGGGGGGGGGGGGGCCGGGCAGCCCTGTGGGAAAGGCGGAACCTGGGCAGCTAGGCTGTAGGGGGCATGGGCCCCGGCCCGCACTGCCTTCTCTGGGATGGGGAGGTCCGCACTTGTGCTTTTCACTTGTGTTTATTTTGAGGTGTATATGCTTCTTGCTTGGGTGAGGTCAAACTGGTTCCTTGCCCAGCTGGACGTGGGGTTGACTTCCTCGGTGGGTCCCAGCTGGGCGATGGGAAGTGTGATCTCTAGTGAGGGTCACTGTATGGTTGGGCAGATTCGCAGCTGCTCTGAGGTCAGGCCTGATGGCTGGTGGGCGCCTGAGGAGAACTACATCACCCAGGGACCAGGCCGGGGCTTGGATGGGGGCCCTGATTTCCAGCATGACTCTAAGGGATAAACCAGAGGCATGGACACATGGAACAGACGGGCAGATCTCAGAGGGGTGGGGAGTGGGGAGCATGGAAGACATTAGTCAGAGGACATATATGCATGTATGCATAGTCCCTGGTCACAGCCAACAATCCGGTGAAGGCTGGAGCGGGGACAGGGACTGGGTGGAGGAGGGCAAGGGCTGGGGAGAAATGGGGGACATCTATAACAGTGTCAACAATTAAAAAATTAAATTAATTAAAAAGTAAAATAAAATAGTCGTGGAAATGTACAGCATAGGGAGTACAGTCAGTAATATTGTAAGAACTATGTATGGTGAGTACTGGGCTTATGGGGGGACACCTTGTAAGGTATGTAAATGCCACAATGTTGTACAGCTGAACAGAATATAATGTGTCAACTATAATTGGAAAATAAATTAAAAAATAAATACAGTTAAGTAAGAAATAATAAAGTAAAAGTCACGAACAGAAACAAAGTATTAGCTTGCTAGTGAGTTGGGACAAAGGAATCACTCGTTTGCATAGCGGTTTCCTAAGCCTCCGCGGGATTTTGGTTTTCAGAGGATGCCGCTCAGGTGCGGAGGTCATGCCAGGTAGTTCTCTAACCTCATTTCATACACGAGAAAATGGTGGCTTGTGTAAGAGCATAAAGTGGTTGGGACTCAGCCATTGTCTCCAGTCTGGTAGTCCTTCCGCTACTGTCTCAAAATCGGGGTGAGCACAAGGCAAGTCAGCCCAGCAGCAACCAGAGCTATAGGGGAGGGAAGGGCCAGCCAGCCCGAGCAGTGACTGAAGGCAGCGTGGACGCCTTGGTGGCTGGGGCTGGTCTCGTTCACTGCTGCGACCCTGGTAGGTTCTCAGTGAGCAGTGCTGAGAACACGAGAGAATTTCTTAGGCATGGCAGATGATCGCTTTCACTAGGTTAGCCCCTTCCAGAATTTTCCCCTTCCCTTTGTGACCCCCTCTTCCTTCCTCCCTGGATAACATTTCTTCCCCTGAGAGCGGGGTGGTCTCTGAGCAGCACCTTTGAGACACACATCCCCCCACCCCCGAGATTCTGGGACTCGGGATTGTCCTCTCGGAGAACGAGAGAACTTTCAGGTTCCATCCACTAACTTGAGGTCTGGATTTGGCAGGTTGCTCCTGATGCAGACGGACCACTTTCTCCTGGAAGCCTGTCCTCGTAACCTCTCTATTTTGATAGCTGAGGAGAGAGGGTCCCAGAGAGGTCTGGGAGCTGCCTGGGGTCTCTTGGTGAGCAGCGGCCACAACAGGACTTTCCCTGCACTGTTCACTCCCGCCCCATGTCCCAGCAGGTGACCTTGGACATCTTTTGAGATTTGAGTTTCTCTGGTTTCTGTCACATGGGGCTGAGCAGGAGAACTCTTTAGTGTGGAATGATGGGGGGGGTGTCACTGTTAAGTCAAAACCTGGGATTGTTTGCCCAAGACCCTTGCAGCTCTCAGGATCTCCAGGGATTTTCCTAAGGAGGGTTTGGTTTTCTCCTCATCCCTCCCCTCTACCTCTCTTACCTCTCCGCACCCTGTGTTTTTAACTGCTCCTGGCTGCCTGGGAGAGACGGGTGGAGGAGCTGAGTGTGAGGGCAGCTTTTCAGACCGCCTTTGGGTTGGCGCGGCGGTTGTGGTCCAGCCTGCATGGCCTCGTGGTCTGAGCTCTGCAGGCCACGCCCTGCCAGCCCCCAGGGGCAAGGGGCTGGCCACCTGGCATGAGTGCGTTCGACACGTGTGCCTGTGAATGGAGCAGAAAGTGAAAATGCCACCTGCTTCTGTGCGTACAGTGCGTAACCGTTTCAAAGCCTACTTCCCTTTGTGATCTCACTCCAGCCTAACGATGGAGGATCGTCACGAGCACCTATGTGGAGGCCCTGCCCCGGGGCGCCATCCCATACTGTAGCTCATTTAATTTTCATAATCACTCCGGGAGATGTTTCTGTCTTAATGGAGAGGGAAATGGAGACTCAGAGCCCTTCGCTCAGGGTTGCTTTCATTCTTCTCTTCATTCAAGAGGTAGTTATGGAGCGCCTGCTGTGTACTCGGCCCTGCTGTAAACTCAGCCTTGCCGAATAAACTGACCAGGCCCCTCTTTTCCGAGGGCTGAGAGTTTGGGGATGGGAACCCCTTAGTAAGGTGTCTGATGGTGTTTGGTAGGAAGTGGTGAGCCAGGGATTGAGGGCTGGGGACACAGGGTTTACAGCCCACTTCCCCCAAATGCTTCGTACTATTGCTTGTTACCACCCTTCCCCCGTGTGTGCTTCCCCTCCCCCAATATGGATTACTAGCACAGTTTACATATGGGTAAACCTAGGCTCAGAGAGGTTGGGTAACTTGTCCAAGGTTGCACAGTAAAGGAGCTGGAATTTGAATGGATTCTAGGTTGAGTTCTATCATCCTATGCTGCCTACTTCTGAATGATGTGTTTTCATAAAAATAAAAAAGTAAGCAATTTGCAGAAGAAAAGGCAGTCATTCTGTTATCATGTTGGTGAGCCCTTTACTGCATTTAAAAAATTTAAAGTTGCTAATAAGTAAAGGTGACGCCTGTGTCTCCTCTTGTCATCCGGACTCAGGAGCGTGGGGCACGTAAAGACGGCTTGGCCACGTCTCACCCTCCTGTTCCAGTTAGGACTGGGGCAAAGGGTTCTCAGAGCCCTCACATCTGTTGCCCTCATTGACCCTTACTAACTTTTAAACCTGCTCACACTCTTGGAAAGCAGAAGTGTGGAAATTCCACGTCCAGCCACCAGTGACCTCTGACCACACGTGAGCTTGAGTGTGACAGGGGGTTGGGGAAGACGACGTGACCTCGGTGGTTCTCTTTAAAAACAGAAGTCCAACTGCACATGCAGGCCACACCCCTTTTGAGCTTCTGGGGGCCTCTGAACTTCCCAAGTTGGTTATGACTAACTGTATTTGGTTCTGGTTGTTAATGGCTTTCTTGGGGCATGTAGGGAGTGGGTATTTCAGGCTACCTGTTGGAGGTCACTGCACACTGCATTTTCAGCTGTGGTTGTTACCTGTTTATAGGACAAATGGAAGGGGGTGGTGGTTTAGGCCGCTGCTCTTTCCTCAGGGGTCTGTAGAAGTACCCCTGCCCTGGCTGGTGCGGCTCAGTGGATTGAGTGCTGGCCTGCGAACCAAAGGGTCCCCGGTTCAATTTGCAGTCAGGGCACATGCCTGGGTTGCAGGCCAGGTCCCCAGTAGGGGGCGTGTGAGAATCAACCACACACTGATATTTCTCTTCTTCTCTTTCTCCCTCCCTTCTTCTTTCTCTAAAAATAAATAAATAAATAAATAAATATATATATATATATATATATATATATATATATATATATATTTTAAGAAGAAGAACCCGGACTAATCTCTTTCTTTGCTAGTGTTTGCCCTCTGCCAGATGCTGAACCAGGAGCGGTCTGGCACCGGGGCTTTCTTCCTCCCTGCCTTTCCTCGGTAATTCATTGCCCTTGTCCTGTAAATCTTGGGGATATGGGTAACCCCAGGAAACTCTGCGCAGTTGTTGGTGTCTCTTCGCAGAGCATCCTGAGCTGCCCAGGCCGCAGCCCCCCAAGTGGCTCTGCCTGCTTCTGCAAGGTCGTGTCTCTGGCCCACACTTCCTCAGGCTGGCTGCTTCTCGGTCTGTCGCTCAGGGACAGCTGTTAGGGTCCAACACACATCTCTGTTGCTGGTTAGTCTCTCGTGCATCTTGGTTACAAAGTACAGTTCCACTCTGAATCCTTACTGCCATAACCTCACAGTGTTTTCACCAACATCTTGGGAGGTAGGTGTTTTTATGTTCCCATTTTACAGCTGAAGATGTGGAGGCTGGGACAGAGTCACCCACTGGCCAGGCTCACAGAGCCCGAGGTGGAGGGCTGGGCCTCCCCAGAGAGGTACGGCTCCACTTTGGAATCAACTGCCACTTACAGTCTTGAGGCAGGACTTTTATTTTAGGGCTCCCTCAGCGTTCCCCTCTTAAGCTTCCAAGTAATGATTGGGTCTCTTTGCCTTGGCACCATATCGGCACGGGGGCCAGGCCCTCCTGTGCACTTCGCCTGTGACAGCATCTTTGGCTCATCCCCACCAGATGCCAGCAGCACATGCCCCCTGGCTTTGCTCAGCTGTGACCCCCAGAAATGTCTCCAGACGTTGCCAAATGACCCCAGGGGGGTGGGGGGGGCAATGGCGACAAAATTGCACCCAACCAAGAACCGCTGCATTATGGCAGCTGTTTCAAGCCCTAAACCAGGAGGTATGGTGTGGAGATGGAGAAAGGTAGAGACCGTTTGAAGTGAGGGCTGCCCGAGAAAACCTGGACCTGCTGCTTTAACTGCAGCAGCGCCGCCCCCGGTGCTGGCAGCCGGACTCCGGGCTTCCCGAGGGGATCACCTTCCCTGTGAGATGCAAAGGACCCGGCAGCCCTCCCGGAGGCCCCGCTGTGGCGCCCCCTTAACACAGTGTGTCTCCACACGCTGGAAACTCGTGGGGAAAAACTGCCGTGTCAGACTTATTGGCCTTTTGTTGTTGAAAGCACTTTCTGTTGAGAACAAGCAGGTGAAAAGGAGAAGGGCCCCTCTGAGCCCGCTGGCACGTGGAGACTAGGTGGGGGGCAGAACCTTCCAGTTCTTTCTGGGAGGCGCCCGGTGAACCTGCTTTTCAGGTTTCCCAGCCTCCCAGTCACATGCTTTGAGAGACGCGAGTTTTGTGGTGTGTGTGCACAGGCCCGAGTCAGTTTGTTTTCACACACACGGCTGGGGAAGCCGTCACGTTTTGCTAACTGTGACTTGTTCCCCTTGCTGGATGGCTCCTGTTCGTTCGCACATTCCCATCTCCGAGTGCTCAGGTGCCTGCAGTGTGCCAGGCTGTCTTTGGAGCCTCTGAGCATTTATTTGGAGAGCCAATTAAACATTAGCACGCAGTTCGCCAAGATGCCTTGCAGTGAGAAAACCCAATTTATAAAACACTCAAATAGAACAGTAAAATTAGGAAATTTTCCCCCCAGATGATACAACCAGATTATAAATTCGTTTTTTTTTTGGGTTCTGTGAAACAGAGCTCCCTCTTTTTTAAATAGAATTTATTGGGGTGACATTGGTTAATAAAATTATATAGGTTTCAGGTAAACGATTCCATAATACACCATCTGCATATTGTACTGTGTGTTCACCACCCGAAGTCAAGTCTCCTTCCATCACCACTCACCCCCACCCCCCATACTCTCTTCTACCTCCCAGAGTTCCCACTTGTTATGTCATAAGTAGGGTTCAGTTTGCAACACCCCTTTACATGCACGTTCTCAGCAACACAAGTCCGAGCGGAGGAGTGGGGCGCCCCTTTCTAAGAGGCAACCTCTGGGGGGATGGTCCAGGGCTCCCCTGTTCAGTGCACCCTGTGAGTGCGGCTGGTTTTCAGGAAGTGGTTCTCTTGTCAATTGTGGTCACTCTGACAGAAGGGTTTTGCAAAAGTGCCTGGGGAACGTTTGTTTCTGTTTTCTTGCAGCAGTCGTAGAGCTCCTGCAGGGGTGACAGCTAAGTAACCGAACACCTTTCCTCTCACGGGATCTGTTATTTTTATTCCCAGGCCTTCACTCCCTCCTCCAGTCATACAGGTAATAATAATAGCTACCGTTCAGAGTCCCTGCTATTGTTCGTAGTGTTATTAACTGGGGGAGGAAGTTAAGTACCTGGCACAGGGTCGCAGAGCAGGCAGGTGAGTGCAGACCTGGGACTGTAAGCTGCACTGACCCCCCAGGCTTTCCCGCCGCCAGTGGACACTGCAGAGGGAGAACTGGGGAGCGGAAGGGAAGTATAAAGAAGAAACGAAAATCCCTTACTTCGCTAACCGGAGATCAACATTGGTAACATTTTACTCTATTTTCTTGTGACTTTTTCTCCAGAATACATATGTTACAAGACTGATCATATAGTTCTTAAAACTTGTTATCTTGTCTGTCTCAGTTAGTCTCTGATTGAGGGCACTTTCTCACGGTGATAATTGTTCTTTTACAGCCCCCTTTGTTAGCTGCACGACGTTCCAGTGTCCACTGCAGCACATTAGCCAGTCTGCTGTCCAGCACTGAGCTGTTTCTGATGTTTCAGGATTACAAAGCGCTGTCACTGCAGTGCTGTTCTGGTGCTAGGGGTGAGTGTGTGAGCATGGGTGTGAGTACTCACTGACTCACGGACTCTAGGCTGTGTGATGAGCCAGTGGGATCTGGGCCTGAGCTGCCAGGTTCTTATACTTGACTTCCAGGCTAAGCTGCTTGTGGTTTCCTTCCTTCCTTCCTTCCTTCCTTCCTTCCTTCCTTCCTTCCTTCCTTCCTTCCTTCCTTCTTTCCTTCCTCCCTCCCTCCCTCCCTCCCTTCCTTCTTTCCTTCCTCTCTTCTATTTCTTTTCTCTCTTTCTTCTT
>CM052543.1:9415907-9442999 GCA_028533065.1 Trachops cirrhosus | reverse complement strand
TTGTCTGGAGGGAGAGCCCTTCCTGCCGCCTGGGTTCTTGCCCGGCCGGGGGTGAGGGCTGGCCGAGCAGGGTCCCCGCCACTGTGGGAGAGACGGCTGAGAGCTACTTGAGGAGCATTTGGGGTTTGAGTCAGTTGTGTCTTTGAAAAAAATTTACCCATTTGGACTTGTCTGTGGAAGCAATTAGGGAGATCACAGGACCGTTTCTGATCCCGATTCTGTGCAGTGTCTATTCAGAGAAACAGAAAACAGTCAGCGGGAACAGGGGATTATTTGAGCACACACAGAGTCCCGTTGTCTCAGAGGCATGCCCTCAGACAATTTGCCTTGCAGTGGAGTTTAAGCCCATGAAAGGAAATAAAAAGTGTTTTATTAGATGGCAAAGAAAGATGGACTGGACTTATGAGACTGGGAGAATTTTAACTTTTTCTTTGTTAATGCAAACTTTGGAAGAGAGTGACTGCTTATATAATGCGATTTATTTGTACAATGCGGTAATTATTGTTAATAGTTAATAATTATCTTCAACTGGGTAGAATGCCTGTGTGTGTTGTATATCTTTTGTTCAAAGCTACGTAATTGTTACTTCTGAAGATCAGGGTACCTTAGGGATGCAGCCCGCTCCCATTTGTTAAGCGTCTATTTCGTACAAGACCTCATGGAAGTTCTTGCTTGCCATGACCACGGGGAGTCAGGTGGAGTATGCGGACGCTGAAGCTTCCAGAGGCTTGGTGGCTCACCCAGGGCCTTACCCCTAGTGGTGGAGTGCAGACTCAAACCCAGGCCTGGCATCTGCATCCATCCTTCTTCTGCACAATGCTGACTCATTTGCTGCAGATCTGGCTGGAACCTAGCGCAGCTCATTGCTGTTTGCAGAGTATGTTTATAACCCTCATGTCTCTTACGTATTGCATTTCATTTCCCGAAGGCACATAAGGAAAAGTAACGTGTTCTTCGAGCAGATGGTGTGGAGTGACAGAGCACTGGTCTTCTGACCTTGATGTGAAAACAGTTCCAGTTCTTGGTTAGGGAGGAAAATCACTCGCAGCCCAAATTCCTACATAGGCCGATGGGATTACTTTCTAAGACTTGTTGGACTGCCGGATTTGTGGAAGGGAGAACTGGAAGAAACTGCCAGAAATTTGCAATGCATCTGAGGGAAGTACTCCCTTTGGCCTGCCTTCCCACCAGATAGTCTGGTTTTAGCCCAGCTGGAACCCACGGGGCAAACTTAACCTGGAATCCAGAAGACCAGGGCTCTCCCCGTTGAAAGACCATTAAAGCATGTCTTCAGTTTATTCTGGGCTGAGTCTTCCTCAAACCAAACCAGCTCCCAGCTCACCCCCTGGAGCTGTCCAGGGCTTTCCTGGGAGCCTGTGGGTTGTGGCTGCTTCAGACCAGGGGGACTTCCTAGGCTGCGTCAACTTTTCTTGCTGACCCTTGAGAATATCTTAAGGCAGCAGTTCTCCAGCTTTGGAAGGGTGACTGAGTCACCTACAGGGCTGATCAAATGGCCCAATCTGGTTGAAGTAGGACGGGGCTGGGCCTTTGTATTTTGAACATGTTTTGCAGATGGCTCTGATAGCTACCAAGTGTGAGAACCACTTCCGTGGGCGTTCTTGCCGTTGCATTTTTTTTTCTCACACTCTTTTGACTTGCATGTTCTCCTTTGTTCTTTCCTGATGTCCAAGTCAAACCCAGTTCTCCTGTCCAGGCCTCGTCCCCACCCTCATCGTCTTAGTCTACCACACTGTGCAAGGTCTAGCCTTCCAGCTGCCAGCCAGTGCAGGCGCTGTGCTGGGTGTGAGTTACACAGTCCCCACCTTCAAGGAGTTTGCAGCCAGTGAAGACACAGTGACAGTAATGATCGGTAGGAGGAGGGGCCATGCTGAGCACAGCACACAGGGAAGCTCAGGCGGGAGCATGGAGTTTGGCGAAGCTGCTGGGCAAAGGAGGGAGGGGAATGGCTCTTGCTTTCCAGGTAGTAGGACCAGCACGAGCCAGAGTAGGGGAGGACAGCACAGATTATGCAGGGAATTTGCGGTATGTTGGTACATGGAAAAACGTGCCTGAAATGTGAGTTCTTCTTTTATGACTCACACTTTCCTTTGTAGCAGCATTGATTACATCTGTTGTGAGAAAAAAAAGTGTGCATGTTGAAAAGTTCAGAAGGAGATGCAAAGTGGTGACTATCACATGTTGAGAACCTCACCAAACTAAGTGGCTCCTAAAAGGAGAGAAAAACATTGGTTGTTTACTTCTTTGTCTCCCTTGCCAGTTGTTCAGCCACCCTCATGATCACGGGGCCTGACACATAGGTGCCGTCCCTGAAAACACGGGTCAGTGAAGGGGTGTCAGACCCAGGTGCTTGGGACAAATTACTTGACCTACTGGTCCTGTTTCCTCAACTCTAAGTTGATGATCCCTAAGATCTTTATCCTGCTTTGTGACTGACCGCATCTATCCTCATTGCTTGCCCTCGAGGCCCTGAAGTCCACACACACCTACTCAGCTTTACCCACTAACAGCCAGGCCAGATTCTCGTTCCTGGAGATCCAGTTCAACCCAACCCATCACTCAGTGCTGAGTGAGCACGTGGCAGGGTCGGCCGTGTGGTGGGCCAAGGTGGACACGAAGCGTGTGATTCGTCTTAGTCTGCAAGAAGCGGTTGGGCCGCAGGGGTGCAGGGCCCCAGAGCATGCTGCTCTGAGAACGCAGCTCTGTGGCCAGTGTGTTTTGACTGCTAGGCACCATCCTCTGTCACCAATGGACCCAGAGTGCGAGTTATTTTATCTCTCACGTGCCCTGCATTCATGAAGAAAAATTTTGATTCTTCCCATGTCTTATTAGCCGAAGACTTCCATTTGGAGACGCAGGCTAGCGTCAGAGATGCTGTGATTTTAAACTGAGTTGGCGGATATCTAGCCAAAAGCAAATAAACAGCAGCAATGGTGACGGTCATCTGCTCTTAAACGTGCGTTTCTGTGCCAGATGTGATTTCATTTAATTCGCTCACGTGCTCACGGAGGAGGCTGCCATACGCCTGTTTTCAGGTGAGAAGGTCGAACTTCAGCTTAGTGCTCAGGCTAGTGATGGTCGGAAACTGGACACGGAAGCGCAGGCTCAGGCGCTGACCGGCCGTTGGTCGGTGCCCGCGGCCCCGTCCGTGGTGAGTGTACCGTGCAGGGCCGTGGTCAGCCAACTACTGTCCTGCGGGCCACATCCAGCCGCTGCTTGTTTTTGGCTGGCCTGTGAGCTAAGGCTACTTTTATTTTCAATTTTTTACATTTCTAAGTGGTTGAAAAAAGATCAAGAGAAGAATATATTGTATGGCAGTTGAAAATGAATGCACTGTTAATGCTTATAAATAAAGTTTTATTGGGACACAGCCATGGTCATTGGTTTACGCGTTATCTGTGGCTGATTTCACATTCCATCAGCAGAGTTGTATGACCTGCCAAACCTAAAATATATGCTGTCTGGCCTTTTACGGAAACAATTTGCCAGCATCTGATTTAGAGTGTTCTTTAGGCTTTATGAGATGTTGAAAATCACCTGTCATCTCCTGGCGCTGTCTTCGCCCAGGCTCTGCTGAACCAGCTCTCCGTTACTCCGGTATTTTATGGCCCTGAGTCCTCTTTTCATGGCTTGGATATAAAATAAAAGTGTTTGCTTTGTGGCATCACTGGCTTGATAGTACCTGTGCCAGGTGATTTGCCAAGGTGACATTTTCTCAACAATCAGTCTCTTAGTGAGGACGATGGTAGAGCTTTTCTTTGGAACTTTTTTTTTTTTGGTGGTGGTTGTATCTAGGTGATTGTTAAAAGCTGAGTGGAGAACAGTTGAACTTTCTTGTGTCGTCTGGATATTTCAGGGATGCTCTTTTTCATTGGATGGGAATCTTGTGGGCAGAAAAATCTGTCAGACCTGGCCTGTCACACCACTTGTGACTTCTGTCACATGGGGAGGAGCGGGGTCTGGGTGCTGTGCTCCAGCTGCACTGGGCAGACTGGCTGGCAGTGTGGGGAGTGGGACCGAGGGTGGGTCTGCGGAGAGCCTCGCTGTCCTCGGGCTCATGCTGGGTGGCCTCAGTGCGGCTCTGGCCATGACAGGCAGGCAGCAGGCCACAAGAAGGCAGGTGTGAGGATTTCAGCCCAAGTCCTTGCTTCTGTGTTGGCATACACCTTCTGCTTCTGCTTTGTCGCAGTCTTGTTGCAAGGCAGCTCCCGCCTCCCTGCACTTCACCTCTCGGAGCCTCTCATCCCAGCTCCCACTGGTGGTGGTGATTGTAATAATAGCTATCGGTGGTGGTGCACTCTGTACGTTAAGTGCTTTGCATGGATTATGTCACCGAAGACTTGTCACAACCATCCTATGAGTGAATACTGTTCACACCTTACCTTACCTTTTTTTGTTATGAAAATTCTCAAACACAACCCCCCCACACTCATCTTACTTATCAATACTTATCAGTAGTCCCCCCCCCCACCCCCGTCCTGTAGGTGCTGTTATTATTGTTGCTGAAGGTGGGCGAGGAGCCTGTCAGATTCACACCTGGTAGGACTGGACTCTACAGCGTGTCCTAATATCTGTGCTCTCCTGCCTCGATGATGGATGTTTGCTGCTGTTTATGGAGCACCTACTATGTGCCGCTTAATCCCCCCATCAAAACTATAGACTAGATGGTAACTTACAGGTGGTAGGTCTCAAGAAGTGAGGTCATCAGCCCTGACTTCTTCCTAATGAGTGGTGAGGCCAGGATTCAAAGCCAGACCCGACTCGAGTCCTGCTGACGCTCTGCCCCCCATGCTCCCTGTCCTTTTCAAGTGTGCAGCGCTGTGGGGACCGTGCCTGTCTCTGTCTCCAAAGCCTTGGAAGAGCACAGGGTCACTTCAGGATGGTTCTGTGTGGGCGTGAAGAGCATCTGGGTCTGTTGAAATCACTGCTGGCCCTTGTGGTCTCTGAGACAGGATCCACCCTTGGCTTTTTGGCCAGAATCAGTAGATAGTGAGAGACTCCTCAGCTTTTTGTGGGCAGTGGGAGGCAGAGCTCGAAAAGCTGGGACCTGGGGCCCTCATGTTCCGTCTTCCTCTGGAAGGAAGTGGGGGAGGGCTGTGGGAGACCTGGGGGTTGGAAGGGCGGGGACCGTGCATCCTCCAGCTGGGCAGGGTGAGGATGGGGAGGGTTCCATGGAGAGCCGCCTGGAGCTCGGCAAGCGCTTACTGCAACTTGCCGTGTATAATTCGCACCCACAGTTCAGCACTGCCCATGTATAATATGTGTCCTTATTTTTCCCTTCAAAAATTTGGGCAAAAAAGTGCACATTACGCACAACAAAATACAGAAGTGGTGGTTATTAGCCATTTTTTATCATACTCTGAGGAGGATAGGCAATGTAGGAGGGAATTGGTGGGACTTATGGAGTGATTTTGTTATTCAAGTTCAAGAAGAGGAAGTAGAAATTCTTCCATCAGAGCATCAGAACTGTCTATCCTGTTTTTCACTCTTTTTGGGAGGCTGGGGATGGCATGGGGGGCAGGTCAGGGGATGAGCAGAGAATTTAGGGACAGGCAGAATGATGCATTCCACAGTCACATCACGTACACTGTTCACAGTGGACATTGGCCAGAGAGAAAGTTAGAAAGTAAACAATTTGTTAATAGTTGCAACCCACGGACTTTGATCGCTAGGTACTTCAGCCAGAGGGCAGCAGCTCGAGCGTCTTAGGAGGACTTGGCAACGCAAATAAATGGAATGGGCCGAATCATGAAGGGCCACGCCACCTCTCAGCCTTGCACACGCTCACTGTTTTGAGAGAGAACGTGAACAGTGAGGATGCTCTGTTGTCGGCTGCCACATGGTCTCGTCGCTGATGTGACAATACCAGGAGGGGTGGAGGACTCCTGGCACTTACCCGACCACCAGGGGGAGCCGACACTCAGACCCAATAATTGCTTGAATGTGGCCAGATGAGAAAGCCAGACCTCTTCATCTTTTTTTTTCCTCAAAAAGCTAAAAATCAGGATTTTTGAAATGCTCCAGTTTCCTAGTTTTTAAATACTTGCTCAAAAATTTAGGAAATACTGTGGCAAAACACCACATTTTACACCTTAATTATATAAAATTTTTATTCGCCAATTTTGTCTCAGAAAAGTCAAAAAAAACCACAATGGGGAAAAACAGGATAGTGCTCTAATGGAGGTGAATTAAAAAAGAAAACACTGGGTGAAATAAAACGTGTCATTGGGCTAGATTTGGACAAGGGTGCTCCAATGTAGGACCCCCGGATTTATTATACAAGGTGGGGAAAGGGCTCAGGCTGGGGCCTGGGCTGCCAACTCGGACCCTGTCTTGAGAGGAGTGACAGACCCGGTGGAGCGGGGAAGCAGGCACAGCTCAGTGCTGGGGGCTCTGAACCGTTCTGGGACTTCCTTCCCTCCTTCCCTCCTTCCTTCCTTCGGAAAGTCGAACCGTTTTCAGATTGTGTTCCTTACGTATGTCAAGGGGTTCCATCAATGTTCGCTTGGATTTTCATTAAAAACCTGCCTCTCCCTTTCAGTTTGGCTGTGTTTAAAACGGTATCGAGATTGTAAGGAAATGCTGGTCCAAATGTGTTGCGCCAACTTTTAATACACTGGAGAACACCAGTGTCTCAATGGTTACATATCGATTATATTCAAAGTAAGACTCAAGTTACTTGAAATCTAAAATACATACATAACGAAAAAACTTGCTTTTATCCAAGTATACGTCTACACGCATACACATTTGTACGTGTATAAGCATGTATGACATGTGGAAGTCTATACATACAGTTCTTCATGAGATTCATTTTGAAAAAAAAAAAGTTCTGCTAAAAATACCCATGGAAACTTCTGGCCTGGGATTCCAAGGTCATCCTCAGTTCTCCATCTCAAGTTCACATACATAGCCTCCCCAAAATAGCCTCTCTGGTTACTTTTTTTCTCTGTGTGTTTGGAAGAGTTCATCTTGTCTCCAAATGCCCCAAGAGGGAAAAGATGAGCCAGCTGGCAGTTTGCAGGGCGGTTGGTACTCATCGCTCCGATCGACCTGGGCCTTTGAGGACACAGAATTACGGATTGGCCCACCCTTCTCCCACAATTAATTCCTTTCGATGGATGGCAGCCTCCTGTGGAGAGTCATTTATTTGTCAACGAGGCAGAGTAAGCCCCATTGCTTTGCCCAATGTCTTGCGCTGTGGGTAGCTTGCCATGCTGCCCACTGGCCTTCCCGTCCCCTGGCCTTTGGGTGCCAGGGTGCAAATGGGTGCCAGGTGCTCTGGCCACCACGCAATGTCACAACTGCCTTCTGGGAAGTTTCCCCTCATGGCGTTTATTGTCAGGATTTCGGGGTCAGTGGGAGAGCCCACCCCATCTGCTGTTTTTGTGGTCAGTGGTTTACCTCTCAGGGGCCAGTTCACAGGGGCTGCTGGGTAATTTCACAAGGGAGATAAATGAGAGCGAGGAAGAATGACGGCCTTTCAGAATTGAAATCTGTGCGTGTTCCAAATCCCATAAAGTGCTACTTGATTTTAAAAATTGCTCGAAGCGGTTCACATTTTGGTTAATTACGTCAGTGGGTAAAAATAACTATTGTCATATGGTGTGTGGGCTTGGTTTTAGAAGGATAAAGATTCTATTGTTACCCATTGTGTTATTCAGTCACTTACTACCCATCCCTAAAAACGGAACATGTATGATAGAACTCCCAAAGTTTGTCGCTTGCTAAAATCTGTGAATTTAGCCTCACACTGCTCTGTTTGAGAGCAGTACAGAAGCCTTTTTAATTCGGTCAATTTAAATGGGTTGACAGAACCTGTCCCCAAGGCCCATGCCAGGTGAGGGTTTGTGACAGGCAGCCTTGAAATTGCCTTTGGGTTCCGTGGTCGAGGTTGAGACCTGTCCAGGGACGAACCAGGTTAGCGTTCAAGGTCAGGAGCTTCAGAGTCAGGCAGACCTGGGCTGGAATGTTAGACTTTACTAGTTGTAAAGTGACGGATCAGGAACTTAACTTTTCCGGGGCTTAGGTTCTTCATCTGTAAAATGGGGACAAACACAGGTCCTGCCTCCTGGGATTGTTGGGCTGAAATGAGATGATGGCATCTGTAGTGTGATGACTGGCCGATAGTTAGGGCTTAATATTATGACAGGTAGAACCAACATCATTAAATTCCCACAGTGGGTCACTCGTCAGGCGGCGTTTTCTACCATTCTTCTCCTGTATGTTGCCTTCAAGCCACCTGAGCCCCTCCCTCCCTGTCCCCCAAGCTCGCCAGCTCCTTGGGCACCCCCGCCTGTGCCGCTGGGTGGCTTCTGGCTGTCCGTCCACATTGCACGGCCAAGCTCTTCGCTGTGAGCTCTTGGCGACTCAGAAACACTGTAAGTGCCCTTGGTGCCTTTGACACCTACCCCAGGGCCTGGAGCAGTGCAGGGCTGCGGGGAGGGCACGAGGGGCATGGGCGGAAAGGGGCTCAGAGCCGGGAGAGCTGCTGGGCCCCACTGGAGCAGCTGCAGGTCCTCGGGGGGCAGCTTGGGAGGTTTGATGAGCAGGGAGAGAGCTGTTAGCCTGGGAATATGGCAACCTTGTCTTGTCTGCGCCTCAGGAGAACTCGATGTGGGGTCTGTATTGCATGCATCCTTCGGCTATTTTATAACTGATGGAACGGGTGGCTTGGTGAGGCCCTCAAGTCCCAGAGCCCACAGGTGTCAGGGGAAGTTGAACCTAGAGCTCTTGATCACTGTGTTGGGCTGTGCCTCCCAGAGTCACAGGCCCTCAGCGGTGGCGTGACTGAAATGAGCTCTGGGCTCTGGGTCTTCCCTGTGGCCCTGCCTACCCATCTCCACCTGTTGTGTCCAAGGGAGGGGCCTGACCTTTTCTACACCAGTGGGTGCCCTTGGCCTCCAGCTTCCCTTTGCAGCAGCCCAGCAGGAGCTCCCATCTGGGGATGGGGTAGAAGCAGCCCTTTAGCCTGTGTCCTTGTCCTTCCTCACTGCTGCTACCTCAGAATCCTTGTCATTTCTTACTGGTTTCCTTTACCCCACCCCTGCCTTGTACACAGACCCTTTTAAGCTCTGCCCGCTTATCCTGGTTGAGTGTGTCTGTCACTGTCACTGCCGGGATCCTGACAAACACTGGCATGTTTTAGAAAGTCTGGTCCAGCCCTTTCATTTATTTTTCACTGTGCATTGCAGGGAGAGACTGGAAGAGTGGCAGCCAGGTGTGTGGATGAAGGAGTAGGGCCTGGCTCTCACCTTGGCTGTTCGAAAAGGACCTTAGTTGAGGTTTTGGCCCTTTAGATTCCAAGTGAGGGATTACAGACGGAGTCCCAGCGATGCTCTGCCAAGACTGGAACAAAATACAGTGCAGCAGAGAGAACCCTCTCCTGGCACTTCTTTGCTTGGTGTGTGTACTGGGAACCTCAAAAAACGGAAACGGAAATGGCCTGAGTCTGTATCAGCCCTAGGATGAGGCCGATTCTGTTATTTAGGGCTGCAGGTTATGAGGAGTTGGTTTAAGGCAAGATAGCCATAGTCCAGAAGTGGGAAGTCCAGGTGTGTTGGGCAAGGAAGGGTGTTTAGGACATGGCCATGGAGTGTGCCCAGGAAGGAAGAAGGAGGAGTCAGAGGTTTTTCTGATGCTTAATGGGGCAGTCGCACAGGGACTCAGGGAGAGGGAAAGAGATTACGTGAGGGTCCATTCGGTTTGTATATAGGAGTAGTGTTTCTATGCGCAGGAATTGGGAGGAGTTAGAGTTTTGGGTAAATGCAGCTAGAGGGAGCCCTGTAACTAGGTGTTGCCTAGGAGGAGTCCAGTGTTCAGAGCGGACTGCTGATGGGACAGCTGTAGCCTTGGCCCAGTTGGGGTGGCACCGAGGGCAGCATTAGTAGTTTTGTGTTCTCTGGGACCTGGTTTTGGGGAGAGAGAGCTTTGGCTCATCAGCACAACTGAAGGAGGCTGTGCAGCAAGAACATGTGTATGGTGGGGTGGGGGGCGGCGCTGGGAACAGGCTGGAAGACTCAGCAGCACGGGTCAGCTCCTCAGGAGGGAGGAGGGAGAAGACTGCGCTGTGTAGTGTTGGGTATTCCTGGGCACAGTTAATACCCGGCCATCTGGTTGACCAGTGGGTTTCTCCTGTACCTGGGGTGTGCAGGTAACTGGAAGTCCTTGGCAGAACCGAGAAGCAGTTTCGTACTCTTTTCTCATAGGTCCGTGTCTTCCTGTTAAGTCAGGGAGCTTAATCTCTCTCTTTTACCTCAGTTGTCTGCCCCTTTTACCCAGTGACGGGGGACTGCGCCAGCCTTGGGTCCTCTGTGCTGGTGAGAAGGGAGGTGAACTGTGAGTACTCCACTCAGGTCCGGGCAGCGTCTCGGGAGGGAAGGGGTTGGGGAAGCTTGGCTAGAGTGGTTGAGGTCCAGGCATGCAGAGGTCAAGACCTGGGTTCTGGTTTTGGTGTTGCTTTACCAGCTGTCCATGGGCAAGTCACCTGCTGTCTCTGGGCCTCAGTGCCAACCTCTGTGCCTGAGCTGTTGCTCCATTATTTAAATACTTTAGTGAGTATGAGTCTCAGATTGCTCATTGGTTTTGTCCTGAGGGTCTGAGCCTGGATGTTGTCAGTGGTAAATGGAGGTGAGAGTACCTTGTGGAGTTTCTGTGAAGATTGAAAGGTGATGATGATAGCAATAGCAGCTTCATAGATCATTTAACGGCATCCTCACTGCAACAGTGTAGCTGCGATTATCATCCCTGTTTATAGATGTAGACCCTGAGGAACAGAGAGGTTAAACTACCTTGCCAAAGTCACACAGCCAGTAAATGGCGGCACTGAATAATCTCCTCCAGGTGGTCTGGCTCCAGATCCCACGCTCCTAACCATGATTCTGGGACCCTGTGCTCAGGCAAGGGATGTAGGAAGTCTTGCTCCGTGCCTGACACATCGTAGGAGCTTACTAAACTAGACTTCCCTCCTTTTTTGGTCTCAGAATGCATGTGGAAGTGGAGGTCCCATAGTGCTCTTGGTCAGGCTGCGCTGCCCAGGCCATGTTTTCTGATTCCCAGTGCAGGGTGGTTCATCCCCCTTCTCTGACCGTCCAAATCCACCTTTCAAAACCTCCCTGTTTATCACCTGCCTTGTCTCCCTCTACTCCCTCCACCTCCTCCTTCAGGAAGCTTCCTTTCCCTCTTCCCTCCCAGTGGCTGAGCTTGATTCTATACAGTCACCCACCTACTGTCTTTGTTTAAAAACTGAGGTGAAATTCACATACTATAAAATTAACATTTTAAAGTGTACAATTCAGTGGCATTTAGGACACTCACGAGGTTGTGCTAACACCCTTCTACCTAGTTGCAAACATTTTCGTTACTGCAAAGGAAGCCCAGCACCCATTGCAATCACTCCCTCTTCTTCCTTCTCCTATCCCCTGACAACTACTGGTCTGCTTTCTGTTCCTAGGGATTTCCCAGCTCTGGACACTTCATATGAATGGAATCACAAAGTGTGGGCCTCTGTGTCTGGCTTCTTTCATTCGGTGTGATGTTTTTAAGGTTCATCTACATTGTTGCACGTATCAGAACTGCATTCCTTTTTCTGACTGACCAGTGCTCCATTGCATGAATATGCCACGTTCTGTTTTTCCATTCATCCCTCGATGGACGATTAGGCGGTTTCCACCTTTGACTGTTGTGAACAGCGCTGCCCTGACACCCGCAGCCTTTCATGCGAGCAGGGCCCCCTGACTCAGTTTGGGTCCCAGGGCTGTGCCTTCGGGTGTTCCTGAGTCGTAGCTCCAGGAGGGCTCCTCTGCAGCCCTCTCATCCATGGGTCTGCCGACCACCTGGGGAGAGGGCTTGGAGCCTCCGGTGGAGAAGGGCAAGGACCCTGGAGCCGCTGTGCCCTGGCCTGGGCGTGGCTCTGCGTGCTTTGTCTGGTTCAGTTCCTGCGCAGAAGGACAGAGAGAGTGGAAAGTGCTGGTTTTGTCTCCGTGCGAAGCAGCTCTCGCAGCAGCTCTTTTCAGAGCTGCAGAGGCCTCCTGGGCCTGGGGCAGGTTTATAGAGCCCAGGAACTCTGTGACCGCAGGTCGTGTTCTCTGAGCCTCGGTGTCCTCATCTGTGAAAGGAGACGATAAGTCCCATTTTACTGATGCGCTGTGAGGACTCGATGCCATGGAGCCTGAGGGAGGCTCGCTTCTTCCACGACCAGGATTCAGAGCTGCCGGGTGAGGGACCATTAGGGGAGGGTGCAGGATAGCTACACTCAGAACGGTTTCGGTGGAATCTTTTAAAACAAAATAATTTTATTGATTTTGCTATTACAGTTGTCCCAATTTTAACACCCTTTGCACCCCTCCGCCCGGTACCCACTTTCCCTCCAACAACTCCCCACCTTAGTTCATGACTATGGGTCGTGCATATACGTTCTTTGGCTTTTCCATTTCCTATACTGTTATTAACCTCCCCCTGTCTATGTTTTAAAAGGTTTTATTTATTTTTAGAGAGAGGGGAAAAGAGGGAGAAAGAGAGGGAGAGAAACATCAATGTGTGGTTGCCTCTCACATGTACCCTACCGGGGACCTGGCCTGCAACCCAGGCATGTGCCCTGACTGGGAATTGAACCGGCAGTCCTTTGGTTCGCAGGCTAGTACTCAGTCCACTGAGCCATACCAGCCAGGTCTCCCCTGTCTATTCTGTACCTACCAATTATGCTTATTAATCCCTGCACCTTTCCCCCCATTCTGTCTCTCCCCGCTGATGACCCTCCAAATGTTTTCCATACCTATGACTCTGTTCCTGTTCTGGTTGTTTGCTTAGTTTGTTTTTTTAGATCCAGTTGTTAGTTGTGAATTTGTTGCCATGTTAATGTTCATAGTTTTGATCTTCTCTTTTTTCTTAAACGTTAAAGGGGCTTATTTAAGAAAGAGGAATCCTTTTTGATTAACCACCATAAGGGCCTTTTTAGGTCCTCTTAGAAGGGGAAGGAGCTGAGGTTATTTTGGTCATCATGTTTAGCTGTCACTTCTGGAAACTTGTCCCTAACTTCCTTTTTTTGCAGTGAACTTTGGTGCTTAGTGTATGAATCTGTGGAAATGGGTTTCTTTCTACTTCCTACCCGGGCACAACAAGGCTTTGAGCTAGTTTCAGAAAGATGAGCTTTGTGTTGATTGTATTCTTTTAAAAAGCATTTATGAAGTGTCCACCATGCCAGGCATCTTGAGGGGTGTTGTTTGCAAGGGTCTTTTTCTGTGTTTATTGGAAGAGTTTGGGGCCTGGATGATGTGAGCTTACATGCTGGTTTTACCTCTTACTGACCAGCCCCGTGACCCTGGATGGCAGATCATTGACCTTTTGCTTTCTTCTTATGTAAAAATGGGGGATATTGTGAAAATTAGTTGCCTTGCTTTGCTGTTGTTACTGTGTCAACTAGTGATCTTTTGGTTGCAAATAACAGACAACCCAACCAGGAGTCATTAAATAATAAGGGTGTTGCATGTCCCTAGTTGAGAGGTCTGGAGGTAGAAAGGGTCTAGGATTGGTTGAGTTAGCAGCTCAAGGAGCTAGATGTTTTCCTTTTTCTCCTCATCTGCCATCCTCAGCAGGTAGGTGATTTCTCTCCTCCTTGTCACACAATGGCTGCTGGTACTCCAGACATCACGGGCAGATCTGATGAGTCCAGCAAAGCAGGATGGTATGTCCTTCCCCAGGAGCCCCCTTGCAGACTTCACTTAGGTCCCCTTGTCCCACGTCTTAGTCTGAGGCCAGGATTGAAGTACTGATGCTTTATTTGAGAAACCAGGCGCACTGAGGTCAAGATGAGGGAAAACAAGGGAGAGTGAGGCCAAGAAAGATGGGGAGCTATGTGGTGCAGTGTTATCTTACTGGCCATTGTTTTACCATGAGCCTCAGAGAGCCACAGGTGGGTGTGTTCGAGTGGCACTGAGGGCCTTGTTTGGGGGTGTTGCCAGGAGAAACCATACTCAAATTTGTAAAAAAAAAAAAAACAAAACAAAAAACAAAACAAACAACCAAAACCACCCTGACTTTCCTTTCTGGACTTTCTGGAGGGTAGAGAGAAGAAAGGAGCACACTGACAATATTGTTTAAAATTACTTTTTAAACCTTCTCTAAATCCCAGTAAATTTCTCCAGCCACTCTGCAGTAGGAGGTATTGTAGCCAGTGATTAAGGACCCAGATGCTGGAGACAGACAGCCTGGATTCAAGTCCAGGCCCCGCAGCCCACGGGCCCACAGGGACCTGTGCCTACCTTTTAGGGCCCTTTGGAGGCTTGAGTGAGTTAATATCTGTAAGTGTAATACTTGGAGCAGTGCCAAGTATCAGCACTGTGCGTGTCGAGTATAGTGCGTGGAGAAGACAGAGTCCAAGCCGTGATTTTCATCTCCGGAAACTTGCCTCTCGCCCTGGTGGTGATTCTTACACTTACATCTTGAGAACGCAGAGCTCCTTGACACAGTCCAGGACAGTAAAGGACACAGATGGAAACGTGCGCCCTGCTGTGACCTCCCTCAGTGAACGGCACCCACCCCAGGGGCTCCCTCCATCTGTCCTGCTGCGGTTTGGGTCACCTGCCGCCCTCCCCCTCTCCCTCTACTGTGAGCTCCTGCTTTAGCTCCAGGCCAAGAGTGCTTGTTCAATGGCTTGTCAGGGCCTCCTACCCTGAATTACTTACTCGAGTGTCTTATTGCCTTACTTTTCTGTAAACAGTGGGAGGGCAGGCCCAGTGCTTGAGTGTTTTCCGGCAATATCTGGGGGGACTCCTGTGCATAGATGCGCATACAAGCAGAAACACTGCAAGGGCCTGGGGTGTGCCATCCTAGAGTCAGTCATTTTGGACAGATGAGCTTTCTGTTGGTTGTGTTATCAAGTGTCTGCCATGTTGGGTGGGTATCTTGTGGGGTTTTGTCCACAAAGGTTTAATGTTTTCCAAGTACTGCTCCCCACTCCCCCTAAATTGCTGCCCTGAGCTACTTGTCTAGTAACCAGCTCATTGTTTTTGTCCCTCTCTCCTGTGACCCATGCTGGACTGATGCACAGCATGGGTGGAGGGGCGGGGGCTGGAGGCCGGAAGAGGAGCTGGGAAAGGTTAGGCCTGAGATGATGAGGGTGTGCGTGTGGAGTGGGTGCTGGGGATGGAAGTTGGAGAGTGGGGGCGGGTAGGATAGGAGAATCAGCAGGATTCGCCCCCACTGTGGGGAGTGAGGAGAGAGAGGAGGAGTGCTGGGTTCCTTTAAGGGCTGGTACCTGGGCCCCTGAGAGACGAGGCAGGGAACAGGCCCTTCTTCCTGTCTCCCTAGCCCGAGGGGTGAGAATGGGTGTTGTCCTTGTCTTCTCCACTCAGTAGGTGCAAAGGGCGGGGTGAGAGGAGGGGATGCTGGGCTGGAGAATCAGGCTCCTGGACCCAGCAGGCCTTGGCCTTGCTGTGGAACCTTGGGGCTAGTCTTTTCCTGTCTTTGGACCTTAGGGATTGCCTCCCCTGCAAAACAAGAGGCCCATTCTTTCCTTCCGTGGCATTGATTGAGTGCCTACTGTGTGCACCATGCTTGGCACAGGGCACAGACGAGGCTTCTGTTCTGGTGGGGCGTAGACTTTAGTTGGAGGAGTCTGACAGCAACGGAGGTGAATGCCGAGGAGCAAGCACACCAGCGATGTGACGGAGAGTCAGGGGCACCGATTTCCACGGGTTGGTGGGAAAAGAACTCTGCAGAGGTGGCGCTTTAGGCCATGCCACGGGAAGGTCGGGGCGGAGTGTTTCGGAGAAGGCAGTTACCTCGTGAAGCTCTAAGGGGGAAACCAGTTTCGACGACATTGCTAAGGGCATGATGGGGCGAGGCGGTCCGAGGGGCCACCGGCTATGGCTCAGAGTTTGAATTTTATTCTAAGTGTGATGGGAGGCTGGAGGACAGTTTTTTCCCTTCCACTAACGTCCCTTTTGGTTATTTTTCTGTTCATAAGGACGAAGCTTTGAAAAATCCTGTTAACCATTAAAAGGCATACTTACTAAACAGTAGGACACACAACTTAGGCTTTTAAGCATGGGGAAATAATTTATGGATCCCCATGAATAGGTGAGGACCCCCCAGGGGCCCAAAGATGGCAGATGGAGGTGGTATCAACTAAACAGTCTTTAAGGTCCTTCTGTTTCAAGCATTCATTCTTCCCAAAGCTGCATGCCATGGGTTTAAAAAAAAAGGATTATTGCCACCTACTGGTAGAAGGAAGAAGGTGAATTTTTGCACAGTGAAAATCCCAAGGCCAGTGGGTCTCCTCTGCCCCACATCCGGCTTTCCCCTCTGCAGTCAAAACCTGGAAGTGGCTCTGGGGAAGGCTGACATGGTCCTGCCTTCCTGTCTTTCTGGCCAGAGAATTGGGACTTTGTTTCTGGGTCCTTCTGTCTCGATTCAAGATGCAGTGGCAGGAAGGAGTGTTGGAAGTGTCTTCGAGGACAAACTCTGGCAAGCCAACCGCCAGGCAGCCACCATACAGCCGAGGGAAGCCATTGTTTGTAACTGACCCACGGTCACACCAAGTTCCCGCACTGTGTCCCCACACCCTGACCTCGGCCTGCAGGCCTTTGCTTAATGGGTTTGTCAGCGCCCCTCCCCATTATTAAATTCTCCGCTGCTTTATTTCTGATTTGCATTTTCCGTGGCTGAGTGAATCTGCTGACTTCCGTTTTCTTTTTCTGTTACAGATTTTGTGCCAGAGTGACTGTAATGGTAAGTACCACTTCCCTCTCCACTCTTGTTCCCTACTGCCCCCTGATGGACACAGCAACATTAACAGCAATGTGAAAATCACAGAAAGTGCTCATTTGTGAGCACTTGCTTAGTTTCTCCAATTGTGCTTTAGATGTAGGGTGGGGGAGAAAACAGCTAGTGGAAAAAAAAAAGAATTCAATCAGTTGTACAACCTGGACAAATAAAATATTTACATTTTCTGTGATTTCTTTTCTTCCAACCTACATCCATGGGTGTTTAAAAAAAAACGTAGTCGCAATGATGTTGCAGTATGACTTACACTTATTTTATGTGCTGTGATCCCATAAGTATTTTCTTCGGTTGCTACGTTGCCCTGCAAATGGTGCACAAGGTTTGCATAACCTTTAGAGAACCAGACAGCTGCTTGTGTATCTTCCTTCCATGTGGAGGGCTGCATCCCACTTGCAAACTAGAGCTAGTCCATAGCAGTCCTCCCAGTCTACAGGAAAATGAGGAAAAGAAGGATATGAGAGTAACTTTTCAATGAAGCTAAATATATTCAGTTGAAAGTGCTGCAATGAGAATAGTAGTTGGCAGTTTTGTTTTTTTAATGGAAAAAATTGGTAGCTTTTATCTGTCCTCAAAATTTGGGAACTTTTTTTTTTCTGGGATTGGTAAAATCCCAAAGTCTGTGAACCATAGTGATGAAATAATTAGACTGCTCTCAGAGTGCCATGTAAGGGGGCGGATCTTGCTGAAACCTTCTCATAAAGAAATCTCAGTTAATAACAGTAACCATGCACAGTCTGTGCAAACAGTGGGAAGAATTCTGCAGTTGCCTCTTCTGCCTCCTTAACCAGTTTGGTCAATAAGCTGCTACCACGTGCAGACCTGAATCACTGGAGTGAGAGAAGGAAACGCCTGCCTGAAGAGGTGATATTTTAAAGCAAGAGATGGGGAGATGAGGAAACTAGTTTACATTTTACAAATTAGGATGAAAATGTGTTGTATAGCCAGTATATGGTGGAGGTGCCGTTTTTATTCGTTTGCATTTTGTGTTTTTTTCCTAAATTCTAGGCGCCGCCTGTAGCCCGGTTACAGTCGTGTCCACAACCGCTGAGACTCATCCTAGCGCGGCGCCACACTATTCAACGTCAGCTCTGCCTGATTTGAGCAGCAGCCAGAATCAAGGGAATATCTCGGTGAACGAGAAGAGCTCTGACTCCGTGTGGACAAGTGAGCAAGACTCTTCTTTGGGGATCATTTGTGGGGCTTAGAGAATGGAAATGTCTTCCTTTCGGCTGCGTGTCTGAGCTCACTTTATCTGAGCTTCCGCCGTGAAAAGCAGTTCCTTGCGTCACTCTTCTCTCCATCCCTGTTCCCGTTGCCTGGCCGGAGGGTACCCCGGCTCCTCTGCGAGCTGCTCGGGCCCTTGCTGGGCCTGGCCTGTGACCCGTCTACTGCCCCGAGCAGTCAGGAGCACAGGCGTGGAGTCAGCGATCCTGGCTGGCTTCCCGGCCCTGTCCGTTTCTAGCTCTGGGACCCTGGGCAAGTCACTAGGGCTCTTAGACCTCAGTGTCTTCCCCTGCATTAAAAATAACGGCAACAACTACACACACATTTTAAAAACAGTTTTATTTTTATTATTTTTTATTTTTCTCACTTTTATTTTTTCACATTTCCTTATTGTTGTTCGAGTGCAGTTGTCTCCATTTCCCCCACCACTCCCCCCACCCCAGCCATCCCCATAAAAACATATTTTCAAACATGCTTTATTTTCTGGCTGTTGAAACTTAAGCACCTGCTTTTCTTAAGCCTTCCCAGAATCCCTGTACGACACAGTAACACTGAGTTCTCAACATGTTTCTCCTTCGTAAAAATAGTGCCATAGCCTTCCGCACGCACTTGTCGTGAGGCATCAGTGAGCAAATGTATGTGCGTGCGGCACCTGGTACAGAGCCTGGAGCATGGCCCCACAGGGGGCTGCTGTCCTTGCCGCCTCCCCCACTGTGACTGCGGTTGTTGTCGTGTCAGCCCCCTCACCATCATCAGCATCGATCGTCACTGTCACTCCAGCGAGAACCTGCCACCCACGCTACTGTGACCCTGTTGCTCTCTCAGCAGGAAGCTCAAGTCAGGGTTTCCTGGCATGACGCCTCTTGAACTGTGGGCCACAAGACTCTTCCTTTTTTCCTTCTCTTGTTTCCTCTCGTGCCCCTTTTCGTGGACTCGTAAATGATTGCATCTCACGTACCAGTCAGGTGCCAGGTTAGGCACACTCTCCAAGCTGGCATTTGGGGGTCATGTGCATGCCCAGGTGGTGTTCCCGGCACCATCTCTTTCTCTTCTGGGGTCAGTCCCCAGGTCCTTGAGAAGAAGGGCCTGGCTGCTGTGCTTTCTCTTCTGTTGCTGGTTGGCCCTCCTCGGTCGGTCGTGAATGTGGTGAGGAAGCGTCCACTCTGCAGTCACGGTTACAGTTAATAGCCACAATCACGTGCGTGGATTTAATCCACAAGTCGACAGATGGTGAATGTGAGGTTCAGCGAGGTGAGAAGACTCTGAAGAAAATCACATGACTGATGACTAGCAGGACTGGACTCCAAGCCCCGATTTTAAATGTCCTTGTCCAGGGGCCATGTTTACCATGTCAGGGCGCCGTAATAATCGCCCTTTATGGTTAATGTAGTATGTCAGAGCCATCTGCAGAGGAACCCGAGGCTGAGAGGTGTGACGGGACCCATTCCAGGTCACACAGCTAAGGCGGGAGAGAGCAGGTCCTTCTGTCTGGGTCTGGATTCGAAGACCAGTTCCTTCCCCTATTATGTGATTCTGTCCCTGGTCATCTTCATGCCAGAAAATTATGGAGCTTCCTCCTGATTCCAGGGTTTGACAGAAAAGTGATCAGATGCGTCTGCGCCATGGAATGCCTCTCCGCACGTGGTTGTTTTCTGAGAATTGGTAGACAGGCTCACTTTGCATCTTTGGTCTCTGTTTGTGCCTGCCTCTGTAGAGATGGAAGCCTTCTTCAGGTCACGGCCAATACGGCCCGCCTCTGTCATTTTTGTCTCTGTTTTAAAGCCTTTTGTTTCACAAACACAGGTGTATACACATGTGTATGTGGCTAAATGTATTTGGTGGAGGGAATTGCAGGGGACAATATAAAAAGAAATGAAATTCTCTGACTGCAAAATTCACTTCTGGAAAGTCGATACACAGATCAGGCTTTGCTCTTGCATTTCTTTTGTCAATGTAATTTTTTCTTTTCTTTTTCTTTGGAAACAATATTAAAATAAAACCCCATCCTGTGTGTGGCATTGAAGTTGCTTCCAAAAGTCCAACCAGTGTGAATCTAAAATGGAAAGACGGTGACCACGATGCTTCTGATTATAAGTATAAAGTAGAGAGTAATGGTGGGCAGCTGAGTTACGTTTCAAGTCAAAGCAGCATTAACATCACAAACTTAAGTCCAGCAACTTTATATAACTTCTCCATCACTCCAGAAATAAATGGGACTCAGAGAGGCACCGCAGTCCTGACTGTCACTACAGGTAAGCTGACCAGCTCCCAGGGATGATCCTGAACTGTTCCTTCTTGCCCCATAGCCTAGAGCCTTGTCCTTTTAAGTTGCCTGTTGAGAAGAGAGAAGTTTTCATTACCTGTGGAAGGGGAGAAAAGTTCTGTATTGTTTCAGGTCCAGGCATTCAGGTGGCCTGATCATTCAGCATTAAGGCCTTTTGTGTTTGGGGATGTTTTAACTAATTCCAATTGTTTAGTTGTAAAAATCTTTTGTTATTATTGGTTAACACTTTTCTGCTAAGACTTGGGGGTGGAGACCCTATTAGAAATGTGTTTTGATGGTGTCAGTAATTACAAGGCTTCTTCTGAACCCTGGAGGAAAGTTGATGCTGAGTTTATATTCCCAGGAGTTTTCCTTGGGGTTGAAATTTTGGTATATTTTATAGAGGAATGCATGTTTCAAATGAAAGAGCCCAGTGATGTTTGGCTAAGGTTAGATTTGTATTAAGTTTGATTTTTATTTAGCTCAGATGTCAATATTGTGGGTCCCCTGTTATAGCTGCAAATTTAGCTCTTTTCTTTTTAAAGCTGAAAAGAACCAAAAATATAAAAAAAAGATGAGGAGCCCTTTTAAAGCTGAGAAGAAGCAAACATTTAAGAAAAAGGCCCACTGTCGTTTTTCCGACCTGGGGCGTGATCTCCTCGGCTGGTGAAGGCCACGAGCCTCACCTCTTGGAGCCCACGGCTTGAAGCAGCCACCTGGGCCAGTGCCCTCTGTACACAGAGCTGGCAAACACTCGGCCAGGCATTTTCAACTGTTTTTTTCCAGCCAGGAAACAATTTCTTTAAGCAAAATCTTTCCCAGAAGCTCAGTAAGTAAAAGAACTGGAGGGAGAGGAGCTGAGGGGTGGGGTGTCTCGGGGACCTCCCCCTCTCTCCCTATACCCCCCAAAACCACCTGGAGTTCTGGGCACAGTTTTAGAGGACCTGCATACAATAAAGGTTTGCCGTATTATATTGTGAAAGAGAGGAAAAGAAGGAGATAGAGGAGAATTAAGAGGGAAAAAGGAGACATAATTTAGAGATGGGGATGGGTACAAGGGGCTAGAGGGTTGGTGACGATGGGAAGGAGGAGGCAGCGAGGGGACAGGAAGCATCCAGCCAGGAGCTGAGGACCCCCACTCTACCTTACAGCCCCTGAGGACAAGGCTGTGTTCATCAGTTACTGCTTATTGGACATGTATTATGTGCTTAGCTGTCCTTAATTTTGGTTTGGAAGATTTTATTTATTTTTAGAGAGGGGGAAGGGAGGGAGAGAAACATTGATTAGTTGCCTCTCATGTGCTCTGAACTGGGGACCTGGCCGTAAGCTAGGCATGTGCCCTGACTGGGAATTGAACTGGTGACCTTTCGGTTCACAGCCCGACGCTCAACCCACTGAGCCACACCAGCCAGGGCCTTAATTTTGTCCTCACAGTAACCCTAAGAGCTATAGTGGAAGAGACTAGAAAGCTGAGATGCTGTTTCTTGTGAGGTCCCAAAGTTACAAGTGGTGGGAACCCAGGGGGCCTGATTCCTGAGCCCTGTAGTACCGTGTTGTTCATAGCAGGTCACCAGGCTCATTGAGCTAGCTAGTGTATTGGCGTTCTATTAAAAAAAAAAAAGCACACGAGTGACTCAATTAAGAAACCTTTGCCTCAGAAACATTTGATGTGAATGTGATCCACGGAGTGGATCAGCTCACTGCAGAGCTGGATGGCGCCTGGCAATTACCTAGACTGCTGTCTTCAAGTCCAGCCACCTGCAGACCTCAGGCAGGGTTTCCGCTGCGTCTGCAACACTACCTGCTGAAGGCAGGAGCCCTACCCGACACTACCAGTAGTGGGCGTTCTTGAGCAAGTCACCTGCCTCCGTAGACCGTATTCTCACCTTAAAAATGAAGGGAGTGACGTGGACAACGGTGTGGAGATTGACTGTGGGAATGTGGGGTGGGCTGGGCAGGGGAAGGCAAAGGGGGAAAATCGGGACAACTGTTACAGAGTAACAATAAAAAAATTTAAAAAAATGAAGGGAGTGGATGCCATTTTGGCTGAAATGGTTTGATTTATGTCACTGACAACCAAATAAGGTGATGAAAAAGGACAGTGTGGGGATAGTATAGATTAAACGTTTTCTGAAAAATCCCCTTGGGTTTGGAGTGCAGGGATGAGCTCCTTAGCAGAAATGTCTTGGGATTAGGAAAAGATATTACCTGTATTGTCTTAACTTGATACCTTTAGACATAGCAAGCAATCTCTTGGTTTGAAGCCTCATTCCTGATGTCTACAGCAGGTGTCATTAAGTGCTGCTGCTTAAAAGGGACAGTTTGGAAGAGTGCCACATCACTGTTGGTTCACTGTCTTGGAGAATAGGACCGATCCTGAAAAGTTTTGGCTCTAAGAGTTTTTCTTTTCCTCTTTTCTGCATATGATACATGTTTTTTCCTATTGTGAAATGATGGAATTGTGCTAGACGCTGGTGTAAGGAAGTATTTTTAGTGGGCAATATTGCGACACCAGTGTCCCCAGTCATTCGTAATGAAAAGTGATTACATGTAGCTTGTTCCATCAGTGCCCATTGTCTCTTTTTCAAATAGAGCCTCTTCCAGTTTCTCGTCTCTGCGTCGCCTTCAAGGGTGTGGCGGAAGTTGCTCTCACCTGGGAGACTGGTGATGGCACTGCTACCTGCCGGATTCTCCTTGAAGACAAGGGAAGCCACAGGGAGTCAGATCAAAACCTAGCAGTCAATATTACAGACCTGGAGCCAGGGTCTACCTATAAGGCCCGATGTGTTTCAGAATCGGAGGAGACACAGGCAGACTCCGCGGCTGGAGGACATGGCTCAGGTGAGTTGCAAGGGTGTGCTTCTCGTCTGCTGGCTGGTTTTGCCTTTCAGTAACTTCATGCTTCTTAAAAACAGTGTTCTTATATTTGTAGGGAGATTTTTAGGTTTTTGTAGAGGGCTCCTCCTGCACTTTTCAGTTTGACCCCACACCTGTATGAGGAAGGAGGAAAAAATGTTTTTATTTTACAGGTCGGCGCATTGGGGCTCAGCAGGGCCAGGGGAGGGGGTTGGAACTTCTGGGAATCTGGCATCCAGGAAAGTAGCTGGCCTGGGCAGCGTTTCAGACTTTCAGCTGGACAAACAACAGATGTGTTAACCCAAGTAGGGCCACTGGAGGAGCATCCTACGTGCCCTGAGTAAAGGGACGCTTGGGCGGGTCTAGCAGGCGTCTCCCGCAGTGACAGTGGAGCAGTCATTTGCAGATTTCAGCATTTTCTGGGGAACTCTGTGACTCCAGAAGGACAAGTGTTTCATCCCCATTTTCCACGTGAGGAAACAGAGCTACCAAGTGGGTGCTGGGATCCCTGATTGCACGTGACAGTAACCAGACTTTCCGTGGCTGAGACTAGAAGAGCAACTTACTGGCTCATGATGTTTCCCTGCCACAGGCAGCCAGGGCTTAAAGAAAGAGGCAGGGTGACGCTCACGTCTTCTTCCTGCTTATCGGCGCCATTCTCAGAGTGGCTCCCTCCACCCAGCTCAAGGGGAGACGGCCACCAGCAGTTTCACTCCCTATGACCAGGGGTCTGGTCCAGGGGAACAAGTCCTCAGATGGGTTCTGTTGAACCACGTTTGAATCTTGTGGCTGTCCCTGGAAGCCCATAGCTGGTCTTGGAGGGGAGAAGATGATTTCCCGAACGAAGGGAGAGAGATGCAAATAGATGAGTTTGAAAGAGAAGCGCAAATATCTGTGGTGCTTCTTGGGATCGAAGCATAGCGTGAAAGGCCCTGGGTCCGGGCCTTTGCAGGCATGTCTGGGGGAGGAGGGCGACAGATACTTCTGGAGTACCGACTGTGCGGACTGAAAGAAGACAGGGGTGTGCGTCTGTTGCAGTTCATGTCTTTGCCTTTTGTGTTTGAAACAGATGCCACTGACACAGGGGGCGCGGCCGGGACTGGCCCCGTGAACAAATGCCAACTCGATCCTAAGGAACAACGCTCTGCTTCTTCTCCGGCCAATAAAACGGAAGTCCTGCTTCTTGGGTTAAAGTCTGGCACATGGTACAAGGCCAGTGTTTATTCTCGAGCAGAGGATGGCACAGAAGGACAGCCCACGGCCACAGAATTCAGGACAGGTATGTTGGACTTTGTAGAGTCAAACTGTGGCTTCAGCCAGAATTTCTAGCACAGTTATGTCACCTGTGATTCTGGTTCTGAGTTAGCTTTTGCTTCACAAGTGGTTTTATTGTCAGATGGAGTTTTGGAAGAGATTGTGGACAGAGCAGACCCATGGAGGTTCTTAACTCTGTGGCCAAGGCAATTCTTTCACTGAGTTTGATAAAGCACAGGGCGCAAGCAGCCGCTCTGTGTAGACCCTGGGGACTGCTTCTGCCTGTGAGCCAACGAGACAAGCTGGTGTCATGTTTTTCTCTTGTAAACCGATACTCGGTTTGTCCATGTTGTTTAAGTATTTTGCCCCTGAGATAAGAGCATGAATTTCCTCTTTTGGCCTGACCTTGGAAAGCACACTGATCTTTCTACTGAAGCTTGTTGGTGTGCAGGTTGCTGCTCTCCACCTCTGTTTTTTAGCAGCACGCCGGCTCCGTAAGTGGACCAGTACTTGAAGGCTGTTTGGACTTATGCTGATGAGGGGGCAAAGAACTGCACAGCCGCCACCCTTAGGGAATTCCAGTATAGACAGGGAACGGAGACACATGTGCTTGGAAAGGCACATGGCGGGCTCTGTGGGTTCAGGAGCAAACCCTGCAGTAATGTAGTTCCTGGGGGCTCGGCTGCAGGCAGCGTGACCTGACTCTGGTTATATTATCCAAAAGTACATCTATTCTGAATGACTGTCATAGGCCCACAGAAGAGAGGGCATGGGGTGGGGGCTGGAGGACCAAGGACAGAAAACAGATTAGCCTCCAGAAAACTCAGGGGGGCTGTACCACACTGGCCCTGGCTCTCTCTCAGGATTCAAAGTCCCAAAATGGAGAGGGTGTCACATGCCAGCTTTCTGGATTTCTGTGCTGGGGATAGGAGACGCTGTCCCCCCAGCTTCTACATGGGTGGCAGGCACTTCCTCCCACCGAGGGGCTACAGGGTGCCATTCAGAGGAGGGGCTGGGTGCTGCACAGGTAATGCATGGTCAGCTGCCCACTGAGGACCCCACCATGGCACAAGGAGAGCAAAGAGCAGCTGTGCAGCTGCAGTTGGCCAGGCTGTTTCCATTAGAAGAAGATGCCTGACTTTTGCTGGGAGCCCCATACATCTGTGTGTGTTGTAGTTAAATGAAATAGGAAGGAACCGTCACTGAGAGTGTTTCTTAGACTAGATGACATGCCTGGATGACAGCTTCTCTCCCTCTCTCCTTCTCTCTCTCTCTCTCTCTCTCTCTCTCTCTCTCTGTCTCTCTCTCTCTGTCTCTGGCTTGGCCATTCTGGTTGTTGTGAACTCCTTTTGTGTCTTCACAGATTCCTTTCAGGTTTTGGACCTCGAAGCTGCCAACATCAGTGCCACAAGCATGACCCTGACGTGGAAAATGAATGATAATGGGTCGTGCTTGCTCTACACCTACGACATAAAAGTTGTTGGGGACACCGATTTCTTCAACTTCACCGTCAATAAGACTCAGACTGTCCTCACTGAACTCAGCCCGAATACCTTGTACAACATCACAGTGCAGCCTTCCTTCCAGGACGGTTCTGAGGGCATACCGGGCTTCCTCCAAGCGTACACCCGTGAGTTCACGTGTTGTTTGCTGGCCTTTCCTGCCTGCCTGCCTGGCCCGCACCAGGCCCAGATACAAGGCTCTGTCCCTGCCCTCCAGGGAAGCCCAGCTGAGTGTGTGAGTCACTGGACTTCACCCCTTCAGCATCGGGACGTAGTAACGGCCATCACTGACTGGCCCCGCCTCACGCCCAGTGTGGTGTGATGGCCTTTCCCTGCTCTGTCTCAGCGAATGTTCACAGCCCTGTCACGTGGTTGGCGTTAGGCTGCTTTGTGGATGAGGAAGTCAAGGCTGAGAGGTGCTGTAGGCAGGTGTCACACCTGGCGAGTGACAGAGGTGGAATCAAACAGCTGGGGTGTGTCAACTCCAGCCTGTGCTTAGAAAGACTGTTCCAGTGTGGGAGAGGCCTGGAGTGATTTGTTACAAGGAGACAAAGAGAACCTGGATATTCATGTCTTTTTGTCCTTAAGATGCTGACATTATAATGAGGCAGGGCACAGCTGTGTCTCATCCCTTGTTTGCTTAACTGTCCCTTTAAGATAAGATGATAGGCAGCATATTAAAAGCTGTTTGTTCTGAAGAAGGTCCAATAACTTAGAATAACACAGTAAGGGTGTACCGGTAGTGGAGTAGTATACTACTGTGGTAGTATCGAGATAGCAGTGGCTTTGCGGGTAGGCACTGGGATCCCTGTTTCACAGGTGAGAAAATTAAGGCTCAGCACGCCCGAACGTTTGCCCAGAGCTAGCCAGTGGTGGAGGGGGGACTTGAACCCGGGGTGCCTGTCTCTGGATCCAGGGCTGGTCCCACAGAATGCTTTACTTGAATGTCTGCTGCTTCCCTGGAAGCACACTGGCAACCACCGAGGTCCTACTCCAGACCCTGAACCCTCACCTCCGGGGTTCACGCCTCCTCTCATTTCCTGTGAATGACTTTGAACAACCTAGGCTAACAGTTTCTGCACTCTTGTAGCCAAGTGTTCTCGCAGTGGCCAAAGTACTGCTTTCTGCCCAGGTCTGCATTGTAGGTGACAGGACAAAGAAGGGGAAAAGAGAGGTCAGGTGTCACTGAATCT
>CM052543.1:9381229-9415407 GCA_028533065.1 Trachops cirrhosus | reverse complement strand
CTGAAATTTGTCATGCAGAGAGGAAGGACGCAGAAAGGGGACTCAGTCCTTGAGCCACACGTGGAAGTGGTTGGGCTTCTCAGATTCTCAGTGTGTGTAGGGTTCTTCAGGTCTGATGGTTGGGTTAAGGGTGGACAGTCACTTGGAAGATCTGCTCCCACAAGAAGGGAAATGCTGCTAAAACGCATCCCTCAGATGAAATGCAGTAGCTCCTTTTTTAAAGTCTGAATTTTAGATCAGGCTTGTCGAGATGGAGTCTTAACAGCAACATATGACGGTCTGTCCAGAAAGTGTCAAGCCATGCACTGTGAAAAATAGACATTTACTGAAGAAGATACAAGAAACATCGTACGTAGGGCAATAATGTCTCAGTCCCCTTCCAAGCAGGCACATTGGGACATCATACAAGTTTCCCAGTCATCATCTGCTACCCTGTTGTATTTTCTTGAATCTCGTTGATGGTCTGAAATCTCTTCCCTTTCAAAGGTGATTTTAGTTTGGAGAAAAGCCAGGAGTGGCAGGGTGCTAACTATGGGCTGTAGGGGGGCTGAGTCACCTGGGTGATTTGATGTTTCACCAAAAAACTCTGCAGGAGACATGATGCATGAGTGGGTACATTGTCGTGATGAAGCTGCCAATCACCAATAGCTCAATAGCTCAATCACCAATTGCTCAATAGCTGAGGCCTTCTGAATCATCCAAATAGTTTCTGCAGAGGAATGTTCAAGCTTAATGCAAAATTTGATGCAGATTCGTTGCTCTATTCACTCACTCACTGGGCATGTGGTGGCCACACAGTACACACTCTCACTCACTCAGTGACGTCACCCACTGACTGGTACCGTGAAGTTGTCGCATGCGCATTCCAGTCTGCTCTCCTTGGCTGCCAGGTTACATCGATGTTGTGCCAGCTTCTCATTGTCTTAACAGTGGCTGGACTTTTCCCAGACAGACCTTGTATATTTCTTCTTTCTTTTTAGAATGTTGATACTGGTAATGAGAGACTGTGGGACTTGATAATGTGGGACTTGCCAATGCCCAGAACTTAATGTAATAATAATATAATATATTAGGGATGTACAAAATGCTGGGTTTTCGTCCTATATTTAAAAACTTCTTAACACAACTTCATGAGGTGGGTGCTGTTATAGTCTCTGTTTTCCAGAGTAGAAAGTGGGGGCCCAGAGTGACAGGGCAGGGAACTGGCCTCTGTCTGGCTTTGGAGACTGAGTCTGAACCACAGTGTGGACTGACACTTTGGTATGGTGCAGATGCAAAGTAACTAAGGACTATTCGTGAGAAGAAGGCATCTCTTGTACTATTGCCTATAACTGGGTCTCATTGAACGAAAATGAATGAGTTGGAAGAATGCAGTAGACTCCTAGGGGATTACCATTCTACTGTTGAAAACTTTTATTTTTATTATTGGGAAAAATAAGTGTAACACCATTAAAGACAATTTTAAAATAGGGAAACATACCATATGACCCCCAAAATTCCAATTCTTTTTCAGAATTGAAAACAGGGACTTGAGTTACCTGTATACCAGTGTTTACAGTAGCATGACTCACAGTGGTCAAAAGGTGGAAGCAACCAAGTGTCCACCAGCAGGTGAATGGATAGATAAAATGTGGCACATCCATATGATAGAGTAGTACTCATCCGTAAAACAGAATGAAACTCTGACCCATGCTACAATGTGGTTGGGCCTGAAAAACATTAACCTTATGATACAGACGGGCACATGTTGCCTGATTCCACTTACATGAGGTACCTGGAATAGTCAAGTTCACAGAGACAAAGAGTGGAGCAGAGGTTGCCAGCGGCTGGGGGAGGGAGGATTGGGGAGTAGTTGTTTCATGGGGACAGGGTTGGTGTTGGGGATGATGAGCTGTTTGGGTATAGATACTTTGTGGTCATGGCTACACAACACTCTGAATGTATTTAATGCCACTGAGTTGTGTTTAGTTATTTATAGGCCCCAATCTTTGCATTTGTACTGTAGCTGGTTTGGCGTGTAGAGGTGAGCTCATAATATGGACGGACCCCAGGGGGCTCAGGTGGGTGCCTCCACTTCTGACCCCCAGCTCTGACAGTGGAGGGTGTGTGTGCATTTCCCCCCCTCCCCACGCTGGTCTCAAAGGTTCCCACTTAGTAAATATCGACTCTCCATGTCAGTTTTTCTCTTTGGTAAGGATGGCCATGTTTCAGGAAGATATTTTCTTTTGAGGGAGTGATTGAAGACAGTTTGTTGAGACTAACATACACCTGAAAAGCACTCATATCCTAAGTGCACAGTTTGATGAATTTTCACAAACTGAACCCGTCTGGTCACCACCAGCCCTCAGGTCAGGAAACTGAATGTGATTTTTATTCTAGAAGACCCCCATGGGGGGCATTTTTATGACAAAAGCAAAGGCCCAAAGAACGGAGTGGGGGAACCGGTAAGTCCCTCTGTGTTAGGAGGGAGCCACAATTCTCGAAAGAACGGAGCATGTGAGCTCCTCACCTGCATTTTGGAGTTTGCCCTTCGTGAGCTCATTTGAGACTTCGATGGCGAAAGAGCAAGTCCTCTCGACAGACACTTAGAAGTAAAGGTGGAGGTGACGATGGTCATTAACAGACTTCCGTCTTCCTTCCTTTCCTCCGACCAGGCCCCAGTGGAGTGTGTGACATCCGCGTGGCCCACGTCACCGCAGCTGAGATGCGGCTGGAGTGGCAGAGTACAGACAACGCCTCCGACTACACCTACCACCTAGACCTGAGTTCTGCGCAAGGTGCTAACCAGACCAACAGCAGTTCTCACAGAGCCTTCACGTTCAGGGGCCTGACCCCGGGCACCCTGTATAACATCACAATTGTCCCGGAAGTGAAAGGCGTGCCTGGGCGCCCCGGCCACATTCTACAGTACACACGTGAGTGTCTTCGGAGGCCCTCTTGAGGGAGTGTTCTCCTTGACTTTGACTTGGAGGGTGGGAAGGAGGCATTGGCTAAGGGGTGCTGAGCCCTGTGGACGTGGAGTTGTCTTTGGAAGCAGGGCGTGATCCCAGAAGCACGGGAAACACGCACTGTCTCATTCGTTCCTTGGGAACCCGGCAGGAGCAGAGGCTGCTTGTCCCGTTGGTGTGGGGAGGTTCTGCTCAGAGGACGAGCTTTGTCTGCCGCGGTGAGGGGGGGCCTTTGCGCTCAGTCAGTCCCAGCACATGTGTGGTGGACGTGGTCGCTTATACTGTCTTTTTAGTATATGTTTTCTCTTTCGTTGCTCAGATTTCAGACACAGGTGAGAAATTGTATCTTGAGAACTGCAGCTGCATTTGAAGTGTTAAAAGAAGCACAAAGACTTTATTCTTTTGAGAATTTAATCTGTATAATGATTTTCTGAGTGTCTTTTTGAGGTGCCCTCCATCGGTTGAGTCAGCAAATATTAGATTTATTCATTCTTTCCCGAAAGGAGCCAGGCTATTTGTAGATGCAGCCTATAAAAGAGTCCTGGCGTTCAGGCTAACCTGTGCTTTTTATAAAAAATTTTTATTTTGTTTTCACTAAGGGCCCAGCAACGTGTCCGACATTGAAATCAGTACCAACACCACCGCAGCGACCTTCCGCTGGCAGAACGCTGACGAGGCCTCTCGCACGTACACCTACCGCCTTCTTGTTGAGAGGGAAGGGAATTCCAGCAACGCCACTGAAGTAGTCACGGGTGTTGGCGTCACCGGTGCTACAGTCCCTGATTTAATACCTGGCTCCGGGTACACCGTACGGATCTTCGCCCGGGTGGGGGAAGTCACCGAGTCACTGGGACCTGGCTGGCAGTCATTCTGTACAGGTGAGTAGCCCCAGATGCTTCTGGGACTTCTTCCGGCGGGGGCCCTGCAGGGGGGTCTGCCCCAGACTTTGGTTTGTCAGCCTTTGTGTGGTTTGTCACAATAGACACTGAGCTCTCGGAGACACTCTGTTAGCTTATTAGTGCTGTCGTGCTGCCTTCATCATGTATTCATCCCGTAAATATTTATTGAGCACTTACTGTATGCCAGGCAGTTTAAAATGACTCAGATCTAAGTCCCAGCCTTCCTGGAACTTTTATTCTGGAGGGGAAGACATAATAAACAAGATGAATTAGTTAGTAGCTTGATGATTACTGCCATGGAGAGGGGAAAAAACCAAGGAAGAGGGATAGTAGATGTTTGTCGAGGGTGCCCAGGGAAGGCTTCAGGGAAAAGGCGACTTTTGAGCAAAGATCTGAAGGAAGTAGAAAGCCAGCTGTGTGGCTTCAGAGCATAGAGCGTTACAGGCAGAGGAGCAGCCAGTACAAAGGCCCTGAGGCTGGCGGGTGCCTGCCGTGCCGCAGGAGGAGCGGGAGGCCAGGGTGGCAGGAGTGGGTGCACGGGAGCAAGAGGGCGAGGGGTGGGCAGCGAGGCCCCAGGGCAGGGGTGTCAAACTCATTTTCACCGGGGGCCACATCAGCCTCTCAGTTGCCTTCAAAGGGCTGAAATAATTTTAGGACTGTATAGACGTAACTGCTCCTTGACCGTTAAGGAGTTGAGATTACATTCGGCCCGTTGAAGGCAACCGCGAGGCTGATGTGGCCCCCGGTGAGAATGAGTTTGACACCCCTGCCCCAGAGGGAATGGCTGGGGCATGGATGGCGTCTAGATTGTACGGTATCGTGTGGCTTTTCCACGAAGCAGATGCAAAGGGTGTTGTTAAAATGGATGCTCAGCTTTCTTGATCCTTATCTCTCACTGCGAAAGGTGTGGTCACGAGAAGGGGTGCCCTGTGGTTAGCGGAGGGAGCTTCCAGAGAGTAGCCCAGAGACTGTTTTGCAGACAGTAATGAGGACTTCACAGCTCTGATTGTGGCCCAGGGACCACCTTATTCACCAGTCCCTTTGCACCCACACCTTCCGTTCCTTAGGCCAAGCCGTTCAGGTGTGTTTGGGCTGATTTGGAAGGTGGGAGACTCATTGGATCAGCCTCCCTGAGAGTGTAGGAGCTGGCACCTCAATGACCTCTGACCTTTCACATGGAGTAGAAAGAAATCCCTGCAGCTTTGAGTCACCTTTGCTAACTCGGGCTCCATCCCACCTGGTCTAGACTCTGGTCTTTAGTATTTGGGTGGCTTCCATTTCTGACACTTCTCTTACAATCATTGCAGCCCCAAACCAGGAGAAAAGTCTCCGTGAGCATCGGGACTGGGGTGGATGGAACAGGGGCTGTGGGAGCAGGTGTGTGCTGGGCAGGTGGTTCTGCCCGAGCTCAGGTGGAGGGTGAGGGGGTTGCACTGGGTGACCTGCCCTCCTTTTAAAAGCACTGCAGCATTAAAAAGGTGACAATGTTCTCTCCCAGGACATTAATACAGAGTTTTTGATTTGGGTATTTTGAGTATGTTGGCGCTCTCTGTGTGGTGTAACATTGATCTCAATGTCTCAGTTTGATCGCTATCAACTTCAACTGGTCTACCCGACTGTGGAGCATCATCCAGTGAGAAACCTCCACCACAAAACTTCCCAGATCACTTTTGACACATTTGTTCAGTCACGGCACCTTCTCCATACACTGCACAAATCTTTTTTTGCATTTCCGTTGTGTTTTTACCTTTCTTGAAATAATAAAAGCATAATATGGCAAAAACGTGTATTTTCTCCCATCTTCAATATTAAAATGGCTACACAAAAATTCACCGATTTTGATGTTTATTTTTTAAATGCATGCTGACAGGACAGCTGTCACAATACAATCTAGCAAAATTGTCCTGAATGAAGTTAAAGATGGCTAAGCACTACTAGAACCATCTTACAGAAAAAAACCAAACATTTTGGCCCACCCAATACTTAACCTCTGGAAGCCTCATCTGATTCACCCCTGAATAGAATGCTGTAGGCGAAGGAGCTGCTATCACTGCACTGTTATGACAGAGCCACCTCTCACGGAGCCCTGTCCTCTTCTGGTTTGGTGACCAACAGCCTTTGTTTCACGTAATCCTCAGAGTCCTGCAGCTGAGGCTCAGAGCAGTTACATGCGGGATCCAAGGTCACATGGATTAGTAATGCCTGATTCAAGGTCATCCTCTACCTCTTCTGCCTCACTACACGCTTGCCTTCTCAGTATGGGTGGGCCAGGATTCTACTGCTCCCCAAGGTTCCATGCTGGCAAAGGCAGAAGCCCCAGAGTCTCACGTGGAGCTGTGCTTGCTTTGCAGATCCGGCCCCGGTAGCCTCCTTCCACTGTGAAGTGGTCCCCAAAACGCCGACCTTGGTTCTGAGGTGGGCCTGCCCTTCCGGCACCAGCACGGGCTTTCGGGTGGAGGTCAGCAGAGGAGACTGGAGGAACGAGACACACCTGGAGGGCTGCTTCCCGGAGGAGGCTGGCGCCGAGTACCAGACGGAAGTCACACATTTGAATTTCTCTACCTCGTATGACATCAACATCACTGCCTTGTCCTGTAACAAGATGGCACCCCCTACACAAAACTCCTGCGTCACGAGCATCACAGGTGGGCTTTGGGGCGGCAGGGTGGCCTGGTGGCATTGTGGTTACCCTGGAGCAGCTGGCCTAGAGGGAAATATGGGGGCCTTGGTCAGAAGTCTCTGCTGAGACAGTGGACACGTAGGCACGGGACACCACCTCCAGTGTCCCCCACTGGAGCTGAAGGATTGCTAAGCAAGGTTAGGGCTGCGCCGCCCAATAGAAACTAATGTGACCCTCATGTAATATATTATGTTGTGATTTAATAATACAGCTCAAAATCTTCTAGGAGCCATGTTAAGAAAATGTAAAAAAGAACAATTGAAGTGAATTTTGATCACATTTTATTTAACTCTGTATATTAAAAATGTTCTCATTTCAACATGTAGTCTGTATAAAGTGAGTTATTAATGAGATATTTGCATTCTTTTTTGGCACTAAGTCCTTGACGTCCAGTCTATACCTTACACATTCAGCACCTTTGAACTTGGACTAGTCACATTCCAAGTGCCCCACAGCTGTGTGAGGATGTGGCTGCCATATTGCACAGGGCGAGTTCAGAGAATTGCACTGTGGGTGTTCTGGAGCCCCCTTACCCAGGTCTCCCTAAATCCTGAACATTAGCAATGGAAACACACTGTACATGGGAGACAAGTTTAGGTAGAGCTAGTGTGTGGAGAAGGATCATCTTTAGTTCAGCATGTCCTTCCTGTTGTGTTAATTCTGAGGGGAGCTTCACGAGCTTTGCTTGGAAAGGTGAGGCACCCCCAGGGGGCATTCTGCGGGGGGCGGTTTCTGGTTTCTGGTAAGGGGGTTGGTCGGGTTTCTCTAGAGAGCATTTTAAACCTACTCCAGCAAAGTGAGGACTTGGGTGTGCGCAAGGACATGGCACGGGACCGTGGCCGGGTCTCGGGTCTCAGGAGAACGTGCTTTCTGTCCACGCCATCTCCGCCACCCCTGCCCCCACCCCGGCTCCTGTGTTCTCAGCCGGCTGATCCCTCCCAGGGCCCAGTCTGTGCAGCAGGCAGATGTCTGCATACGGCTCCTGGGTCCCCAGCTCAGAGTTCCTTCCACATAGTCACTCATCTCCTTCTGCCCCAGTTCTCAGGATGGGGAGCCTGGCCCTTCTGGGTCAGGAGGGGCGGAGGGCAGAAGAAAGGCAGGTCGCCTTCAACCAACAAGGCTGCGTGTGGGAGGCCGCCCCGGGGATGCAGTTGGGCCACTGAGGAGGTCCTTGTGAACTAGGCGGGCTCCCCACCAGTCCCTTCCCTGCCTCTTGCTTCTGGATTTGCTTTGTATGAGCCCAGCACACAGCTTCCAGATCATGGGCGGGCACTGCAAATTCTCTCCTTAATAATTTTGTTCCTTTTTTGGTTTCAGAGGTTGGATGATCATGTTTGGTTTGTTCTGTTTCAGACCCGCCTCCTCCAGACGGATCTCCTAATATTACATCTGTCAGTCACAATTCGGTAAAGGTCAAGTTCAGTGGGTTTGAAGCCAGCCACGGACCCATCAAAGCCTACGCTCTCATTCTCACCACTGGGGAAGGTAAGGTGGGGGTCATGATGGGTTAAACAGCCAGGGAGCGATGCCCTGGCCGGGCCCCATTTCTGCACCCACTGAGGCACATTAGAGGTACAAACACACGTCTGTTTCTACAGCGTAGCCCACGCTTGGCAAGCAGATGGGGATGGGAGGGGTCTGCTATTTGCCTGACGGTCTAGGTCAGGGGTTGACCAACTTTCTGGAAAGGGGCCAGATGGCACATTTGAAACTTTGCAGGCCTTACAGTCTCTGGTCGCAGCTCTTCACCTCTGCTGGGGCAGTGTGACACAGTGGTAGACGATGCAGGGGGAGTGAGTGCGGCTCTTCCAACAAAATGTTATTTTACCGGCATGGGTGGCTGGCTGGATTTGGTCTGTGGGCCCTAACTCACTGACCTCAGATTTAGGTTTTTTTGTCTCTTTTACAACATGGGGGCTTATCTTTTAGGTGGCAGGATGTGTATTAAGCAATTCTCTCTCTCTCTCTCACACACACACGCAACGCACATGCACAAATCATTGGCAAAGCGTGACTTTCTTTTGAAAGCAGACGGGGTGATTTGCATTTGTAGTGGGAACTTGCACACAGCATCCTCCTAGCTGAGAGAGGAGGCGGACGAAAGGCCGCTTTTCCTTAAAGGGCTCCGGCACATTCTCTGGGAGTAAGAAAGGAACCATCCGGGGGTGTCTTTGCTAGCTGCGTGGGTGCTTTGTACAAGGCCTGGATTGGAAATGCCAAGTTATGTTGTTTTTGGTGGTTCTTTAAATGCGACTACTGCAGTACGGCTCCTCCTGGGTTGTTCAGCCTGTGACTGTCCTCATCTCCTCGAGGAAGGTGGGGCTCAAACACACCGCAGGGGTGAGGATCCTGAAAGACAAGGAATTTGCTGGTTTCGTAAACCCGCAGCAAAATTTCAGGAAGTGATGTTGAGATCTCTCTCTCTGTCTTTTTTTTGGGTCTGTGTCAAGTACCTAGTCATTTTGCTCTGAAGGTTTTCAGCAAATCCCACACTCAGACCTTTGCTGCATGAGGGAGGCAGTATTGCATAGTGATCAGACTGAACGGTACCAGCCTGGGATGGGCGAGATGGCGTCAGATCATCTGGGTTAGAAATGCAACTCCACCATGTGGGCAGTGTGGACTTGGGCCCTTTTTGCTTTCTGTGCCTTCATTTTCCCATCTGTGAAATGGGGATAGTGAACCTATGTGAAGAGGTTGTTTTGGGGGTTCAATGAATTAATGTAAGTAAAGCGCTTAGAACTTAATTCTAGTGAAGTCTGGCCTGGGAAGCATCCTTGAGGGATGGCGGCTCTCATCGCTGTCACCTGTTGTCAGTGTCATTATCGAGTTGGCGGGAGCCTTACCTCTCTCTGCATTTACTGTCTTATGACTTCCCTTCTCTATGCCTTTCTTAGCTAACCCATCTGCAGAGGTTTTGAGCCATACATACGAAGATTTCAAAAAGGGGGCCTCGGCTACTTACGTGACATACTTCATAACAACAGGAGAAAACGCAAGTTCTGAGGGCTTGTCTGAAGTCTTGAAGTATGAAATCAACGTGGGGAACGAGTCGAACACGCACGGCTATTACAACGGGAAGCTGGAGCCCCTGGGCTCCTATCGGTAAGGCCTCCCGGGTCTTCCTCTTTGGGAGCCGAGCCTCCTGGGTGCACAGCGCGGGTGCCTGGGTGTTGGACGCGTCTCAGCCTCCTCTTTTCCCCTTCGTTGTCCCGCAGGGCTTGTGTGGCCGGCTTCACCAATATTACCTTTGGCACTGACGGTCTTCTCATAGATGGGAACAGGAGCTATGTGTCCTTCAGTCGCTACTCAGAGGCCGTTTTCTTGCCCCAGGACCCAGGTAGGGGAAGAACCCCAGTGCTGAGAGCGATGCAGTGGGTGTTCGCAGCCAGTGTCCACAGAAGGCTGAGTGTCTCGGCCTCCCTTGGGCTCCAGGGGCGTTGGCGTGCTTGGTTTCTTCTCTCAGGGGTTGAGACGTCACCTGGCCGTGAGGTCCCCAAAGGCCCTGCCCTCCTTCTCTGAATGCCTGCTGCACTTCAGTCTGCAGACTGAGTCCTTTTTCCCGGCGCAGTGATTGGGGTGCCCACGTGCCAGACCCTCAGTGTGACTTGGTGTAGAGAATCCTTGAAGGAGCCACAGAAATGTCACATCCAACCCATTTTAGAAATGTGGGCGTTGAAGCCCAGAGAGCGACAGGGACTTGCCGAGGGTTTCCCCGTGGCTCAGAGGCAGGCCTGACATTCTGGTCTCGGACTCCTTGTCGAGCGCTCCTGTCCTTTCTCACACAGAACAAGGTGATGTAGGAGCTTCAGGGACCCAAGCAGGATACATCCCCCGCCTCTCAGGCCAGAGTCAGTTTGCCTGGTCTTCACACTGGGGAGTTGCTCGCTACAGGAAAGACTTCCTGCCCCAGAAGCAAAGTTCAGGGAGTCTATACACCCTCCCCCAATACAGAAATGGGGTTCGTGTCCCCTGAGCACAGAGCTGTAGACACTTCTGCTCACGCGTGCCGAGTAGCCTCAGAAGGTGCGAGGTGTTCCAGTGTTGCTTCACTTACTGGGGCTGAGCCCCGAGACGCCCCCACTCCCACCCCCACCCCAACTCGAGTGGTCCAGCCTGGTTTTCTATTTTATATAACGGGCCCTGCACGCAATTTCATTTGAAGTAAGGAATCCGTGGGTGAAAACCTGAAAATCTCTGATCTAGTCCCGTTCCCTAAATTTGCCATTGGGGGGTGGCTAAGACAGGGAGAGGAGCAGTGACTGTTTCAGGACCTCCAGTTAGTGGGGACTGGGTGGGGACACGTCACCCCAATGCTTAGACTAGTTTTAGGTCCGAAGGTATTTAACTCTGTGTATGTCACACACACGCTCTCTGTGGTTCGGGGACTCTCCTGGGGGTTGGCGGACACCTCTGGAAGGCGGCTCCCCTTTGGACTTTTCCCAGGTGTCATCTGTGGAGCAGTGTTTGGGTGTATCTTTGGTGCCCTGGTTATTGTGGCTGTTGGAGGCTTCATCTTCTGGAGAAAGAAAAGGTGACTCTTGCTTATATTAATAATAATAATACCCTCCTTTTTTAAAGGAAGCTTTTTATCGTGGAAAACTTCAGACTTTTACGCAGTTGGAAAGAATAGCGTCACGAGCCCCCATGTCCCCATTATGCACAGTCTTGACCGCAGGAATTGTCTCATTTCACCTCCACCCCCGGCTGGAGGGTTTCCAAGCAGACCCCGGCCCTGACGTCAGGCCATGGGCAGGCCCTGCAGTGCGGTCACTACTTGCAAACAGTGCGTTCTGGTGCAGAAATCAGTTTCCTGAGGCTGGGTGAAAAAGGCGGAGGGATGAAGCAAAAACACACAAACGCACAAACTCATAGACACAGACAACAGTATGGTGATTACCAGAGGGTAATAGTGATGGAAGGAGACTTGACTTGCGGTGGTGAACATACAATATACAGATGATGTATTATAGAATTGTCCACCTGATGCCTATGTAATTTTATTACCTAATGTCACCTCAATAAATTCAATAAAAGAAACCAAACCAAAAGAAACCACTTTCCTGGTGTTTAGAGAGTTTGGTTCAGAGTCAGCCGACTTTGAGGCCACACCCTGTCTCTGACTCGTCGTTAGGGAGGTTAGCAGTAGTGTCCTCCTCTGTGATGGGGATAAAACTCCTGACCTTGCAGAGCATTAAATGAATGAAAGTGCTTTGCATAGTGTCTGTGCCTCCTATGCTGTGATTATAGGACTAGTTCATCTGTACAACTGCCACTCGAGGTAGTTAAATTGTGAAAACAACAACTCTGTTTTGAGCGCTCACCGTGTGCCTGGGTTTGTGCTTTCCGTGAAATCTCTCACGCACGAGGCTCTGGGAGGCAGGTCTTATCGGCCCCACTGTGAGGAGGAAGCTGAGTGTAGGAGCGTGGAAATGCACTCGAAACTGGTCTTTGCCCTTCATCGCACACCCTGTTGCCCGACTGTGTGGTGTGTGCAGCCTGTGTATCGGCTGCGATGCATCGCGGTCACGACGTGCTGCCAGCCAGGGAGTTTTCACCCGGCCCAGGGTTTCTAATGCGGCCGCGCCCGGCTCTTCTGCCACCGCCTCGCCCTGTTCAGTTACTAGGCAGTGCCGGCTGTCCAACTTTTCGCATGAGATGCTGATACTTGTTTTTTCAAGGGAGGAGTCAAAAACATTGTTATTGTATCTTGTTAAAATAAAACGGATACTGCTGCGTATAAAAAAACAAGCGAAGGGGGAGCAAAGAAAATAGATAATCCGTAATCGCAGCACCCATATGAAACTACCCTTGACATTGGTGTTATTACAGAACTCACACACAACACACACCCAGACACACACCCAGAAGTGGAGTCATGGTGAACATATTATTTTCTAGTTTGCTTTATTCACTTAAGACATGTGGACAGCTTTGTTTTGTCTTTAAGTGGATACAGAATATTCAACTGTATGAATATTACAACAAGTTTCCTTTTTCCCCTTTGCCATAGTTATCTATCCTTGTGCCCAAAGATCTGGGCCCATTCACGATTATTCCCATAAACGCCAAGCTGGGCAGTGGCTGAGTCAGTGGGTATACCCGTTTTCGATTTTGATACTGATGCCAAATTGTCTTCCAGAAAGTTTTTTTTTTTAAAACACCAGTATGGGGTTTAGCCAAGGGTGCAGGCGAGTGCCACATGCCTCCCTACCTTCCCTATGCTGGATATATTTTCTCGTTTATTCCATTAACTTATCAGAAAGCAGAGTATGAAATACTCTGATACTCTTCTAATAAGCAGAGTATGAAATAAATGAGCCTCACTTTACAATAAGGTAGGTAATGTTGCTGATAGATATTTATACCAGGGATTCCCTAAAAGCTACTTGAGTGAGGTTCTTCCACGCTCTTGGATGGTATGAAAGAGAGCAACTCCACAGTTTTCCTATCGGCACTTGTTGCTTAGACCACGAAGCTTAGTACCAGCGCGCAGGGTGAGTGCTGGGTGGGAACTAATCCCAGGGAAGGCATCCTGTAGGCCCATAAAGAGGCAAAGCACAGAATTAACGGTTTTTGTCTAATGTTTTTTCTTTTCTTTTGTAACAGGAAAGATGCAAAGCACAGCGACTTGCCCTTTTCTCAAATTAAGTAAGTCTCTGTAGTTATGAGCTTTATTTTAAGTGCTTCAGCCCCCCATCTGTTCAGTAACTATCTAGAGAATTTTTGATGGGACTTGCTGTCATTTTTCCTGACTGACATTTGGCCACGATCATCCAGGAGTTCTTGTTAGCTTTGCTGTCTGCAAGGAATGTGTGTTTATCAGTGTCTGGCAGCCGTGTGCTGCTATGGCAAGGACGACCATACTGACCCTTTTCTGCCAGCAATTCTACTGATAAGTACATGTCTTGTGATGAAAGAGTAGGTTATCCAGACCTAGGAGCAGAGAACTTGCTCAAAGTTACAAAGCCAGTCAGTTGTATCACAGGGTCGAGAAGTTGAATTTCCTGATGCCAAGTTTTATAAATAATATTATCCTGATCCGTCCCCCAACTTCCCTCCTTACAAAATATTACACTATATAATTTCCTGTTTTGGGAAGATGTTTATCTCCAGAGGCATGGTTGAGTCATTTTTTTCTAATTGCATGTCTTTTTTCTCTCCCTTTCTATGATGAAGACCTAAAAAGTGAGTAAGCTCTTTGCTTTAAAGAAAAAGTAACTTGTATTTTTCTATTTCAACTGTATTGAATGTAAAAATGCTAATACACTTTGTTTTCTTAGATCCAAGCTAATCAGAGTGGAGAATTTTGAGGCCTACTTTAAGAAACAACAGGCTGACTCCAACTGCGGGTTTGCAGAAGAGTATGAAGTACGTGGTTGTAAACGTCGTGTTTTCATTGCATTGTTTTTCCCGAAAGTTGTAAAACGGCCCGTTTTTGTTTCATGGTGGATGCGAGGCGACCCTCCTAGAGGGCAGAGAAGCTCTCCTGTGTCCCTCGGGGTCGTGCTGTGGCCGAGTTGGCTGTGAGCGCCTAGACCTAGATGGACCTTGGATTCTCGCGGTGCTGATCCCCCAAGATTATACAGAGATTCAGAACCCGGGCACTCAAGCTATCGGGCTGTTAACTAAAGTAATTAGGACACTCTGTGAGCTGGAAAGACACCAGATGGGGTATGTGGGGGGCTGGGGCTGAGGCTGTGTGATGGAGGTGGATTCTGGAGGGTTTGGTGAAGTCTCTGGGAAAGAGCTTCTGTCTTTCCATCCCCTAGATGCCTCACCCCCAGACCAGCGGGACCCCCGCCCCCAGATGGCCACGCCCACCACCCTCCAAGCGCCCACCACCCTCCAAGCGCCCGCACTGCAACGTAGGAAGTACATGCTATTTAACACGACAGGGTTACCTATAGTCATGCTGCATTCCCACTTAATTCTGCCACACCCCGTGCTCAGTATAAATAATATTTGAACACGATAAGTGTCGAACACTAGCTAAACGAACAACTCATTTGTTTTATTTTCAGGATCTGAAGCTTGTTGGAATTAATCAACCCAAATATGCGGCGGAACTGGCTGAGAACAGAGGAAAAAATCGCTATAATAATGTTCTGCCTTGTGAGTTGATTTTCGCACGCGGTCTTCCCTCGAATGGTAGAGGGGAATCCAGATACCAAGCCGCCACTTGCACAGCCTTTCATTCGTCGCCGGCTGTGTGCTGAGCACTGCATTTAGGCATATTCTACTGCGTTCTGTCCTCGTGGCAACCTCAGGGAGCCGGTAGTAGAACATTCACTTTGCAGATGAGGAGTATGAGGCACAGAGTGGCTAGGCGATTTGTCCAAAGTCACACAGACAGTCATGGCAGGACCAGGCTCTTGTCACTTTCATTCACGGACAAGGTCAAAGCCTGTGCTTTTTCATTATTATTTTTTTAATTATAAAAATGTGTTCCAATTACAGTTGATCCTCAACTATATTATTTTGTATTAGTTTCAGGTGTACAGCCTAGTGGTTAGACCGTCATATACTTTACAAAGTGGTCCCCCTGGTATTTCCGGTACCCACCTGGCACCACACAGAGTCATTACGATATTATTGACTGTATTTCCTATGCTGTACTTTACACCCCTGTGACTGTCCTGTAACCACCAATCCCTTCACCTTTTTCACCCAGCCCCCCACCCTGCCCCCTCCAGAGCCTGTGCTGTTAACCCCTCTGTCTCTCAGCTCCTTTATTTCCATTAACGTAGTTCCAGAAGGAAGGAGCAGGACAGGCAGGGACTGACAGGCAGGGAGGGACAGACACTTTCTGCTTGTCCAGATGCGTCTCTGGTGGGCTGAGTACACTTCACAGCTGAGTGTGAGTTACATTTGGATTCACTCCTGTTCTTGAGAATTAACAATGTCTGCAGCCACATTGGCAGGGATAGCAGCAGATGGAGTTTAAAATGATAACTGTTTATTACATCATTCATTTAGACAACATGTAAACCCTTTCCGCTGGAACGTTCCTTGTGGTTTCTCCTTTGGGTGGGAATTTGGGCACAGAAAGGAGTGTCTGTGGGTGACAGCTGTGTTCTGATGTAGCTGAAATGGACAGGCTCCGCCGATGACTTCCACGGCAGGACATGTGGAGACGTTGCCTCTTTTACAAGAAGCTGGTTTTTCTTTCCTGGCCTGAAATGTTAACTTCTGTTTAGATTCAGGATTTCCCAGCTCCTGGATTCTTTCTCTTCATCTCCCCTGTATTGACAGTGGACTTGGGTCCATATTCTGAGAGAAATGCTTTTAAAACTAGGTGGGTAGCGCCCGCCCCATCTCTGCCCTTCCAGGGCTGACCAGGGATTATTGGCCTCCTCTTCTGGCCATCCATGGAGATTTTCAGATCCAGAGTTTGGGTCTTGTTTTTATTGGAAGATTTTAGGCTGGAGCTCACTTTCGTAACTGAGTTTGGCATTGTTATTTTTTCCAGGGGAGGGTGAGAGAGTGGGCAGGCAAAGACAGGGAAACATGGGTGGTGTTGCTGATAACTTGGCCTGACATTCAAATCTACAGCTATTATTTTATTTCTTGAGCGGGCAAGTTTGTGTGTTTCTGAGATGGCCCTACTTAGAAAACAGGAGCATTTTGTATTTTAGATCCTCCCTCCCACCTATAGTAGTCTTATACATTCAGTTTATACTTGAATTTGGTACTGTCTTTTTATAACATTTTTCTTTTAGGACACTAGAGAAAGTGTGAAAAGGGTGGGAAGGTTAACCTGAATATGTCCCACTGGGGCAACTTCACTTAATCCTAGTGGAAAAGGCACTAGCTTTCAATTCCAACTGCTGTTCACAAGATAGAAGTGCCTGGAGGAGTCACTTAATCTCTGACTCTGTTTCCTTATCTGTAAAATGGGCACAAAAGCTTGTAGGATGGTTTTGAGGAAAAAGTAGCATTGCTCAGGACATTCCCTGGCCCATGGCAGGCTGCCTGGATTCCATCCTGGATCCTGCCACTGACACCACATCCCTCTTCTGTGCCATGTGACTCAGGGCGCCGGTGAGGATTACATGTGGCCACACATGTGCAATGCCAACCTGTGTACCTTCAAGATGTGACAGAGCCCCTGTGTTGCCACCATGGACTTCTTTTTTCTGTCTTGTAAGTAACTCCCCTCAAACATTCGCTTCTCACGAGGACCTTTCTCTCTTCCTGTCCCAGATGACATCTCCCGTGTCAGACTTTCCGTCCACACCCATTCTGCGGACGACTACATCAATGCCAACTACATGCCTGTAAGTGGGGAGCTGGCCAGCCAGCCCCAGCTCGTGGGGGTGGGGGGGGCCTCCAGAGCTCCTCTTTCTGTTTCTTTGACATCGAGTGCGTGCTGCTTTCCATTTTTAGGGCTACCATTCCAAGAAAGAATTCATTGCCACACAAGGACCTTTACCCAACACTTTGAAAGATTTTTGGCGAATGGTTTGGGAGAAAAATGTGTACGCCGTTGTCATGCTGACCAAGTGTGTCGAACAGGGGAGGGTAAGCACCTTTCAAAAGTACATGTGGTCAAGTTAAATTCATTCGTTCATTTTTTAGTGTGGTGGAAGGGTGTCTTAAAAACCATTTGTCCTTTTAATTTTTTCCCACTTGCCTTAAAAAAACCCCACTTCTCCAAACATGAGCACCTCTATTCTTAGAAACTCATTTTCTGTCTTTTTATTCTCCAAGTGAAAAGTTTAAAAGAAAATCTTATTTAAAATAAAATAAAATAACTAGAGAGTAAAAAAAAATCTTTAAAAAATCTGTTATTATTCCTTCATTTGTGGAAAAATAATATCCTCTATTCAGTGGGTCACTGCTGCTGGAGCTGGTTAGTAGAAGGAACTGGGTTCGGGCGTGGGAAGCCTCGTGGGCCTCAGGGTGCCACCCTGCAGGGCGCCGCTCCGCCCTTCTCCGGCTCTGTGATTGGCTGCAGGCTCATTGGGCCTCTAAGCAACCCACTTCTTCATCTGTGAGATGTGCTGCTCCACCAACTTGGCGATTTTCAAACTTGGTTTTTAGCCCTGGAAGCTTTTCTTCCTGCACAATCTCGGTCTTCTCCCCAGATAAGTCTCAGTAGTCCTCGCTCCTTTGTGGTGGCCTGCAGTGCCCCGGCCGCTTCCATTAAAGATACGATTTCTTCTAGTACTAAAACCCCATGTCTCCATGGCGATCTGAGGAGGACTGGAAAACATGCTAGACTCAGAAACCCTGTGCCAGAGCAATAGGACCTAATGTTGCTCTGAATGTTTTCACGTAGGTCTGTTATTTGAGGAATAGGATAAGACTTGAGTCCCTAAGCCAGTGGTTTTCAAACTTTAACATGCATCAGAAACACCTTCAGAATCTCTCACTCAGAAGACCCGTGGGGGGACCCAAGAACTGCATCGAGACCGTCCCAGGAGCAGCTGCTCCTGCTGCTGCAGGTGCACGATAGCGAGAACCCGTCAGGCATCATTGCTTGCAATGTTCTTTACTTCCCTTTCACATAGCAGATGTTTTTCCAGCCCCAAGTATGTGTGAGGTCCTGGGTTAGGGGCCAGGCGTGGAGGAATGACAGGTGACAACAGTAAGAGATGGTTTCCATCTTCACATTTCTTGTGAAACAGAAGGTAGGGCTCTGCACCCCCTTCTTGTGTCAGGAGAACAGGCCATTAATGCAAACAAAGGGACACTGTTTATGAATGCAAGTACACTTCACGGTGCTGTTTAGCCCAATGCCGCACACATGGAACATTATTATAAATATCTGCTAGAGAAACGAAAATGAAGTAGTGAAAGTAACAAAGATCGTGAAGATGAATTTAGATGGTCCCTTGCTCATCTTAAGTTGAAGTGGATGATACTTATTCTGAGCGAAACGGGAAGGGAGCCAGCATATTTTCTGCACAAGATAACTCCGTGTATGTTCTTTCTTTCCCAAACAACCCTGTGAGGTGGTATCATTATTTTATAGATGGAGACACAGAGGCTCAGAGAGTTTAAGACCTTGCCCACCAGGTAGCAGCAAAAATCCAGCTGGTTAAGAGGCTGAGCTGGAAATCAGCTTCATGTCAGTATGTGTTCAGATCCTGTGTTCTTCCATGGAGCAGTAGACCAGAAACTGGGATCTTTGAAAAAGTGCAGATTCCCTGCCTGGGTCAGACTCTCTGGAGGTGGGACCCAGATACCTGTTTTTAAAGTGAAACAGACCTCCCGGGTCAATCAAATAACCAGCCAGGTTTGGAAACCACCAGCTTGCTGTAGAGCATGCTTCGGAAAGTGGAGTGTGTGTGTGTGTGTCTTTTAAGTTGTTTGCTGAATGTGGTTGCAGATATTCTCAGAGAGTAGTCATTTCTCAATTTTTATTTCTGTTCACACTTGCTTACCCACCTTATAGGATCCAAGATCCTAAAATGATTTCCTTTGGCACTCTTCATGGGTATCTATGTTTGCATTGCAGTTAGTGTGTCTTTGATGGTAGTGGGGAAAGGTCTCGTTTCTTCCATCTGCACGTGGTTGTGGGTTGACCAGAGATGTTTAGTTCACAGATGTAGGGGGGTTGCTAAGGGGCCCTGGGAGCTGGTGGGACTGTGTCCCCTGGGAAGCTGCAGCTGCTGGAAATCAGTTTTCATGCAGAAATGGGGCTCAGCGTTGGCCAGATTGTCTGCTTTTTTCAAGAGAAGCCAGAAATCTGGATTTTTATGAAAAACCTTCCAATTTTAAAAGAGTTGGCAACAGTTGTAAGTTAAAAAACCCACAATTTTAAGGGTCAAGCAGAGCCCATCTAAACGACTTCATCAGTCCCTCATGCCAGTTGTCAATATCCGGTCTCCCTTGTGAGGCTTTAGTGATAGCAGATGGCATGACCTGCGTCTTTGTATTCAAATGCATTTTTATTCTAGACCAAATGTGAGGAGTACTGGCCTTCCAAGCAGGCCAAGGACTACGGGAGCATCACTGTGGCCATGACGTCAGAAATTGTTCTTCCCGAATGGACCATCAGAGACTTCACGGTGAAAAATGTAAGTAGGAAGTCCAGGTGTTCAGGTCTCCTGTAGCATTACCAGGTGTTAATTTTTAGGTTAGTCTTAACCAATATATTTTTTTGTGCATCTGGAAAATACTTTTGCTTTCTTCTTTACAGAATAAAATAATTCATGCCTGTACAAACACTAAGACAGCCCTTTGGGTTTACTTTCTTAAGGAGCATTTCATGGCACTCTTGACTAAAATGGACCTTAAGAGCTGGCTCAGTGCCCATCGCTCTTTTCCTTGCACTTCCAGGTGACATGCCTGTCCAGCTTTTGTTACAAAGCATGGTCCTTTTGGCTTAGCTGGTCGGAAACATGGCGTCAGGAATGCCATTTCCTGTGGGAACAGTTTATGGTAACAGTTTCATTAATAGGATTCCAGGGTGCCTGGCTTCCCTTACTGCCCAAAACTATGAAAACAAATCCAATAAATTGTGTAGGCATTTTAGGAAGTCAAGTTATGTGTCTTTTTCTTTTCTTAAGGGTGTTTAAAAAAAAAGCAGTGTCAGGAAGTAACACTGATCTCTCCTGATGGGCATAAATTGTGTAAATTGGCATAACCCTTGGCAATTTATATCAAAGGCATAAAAATATCCATTCCCCTTTGATCTGGTCATTTCAAGTTTGAGAATCTGTCCCAAAGAAACAAGCTGAAGGGTAGGAGAAGGCTTATTATTCATAAAAATGAATCTCAGCCTTATTTGTAGTGGTGGGGGATGTGATTTGGAAACCATGCATGTATCTAGCTTCTGGAGCATGGATAACTAAGCTGTAGGCTTTGCAGTCACCGCATCATGATTCAGCTGTCAGTAACGAGAGCTGCGTAGACTGGATCATCGCCGTGAGTATAAGTAAGTGAACCTGCTGGGAGACGACGTTTCATGCCTGTCATGAAGAGTGCGTCGCAGAAGAGGCTGGCAGGAGGTTCCGATGGGAATGCCTGCAGTCCACTGTAGGCGAGCGAGGGCGGGCCTGGCTGTGGGCATAATGCGGACCGTTGGATCTGGGGCAGGAAGGGCCCAGCCTGGGTGGAGTTCTGATAATCAAGGTCATAGCTATATCACTCTGTTATAACGAGGTTCGCTTTCTATTGTCTGCCCGATGTTGAAATGGATGTTTTTTGGGAGAGGGCCTTTTCTCAAATGCCCACAGTTCTAAATATTGATGCTTGCTATCATGTTTTTAGGTTCTCTGGGAGACACATGAATTATGAGGCAGGTCTTGCCCCGAAGGCACCAAGTATGCTAGTTGTATTTGTATACATTTATTTTAGGTCCGTGACATTCCCAGGTGGGCTCAGGGTGGGGTTGGTGAAGCACTCAGGCGTCGTAGGTGTGAGAATGTGAGCACGCTGTTGGTGGAAAACTGTGCTGGGAAAGGGAAGAGGCCTGAACTCAATGTCAGAGGATGAGGGACTCTGCATCTGGGCTGAGTGTTGGGGATGTCACTTTCCTTCTTGGAACCTTTGCTCTCTTGTCTTTAGAGGGGATTTGATGAACACGTCAAAGTTTGTGAAGGCACTTTATTAGCTGTTGCACCAGTGTAAAATTCCAATTTCTAGTTATAACCACTTCTGTATAGCCACCTTTCAGCTACCCGGTGTGGTTCAGCATTCAGGTACTGCTTCATTTCACTAGCCTTTCTGATGCTGCTAGGCAGTCTTTCTCTCTGGATCTAACCCCTTTTCTTGGCTTTTAGAACATGACAAGTGACAGTCACCCTCTGCGACAGTTCCACTTCACCTCCTGGCCTGACCACGGGGTGCCCGACACCACAGACCTGCTCATCAACTTCCGGTATCTGGTTCGCGACTACATGAAGCAGAGTCCTCCCGAATCGCCAGTTCTGGTGCATTGCAGGTAGGCAGATGGCGCTTCCTATGTGACAGATTGCAAAGGCAGTTGTAAGTATGGCCACATTGGAAAGGCGGGTGTGAGACTGAATGCAGAGGCATTTACAAATCCAGGGAGGGCTTGGATGAGGGACCACGATTTATTCCCGAAACCCTGGGGCAGGGACTGGCAAACCGTGGCTCATGGGCCAGATCTGGTAGGTTGTCTATATATTTTTAAAATCATAATGTCTTTTGTATTTATAATGTTTATGTTAAAATATGTTAATCTTACAAAAATGTAAAGAATAATAATTTAATAAAGCATAACATGAGGCCATGCATGTTTTTTTTTGTTTTTTTGTTACTAATACATTATAGATGTAAAGTCTCCACTTACTGGCCTCCTATCGCCTTCTCCTTACACAGGAGAACATGGCTCTAAAGTTTATCTCCATCCTTCCCTTGTGTGCTTTTATAATTTTATTACGTATGTATATATCTCTATAGTTTCATCTAGCTTTACACTTGCACTAGATTTTATCATATACACATCATTCTGCAACCTGCTTTGTTCATTGGGCATGTTTGTTATTTGACAATGTTGAAACACATAATTCTTTTTAAAAGAATTTATTTTTTAGAGAGAGGAGAAAGAAGGGAAAAAGAGAGGGAAACATCAATGTGTGATTGCCTCTCACGCGCCCCCTACTGGGGACCTGGTCTGCAACCCAGGCATATGCCCTCACTGGGAATTGAACTGATGACCCTTTCGTTCACAGGCCAGCACTCAATCCACTGAGCCACACCAGCCAAGGCACATAATTCTCATCTGTTTTATTTGTTCATTTAAAAATGTTTTTTGACACACAAAAACTGCGCATACTGTATACAACTTGATGAGTTTGGGGATAAGTATACACCCGGGAAACTATCGCCAGCATCTTTCTTTGCTGCCTGTTTTTGTAGTGTCTTTGGAACGTAGCCATTCTCATTTGTTTACACAGCGTCTGCAGTTACTTTCATGCCGCGGTGGCAGAAAGGGCCACTCGGTTGCCAGCTGAAGGTATTTACTGTCTGGCCCTTTACAGAAGAAGTTTGCCAGCCCCTTCTCTCGAACAATGACACTACCTTTAAAGCTGCAGGAATTAATTTTGAGACAGAGAAAGGAGGGCTTTGCTGCGCTGTGGGGGCTAAACTGATGAAACTTGCCATCCTACTTTGTGGCGGTAACTTGCACAGCACTGAGGTTTCAGGATCTCTAGCAAAGCGTTTCATGTGTGGCAGTTGACTCCAAAGGAACCGTAGGACTTTGGGCCCCAGTCCCAGGCTGGTGCAGTGCGACTTGCTGAGGCTTCACCTGAGCAAGTGTTGTTGAGCGGCCCTGGGCTGTGCCCTCAGAGCCTGATGCTGGCGGAGAGCAAGACGCACGCGCGGGGAACGTGGGAGCCGTGCAGCGGTGGTAACCCCGGCAACGCACTCGTCTCTCTTCCCTTCCAGTGCGGGGGTTGGGCGGACGGGCACGTTCATCGCCATCGACCGTCTCATCTATCAGATGGAGAACGAGAGCGCCGTGGACGTGTACGGCATCGTGTATGACCTTCGAATGCACAGGCCTTTAATGGTGCAGACCGAGGTGAGGCCCGCATCTGTCTGACCACCCCGCTTCCTGTTTGCTTTCGAAAGGTTGTATCACGACACATACGTGTGTTAAACTCTTTCACCCTTCCAGATCTTTCTGGCTCTTGGCCATGAGGTGACACTGATTTCTTTAAGATCCGAAACCGACATGGGCTTGAACTGCCTGTGACACCGGGTGGCGGCGATGGCACCGCACACCTAGACGTATCAGGGTCCTTACTCTGCCGCCCGTGGCTCACCGAACACCCTCAGCCAGTCTCTGAGCTTTGGCTTCCGGTGTCACTCTGGTGAAACTGGCATTTGCACTCTTTGTTTCTAAGAAGCTCTGACCCTCCTGAAACTAAGCTCGTGAGCAGGCTTATCAAATGCCAATAGTATGAAACCGTGTAGTGCCGCGTAAGCATTGACGGCAGGGCAGCCTCACCCGGGCTTGTGACCGTTGAAGAGCATGAGTCACGCAGCCTCGGGAGGCGATGGACACTTGGTATCAACAGTGTGGCTTGTGTAAGACTGTCGGATTTGGCTTTCCCAGAAATGTTCCAGACAAACATTGTTTTCGAGGCGTGTTCTCAACCAGTACACTGGGAAATGGCCTTTCTCAAAGCTGTCTGGGCCCCCACCAGGGTGAGGGCAGAATATTAATTTTGCCTCAGGTGGTCACCGTGCAGCCATTGAGAAGTCTGTGAATGCGCGGTCTGTTGTTGAGCCAGCAGGGAAGATTCCGGAAGCCTGGGGACACCGCGTGCCTGGGGGCGAGCGGCAGGGTTGTGTGCAAGGCCTGGACACAACCAGTGCTGGTCAGAACAGGCATTTTCTTTTTTCTGCCTAGTTATGCAGAGTAGCGGTTCTCAATCTTTTTTCCTCCTTTGGGAAACACAAAATCTTACACCTGCCTACAAATTCTTTTCATGTCCGCTTTTCATAAAACATTTTGAAAATAATATTAACCATCGATATTCAAAAATCTGACAGTACAGGATTATGTACAATATGTTTTTGCCTTTCACTTTTTCTTCCCCAACCACACTCCCCAGACATGGCCAGTGTTGACAGTCCGTGTGTATTTTCACAGGGTGTTTTGTGTGCAGCTGTAGAAGAACACACGTACACACACAGACACGGAGCAGGTTTCCGATCCTGTTTTACATGTAGTGCTGCCCTGTGATGGTTTTTCTTCTATAGCGTCGTGGATATTTTTTCTGTGCAGCATATCCTCTTCTCCCTCTTCTTCCTCTTCTTCCTCTTCGTAACGGATGCCTGCAGATTCTGATACATTTGCCTGCAGGTGGTCCCCACCCAGCTCTGCCCTGATCATCCCCCTGAACCCGCCTCCTCCACTGAGAATCACAATTTGCGCCTCGTTCTGCACATCCTCACTGCTCTGCATGGGCGCCCCCACATCCTTTCTCTGCCCTTCCCTGAGCATCTGGTATCTTTCCCTGGGTGTGAAGCCGAGCACGTGACACATGATAAATGAGAAGCTGGGGCTGTCGTGGGCTGTGGGTGGGGGTGAGCCCGTCAGTTACATTCCTGGTCACCAGTGGGACGAGGTCACTTCTTTTTTCCTTGAGAATTATGGAGAACCAGGAAAAATGTCTATGACTTTTTTCTTTTTCAAAACAGATTTTTTAAAAAGGGCTGTTTTACAAGATCCACCTGCTAAAGCCAGGATCGTGTTGGGTTGAATACAGTTTAAGTACCGAGGTCTACTTTTACCTACTGTGTCTTGGCCAGGAGTTCTGGGGAGTCTGCCCCTCTGGCTGACGGTCACTGACGATGAGAGTCTCGCTCCCTGTGCGTTCAGATTTCACCGGAATGCGATTACCCCTTGACGTGTGTTACCCTGAAGTGTTTGCCGTGGGGCAGGTGGGCTGGGCGCGTGGGAATCGGTTTGAAACTAACTTTGGGCGCTGATCTCTGGGAGCCGTGCTCATTTGCTTCCTCCTTTTCCCTTTTCCAACAGGACCAGTATATTTTCCTCAATCAGTGTGTCCTGGATATTGTCAGATCCCAGAGGGACTCGAAGGTAGATCTCATCTACCAGAACACGACTGCAATGACAATCTATGAAAACCTCGCGCCAGTGGCCACGCTGGGACAGATCAACGGTCACATCGCCTAGTCCCAAGGGCAGCCCTTTCTGGAGTTGACTAGACCATCACACCCACAGCACAGGGAAGCGCCCCCATGTGGACGTGTTTTTATATGTCTGGTATCTTCATTCTTTGTTCTGTTTTGTTGGAACTAATCGAGGGTGTGAAGCCGCACACGTGACACCTGACAAGTGAGAAGCTGGGGCTGTCGGGGGCGGAGGGTGGGGGTGCACCCATCAGTTACATTCCTGGTCACCAATGGGATGAGTTCACTTCTTTTTTCCTTGAGAATTATGGAAAATTAGGACAAGTGAGCTATGACTTTTTTTTTTCAAAACAGATTTTTTTTTAGAAGACTATTTTATATGATCCACATGCTAAAGCCAGGACTGTATTGGGTTGAATATATTTTAAGTATCAGAGGTCTATTTTTACCTACTGTGTCTCGGAATCCCGCTGATGGACCCTGCCTAACTGTGGACGATGACCCTGTCGGGAGGCGTCCGTGGCCCCGCCCCCGCTGGGGTTTTCTATTTGAACACGTGCCTTTTCTGAATTATGCTTCCACAGGCAACACTCAGTAGATTTCTATATTTTTGTATTGAATCTCATAATTGGAATATGTGGAATGTTTAAACAGTAGTTTAGGATCAGAAGTTCAGCCTTCTCAGCAACATTCCTGCTCTTATCCGATTAGAGGAGGCGCCCCCCCCCCTTTTGTGTTCTATTCTCTCCTCCCTTTTCCGTCCCAGTTTTTCCCAAAGACACGCCTGTCGGGCACATTTTCAGCCCATCGGCTGAGAGTGGAAACAGAGTATCACCTTGAGAATTTTGAGACTGGGGGAAGCAAAAGAACCCTACAGCGCTGGACTCTCCTTTTCTGGTCCCTGTTTTTTCCTTTTTCTCCTTTCTGTATTTGGTAAGAAGGATTATTTAAAGGTGCAATATGTGACTTAGTGATTTATGACGCTCTAGGTTTTTAGTAACGTTTTACTCAGGTTGGCATTTTATGTGTGTCTGTGTATGTGTGTGTGTTTAAAAGCGTGGCAATCTGTGAACACTTCAGTGTGAAAACAGTGTCAAATTAATTCCTCCTCCTTCCAAGTCCACTGGCTTTAGTCTATCTGCAGTGAAAAATATCGGTATCTACTGTATATATATGTATACTAAACTCTTCAAAACAGTCATTCCTTTGAATTGAGGTGTACAAAGTTTGAATTTGTATCAAAGATGTAATTATTATTTTTAAAACCTCTTTCACTATACTGCTGCTGTAATTACTTTGATTTTTTAAAAAGTGTAGATTAACTTTTTTTTTTTTGCTTCAGATGTGTATCCACCAAGAATTTCAGAATTTATGTGGATTTATTTTATTGGTACATAATCTGTAAACTTCTCAAGGCATTAACATGAAAGGATTGTTTCTTTTTATTTTATATTGTGGCTCAGGTTATATTGTGGAGAAGTGTTGAGTGTGTCCTTCAACAGGCAATGAAGTATACAAGGTCGTATGAAGGAAAGTCCGGGTCCCCGAAAGCCCGTGGCCGTGTGCCACAGCCATGAACCTGCTGTAGACTTGGGACACACGTGTCCTGTTGAAGACGGGACCGGTCTTCTCCGAGCGCCCCGGGCCGCGTGCCCGGTGGCAGCCCGTCTCCTGACCCCGCCTCGCTCCTCAGCTCGCCGGCACTTTGATGACAGACTGGACACGTGACTGGGTATTTTGGGGTCACGAAGGATGAACCACGACGTACTGACGGCCCTCGATTCAGTTCAGGCGTTAGTGCTGGGCGTCTTTTGTCCCCCTTTCCCGTGGAGGTACCGAAAAAATTAAAAGGAGAGGCAACGGTGGTGTCAGGTTTTGGGAGAAGCTTACTTCCCAAATGAAAATTGCACTTTTTGCTGAATCCTTTGCTATCTTTTGTAGTGAGCAGTTCATTCAGTCTCCGACCCTTGAAGGAATGGGAGGGCCAGCTAGGTCTGGCCCTCTGGACTCAACTTCAGAGGGGCCTTTGGCTCTGTAGGTGTCAGGGAAGCCACGCCGTCCGCGGTGTTGAGGGCAGCTGAGTCTGGGCAGATTGCGTCCAAACCCTCACACTGGCCTGGCCCCTCCTGTGCGTGCCGGTCTCAGCGCGCTCCACAGCGCCACTCGGAGGTCCCTGTGCGGGCGGCAGTTCTGGGGCCACGCCCCGCCCCACTGCAGTTGGTCAGGAAACCGTTGCGACTGGGGTGAGATGCCATGGAGATGCCCGCCCTGCCCCGCTCTGCCCACACCACTGCCATGGAGACACGGGGTGGGGGAAGGGATGGGCTCTCAAAATTCCTTTGAAACTAATGAAAACAACAATAATTATAACCATGTTGCATGAAAAGTCAAGAAACAGAAGCCCTCCTCCCTTCTGCCTGGTGTGGGCCTGGGAGCCAGGCAGTAGCCCACAAGCCACTGCCTGGCATCACTGTGGATCCCTGGGGAAGGCTTGTGCTGGGGAGGTCCGGATTCCAAATGGCAGGTCACCCAGAGGTCACGACGCCTCTCTGCACCCTGAGGACAGCTGGGGGTGAGGCCCATGGGGGTGGTGACCGTATTTATAACAGTGATGGAAAAGGGAAGATTAATATGTAAAAAATATAAAGGACATAGGGGTTGGGGGTGGGGGTTAGTGGTCACAGGAAAGAGGAAGATGTTTTCGAGCTCTGGCCCCAAACCCAGGGGCGATGAACTCAGATTTGAGGGGTCGAGTGGCATCGTGGAGCTGGTGGAATGCCCTGCTGTAGCACTGGGGTTGCCCATAGGAGAGCAGCCAGGGTGGGACAGCCGGCGGTCAAAGAGCCAAAGATTGGTGGGCAGTGGCTTGGGGGATTTGGGTCATGGGATCTCTTCTCAGAGCAAAGATGTTTCGGCTCCAAAGTTAAATGTAGTGACGTCTGGCACCAGGAGGAAATGACATTTGGGGTCTGCTGTCTGTGACCATGTAGTGACTTCCAGCTAGACTTTGGAAGCATGGACTCCACTGGATTTGGGCTTCGCCACATCAGGGGCTCCTGGGGGGTGGGGGCCGGCCGAGCCGCTGACTCACATCTGCTCTTCATCTGGGATGGAAAAGCCTGGTTTCTTCCAGAGTGCTGGATTGTGCTTACTGAGCTCAGCTGGACTTGGTGACCGATGTGGATTGGCCTCAACAGTCCCGAGCTCTGAGCTTTCACTCTCCAGAGCGGCTGAGTGTTCTACATACTGTAGCCCTCCACTCCCCGCCACTCCCCCCATGGGGCACAAATGGTAGGATGTATTGATGTAGACTCTAAAACTGTAATTTTCTTGTAACTATTTTGGAATGATGCATATTTCTAATGTTTGTTACACTTGTACAGAGTATTGCTGTTGGTTGCTTTTCTTTGTTTTGTAAGGAAAAAATGGCCTGAAAAAAATTTTTTAAAAAGACTTACAAATACCAAATATAAAAAATGTCGATACATTATACCTTTGTTCGTTTCTTTTTTCCCCTCCTCCTTACTCAGCATCCACACCATTTCACCGCTCACTCGGTTTGCAGGCCTGTGTTCCACTGGGGCACCCTTTAAACACACACACACACACACACTCCCCTTTAGCATTCCCCCACACTGCGTTGGCTTGCTTGGGCGGCCATAGCGAGGTTCCATGGGTGGGCTGTGGGGCTTAAACAAGACAGTTCTTTTCTCACAGTTCTGGGGGTGAGACGTGCCAGCGGGGAGCTGTCCACTGGGTGCCCTTCTTTCACTGCCTCTCCGCTTGGCCTTGCAGATGGCCGTCTTCTCCCCCTCGTCCTCACGTGCTCTTCCCTCTGAGTGTCTGTGTCCATATCTCCCCTTCTTGTATGGACATCAGTCCTGTTGGATTAGAGCCCATCCTCGGGACCTAATCTTACCACCATTACCTCTTGAAAGTCCCCGTCTTCAAATAGTCACATTCGGAGGTATCTGGAGCTTTAACATATGAATTTTGGTGGAGATACAGTTCAGCGCAAAACACCATCCGTGGTGACTGAGTGGCAAGGAGACTTGGCGGACGGGAGTGTGCGCCGGAGAGGTGGCCGTGTGTGCTCTTGGAGGGACAGACACGCGCTTGGTGGCAGCGTAATGTGCCTCAGGCCAGGGCCCAGGGTTTGCAGAGGATTTGTTGATGGACTTGGGGAATCCCAGAGATGCGGGGATACTGTGGCATTTTAGTTCATGTCTTTCTGGTATGCTTGGTGCAAACACTAAGCAGACTAAGATGCTTTTGCTTTGAGATCTCCCTTGTTCCTCTGGCCAAATTAATTAGTCCATTGAACAGCGATACACTGCATGCCTACTGTGCACCAGCAGGTGTGCCTCAGTGGTTGAGGGTCCCACAGTGGGCACAATGGGCAGAAGCATGGTCCGCATGGGGCTCATGTTCTGACCGGGGGAGGCAGACAAACAGCAAGAACCTCAGGTCTTTAGTGTGTTAGATGGTGAAACTACAGAGAGAGCCGGCCAGTCCCTGATGCACCAACTCGTCATTGTCACATGACATGGAGGAAAGCTCTCTGCAAGTCCTCCACATGCTCTCCACACAAGCCCTGCTTGGGGGAAAAGGGAAGAGAGACGTTCAGACAGCGCAGTGCACACTTTTCTCAGGGGGGACAGGGGTGGACGCAGCGGAAGTCCTGCCCTTAAGGATTGACAGCCCAGAGGGAGGGTCCTGGTGCGTGTGGGGTGCAAATGGCAAATGAACCCCATGACATGCCATAGGAGGTGTAAAGAAGCGGGTAACAGGGATCCCAGAAGAATTAAGAGTAGGGTGGCCTTTGAACTGAATCTTACGCAGAATTTCAGCGAGATGTTAAGGGGGTGCGGAGGCACGGGGCGCGGACATGCGTGCTTCGCTCGGGCTTCCGGGGGCCTGAAGTACGGTGTGCAGGAAGGGGTGGGCGAGGTGGTGGCAGACGACCCTGAAGGGTAAGAGCTCTGGGATTGTGTGTGTGGGAGATAAAACCGTCTCCCCTTGGAAACACTGCACCAAGGGTGTGTGTGTGTGTGTGTACAAACACACACACGTATGTAAACACACACACACACACACTTTTACCTTCACTCTTTTCTTTGGACGGAGCCTGCACGGTGGGTGACCACGAGAGGATGTGGAGAAGGACACCACGAGACACTCAGCTGGCCAATAGCAGCAAAGGATATAATTGGCCACACTCGGAGCCGATTGAGCATGCTCAGCGGGAGACATGCTTCCTGGGCCAGTAGGTCCCCACGAGGTTCTCAGCAGCCACTGATGTCATGTTGGCAGATCAGGCTTGCCTTGCCAGTCTCTCCCTCTCCACCCCCACACTCCCTTTCGTTTTTGCAGGGAGAGACTAAGGCTAAATGCTGGCTTGCTTGCCAGGGACCAAATAACCAGTAACAATCCCAGCACATTCCCCAGCTGTTCCCTGGGACACAGGGTAAAATGTGGTCACTTGTCCAGGCATGGTGTCCCTGAGTATGTCCAGGTCTGCCTGAGGCCTGTCACAGTTCGTGTGCTGATGAGGCAAAAAGCACAGATCTGGAGCGTGCCCCACCGAATTATTCCAGGTGTAGTCACTACCCCGGATGAGGGCACAAAAGTATTTTGCTTTGGAAAAGATGCTTCTGGATGTCTGTCGGTGTGAAGCATGGTGCAGGTCCAAAGTTTGGAGACCTGAGCTCTAGTTCCGTCATGCCCAGGTGACCAAAATAGTCGACACACCTCACTGCGTAGGTTGAAGGTGTACAGCATGGTGGTTTGACTTACGTATACCGTGAAATGGTGACCACAGTGGGCTTAGTTAACACCCATCATCTCACAGAGCAACAATAAAAAGAAAAGAGAAACACGTATCCTTGTGATGAGAATTCAGGGTCTACTCTCCGCGACTTTCTTGCACCTCACACAGCAGTGTGGCCACAGACATCACATTGCACCTCACATCCCTCGTTCTTCAGTCTGTACGTCACATCCCGCACCTGGTTTATTTTATCAGAGGAAGCTTATACCTTGTGAGCCCTGGGTTTTTAGTCATCTTTCAACAGTAGATGATTTTGTTTGCAAGAGTCATTTTTTTTTAACACAAGCAGTTATGAATAGAACCTGAGAGAAAACAGTTAGGATCTGCATTTTCCTCTGTGCTGGAGGCCTTCACAAAACATCACATTTCGGCAGGCTCTCTGGGCTCCCTGCTCGGAAACAGCACCCGGGTGGGGGGTGCATCCACACTCTGCGTGCTCTGGTTCAGGCCAGAGCTGTCCCCAGCAATTCTGCACAAGCGACTGGTTTGGGGGAGGAAGAGGATGGAAACAACCTTCACATTCTATTGCTGACCTGGTGTTAGTTGTGTAATAAAAAAAAAAAAAAAAAAAAAGGATGAGCTGCAAAATGGCCCAGCATGCAAACATCTGCTCCTAGCACGTAGTCTGAGGAAGATTCCCAGGTATGGCCTAGAAACTGAGGCATCATGGGAAATAAAAATCAGACGATCCCCTGTGCTCTTATAACATGTAAAGCTTGAGTGAGAAGAGCGATTCATAGAACTATAGGCAGAGAACAATCCCATTAAAATTCGGATAAGTGAGTAGAAGACAAGAACAACTGCAGATCATGTATTGGTGGGATGGTGAGTGGCTTCCGTTTTGATTTTTGCTTGCCCAAATGTTCTGATTTCTCCCAGTGAATATGGAGTGACCATTAAGGATGGTCAATTAAAAGTTTGACATTTTCCCCGACTCAGCATTTAAAAAAATATCTGTCATGTTTTACAGAGTTCTTTAAATGAGTGTGAACGCAAAGCTGTTGCTGGCAGTTTGTGAAACATGAAAGTTAAGTTTTTGGATGTTGGATTCTGCACCGTCGAGCTGGAGGGGACATGGGACCTTCTTCCTCCCGGCTGAGTGTGAGTGGCCAGGGGGGATGTTTGTTGGTGTCTAGGTAGTGGAAGGAAGAGGCAGGGAGAAGAGAGGTTTAGGTCCTGCTCCCAAAAGCTCTGACAGCCCTCCCGTCCCTTTGGGGCTGGTTGTGGACGGTCCCTGGGACCTCAGAGGAAAAACCCCAGACCCTAGGCTTTGCCAGTTACATCCTATCCAACTCAATTCCCAGGTGAAGCCTTCACACCTGAGTGGAGCAGCGCCGGCCGGGGGCTGCAGTTTTGGATGCGGACACTAGATGGCACCAGAAGACCAGGTTGAAGATGCAGTCCTTGCTTAGACGGGAGCAGGGAACGGGTTAAAACTGGAAACGGAACCAGGAAGTTGATAGGGGGATGCCTAAAAATCAGCAACAGGGAGATGGAAGGGTCCTTGCCAGCAGTCAGTAGCTTTTTCCCCTTAGGAATCATTATATCATATGTTCATGTTAAAAAATAATTAGGAAGTGTACATAAAAGAAGAAAAAAAAACCTATGTGGCTTCCAACCAACAAGAGGGCCTACAGTAGTAGTCCTCCCCTCCCCCACCCCCATACACCAGCGTTGGTCTTTGTGGCCAATTGAATACAGCTGAAGTCGTGGTGCGGCACACCTGAGATTAGGGTGTAAAGGTCTCTGCAGTTTCTCTCTTGGTATTTCTCTTAGGAGAGACCCACGTGGCGAGGAACTGCACTTTCTGCCAACAGCCACGTGGTCCTGGAAGCAGGGCCTTTAACCCCAGGCAGCCTTCTGACTGCAGATGATACCGCCCCGCCCCCCTTAGGCTTTGGAGTCAGATGCACCTGGTCTGCTTGACCACTTGCTTGCTAGCTGTGCTACTGAAAACCAGCCACTCTACCTCTTTGAACCTCTAGTTCTTTGCCTGTAAAATGAGAATAATAATAGCGTTAATCACAGCTTTAAATGAGATAATGTATGCAACATTCAAGATTAATCATTAGCTGCTGCGGTATGTAGGTAGAGGCAGAAACTTTCCTTGGAGTAAATGTCTTTGACCCGAGAAGTTAATTGAGCGCCCTGCTTAGTAATGCAGGTGCAGTGAGTGTAGGTGCCTGTTATTGTCTTCCTCAGAGCGAGAAGTGCCTCCCCCCTGGGTATGCGCCATTTTCACACAGAGCAGGGGGCTTTCTGGGAAGGAAAGGGCTGAGGCCCCCTACATTTTGGTTTCTGAGATTTGCTATTGAGGAAACCTGTTTTGGTGGGTCAAAGTGACATTGACCATTAGCATAAAAGAATATGAAAAGCCCCCAGGGGGAGCCCACGTGAGGGAAGAGGGGTCTGCGTTGGTGATACAGCTTCAGCCCTGGGGTGTGTGTGGGGGGAATTTTGATTTGTTGCAACACGTGTCTGTGAAGCCCCTCTGGATCTAGCTAACCAGGACAACCATTGTGTTTCAGGGAGCAGTAGTTGCGCACGTGAAGGTGAACTCAGAGAACTGTGACCTTGGAGCTCATGGAGGGAGTCTAACCTCTAGCAGTGGGTAGCAGACCCATGCCCATAATCCATGCAGGACCCATCACATGACCATGACCACAACCAAAGACGAGGCTGCTGAGATTTTTTTTTTTTGCATTGGCTATTGTTAATTTTATTTGACAATCTAAGGAAAAAGAGGTCACTGCCCCTGAATAAATAGTCAGGTATTGCATGTTTTTAAAATTCTTGCAGCACACCAGTTGAAAATTGCTGTATTAGAATATAAGCTGCTTGAGAGAAGTATAGCACGTCCTCAGATAATGTTGTTTCATTATAACATTGGTGAAATGCCTAGGAAATTACCTCTTGTTTATATCAATTAGCCTATGGTAAAATTGGTTTGGTTATATGTTATTTGCTTATTTTTTTATTAATTAATTTTTTATTTTAGATTATTCAGTACAGTTTCTATCCTTTATTCCCATTCCAGCCCACCCACCCATCCCTCCCATTTCCAACCCCCCTAGTTTTGTCCATGTGTCCTCTATATTTGTTCCTGTAAACCCTTCCCCCCTGAAATTCCCTCCCCTCTCCCCTCTGGGCCCTGACAACCTGTCCTCTATTTCAGTGTCTTTTGTCATATTTTACTTATTTCTTTGTTTTGTTGTTTAGATTCCTGTTAAAGG
>CM052543.1:9355526-9380729 GCA_028533065.1 Trachops cirrhosus | reverse complement strand
ATTTATTTATTTATTTATTTATTTATTTATTTATTTTTAGAGAGAGGGGAAGGGAAGGAGAAAGACAGGGAAACATTAATGTGTGGCTGCCTCTCACACATCCCCTACTGGGGACCTGGCCCTCAGCGCAGGCATGGGCCCTGACTGGGAATCGAACCAGCGACCCTTTGGTTTGCAGGCTAACCCTTGATCCACTGAACCACACCAGCCAGGGCTGTAAACCTTTTATTATACAAAATTCTAATACATACACAGTTGTGGTCAGAGCATGGAAACAAACGCCCATATAACTCACACTCAGTTTCAGTAATGATCAATTTGGGGTAAAATTTCTTTCATCGATAGCACGTATTTCGACAGCAGCAGTATTGATTCTGGGTCCAATAAGTCTTTGCTGTGGGGCCTGTCCTGTGCATTGTGGCACATTTCATAGCATCCTTGCGTCCTACCCACTACACACCAGAAGCACCCCTTGCCCCGCCCAGGTTGTGACAATGACAAATGTCTCCAGATATTGCTGAATGTCTTCTAGGGGACCACATTACTCACTGTTGAGAACCACTGACCTCGACCCTTACGAACACTTGAGGCCCAGGGGCCCTGGGACCCATCTTCTGAATGTGTCATTTCATGTGAAGCCCTGTGACTGAGCCCATAAGCAGGAGCCGTTTCTAACCGACCTCCGAACAGCACAGAATCCCAACCAGGTCCGTGCCCTGGAAATACTGGGTGGGGTTAATTTTTCCACGTTTCCTATTGATTTCTGAAGTCGTATTGCCTATAAGGAAGCCTGGAAGTTTGGGATTTCTGTAACCAGGGCTTGCTTCCCATGAGGGTGACTGCCTGTTTGGGAAGGGGAACGGGGTGGCTCTCTGGGGACCACTCTCTTTATCGCCAAGCCCTCAGCCCCCGCCTGGGTCAGGCAGTGGGAACTCAAGGCCGAGCTGCCGGAATTCTTATTTCTCTGTGGAACACTTGGGAGGCAAGTCTACTCTGTTCTTGTTTTTAAACCAGGTAGAAGGGAGAGGCCGTGGCTCAGTCTCAGCATTGTGAAGCCCGAGGCTGCAGGCTGAGCAGACTTCACCTGGCAGCTCCCAGAGGTAGTGCTTTCTGCCCGGCTAACAGGGAAACTGCTCCATCTGGGTGCTGTTCTCAGGGCGTTGTCTGCATCTCTGTGGCTGAGAACAGCAGAGCCACAGACACCCTGGGGTGGTTTTGTTTCAGGAGCATGGACTTTGTTTTTTTCTTTTCTTTTGTTGCATGATGATTACAATTCCACTTTGAAGCACAGGACGTTTTACAAAGTGCTCTCCCGACATCTGGTCTTTGATGGGGGCAGGCGTGGTACTGGGAATGGGAATCGTGGATGGAGAGGCTGGGGTCTTAGTCTTTGGGGACCTTTGTTCCTTTGGTTTATACTGAACACCTACAACATCCCAAATACCGTGCTAAGAAGGCTAGGGAGCATCTACACCCACTCTTCACTGATTCTGTGCACAGTTACTGAATCCCGTTTCGTGGAGGCATTTAAGTAAGCCCTGGAGGTGGAACTGTAGCAAGATGTAAGCTCTTCCCTCAGGAAGTTCAAGTTTAGTGGGGATAGATGGGCACACAAAACAAGTAGAGTTCAGTGTGAAAATCACTGTGATTCCTAACTGTCCTGAGAGAGGGTGGGGCTGTGTGCATTGTGGAGACGGAGCTTCTGTGTCTGAGAAGAGCCCAAGGCAGCCCGGAGGATGGAAATTGAAGTTCTCCTGGGATGGGCTCGGAGTGCGGTTTATGGCATCTACCTGTGGTGTAGGTATCATCTCTATGCTAGGGTTTGGACCTGGAGTCTCTGATCAGTTAAAGAACTTTGTAGACATCACACAGATCCCACCTAAAGAAACCTGAGTGTGAACCGAGGAGTCAAGATGCTGGCAGGTGCTTTCTCCCATGAACGGCTTCTAGGTAAAGTTCGCCAGCTGATCTGAGCATTGAGAGCTGGTCTCAGCCCTCCCTTTGTCTCCGTGGAAGCCCTATCAGGGCTTCATTCCCTTCTGGCTCCTGGCAGTCCTTAATGACCTGAGTCTGTCCCCACTGTTGATGAGAGGAAGCTTTGGGGCATGAGGGGATGTCATGCAACTCTTAGTCTCAGGGGTTCTGGAGTCTCTCTGTACAAGAGGGTGTTTGATAGGCACAGACACAAACCAGGAAGGTCTGCACACCAGTCAGTGCACGTTCCTGGTGATGCCCTGAGGCGTTGGAGGCTGGGCTGCAGAGCGTGGTGGGCCCTCAGTGCCAGCACTGAGGGGTGGTTTGTGTTTCTGCTGCCACTGGGGGAGGGCGGGTGTGACTGAAGGAAACGTGGGTATCAGTAAGGAGAGAATTGTGCATGCATTGAGTTGGATCCTTGGAAAGGGACAAGATCACCAGTGACCAGCTGTGGAATGAGAGAATGAGGAGGAGAAAGCAAAAATAAGAGGGGGGTACTGAGTGTGGGGGACAGCTCTCCTGAAGAGTCTGAAAGGAAGCGGAGCAGTGAGAAAGCCGTTCTGCAAACCGAGGGTGGAAAGGGAGCTCATGGAGGTGGGATGCAGGAAACCTGCAGGCAAGAGACAAAGCCATCAGAGGTGGTAGAGAGACGGCTCACGTGAGACGGCAGCCCTCTCCTTGCTGCCACACGTCATCCAACGAGGCTTTTGCGTCCTAGTGTTTCTCCCCTCCTCTGGGCTCTTTCTGCTAGTCTGACCTCTGCATCCAAGCTGATTCTACTCTCCAGTTACTAACATTCCTGATGGGTCCCCAGAGTCTGCAGGATAAACCCCAAAGTCCATAACAGTCCTCCGTGAACAGGTACGAGACTGTTTCCAGCTCTGCCTTTGTCATTCTTCCCTTTACTCCAACCACACAAAGATGCATTTCATAGCTTTGTATGCTTTTCTGCCTTTGGGGAGTGCTTTTCCCTTCTACACAAAACAAACTCCTACTCATCTTTCAGTATTAGCTCACCAGCGTTCTAGGTCTGCAAGGGATTATTTTATAATTCGCCCACTTAACAAAAGAGTCTTTTGTTTCCTATCATTTCAGATCACCCATCCCAATTACTGCCTCCTGGTGGAGACTTCATGGCTAACACACATAATGTGACTGAATTCATTTTTCTGGGACTTTCTCCCAATCAGGAGGTGCAGAAAGTTTGCTTTGTGATATTTCTGCTCTTGTACACAGCCATTGTGCTGGGGAATGTCCTCATCGTGCTCATCGTCTTTGCCAGCAGAAGTCTTCGTTCCCCCATGTACTTCTTCCTCAGCTACCTGTCCTTCGTGGAGATCTGCTACGCCTCTACGACAGCCCCCAAACTCATCTCAGATTTGCTGGCTGAAAGGAAAGCTATATCTCTATGGGGCTGCATGACACAGCTTTTCTTCATCCACTTCTTTGGTGGCACTGAGATTTTCCTGCTCACTGTGATGGCCTATGACCGCTACGTGGCCATCTGCAAACCCCTCAACTACACCACCATCATGAGCCGGCAGGCGTGTGCTGTCCTGGTGGGGATAGCATGGCTGGGGGGCTTTGTGCATTCCTTCGCCCAAATCCTGCTCACCTTCCGCTTGCCCTTCTGTGGCCCCAACGTGATCGACCACTATTTCTGTGACCTGCTTCCCTTGCTCAAACTCGCCTGCTCTGACACCTTCCTCATTGGCCTGCTGATTGTTGTTAACGGGGGGACCCTGTCTGTGTTCTGTTTTGTGATCCTCTTAACCTCCTATGTGGTCATCCTGCTGCATCTGAGGACTCGGAGCTCTGAGGGGCGGCGCAAGGCCCTCTCCACCTGTGCGTCCCACATCACCGTGGTGATCTTGTTCTTTGGGCCCTGCATCTTCATCTACCTGAGGCCTTCTGCCACCCTGCCTGTGGACAAGGTGGTGGCCATATTCTACACAGTGATCACGCCTCTCCTCAACCCTCTCATCTACTCCCTGAGAAATGCTGAAGTGAAGAAGGCCATGAAAAGGCTGTGGGTGAGGACCATGAGACAGGACTGGAAGTAGAGGTTGTGTCTTAGCATTTGTCCTGGGGCTTAGAAGGGATGAAGGGAAGTTCACAGGACTTGTTAGTCCTAGAGTTATTCTAACTGGTCCTCATTTTCAAAAACTTTATTGTAATCACTTGTAAAATATTCCCTCTTAGGGATTTATGTACTATATTTTAATTAGCCAGTTCCTGTTAGATCATTTCTATTTTTTTCACTAGTATAAATAACATTGCAGTAAGTATTCTTGAATAGAAATCTTCACACTTCTGATTTTTTCTTAGACTCATTTGCTGTAGTAAATTCACTGTTATAAGGTATAGCAACTTTGGATGCATAGTGTTAAATTGATTCTTAGAGAGATTGTAGTAACTAACCTTCTGTGTGAAAGTACTCTTGATGGAATTGAACAATGTCATTAAGACTTTTCTGGATGAGAAAAAAGATTTTACATAGTCTCAAAGTATCTCCCTGCAAGATACTTATTAATTGCAAAAGGCAAAATGTAGCTCACTATTGAAACCTGGAAGGCAATTCCTTAAGTAACTGCTCAAACTTAACATCGTCAGTATTGAGAGGGAGAGGCACGTGGAATCATTAATGTGTCCTTCCCACCAAAGATACCTAACCTGAGATTGGTCATGAGAAAATGTCACACAAAACCCAAATGTAGAACATTGTACAAAATTGCTAGCATCTTCTTCAAAAGTATCAATGCAAAGAAACAGAAGAATTTTTTTTTTACAGATAGATGATAACTAAACACTACCTGTAATCCTTGACTGAATCCTATACTAGATGGTCATCAGTGGGCAAAAGAGCTGTAGGTGAGACTAATAGAGTTGTGTCAAAGTTAATTTTCTGATTTTGACAATTACAGTGTGTTTATGTCAGAGAACGTCCTTGGAATGGGGAATTATTTACTAAGGTACCTAAAGGTAAATGGGCATTATGTCGTCAAATTTCAAACATTTCAGGGAAAAATTCTATTAGTCTGTCTATGTATTGAGAGAATGAATGATAAAGAAAATGTAGAAAAACATTAATATTTGGAAAAATTGAACTAAGGATTTATAGGATTTTTTTGTGTTATTATTGCAACTTTCTTATAAGTCAAAAATTATTTCAAAATATAAAGTTAAAATACTTTGCAAATTAGATAGACATCTTGTTTAATTTACATTTTTTTGAGTGAGGTGGGGTGTTTCGATATTTATTAGCCTCAGGTCGTGTTTTTAAACTTTTCCGAACGGGCTGGTCCCTTCGCATTGCTCTTCTTTTTCAAAGGTCTGCTGGGGATTCCTTCCCCACAGAAACTTTGGATTTACTTCTACTTCTCTTCCCGTTCTGTAGCACCCGCACCCTGCAAGAACTTGGTTTGATTGATACCAAGTTACATTTATAAGTGTATTTAGAAAGAATCGACATCTTAACGGTGTGCCTTCCCATGCAAAAGTAGGGTTTGTCTTCCCATTTGCCGATGTCTTCTTTGAGTCCTTTGGTGGAGATTTGTTCTCTTAGCAGCTTTCAAGTATGTAAGCAGCAGCAGTAACTATAATCACCCCAGAACTGATTTGTTCACGACTGAAGTTCGCACTCTTCGATGAACACGTCCCCACCTTCCCCGGCCCCCAGCTTCTGGCAACCACTGTTCTATTATCACATGTCCTTATATTGCTGTTTCAGCATCCTTTTATTTCAGCTTGCAGAACTTCTTTCAGGATTTCTTCTAAGGCACAGGTGGGCTGAATCTGGCCCTCCACCTTGTTTGATCCTGCCCGGCACCTTGTTTCTACCTGGCGGGTGGCAGCGGCGAGCTCCTTGCCCCTAGTTAAAGAGTAGTTACATTTATACAGTCCTAAAGTTACATTCAGCCCTTTGAAGGCAGCCATGAGGCTGCTGTGGCCCCCCGTGAAAATGAGTTTGACCCCCGTGTAAGGCCATTCCAGTGGCGATGAACACTGTTAGCTTGTTTGTGGGGCAAGTCTTTATCTGGGCTTTATTTCAAAGAACAACTTTGCTGGGTAAAGGACTTTTGGAGCCATTTTTTTTTTCCTTTAGCGCTTTGAATAGATCACCTCACCTGGGAGGTTTCTTCTGAGAAATCTGCTGATAACCTGATGGAGGTCCCTTGTATGAGAGAATTTGTTTTTCCTTGCTGCTTTTAAATTTCTCTGTCTTTGTTTTTAAACAATTATATTATAATGGTTTTGGAGAGGATTTATTTGTATGGACATTTGGGGGGTGGTCACACTGGAATGTCCAAATATCTCCCCAGACTTGGGAAACAGGCAGTCATTATTTTTTAAAATAAGCTTTCTGTCCCCTCCCCTCTCTTCTTCTGGGGCTGCAAAAACTCACAAATTATTTCTTTGTGTGATATCCCAATGTTCACATAGGCTTCCTATACTCATTTTTATTCTTTCTAAGTTCTCATCGGACAGGATCATTTCAAAGGTCCTTTCTTCTACTCACAGATTCTTTTTTCTGATTGACCAGTTCTGACACCGAATTTCTCCATTGCATTTTTATTTCCATTCATCGTAGTCCTCAGCTGCAGAGTTTCTGTCTGATTATGTCGGTTGTGGTAATCATTTTATAATGTATACAGTGTGATGTATACCTTAAATATATACTATTTTTACTTGTCAATCATACATCAATAAAGCTGGAAAAATTTAAAATAAACTTACTATTAGTTACTTTTATTACCATTCTAAGCAAATGGTGTGTGTGTGTGTGTGTGCATGTGTGTGGATGGGAGGTGTATACACATGCATGCATGTGTGTGTGTGTGTGTGTGTGTGTGAGGCAGAATGGAAGTGCTCTCTTCCTGTATTCCTTCAGGGGAGTGGAAATGCATGCACGGGCCATTGCATTTCTGCATTCTATTCCTTCAGCCTGCATTACTCCTAGAAGTCCTTCCCAGGTTCTCCCTGTAAACCAGCTGCTAGTGATATAGTGAAAGCTCAATGCGTTCCTTTTTCTCTCATCCAGAGCTGTTTTAGTAAGAAGTTGAGAAATGCTGTGCTTATGACAGTAGTCAGTGCTGTTTAATTTGAAACTAATAAATTTGGGAGTCATTGATGTCTATCTAGAAGCATTTAACATAGCATTCTTTAAGTAGTGAGAATTCCTGGAGCTTTAAAAATGGAGTTGGGGTTCTCTCAGTGTATCAGAAGGATTACGGTCAGGAAGAAGAGGCCACGCTTATGCCATTGTTTCATAATTTATTTGGCCCCAAGGAACAGAACTTTGATGAAGCAGCATTACTACACAGAGCAGAAGAAGATGGTGGGCATAGTTTTATTGTTGGCCTCTTTGTTTCCTAATGGGGCAACAGTGGCTGGCGACACATTCTGTTTGGGCAGGAAGTGTTACATTTAGACGTTTGGCCCAGCTGGACAACTTATCAGTTGTGTAGATGTGAACCATTCTCTCATCTTTCTGAGCCCCAGTTACCCAGTCTGTTAAATGGCAACACCAGTTGCTGGGGTAGAGCGTTACTTTGACTGCATGTGCGACGTTAGAGAAGTTGAAGATGGGTGCTGCTGATGTGTTGCTACTTAGGACACCGTGCCAAGCAGGTAGGGAAGCCCAGTCTTTCCGAAGCCCTGGACCAGGAATCCATGTGTCAGAAGTTTGTGGTAAAGTGCTTAGAACATTAGCACTTAGCACTTAGAACTTAGGGACGAGCAGCTGAAAGACTCCCGTTAGAGGAAGCAGGAAAGAGCGGGGTTAGCCGTGCCATTGGCACATGGGGCAATTTTGCACAGTAATTTTTCTCTTTGGCTATTTTCCCACCTTCGAAGTGAATGAGGTGGACCTGATGATTTTGAAGGCCCTGCCGTGTCTAACACTCTCTGATCAGGTGACATGTCAAAGTGTGTGTGCAAAGTGGTCCAGGCCCATTGGTTAGAGTCCCCATGGAACTCACCATGAGGGAGGAGTCAACACAGACCATGGAGAGCCTCCTGTGTGAGTCTGTGGTGGGGACACTGGGGTCACGTGAGTTGGGTTCTCTGTCATTTGCTTGAGAATGCAGAAGTAAACCTCTAGGGGTCAGGACAAGTAGAAGTCCTGACTTTCTAATTGGATTAATTAGAGATAGGTTCCTTAGCCTCTGTAAGAAACAACTGGGAAGTTGACTTTTGCTCTTCTCGGAAACTCCCCAGATGGGAGAGCTAGAAAAGCCCAGGGAATTCAATTCTCTGATCTCAATTTTCCATCTCAAGCACCTTAGATGCTTCCAGCTCCACAGCCCAGCAAATATTTCCTTCAGCCCTCACTGTAGTGGATTTTAGGGCAGACTGTTCCATTTCTCTGTAACGCCTTAGTGAGAAAGTGATTGAGTACTGGAGTTGGCAGACGGAGGTGGTGGCATGGATGGCGGCTGGTGCGTCCGTAGGGGAAGATCAGAATTTAGTGGTACCTTCATGTGTGCAGCAGATTCTGAGTCAGTTCATCCGCTGAGGCTTTACCATGGACGAGCAGACCCTGAGGCAGGGCCTTTCACACACATTGGCACCTTTCGTTGATGTTACTCTGGCTTCCAAATACTTCCATACGTGGGGAGCCTTTCCTAGGTTTGCTTACTTGTGCAGCTGATGGGGCAGACCTAGACAACTCTCTCCTGCCTACTTTAACAGTAGGCTGAGAAGGTAACTCTTTTTCTTTCTTTATTTTTTTGTTGTTGTTCAATTACAGTTGTCCCAATTTTCCCCCGTTGCTCTCCCCTGCACCACCCAACACCCGCTCCCACAGTCAATCCCCGCCCTGTTGTCCATGTCCCTGGGTCCTTCATACATGTTCCTTGACTAGACCCTTCCTCTTCTGTCCTCTGTTGTCCCCCTCTGGTCACTGACAGTTTGTTCCTTCTTCTTCTTTTTTTTAAAAGATTTTATTTATTTCTTTTTTAGAGAGGGGAAGGGAGGGAGAAAGAGAGAGAAAGAAACATCAATGTGTGGTTGCCTCTCCTGCACCGCTTACTGGGGACCTGGCCCGCAACCCAGGCATGTGCCCTGACTGGGAATCGAACTGGTGACCCTTTGATTCACAGGCTGACACTCAACCCACTGAGCCACACCAGCCAGGGCCAGTTTGTTCCTTATTTCCATGTCTCTGGCTCCGTTTTGCTTGCTCATTGGTTTGTTTTGTTCATTAGGTTCCACTTGGAGGTAAGATCATATGATATTTGTCTTTCACCGCCTGGCTGACTTCACTTAGCATAGTGCTCTCCATGCTGTCGTCACTCTTTAGCTTGGCTCAGAGCAGCTGTTCCAGCCATTTTTACCAGAGCCACTCGTAACTTGCTCCGTGTGGAGTTACTTGCAAAACTAGTTTTCAATCAACTGCTGAGTTCATTTTCAGAAACATTCTTTTGAAAAGTTTACGAAGGGATTGGCTAAAACAGTCTCACATCCGCCCCTCTCTGGTAGAAATGAAGGTGTTAGCTCAATTGGAGTCCTAGTGGAGATTTGGCTACATACAAACCTAAATTTTGCTGAGGACCCACCTTAAAGCAAGATGTCCAAGTTTTAGATCAGTGCATGCTAACAGATGAGGGGGACCCCCAAAAACCTGGAATTTACTTATAAAAATTGTGTATTTATTCTTTTTTTGCATATTTATTCTTATATGTTTAAATTTCAGTCACCTTCAAAATACTCTCCATTTCCTGCAATACATATCGAGACTTTTTTTCCACTGCTCAAAGCAGCTTTTGAACTCATTGATTTTGATGCCTTTCAGTGCTTTTGCTGTTTTTTGTTTCCCCTCTCCCACATCGACAAAGTGTTTCTCTTTGAGGACTTTTTTCATCTGGGGAGACCTAAAAAAGTTGCTTGGGGGAAGACTGGGTGAATGGGGGGATGGGGCACAGGGCTCATGCCGTTTTTGGTCAAAAACTGCTGAACGCTCAGTGTGGTGTGGGCAGGTGTGCTCATAAATCACCCGTCATGAAGTGAATGGGCAAACACATTGAAAGAGTCTTCAGAAACAATTCACTGAAGCTGAACTCAGCTTCTCACAACAACACCACTTGGTACACTGATACAGATGGGTTCCTAGAAGACTCATCTAGCGGGGGAAGCCTGTATTAAGAGGCAGCCCTCCAGAAGATAACTCCATTTTCTGGGGTCCCCCCTCATATTCTTTATATTTCTTTAACTACTTTATTTTTACATGTTAGTGAAGCAAATCTTTCTTTTCCTGGGATGACTTGTGCAAGTGAATCAGCTTTCTGACTACAGAATATCCAGAAGAGAAAGTTAAGAATCCAGGCAACAAAACAATATTCAAGGTGGGTTCATTCACTGAAGTTCTATAGGGGCATGCTTTGGAATTATTTTCAAAAAGAAGAGCTATTTTTTTCATTCTTTTTTCCAAATTTTTTTTATTGTTGTTCAAGTACAGTTGTCTCCATTCCCCCACACCCCACCCCTCCTCCCTACCCCCGTCAGCCATCCCCGTTTCCCACCCTTGATCCTACCCCCCTTTGGCCTTTATAGGTGTTCCTGACAACCCTTCCCCCTTCCCCCCACCCATTATCCCCTCCCACCCCCTCTCTTGTTACTTCCAGTTTGCTCTTAATTTCAATGTCTCTGGTTATATTTTGCTTGCTTGTTTGTTTTGTTAAAGAGCTATTTTTATACTAGATAGTCCACATATACATTATTCTCTTTATTTTTATTTCTACTTAATTTATAAATGTGAAATCCTTGTATTTCTAGGCCCCTTGCAGTGATACCTTGGTTTTGAAATAGAATCAGTAACAGATGGAGGAATCAGGGATCAAACCCTAATACTTATTAACATCTACTGAGTTCCCCCTACCCTCCTCCCCAGTTGAAAGGAGTGACAGTGAATATGAGACTCTTTTAAAGCCTCCAAAAGGTTATGTGCTCTTCATTGAAGAGCCCCGAGAAATGCACATGAATCAGCCGGAGAATAATCTAACCCCTGGTGACAGAGTGCTGGAGCTCAGATCAAGCATCTCTTGCAAAGGCTTCTTTCATTAGCAGCCCAGTCTGGCCAACTCCTAAACTCTCCTCTCCTCTCCAGGGCCTCTAAGCTCCTTGCAGGCTGCCGGGGCCGGAGGTGGAAAACTGAAGTTGGCCCACATCATGGTTCATTTTCTCACTGTGAATTTTTTTTAGATCTTAACTCCACAGTGTTGCTCTTTGCTTTTTATTAGAAACATGGACATCTTCTCTCTCCATGTCCCCCCACGCCCTTACAGAATCAGGCTCTGGTGAGCAGCAGAGGGAGGAGCACCAGAGGGAGGAGTCTGCAGACGAGAGCAGGGCAGCACCTATTGGACTCCAGGCCGGAGCCTGATCCTAGTTCGGGCTCCACCCCAACCAGCTGTGGGGTTCTCGGTCCCGGTTCCTCTTCTTCCCAATTTAACAGTTTCCAGTTCCTCGGTCGGGGACACTAGCAAGGACAGGCCCTGCGCCGACTCCTCTGGTGACGGGATATCTTTGGGGAAAAAGCGGGAGAAAAGGAATGCTGCAAAGGCCGGGTAGACCAATCTCACTTGTCAGAAATCCCCAGGACATGGAATTCTGTGAGAGGGAAGATACCATGAGGAACCATAAGGTGGGGACCAGATTTATTGCAGAGATTGAAAATTTTCACAGAAGTTGCATATTGGGGCCAGTCTGTTTTAAGCTTCTATTATATGTCATCTGTTTAAGTTTTCTGAACCAGAAAAAGGTTCAGAAACCCTGGAAAAAGGCATAAGATCTTGTGCTTGTCTTTCAGAGTCTCTTCCTGCCAAATCAAAAAGTCAGGATTCAAGTTATTCTACAAGTAAGTCACTGCCACCATCAATGGCTTAGGGGTCTGATGGCCTCTTTGTGAAATTATCTCTAAAACGTTTTCCATTTCTACTCAGAGTTTCGATAAATGTCAATTTCTTTTTCTTCCTTCTATTCCATGGACTTTAAAATTTTAACTTTTTAGAGGAGATTTGATGATTACACTATATATACATCTTACTCTGCTACCTCAACAACTTTGGAAAGAAAAAACTTAATTTTACATTTTTGTCTGAAACCTAAAGTGGTCCTTACGAAGCCTTTGAGAGGGACTCTCACTGACACCCCAAATCAGAGGCAATTATAGAAACAGTGAGTGTTCACTTTCAAAGCTTAACTTCAGAGGTGATTTGCCTAGTAATAGAGCCATTTTTGCCATGAGGGTGAAACATGCCCACTGAAGATTCCTGCTGTCTGTATAAAAAGCATCCTGAGTGGAAACACTGGACATGGCACAGATCAGCCGGGAACTCAGTGGAGCCTGAGGGGGAGGTGAGGGAAGGACACAAAAATGAGAGGATAGTTTTGTGCTCAGAGAGGCTGAGTCACTTGCCGAAGGCCACACAGCTCATATCTGAACTGAGGCCTGTTTTTTCCAAATGCTTTCATTATCTCTTACCCCTGAGGCTGCCGTGTGTTGGCTGCATAATAAGGGTGTGTATCTATCTGACTTGCCTTACATATTAACATCGAATTGACTTTCTATAGCACGAGCCAGAGTTTCTCACCCTCAATTATTCTGCATCTTTTGAAACAAACCAGGGCCCCTAATAGGCATAAGAAAGAAACTAAAGTGGGCAAAGGAGGGGGAAGACAAATCTGACATTGTCCTTGGAGGGGGGTCTGGAGAAGGGGAAACAGGAGTCATTTGGGTGTGTTTGTTTGCTTAATTGTGATAAAATACACATAACATCAAATTTACCCCCTCAACTGCTTTCGTATGAACAGTTCAGTGTATTAAAGTACGTCAGGTGGTTGTGCAACTGTCACCAGCATCCACCTCAAGAACATGCGTTGTCCTGAAGGGAAACTGTGCTCCCTCACACACTGAGTCCCCATGCTCCCTCCCCAGCCCCTGGCAACTGCATTCTACTTTGTCCCAATCAATTTTACTGCTCTATGGATATTGCGGACTCAGACAGTGTCTTTCTTCATGTGACTGGCTTAGCAAGTCACTTAGCATATTCAGTCCTGTTGTATCACAGAGCCAGCTAGTCCATAGGCTGGTGGTGAGAGGCTCAGACGGGAACCCTAGGGTGCCGCAAGTCCACACAGAGGGGGTATCAGCCTGCTCCCGAAGCAGGAGCACCCTGGGGAGTCCCCGGTGAGTCCCCGTCACACTGCCCTGATGGGACACAGGCAGAGTAAAAGCACATTCAATTATACTCCAATGCTCTTACCATCTATTCTTTTATACAATCATTGTTTTAAAACTTAATCTCAAAGTAGCACTCTGGAAAAGGTATTTTATTTCTGTTTTTTTTTTAAATGAAAGTTCTAGGCTTGGAGGAGTTCTGTGCTTGTTTAATGTCATACAGCTAGCTATCAAGCAGCAGAGCTAAGATTGAACCCAGGTCTCCTGACCCAGAGGCCTGTGTTCCTATCCCCAGGTCACAGTGCTGCAGCTGCTCTGTCCCATGTGGAGGGGCTGCAAGCTGGTTTGCTGGCAGGCTTGTTTCACCCCGAGGGAGTGACTACTCAGAGGCTGTGACTGTGGAGATTCCGTGTCTGCTCGCCTAGTCTGTGCTCGGAGCCCTCTCTCTGCAGTGCATACTGGGGACTCTTTCACTTACTTTTGCTTCAGGAGGCAGTCCTGACCCCCCTGCAGGGTTTCTTCTGGCGTGGACTTGCCCTGAAGCTCTGCAGTGAGCATGTGTGACATCCCCACAGAATAATAATGGGCTTTTATAAAGTGGAAACTTAAATGACTTGTGCATTATTTCTTAGCCGTTGGTCCCAGGACTGGAGAGGCAGCCTGCTACTGACTCACGTTTCCTCTTCCCCATCTCCACCTGCAAGAGCAGTGGTTGAAGCTTGGTGACTGTCCTTCCCCTTTTCAGCTTCTTCTCTATGCCTGCTAGAGAGCCAGGTTGGTGTCACAGGTTGCAGAATAATTGAGGCTGAGAAACTCTGGCAGTCACAGTAAAAACGATTGGTTCCACATTATGGTGTAAGGCAGGATGGGTTGAAACTCTTACTATGCAGCCAAGCTAAGGCACCGTTCAGGAGCAGAAGATGAAGCACAAGCATCTGCACTTTAAAAGATACAGACCTCAGTTCAGATATGAGCTCTGCGGCTTTGAGTTAGTGACCAAATCTTTCCGAGTCTCAATTTTCTTAGATATAAAATAGCCACACGTTTTTCTTTAATCCCCACAGAGGATATATTTATTGATTTGAGAGAGAGAAGGGGCAGAGAAACACTGGTCCGTTGCCTCCCATGCTTGTCCCGACTGGGGCTCTGACTGCAACTTTTGGTGCTTGGGACAATATCCAATCAACTGAGCACCTGGCCAGGATGCCTCACATTTTTGTAGTGAGGATTAAATATGCCTGGATCAGAAAAAATACTTCAAGGAAGTTTTATTATAAACTCAAATCTTTTAGGAAGAACACTGAGCAGCCAATAATCATCATATTGTCCCTTGTCTTGTGGAGAACTTGTATTGGAGATGCCCAAGGCAGGGTGGGACTCAAGAGGGAGCAGAATGACAATTGTCATTGAGGTCTGAGAAGGATGTTTCTGATTATTGAAGGACAGTTCTTTGATTTCTGTCATTCCAGGCCATCAGCCTCTGTGCTTTAAAACATGGTCCCTATGAACAATGTGACTGAAATCACTTTCTTGGGATTTTCCCAGAACCCAAGCATGCAGAAGGCCATTTCTGTGATTTTTCTCCTTGTGTACTTGGCCATCGTGCTGGGCAATGGCCTCATTGTGGTGACCATCACGGCCAGCAAAGGGCTCACCTCCCCCATGTATTTCTTCCTTGGCTACTTGTCCTTTGTGGAAATCTGTTACTGTTCCGTCACAGTCCCCAAGCTCATCCTTGACTCTTTTATGGAAAGGACAGTCATTTCCCTCAAGGGATGCATCGCACAGATATTTTTCCTCCATTTCTTTGGTGGCACCGAGATCTTCCTCCTGACAGCGATGGCCTACGACCGCTACGTGGCCATCTGCAAGCCCCTGCACTACACAAGCATCATGAACCGGCGCGTGTGCGGCCTCCTGGTGGGAGCAGCATGGGGCGGGGGCTTGCTGCATTCTGTTGGGCAGACCTTTCTCATTTTCCAGCTGCCCTTCTGTGGCCCCAAGGTCCTTGACCACTACTTCTGTGATGTGCACCCCGTGCTGAAGCTGGCCTGCTCTGACACCTTCCTCATTGGAGTGCTAATCATTGCCAATGGTGGCTCCATTTCGGTGATCAGCTTCATGGTCCTGCTCGCTTCCTACGTGGTCATCCTGTGCTCCCTGAGGAGCCAGACCTCAGAAGGCCGGCGCAAGGCCCTGTCCACCTGCGCCTCTCATGTGGCAGTTTTAAGCCTGTTCTTCATTCCCTGTTCCTTTGTCTACATGAGGCCCTGTGTCACCCTCCCTGCAGACAAGATAGTTGCGGTGTTTTACACAGTGGTCACACCTCTCTTAAACCCCATCATCTATTCCTTCAGGAATGCAGAAGTGAAGAACGCAATGAGGAGACTGATGGACAGAAAGTGATTTGGGGAGAGAAATAGATAACTTAGGTAGGGCAAATGGGAGAATCAAAGGATGGAAACTTGGGGCACAAGATTCCCAGTTTGCTTCTACTTTTAACTGAGGGAGTGGCCCCAGGCCTGTCACTTTCTTTCTTTAAGTTTCAGTCTCCTCATCTTTACAGGATTAGACAGGATTGAAGGGATTTCTAGGACAAAGTGTTGGAGTGGTCTTCTAATGCTGCGCGTCCACATTTGACAGTGACCTTGAGGCAGATTGACTGGTTTTGAGACTGAACTCTTCCAGAAACCAGGGCCTCTCAGGGAATAATGATGAAGAGGGAGGTGGAACAAAGAGGAACAACGGCCATATGCCTTTGTGTTTGAAAAGCCTGAACTTTTGGAGTCTGGGAAGTTACTCAAATGCTTGGAAATTCTATTGACTTGACTCCCTGAGAATGTGCCTACTGGGTTCTGGGCAGGCTGAGTGGACCTAGAAGGGATTAGTCTTCAGAACAGAAGGCGTTTTGACTTTTGAAGAGATTCATATTAGTTCGTGCTTGCATTAGACTCAGGCTTTCAAGATTTTAAGTGATTTGAAAGTACTGGCCAATGATACTCACTTTGTAGGCACAAGTTTTATTTTCCATGTAATATGAATATTTTGATGTCTAACAGTCTCTTCTTTCACACCTGTCTGTCATTCTTTCTCCCCTATTTTTTCTCCCTATACCTCTGGTTGTTTGGCCCATTGGTTTTCTCTGTGGTCAGCCTCTTAGCGTCTTGTGATTCTCAGCCATTCCAAGAAAACCCCCGTAACAGAAAACCCACTCTCCCATGCCACCATACTGAATTCTCACTCTCCATCCACCGGTGCTCTACTCCTTTCCATTCTTCATTCTGGAGCTACGTTTGATTCAGTGTGGGTTCAACTGCTCTTGGGTCCTCACTGCTTGTCCTATGGTATTTTAAACATCATTTTTTTGAGTCCTACTTTATGTAGCTACCATCACATGCCATAATAATGCAACCCCCAGCCCTAACCCCAACAGTAACCCTCACTCTCAGATGATTCCTCCCCCACCCCACATTTCCAGATTAATCACCTGAAAGCACGTCTCTGATTTTACTATTCCCCTCCACAAAAAAATCTTCCATGACTCCCTGTTGCCCTCTGAACCTACCACAAACTCCTACTTGACACACACCACCCTCAAGGTACCGCCTTCCCTTTGTGTTCTATTTTTATTTTCAATGACACTCTGGTAGAGCACTGTCCTTCCTAAATATCTCCTTGTGTCTCCCACCTAAAACATTGCCCCCATCTCTACCTGTTAACATCCCATCTACTTGCTTTTTTTTGAGTTGTTTTCTCATTTTATTTTATTTTTATTACAATTTTTTGTTGTTTTTCAAGTACAGTTTTCTGTCTTTTACCTCCACCCTTCCCTGCCAGCCCAGCCCTCCCTGCTTCCCTCCCCCATTTCCGCCCCCTCTTGTTGTTGTCCATGTGTCCTTTATAATTGTTCCTGTAAACCCTTCACCCTTTTCTCCCTTTATCCCCTTCCCTCTCCCTTCTGATCACTGTCAGCCTGTTCTCAATTTCAATGTCTTTGGCTATAATTTGCTTGCTTGTTTGTTTTGTTGATTAGGTTCCTGTTAATGGTGAGATCATATGGTATTTATCGTTCATCACCTGGCTTATTTCACTCAGCATAATGCTTTCCAGTTCCATCCATGCTGTCACAAAGGGTAGGAGCTCCTTCTTTCTTTCAGCTGCATAGAATTCCACTGTGTAGATGTACCATAGTTTTTTGATTCATCTCATCTACTTTCTAATGCTCATCTGAAATTCTGGACCTTAAGAAGCTTCCGTGATTATTTTGTTTGGATATGTCCCTTTTCTTTTTTGAACTCCAACAACTCAGCAGGAATCCTTTAAGGCCTATATTATCTATATTGTAGTGTTTATTTTTTCCCCCATTAGACTGTCAATCTTTTGAGATTATGGCCCAAATCAGACTTTTCTTTGTATCTGGCTCTAGGTGATATATAGTAAAACTCAGTAAATATTGGGTCAATTCAATTTCTAGAAGTCATTATTGCTTCAGATGTAAAATGTTATGTCTCTATTTTTGCCTCAATTATTAGGTAATGTACCAATGTTTCACCACTGAATACAAACCAGTAGTCATTCTTGATATTGTTTCTGAGAGTGATATTTATAAATACATAAGGAACATGTATGTGTGTGATTATTTTACTATTAACCAAGAGATTTCATATATTTTGTATAATTTGATCCTAAGACAGTCTGGTGAAGTGGCTGTGAGGACCCTGTTTAACAGATGAAGACACCAAATCTTTTGAAGGTCAGTGTCTTGATCGAGGTCTCATAGTAACTTCAGAGCCTGAGTTCAAATCCAGGTCTGCCTGATTTCTAAGCCCCTGCTTTCTCTGTACTTTCTTCTGCTTCTCCGTAAAGATCACCCAGAACATAAACACATCTAAGTCTCTGAGTTCTAAATATGAGGCTTGATAATTTCCCTATTGTCAAGTATTTCCACTGAAATTACTTCAAAGTGAATAGAAAGTTTAAAAAATATATAGCATGAACTCCTCATGGGTGTTTATAGGTGCTCCTGGGTCCACAGAAAACGAGGGCCCAAGATGCCAGATCTGCAACTGGAGGACAGGGAAGCAGGAAGATACGCTGTTTCTGTGAGCTCAGGCTTCTCTTGCATAGGTAAACCTGGGCATTACCTGCGAGAGATGCCTAATGCATGGAATCAAAACTCAATGTGTTGGCCAAGAGGAGATTTTTTTTCTAGTGACATAATATGGAAAATGGCAGCATTCTTGAGAATATCATTCAGACCAGAAAATGGGAGGGAGGAGGCAAAAGACTAATATGAATGAAGCATCCGCCAGTAAATTTCCTAAAATTAAATCTCAGGACAGTGCTAACCTGTAGATGCGATAATGCTCACTTTGCAGCTGAGAAAACTGCAGCTCAAAGGCTGTTCCAAAGTCCTTGATGTGTTTTCTATATCAGTGGTTTATGAACTATGATTCGGAGTTCAGAATTCTTCAGGTATCTCAGGGATTGGAGCAGGAGGAGCAGGAGAGGATAGGAGGCAGCCAATCAGGCACCTGTGGGACTTCAATCAAAACAACAGGTTATCTCTTGTTGAAAATCTTCTTTATATAGATTCACATTGATAAGAGGTATTTAAATCCTGAAAAACATGTTTAAAAACCACTATAATATTCTATGCTTACACTTCTTTCTTGACTGGTTATATACAGGTGTGGCTTGGTACTAAGTGTCAGACCTCAAGAAATGACCTCCATTCTGAGAAGGGGAAGCAGAGCCAAGCCCTCTTCTGAAGTTTAAGTCCAGAGAGTCAGGGCAAGAACTTCTTTAACGAGAGTAAAGACTTCAAAAGAAAAGTGTCCTGTCTAATTGGGGTGACCTCCCTTGCACATGCAATGTGGACTCAGCCCCATCTGAAATTGCCTCACCTCTTAGGTGATGCAACTACAGCACCTTTCTATTACAACTGCAGAATGTGCCAAGAGACTTGGAGCATCCAATCTTCTTCATAATTTAAAAAATGTGTGGCTTGAATAGAATTAGAAGTTCTGTGCTTTGATCATTCATGTGTGTGGTTAATGCCAAGAGAATTGGGTGAAAGTGATATTATTCCAAAATTATTCTGAGGATTCCAGGTGTTGAGGCTTTTTACCAGTCTGAGAAGTCATGTCCAGAGACTCCTTCATGAGTCCCTCACTTCTTGTCTTTGCTCTGTATCCATACACAGTGGCGTTTCTGGGAAGCAAAGACATCAGATAGAGATATGGCTTCTCTTGGAAAAGTGTGAGAAGTCAGGTGTTGCAATGGAATGACTAATATAAGTGGTTATTATGGTGTATCCTCTGGAAATGATGGTGTCCTTGTGTGTGAAAACGTGCTCTAGTGAATTGTTCACAGTGTTAGACGTGGCACAGTCATAGCCGTCATAGACAGGGCATTAATGTCACATGGGCACTTGGGATGTTATGATGACCCCTATTTTATGTGGGTCGCAGCTAAGACTCAGAAAATTTTGCCTAAAATCAAAGAGCAGGCAGGTAGAGAGGGGATTTGATCTCACCATGAACTCTGGAAGGCAGGCTCTTTTTCTCCCCCAGCACTTGCTCCATCAGGGAATCTAACTCACATCTTCCTTTAGCATAGACAGCTCTTTAAAGATCTTTAGTGTGCCTGAAAGTTACTTGATAATCCATCCTTTATTCAATATAAAATCTGATTAGGCAGTGTGCCCTGAGTGGTAGCCACAAAACGGGCAACACGGGCCCTGGAAGTGTGTAACTCTCCATGGCCCCATGCCTGTGTTGCCAAGCGGGACAGAGAGAGAGTGTGAGAATGTCCTCCAGCAGCCTGGGTACCTGCGGTGACTCCCAGGAGGCCCTGCCCCCTCCGCAGGTGCTTGGATGTTAGTAAATGAATCTCTTTTAGGTCAAGTCTGTGCTCCTCTCTAACACGGGGCCCTGGGGCGGTGAGCCTGCATGCGAGTTCTGGAAGAGCTCTTTCTCAGTTTGCTCAGCACTTTGCGTCTCACGGAGGTGAGTCCCGTTGGTTTTCAGAGCGGGCGCTTTGGGGGCTCGTCTCTCAGGTGCAGGTCTTCCATGTTGGGGTGCCCCATGTGGGGAACAAGCCCTCTCCTCCTTGAAGGAGCTCTAGGAGTGTGAGTTCCCCACCAATTGTGTGGGTCCACTCACTGGAGTGGGTTGTCTGTCGTGATTGTGTCTCTTTTCTGTATGTTTCCACGTGGCCTTCTTCTGGTTTGCTTGATGTGAAGGAGCCGCTTGGTTAGTTTTCAGGCCTTGTTCAGAGGAAAGTGTTCCGTGTGTAGCTGTCGGTTCAGCGCATCCATGAGAGGAGGCGGGCTCAGGACGGCTCTCTGCCCACTGGTCGTGAATCACCTGTTTTTTCAATGTTGAAACCACATTGCATTGCTGGGACAGGCCTGCTCGGTCATATATATTATCCTTTGTACACGTTGCTGCATTTGATTTAGATGTTTTATTAAGGGTTTCTGCATCTATGTTGATGAAGAGTGTTTGTGGTTTTCTTTTTTTAAAGGATTTTTTTTTGTTCAGGGTGTGGTGGCAGTTATGCTGGTTTTAGAAATAAGTTGAGAAGTTCTGTCTTCTCTTCCATTATTGAAAATGTGTAAATTTGGTGTTATTTCTACTATACCCATTCAATGAAATCAATGAAATCATCTTGGCTTGAGGGCTTTGGTGTGTGTAATGTTTGTAAACTATACAATCAATTTATTTAACAAATACAGGGCTGTTCAGTTTTCTGTTTCATTTTGGGCCAGTTATGTAAGTTGTATTTTTTTCTAGGACTTTACATTTTTCATCTAAGTTGTAGAATTTGATAATTTTAGATCCACAACTGACATCGATATTAAAATTTAAGGTTGTCTCATAAAAGCCTGGCTTTAGTCCAAGGTTTTCTCTGTTTTTGTTTTCCATGGGATTGATGAATTTCTGTTATTTTCTTGTGTCCTTCCTTCTACTTTGTATTTAAATTTGCTCTTCTTTTATTTTTATCTCTTAAGATGAAAACTGAGTTTGTAGATTTTAGAAATTTTTTGATTTCCAATATGAGAATTTAAAACTGTAGTTTCTTTAAGCAATGCTTACACAGCATCGCATAAAATTTCCCATGTATTTTTATTATTATTCAGTCAAAATGCGCTCTGATGTTTAAAAATGATTTTTTTCTTTGTCCAATGCCTTATTTACAAGTGTGTTGTTTATTTTCTAAATATTTGGGGTTTTGCCTTGGTATCTGATTGTTATTAATATCTAATTTAATTCCATTATGGATGATATCAATCTTTTTACATTTATCGAACCATAAGGTGAATGTAGCATGTACACTTGAAGGAATGTTCTTCAGTTTTAAAGTGTAGTGCAGATCAGATCTGTTTTTACTGATTTTTAAAATCTAATCATACTCTCACTTGCTGGGGGTGGCGGTGGAGGTAACATTTCCAACTATTATTGTGGAATTGCATATTGATTTCTTTAAACCTGAGAAAGAAAAAAAATTGCAGATGAGAAAATGGTATCCCAAGATGTTAAGCCATTTGTTAAAGGTTGTGTACCCTCCAGGGGGCAAAGTTAAGCTTTGTGCAAGCGAGCTTGACTTCTCGCCCGTGTTTTTAAGCGCCGCGCTATACCGCCTCTTTTGCGCTCCCTCCTCACAGGTGGAAACACTTTTCGAAGTGCTCTGTTAACACAGGGTGGTAGTTGCAGTGCTAGTTTAGCTCAAACTTGTCTCTGCTACTTAAAGAAGTAACATATTTGATACCAGCTTATTTCCCCAAATAGATGGCATAAAACTATGCCTTTTATATAGTAGCTGCTTAGTAACTATTGTTGACGGAATGAGTTTGGGATGATTCCGTATAGAAATCCAAAGCTGGGATAAACACAGCAGCTTCTTTGTCCTCTAAAGTTTGTCTGAAGCACTAAGTTAATGTGACAAGAGGGTATGGCTGTCTCGGTGGCCCACTCCTTCAATTGGGATGTGATGCCTCTGGGGTCTAATTAGCCACACTCACGGAACTTTTGTGAACTATGAATGTGCTATGGCTTCCAACATGCTATGGTTTTCACGTTTGGCGATGACTTTGGCTGGGGTGAATCCACATGAGCTCCCCTGAACCCTCTGTGCTTAAAAGTTTCCTGCGACCCTTCTATTCTCGGGCCAGACTCCCTGACTTCTGCTCAGCTGGGGAGCTTGGAGACCGCTGAAGGGAATGCCCTTATAGTTTTGGTCTTCTGAGAACTCTCTGCCTACAATGAGCCTGTAGCAATCAGGGACCCGTATGGAAAACACATGTCCTTGCTTGCTTGCTTTCTCTCTGTTTTGGTCTCAGTGCCCAGATGCAAGTTCTGTTGGATAGTATCTGAGTATTCTCAGGTTCCTGCCTTCAAATGCCTCAAGTGTGAGTTGATATATAGGGTTACAGTTGTGAGTATGTGAAACAGGGTTTATTCTTATATTGTTATTTATTAATTATTGTATTATTTTCCATATGAACAACTGTAAACCTCCTTTTGCCCACTCTGCATATGTAATTTTTTCCTCAGATTCCTATGGCATCACTACAATTCTCCCTCCTTCAGTCATTGTCTTGCTCAGAGTGCAACTGCTGAGACCATGTCCTCCTGGATGATTAGATACTCACACTTCCCTAGCCAGGAGTGTTGTTTAGTGACTAAGAAGGCAGCTTGGACGACAGGTGCGCTGGGTGGTGTTTCTTGTTCTAACCCTTACTGGTGTGAGAACTTGGCCAAGTCACTCATTTTGTCCTACTCCCCATTTTTTCTCATCTGAAAAATAGGAACAGTCATGCGAGCACCTTCAGAGTGCTGTTCGGTGGCTTAAGTGAGATGATGCATTTAAAGTGCTCTTTGCAGGGCCTGGCATACAGCATTGCTCAGTGAAGGTGAGCAAATGCCATACTATGGTTACTCTTCCTTCTACTCGTGATGCTATTCAAGCTCAGAGAGTGTTTCCACACATTTTATTACTTAGAGGCTTGCGTATGAATGCCCAGATCTTGGCTGGCGGCTGCTGAGTTCCCTGGCCTTTCCCCTGGATCATCCTGTTGCGTGGGCATCGACAGCACATTAACTTTCTGGAAATTAGCAGTTCCAGAGTGTATGTCACTAAAGTATGGCCATGGTACCCTTTCCCTAAAACCCAGGTCCCCCTGGCAAGGCATTGTTGCATATACATGAATCCCCTGATATAGGCAGCTTGAAAGACTCTTGAAAGACTTATTTACATTTTAATCTTTTAAGGTTGAAATGTTCCCAAGTTGCACTGCAAATTTCATTTCACTCTCAAGACAGGGAATGAATCTGAAAGCTGTTGAGAGAACAAATTCAGGGTGAGGGATGATAAAGGTAATATGAACCTCAGTCCCCCCAGTCCTTAGGCAAAGTGGAGAGAGGGATTAGTAATGATGTAAAACTACTCACCTGCTTTCTTATTATTTAAGAATTCATCAAGTATTGATTATCATTATCAGTGAAATTAACTTTTGTATTTCTACTTTTCCAGCTTAGAATCCAGCACTTAGTCCAGCTGTCATTTTGTAGAGATGGAGAAATAGAGCACTGCATAGAGAGAGGGTGTTGTTTGAGGTCCCTTAGTTACCAGTTGGGGCTAAAATCCAAATCTTTTGGTTTCCAGACCAATGTCCTTTTCGTGGTGCCGTGCTGCATGTTTGGGCATTTTCAAATCCAATGTTAATCTCTCGGAAGTTTTTCAGTAATGGGAGTCTAGAGAAAGTAGGGGGGTGTAGCAAACAAACATCACAAGGGAGGGGGTAGTAGCAGACTATTGCAACAGGGAAAAGGGATTAGCAAATTAATGGAGCCGAGGAGGGAGTCGTTGGAGCCTCCAATCTGTAGCGATTGGCTCAGAAGTACACAGGTGATAACCTGGGCTTGCCACTGACATTTGAAATGTGTGTGTGTAATGGGGTACAGAGCACGGATCCCCTGATAATAGAGCAACAACCCCACAATCCTGCCAGAGGATCGGATGCAGGGAGAGCGGATAATACTGTGTTTAAGATACACTGCATAACAAATGAAAGTTAATAGATGTGCTGTCCTGAAGGGAAGATTTTTGGAAGCTGAAGAATTGTGCACCTACTGTGAGAATGTGCAGTGACTTGCGATATAACCAGGGGGGTGGATGCCCACCCTGGGTGCCTGTGTATCTCAGGGAAGTTTTGCCCTGACTAAAGATGGCAGCTGAAAGGCGGTCAAAGATACGGGGAAACTGACAAAAATGGCAGACACTAATGCGCCATAGGAAGGGCCAGATATGAGATTACAAAGGAAGTTTAAAGCAAAGCATTTAAATTAGGGCAGCCTAAGGTCAGAGAGAAAGCCATGAGGTTGGGAGGTCTGCCTGGAGAGGACGGCGGCAGAGCTGATGGTGTTGTGGGGGACCCGCCTAGCCACCCACACTTGTGAGAAATGCTTGAAGCTGAACTGTGACTGGAAATGCTAAGCTACAGACTTCTGCTTTTTGGAAAGATGGTACCTTTGAGTGGCATTTTCTGAAACTGGCCTGGTTTGGCAAAGGGAGGCAGGACTATGTGTTTTTGGGTGTTTTTAAAGGGAGTGGGACTTAACAGCAGACTTCTGCCATTATTCTAAGCCCGTATAGCTTTTCTTTTTCATTTTTAAATTTTATTTTAATTGTTGTTCAAGTACAGTTTTCTGCCTTTTACCCCCATCCTAGCCCACCTCCCTCCCGTTTCCACCCCCCTCTTGTTATTGTCCATGTGTCCCTTATACTTGTTCCTGGAAACCCTTCCCTTTTCCCCTGAAATTCCCTTCCCTCTGAACACTGTCAGCCTGTCCTCTATTTCAGTGTCTTTGGTTATATTTTGCTTGCTTGTTTGTTTTGTTGATTAGGTTCCTGTTAAAGGTGAGATCATATGGTATTTGTCTTTCACCGCCTGGCTTATTTCACTTAGCACAATGCTTTCCAGTTCCATCCATGCTGTTGCAAAGGGTAGGAGCTCCTTCTTTCTTTCTGCTGCATAGAATTCC
>CM052543.1:9329979-9355026 GCA_028533065.1 Trachops cirrhosus | reverse complement strand
GACAGGGGAGTGGGAGGAGGAGAGAGGGGGAAAAGGTACAGAGAATAAGTAGCATAAATGGTAGGTAGAAAATAGATAGGGGGAGGGTAAGAATAGTATGGGAAACGTAGAAGTTAAAGAACTTATAAGTATGACACATGGACATGAACTAGAGGGGGGAATGTGGGTGGGAGGGTGTGTGCAGGGTGGAGGGGAGTGAAGGGGGAAAAATGAGATGACTGTAATAGCATAGTCAAGAAAATATATTAAAAAATGAAGAAGTTAATCAAGCAAAAGAAAGAAATATCTCACTATTTATTTAGGTCTTAAAGATTCAGTTAACTTTTGGAAAATTGCTGAGCAGTAATGATATCAATGACTTTACATTCCAATATCTTTCTAATATTTTATATCACATTTCTCAGTTTATATTACTTAATAGAGGAAAAATGATATAATAACTGTGAGTAGAGAAAGCCTGGACTTATTCTTAGCTTTAATGGAGATGCCTGTGGTATTTCTTTATAACAATGTGTTCATTAAAAATTAACATCTCAAGTGTCCTCCTAGAAACAGGTATCAATCTTCAAAGGAACAGCCCTGTCTGGTGTAGCTCAGTGGATTGAGCATGGGCCTGTGAACCAAAAGATCGCGGTTTGATTCCCAGTTAGGGCACATGCCTGGGTTGCAGGCTAGTTCTCAGCAGGGGACCCATGAGAGGCAACCATACATTGATATTTCCCTCCTTCTCTCTTTCCCTTCCTCTCTAAAGATAAATAAATAAAATCTTTAAAAAAAAATCTTCAAAGGAACAACTGGAAAGTATTCTCAAAGAGTTTACAAGATTAAAGAACTTTAAAACATGGTGAAGTACCCAGGACTAGCAATGGCGGGATGTCATTACTATCCAAGTTATGAAGGGGAAAAAGGAATAGATTTTTTGCAACATGGGAACAACTGTATTAGATAAAAGAAGGTCATTTGACTGGAGCTGTGCCTTGAGTAGAGAGACAGCCATTTCCAAAGTGGCTCATGAGGTAAAGTGGCAGAGGAATTAACACCTTGATGTCTCTTCACTCTCTGATCTCCTGTTACTTCCTTCCATTGGCTGAAGTTACACAGTTGATGACTGTTTTAGTGGTCAGTTTTTTAGGGCCCAGAATAAAGTGGAATATACCAGAGTTGGATCTGCAGGAGGAAATGTAGCACATCCATAACACCCAACCCTTTTTGATTCCACTGTTGACTTACAACTTTGGAAGGAAAGTAAAACTCTGTCTCCAGCACAGGAAACATAAAAAGTCCCTTTAACTTCCATATCATCAATTGATTTCAGCTCAGACATACTTCCACTTCAAACCTAGTTGAAATATGAACCACCCATGCTTTTCATATGAAGTAGCAGAGGGGGGAAGATAAAGAGATAAAGAAATGGTTACATAAAGTAAAACATCCACTTCAGAGTACAGCTTCTCATGTGATCAAAGTTAACAATCATAACTTCTCAACCACCAATTTTGTATTCCTTTCACTTTCTGCCAATTTCTTGGATAGTCAGAGAATATTATCCAGTTGAGTGATTCACACCTTAATTATCATTAGAATCAAATCTATAATGAACCTGTTCTGTTGTTTCCCCCCGTTTCTCATTGTTCTCTACTGGGCATGGCAGTAGAAGGAGACATTGTATTCATGCCTTCATTTATGTGTGGCAACCTAATTTTCCATTATTAATTAGGACCAAGCACTCAGTTCAGTACAGGCATCTTCCTGTTTCATCAGCCTGGGAAGCCCAACATAACCATGGACATTTTCCATTGAAAACCTAATGGAACAATGACTGTGTTCATTGGTACAAGTATTCCTCTGTGGGCACTAGGGCTTTCAAACATACCAAGTTCAAACGTCCAAGTAACTGAATCAAAAATATATTAGGTGGGTTATCATGTGTAATAGGTGTAAGAATGATTAAGGTCATTCTGGACTCCATAGTTGATTCACTGACTTTTGTCTGTTCTGACTACAGGAGAGATGGCCTGATTTAAGTATAGCCATGGCTGAAGTATGTATCATATCATTTAGGATAAGAAACCAACATTATTTTGTGCCGTCTTTGTCTCAAGAGGCAATGTCATAAGAGACTTCACCATCCCATTTCATCATTTTATCATGTCGGATGCTCCTAGTAATGGGGAAATTTTTAAGATCAGTGGCATATGCTGTAGTTATTTTAAAATATTCAAAGAACTAAAGAAAATCATGTCTAAAGAGCTGAGGGAAAAATCTATGAAACAATGTCTCAGTTGCAAGTGACTTACATCAGTGAACACATGAAAATTATGAACAGTAATTGAAATAAGAAATCCAGTAAACTGGGTCAACAGTAGATCTGAGCAAGCAGAAGGAAGTCAGTGAAGTTGAGGATAGGTCACTGAGATGATCTCACAATTGCTGTAGTTCTTTGGGGTCGTTTTTTGTTCCATATACATTTTTAAAGTGTTTGTTCTATACCTGTGAAATATGCCATTGTTACTTTAATAGGTATTGCATTGAATCTGTAAATTGCTTGGGTGGTATGGACATTTTGATGATGTTAATTGTGATCCATGAACACAGTATATGTTTCCATTTGTGTCTTAAATTCTTTCTTCAGTGTTGTGTACTTTTGTGAGTACAGTCATTACCTCTTTGGTTAGGTTTATTCCTAGGTATTTTGTTTTTCTTGTTGCTATATCAAACGGAATTTTCCCCCCGATTCTGTTTCTGATGTTTCATTGTTGGTGTACAAAAGTGAGTTTGATTTCTGAGTATTGAAGTTGTAGCCTGCTGTTTTGTGAAATTCATTTATTAGGTCAAGCAGTTTTTTGGTGGGGTCCATAGGATTTTCTATGTACACTCTCATGTCATTTGCAAACAATGACAGCTTCATTTCCTCTTTTCCAATTTGGATGCCTTTTACTTCCTTTTACTGTCTGATTGCTGTGGCTAGGACTTCCAATAGTATGTTGAATAGAAGTGGTAAAAGCAGACATCCTTGTCTTTTCCTGATCTTAGTGGGAAAGCTCTAAGTTTTTGCCCATTGAGTATGGTGTTGGGTGTAGGTCTCATATATGGCCTTTATTATGTTGAGGAATGCTCCCTGTATCCCCACTTGGCTGAGTGTTTTTATCATAAATGGGTGCTGTAACTTATCCAATGTTTTTATGCATCCATTGATCTGACCATGTGATTTTTGTCTTTGCTTTTGTTTATGTGTTATATTACCTTTATTGATTTGTGAATATTGTACCATCCTTGCATTCCTGGGATGAATCCCATTTGGTCATACTGTATGATCTTTTTAATGTATTGCTGGATTCAGTTTGCCAATATTTTGTCGAGGATTTTAGTGTCTATGTTCATCAGCGATATTGGGTTGACATTTTCTTTCTATGTTGTGTTGTTATCTGGTTTTGGTATTCGGATGATTCTGGCTTTGTATAAAGAATTTGGGAGTGTTCCATCTTCTTGGATTTTTTGGAATAGTCTGTAAAGGGTAGGGGTTAGTGCTTCCTTAAACACTTTGTAGAATTCTCCTGTGAAACCATCCAGTCCAGGGCTTTTGTGGTTTGGAAGTTTTTTGATTACTGTTTCAATGTCCTCAGCTGTTATTGGTCTGTTCAGGCTTTCTGCTTCTTCTTCATTGAGTTTTGAAGATTACATTTTTCTAGAAATTTGTCCATTTCACCTAGATTTCCAAGTTTCTTGGCATATTGTTTTTCATAGTAATTTCTTATGATCCTTTGTATTTCTGTGGTATCCCTTGTTACCTGTCCTCTTTTATTTCTTATTGTGTTTATTTGGGTCCTCTCTCTGTTTTCCTTGATGAGTGTGCTTAAAGGCTTGCCAATTTTGTTTATTTTTTCACAGAACCAGCTCCTGGATGTAATGATTCTTAGAATTGTGCTTTTAGTCTCTATGTCATTTAATTCTGCTCTGATGTTGGTTATTTCCTTCCTTCTACTTGCTCTGGGCTGTCTTTGTTGTTGTTCTTTGAATTCTTGTAGGTGTAGGGTTACATTGTTTATTTGAAATGTTTCTGCGTTTTTTTTTAGGTAGGCCTGTATCTCTATGAACTTCTCTCTCTGGACTCCCTTTTGTGTCGAATAAGATTTCGATTGTTGTTAGTACATTTTCATTTGTTTCCAGAAACTTTTTAATTTCTTCTTTGATCTCATTCTTGACACATTCATTTATAACATGCTATTCAATCTCTATGAGTTTGAGTGTTTTTGAGTTTTTTCCTTGGGGTTGGTTTCTAGTTTCAGTCCCTTGTGGTGAGAGAATATGCTGGATATGATTTCAATTTTCTTGAATTTGTTGAGGCTTGTTTTGTGTCCTATCATGTAGTGTATCTTTGAAAACGTTCAATGTGATTTTTAGAAGAATGTGTATTTTGCTTCTTGGGATGAAAGGCTCTATATATATCAGTTTAGTTCACTTGATCTAGAACATTGTTCAATGCTACAATTTCTTTGTTGATAGTTTGTTTGGAAGATCTATCAACTTTTGACAGTGGGGTGTTTAAATCCCCTACTATAATTGTGTTGCCCTTAATATCTTTTTTGAAGTCCTCCAAGATTTTCTTTATGTATTTGGGTTCTCCTATGTTGGGTGCATATATATTTACAATGTTTATATCTTCTTGGTGGATTCTTCCCTTGAGTATTATGAAGTGACTTTCTGGGTTTCCTTTTATGGTCTTTTTTGTACACTATTTTGTCTGATATGAGAATTGCTGCTGTGGCTTTTTTTCTCCTGTTCATTTGCTTGGAAAGTTTGTTTTTATCCCTTCACTTTCAGCCTGTGTAGGTCTTTTGTCCTGAGGTGGGTCTCTTGTAGGCAGCATATGTGTGGGTCATGCTTTCTTATCCATTCAGCTATTCTATGTCTTTTGATTGGAGCATTTAATGTGTTTACATTTAAGGTTATTATTGATAGGTTCTTAGTCATTGCCATTTTCATACCTGTGTTCCTCTCTCTCTCTCTCTCTCTCTCTCTCTCTCTCTCTCTCTCTCTTTTCCTTCCTTTCCTTAAAGCAGTCCCTTTAGCATCTCTTGCAGAGCTGGTTTGGTGGAGATGTATGCTTTTAGACTTCTTTTGTCTGGGAAGCTCCTTATTTGGCCTTCCATGTTAATTGAGAACCTTGCTGGGTATAGTAACCTTGGCTGCAGGCCTCTGGTTTTCATTACTTGGAATATTTCTTGCCATTCTCTTTGGGCTTGGAGTGTTTCCATTGAGAAGTCAGCTACTGGCCTTATTGGGGCTCTCTTGTATGTGACTTCCTGTTTCTCCCTTGCTGCCTTTAAGATTCTCTCTTTGTCTTGGAATTTTCCCATTTTAATTATGATATGTCTTGAAGTGGGCCTCTTTGGGTTCCTCTTGATTGGGACTCTCTGTGTTTCCTGGATTTGTGTGACTTTTTCTCTCATAAATTAGGGAAGTTTTCCCTCATTACTTTTTCAAACAGGTTTTCTATCCCTTGCTCTTCTTTTGTCCCTTCTGGTATCCCTAATATATGGCTATTATTCCATTTCATGTTGTCCTGCTGTTCCCTTACCACCTTTTCATTCTTTCTGAGCCTTTTGCTTTTCTTGCTCTATCTGGGTGTTTTTTTTCTGCCTTGTCCTCCTGCTCACTGATTTGATCCTTGGCTTCATGCAGCCTGCTTGCAATTTCTTTTAATTTGTTTTTTATTTCTGAGATTTTATTGTTCATTTCTCCCTGTTTTTTTTATAGTTTACATTTCTTTTTTCAGGCTGATGTAGTTGTTACTCAGTTCCTTGTAGTTTTCTGTGAGTCCTTTGAGAATCTTTATAACCATTATTTCTAATCCTATATCTGATAGTTTGGTTACCTCCATTTCATTCAGTTCTTTTAGTTGGGAGTCTTTCATTTGTTTTGATTGCATGTTCTTTTTTTTCTCCCCATTTTAGGTGACTCTATTTGTTTGTTTCTGTGCTTTCGGATGTTTTGCTTTGCTAGCCTTCTTTGTAGGGTGAACTTCTATGAAAGGAATTCTATGAGGTTCAGTGGTATAGTCTCTTTGATCTCCTTGTCTGGATGCTCTAGGTTTGCCCTTTCTTCTGTTTGTGTGGGCTCTCTCATTTTACTTGGGTTTTTACCTTTTGGTGGTTCCTTTGTTGGTGGTTTCTCTCCTCCAGCAGGTATACTGGAGCTCCCACTTATCCAGTAGCTCCCACCTATTCTTGTATGTGATCAGTGGCAGTGGGTAGGCAAAATGGATGAAGACAGAGGGAGAGTATTTTATGGGGTTTAAAGTACCAGCAAGTAGAGAAGACATAGGAATTCTTTGGATAAGTGTAATGTTAACTGTGATATTTCACCAAGTAGCCACTTTTTACAAAAGGCAAAAGAGAGATAGAACTCATGATAGAGGGGAAGATGATTGTGAGCTGAATCCAGAAACAGAGCCAGGGTAGATGAGGAGATATAGTGAGAGTAAATGATATACAGTAGGTTTAGTGTGAGATATAATAGAGTTAACTACAGTAATAATAATGCTCAGGATTGAAGTGAAATAGGCTGAGATCAGAGAAAGTTGCTGCATAGTATGTACAATTGTATGGAACAACAGTTATGTACAATAGTACTGGAACAACAATAATATGACAAGAAATATATAATTTGGATAACTGGAGTAGAAAGTACCTGATCAAGGGTTGTGTTCTATTGGAACACTGGTGAAGTGAAAGAAGGAAAATTAAAGAGATAATTGAAGAGATAATAAAGAGAGAATAGGGAAAACCATTCAAATAATGCAATTAAGCAGAGAAAGACAATGAGGAAAACTAAACATAAGGAAGAGAAATAAAAAGTTCAAGTAAAGTGGTAAAAATATGAGAAGAAAATAATAATGCACATAAACAATAAAATGGCAGCTCTATGGGATGGGAAAGTGACATTTGTCTCAGTTTCTCAGTTTTTAGGGTTAGCCTTGTGTTCCCCGTTTCGAACTGTCTCTGGACTCTTTGTAACTCCTCGTCTCATTATCTCATCTGGGGGAAGAAAAAAAGGAAGGAAAAGAAGGGAGGATCCAAAAGAAAAAAAAGAATAAGCCTCCTGCTGACTTTAATCCTGTTCAGTGAATTCTGCTGGTCTTCCTAGATGCCATAGTAAAAGGGGGGCTGGGGTTTGCTTTTCTCCCTTCCTATGGTTTTGAGAGGATGGGGACCAGGTCTGGGTTGCAATATTCACAGTTTTCTGGCCTCTGCTGGCCCAGGTCCTCTGTGAGCTGCTAGGCTCAGCCACTCATTCTTTGGGCACACAGTGTGAGTCAATCTTTGGCGTGGACCTGAGACAATTGGGTGCCTGCTACTGTTCAGCTCTCCTGTCATTCTGTGGGTTCCAGGAGCTGAAATCTCCCTCGTGGCAGGTGAGCCACTGCTGAGAGTTCCTTACAAAATAGCTGTTAACAATTGCCTGGCTTTCTACATAGCCCAATTTTCCAGCCAGTCTGGAGACCATCTGAGTCAGGGTCCCACATGGTCCAACTCCCCCTTTTCCAGGTGTAGCCCAGGACCACAATTTCCCTGGTGCCAAGGTCTACAGTCCCAGTGGATGTATACTGCCTCTGTGTGTCTCCCACTTCATTTCTATTTCCCCTAGTGACTTCCAGGATCCAGATACCTCCTGGTGCCAGGCTGTCCCCCCTGCTGTGGTAGGGGAGGGAGTTGCTGCTCTAACTTTCATCCATGTATCTGCAGCAGGTGCTGGACCAGAAGCCACAGCAGCCTTGGTCCCAAGCAGATCCCATGGATCTTATTGTCACAGAGCAATCTCCTCACCATTTGTTTTTCTTTTTTTCTTTTTTTTTTTAAAGATTTTATTTATTTATCTTTAGAGGGAAAGGGAAGGAGAGAGGGAGAGAAATATCAATGTATGGTTGCTTCCTGTGCGTTCCGTACTGGGAACTGGCCTGCAACCCAGGCATGTGCCCTGACTGGGAATCGAACCGTGATCTCTTTGTTCACAGGCCCGCGCTTAATCCACTAAGCTACACCAGCCAGGGCACCATTTGTTTTTCAATGTGCTCTGCAATTTTTTTGCCTCCAAAGTTCTGGGATTCCATTTACTGTTTACTGTGTTACTCCCATGATCGCCTGGGTGTTCCAACTACTCCCAATACCTTGCTGCCATCTTCTCCCAACAGTGTCAGTAAATGTTGTGTAGGTTTTAGATTTCACAGTATACTAGATGCTCTATCTAATTAAATAGTTGTCATCTTGGGGTCTGACACTTCGCAGACCTCACAAAGTTGAGGCTTAAATGCGGGAGATTCGGTAGAGTTTACACCCAGAGATAGCTGTGTACACAGTCCAGGCTGTTTTAAGTTCATGTGGATACATACAATACAGATGGTCTCAGAGACACAGTCTGTTGTTAGACACTGGCAATAAGCTTTGTTTATTTTCACTTAAGCTGTACCCTTACCTGTTTTCTCCAACATTAGATGAAATGCCTACAGAGTGATATATATTGTCTATGGAATGTTGGGCTCAGAGTCCCCACTCACTGCCCCTCTGCCTCTGAAGCTGAGTTAAGAAGTAAATCTTTTCTTAATGTGGTTGTATTTGGAGGCAGGGTCTTTGGAAAGTGATTTGGTCATGAATGTGGAGTCCTTATGAATAGGCTTTGCATCCTTATTACAGGGACCACAGAAAGCTCTCTTGTCCTTTATGCCAGGTGAGGACCCAGGGAAGATGGCTGTCTGTGAACTAGGAAGCAGGTCCTCAACAGACACTGCGGCTGCCAGCACCTTGACCTGGTCTTCTCAGTTTCTAGAAGTGTGAGAAATAACTGTTTGTTGTCTACCACCCAGTCTATGGTATTCTGTTATGGTAGCTCAAAAGGACAAAGACAGGCATTTAGTTAATTTTTAAATTTGTATAGTTACTTCATGTGATAAGATAAAAGACTTGGTTAATTGTCTGCATTCAATGGTGTCTGTGAAGTCAGGGAAAGCTACTTCACTGTCTTTGTGCTCTCTGTTCCCTGCACCATGGCTGGGACATGGAGTTCACTCCACTGACTTTGTCACTTTTATTCTTGAATTCTCAATCAATCGGAGTGAGAAGTTTACTGATGAGTTTTGATGAACTCTTTCTAGATTAAATTTATGTGCATATTTGCTACAAACTTTGTTCTTCTTTGATTTTGCTACAAATATTTCTTTAAGTATTTATGCTATAATTATGGGTGTTCCTATGTAAATATGTTATATTTTATATTCTCTCACTATTTCATTTCCTCCATCACATCACTCTTGGAAAATTCCATTTTCTTCTTAAAAGGTTTTATTAATTATATCAGCTTATTTTAAAATGGCTTTCAAAAAATCTTTTAACCCATATAGAATTTATTGTATGATGAAAAATTATCTAAGCTCATTTCTCCTAAATAGGTAAAATAATTTGTTTTATGATTCATTCCATTAATAATTAAATATTTTCTATTTACTATGTCAAATTTTATACACCTACAAGGTTTAATTTGAGGGCTCTTTCTCCTCGTCCTCCCCATCATCCTTCTGTTAGTTCAGGGAAAACCTGACTGAATGATTCTTTTGTTGTGGACTGAGATCACTCTCTAGTGTTCAGCTGATTGCTGGGCATTTAAGGAGGGTCCAAGATGACTTTGTTCCTATGAATGGTGCCTAGCAGGGATGGCTGGGATATTAGCCTGTTTTGAGTCCTTCTTTTTGTTTTTTTTTTTCCATGTAGATAAAGGACTGTATAGCAAAGTCTCTCCAGTGAGATTGTCAGACTTGTTAAATGGCAACTCATGGCTCCTAGAGGGAGGTGGCAGAAGCTGTCAGGCCAGTTAAGATGTTTTTATTTCCCAATTGTTGTTGATTCTAATACACAGAAGTGCAATTGAATAATTTTTTGGACCTTGAATTTTACAAACTTGCTAAATTCACTTGCTATTTCTAGTAATCCCCAAAGGTTTCTTAGTGTTTCCTATGACATAATCATGTCTACAGAAAAGGATGGTTCATTTCTTAGGAGAGAGAGGAGTACTTGCTTACTATTTCTTTGAGTTATTTAAGCAGGTTGTGTTTTTTGTATATTTTATCCATTTCATCTAAGTTACCAAATTTATTGAGTTAACATTTTCCATAACTGTAATTCCTTATTCTTTTAATTTTATTTCTATTCTTTAATTTTATTTTTGACTTCACGTGGAAGATTTTGTTTTCATTCCATAGCCCACAGTAGCCTATAAGCATCCTTGTTGTTTCCCTGAGTTAATGGGAGAAATGGTTCTAGTGTCATTTACACAGAATGAGTTGACTTTGAGGATCCTATTTTTATTTTATTTTTTCTACATTTTCTTTGTTTTTTTAAAAATTAATGTTATTGGAGTGACATTGCTTAATAAAATTATGTAGGTTTCACAAGTAAAATATAACAAAAGACACTGAAATAGAGGACAGGTTGACAGTGACCGGAGGGGAGAGGGAAGGGAATTTCAGGGGAGAAGGGAAGGGTTTACAGGAACAAATACAGAGGACACATGGACTAAACTAGGGGGGTTGGAAAGGGGAGGAATGGGTGGGTGGGTTGGAATGGGAATAAAGAATAGAAACTGTACTGAATAATGACTAAAATAAAATAAAAAAATTCTAAAAAAATAAAAAAAATTATGTAGGTTTCAAGTATACATTTCTATGATACATGTTCTGTATATTGCTTTGTGTGCTCACTACCCAAAGTCAAATCTTCTTTTTTATATATAGATTTTATTTATTTATTTTTAGAGAGAGGGGAAGGGGGAAAGAAAGACAGGGCGAACAACATTGAGAAGTTGCCTCCCATACCTCCTCAACTAGGGACCTGGTCCTCAGCGAAATCGTGTGCCCTGACTGAGAATAGAATGGCAACCTTTCATTTTGTGGAATGACACCCAACCCCCTGAGACACACCAATCAGGGTTACAGTCAAATTTTTTGTCACCATGTTTTTAGCTCCCTTTACCCTGCATGAGGGATCTGTATGATGTTCATCTGCTTTTATTTCTGATATTAATAATTTGGCTTTTCTCTCTTTTCTCTATAGGTACCATCTTTTGGTTGTTTTCTTTTCTTTGTATTTATTTTATTGAAATTAAAAATCTTATCTTTTTTATGTTCTTCTATAACATATTTCTGCATAAACTGTTTCCATTTCATTAGGGAGCTTTATTATGCTACTTCATGCTCTTGGGAATGATGTTCTGACATCACCTATGACATAAAGGGCACTTGTGATGCCATTAAATTATGTCTCTATGAAAATCCAATGACCTTCAGTAGCTTTCTTTCCAATGAGCTACATGTGATGACTGCATTAGGGAATTACTGAATCTCCAAGTTTCAAAACAGGATGTTGGAATTCGGCTTCTGCCAAAGTCTCTAGGCTTCAAATATTCATATAATAGACCCTTCCAAGAATGTCTGAACACTAGTATTAAATAACTTCCCATTTATATCCCCTGGAGTCAGTGTTTTTCTTTCTTTCTTGTTATATACTAGGAGGTGAGAGAGATAGGAATGGATTAGGTAGGATTTGTAGAATTCTCTAATGGTCATGGACCATGTTATTCCCAAATATTTGCCAGATTGGTGTAGGCTTGGTATTTTGGCTAGATTGAACCATCATAGTTGACTAAACATGTTTACCATAGCTCCCACACCCTCCCAAACATCTTCCTTCAAGAAACTCTTATGATGTTATCAATGTAACTGCTTAACTTATTTAGAGTATATTCATACCAAAATTTCCTTTCCAAACATGACAGCAGATATGGCTTATAGAGAATTACTGTGTATTATTGCATATTTTGAGGCAACATCTGTATCAGTTAATATTTGTAGTGTATTGTGCTTATTGGAGCATATGAATTCAGCTTCTGGGCTATTTTAATGGTGGATGGATGTAGAAAACATCTATCATTTAGATAAAGAAAAAGCATTAGTATTTCTTTGCATTCAGCTGGAAGGAATGTGGAGAATTGGACCTATGCATGCATTTGTTCTCCAGTTCTGAGTCCTAATTTAGTTCAAAGTAATCTTATCATATCAGATAGTTCTTCTAAATCAAGGATATCTTCTCCAAGTTTTGCCACTTAACCTGAAGAGAAGAACAGTGCTTAGATGTACCCTTTAAATCTTAGAAGTAATTTGTATAATACTTGGGGTTGGTAGATTTCATCCATTTCTTGGTTAAGCTGGAAAGTGCCAACTTTTGGTGGGTTTAGCACATAATTAAAACCTTCAGCTGGTTTAGATAGGTATTTAATGTCTCCTTATCTAAGGCTCTTATGACAATATATGTGGACATGGAGATGCTCAGTGGAGCCCATAGAAAACCATCCTAGGGAAATTACAGTAGAAGCCATCACCAACTTGATGTAGAGGCAGGCTCTTGTTGGAAAACAATTCCTTTCTTGTAGAAAGTTACTCACTTGATTCTAGACTGAAAATAAATAACTGAGTCAATGGGCTAAAAGTCATTATGATTCAGCTGAAACGAACTAAGGCCTTCAGGACTACACAATTGTGATTACTTGTCCATTGAGGAGTTGAAATATCAATTTCAACAAATCCCCCCAGCCCCCACTTGTCTGCGTCTGAGCTCTGGACCTCTAACATCTAGCAGGGCCATCCAAAGTTTTGGCATCTCTGAGCCACACTGGAAGGAGAATTGTCTTGGGTCATAAATTAAATACACAAACACTAATGCAAACTGATGAGCAAAAAAAAAGAAACGATTTTAAGTAAATTTATGTTTTTGCATTGGACTGCATTCATAGTCATCCTGGGTCACATGTGGCTGGCCAATGGCAGGTTGGACACTCCTGGCAGTAAGGACCTCATTTTCTAGGGATATGGTTGATAAAGGGACCCAAGACTGGTTCTCCCTTCATTTGGGCTTAAATAATGTTTGCCTTACCTAAAGATTTCCTAAAATGAAATTTATAAATTCTGAATCACTTTATTTAATTTTTTCTTTTTAAATTACAGGCTTTTCATCTGTTAGTCTGTGTGTTATTCTTTCTTGCCAAGACCCAAATCTTTTTCTTGGACGATTGTTCTACGGGAGAAAACTGTCATTACTTCATTTGAATTTGTTCCAAATATTCTAATAAACTAATCTCTACTGACCTTACATTCTCTTTTCTTTAAAACAGAAGTGATATAAGAAGCCAGAGAGGCTGCGTCTGCCCATAAATGTGGAAGAATTTTTTTTTGATAGGAACACCTGAGAGATTTGTGGAAACTCAATTTTCTGCCTAAGCTGAAGTCTATCTTCAACTGGCATCTGATTCTTTAGATTTCTCCTTGTTATATTTTTCTCAGCATAGATATCTCTCATTGCTTGTAGAAACTTGTGTAAGGTGCCAATTTTCTGAGGTGAAGTTGGGGAGAGGAAGAGACATACTTTAATTAGGGAAAAGGTGTCTTTAGGGATATGCTGTTTGAGTGAGTAAAAGGCTGAAGAGTTTTAGTACCTTGGAGAATGCCCAGTCATTGGCTACTTGAGGAAGATAAATCCCAGCATTTGTCTTGTTAGCTACAGACATTAATGGTCAGAGACACAAATGCTATCCTAAGTCCTCATAGGAAAGTACTTTTTAGTTATCGTACCACAATCAACTGAGGAGTACATTCAAATAACTACTATCAGTGTTTCAAAATTGGTGGGGTTTTTGTTTTGGCAAATAATGGATTTGGTCAAGCTAGTTTCCACAAATTCGGCCAGTTTTTACACAGCTATGAGAACACAGCAGCTTTGTTTTTTTTTTTGAGGAAATTTTCCCAGCAGGTGAGAGTGTTCAAATATTTTACAAGTAAATAATTATGTTTTATTAAAGTGTCTTTATGTCCTAGATATCTGTACTGGATGCTGCAACCCTTGTCTGAAAGACAGGTGACAGGGAGTCTGTGTGGACACATGAGAAGTGTGACCACATGAAGCTATTTCCACATCCACTGATCACTATACATTACTCAGTGTTCCACGGCCACCAATACATACAAGAGGTACCCACAGTCACTTCCAATGAAAGAAGCACTGATTTTAAAGACTAAGGGAAAGACCTGAGGTGAGTTCTTCGAACAACCAAAATTCATACAATATATTTAAATGTTGCTAATGTCTTAAATATACATGTTTTCATTGGAAGAAATCTGAATTAAGAATATTAAGCTAGCTAAATAAGGAAATGATCCAAAATGTACAAAATGTGTTTGGTTTCCAGCATTGGAGCCTGCCAGGTGTTTCTTGTTTGTTTTGTTAAATAACAAAGAGAAACATGGAATGCATTTGAAATAAACTAATGGGATCATACTGTTGGTTCATGGTCTATTATATTTTACATGGTAAATTAACGTTTCTGATTATTCTAAGACCTTTAAATCAGAGAATTTATGATACATTATCTATATACTACATTGTGTGTTTACCACCCAAAGTCAGATCTTTTTCTTCACCATATGTATGGCCCACTTTATCCTTTACTACACTCCCCCCTTCCCTCTGGGGTAACCACCATACTGTTGTCTGTGCCTATGAGTTTTTTTTTGTTTGTTTTTCTTCCTTGTTAATGTGTTGGTTTCAGTTTTGTTTCCCACATATGGGTGAAATCATATGGTCCTTGACTTTTTCTGTCTGACTTATTTCACTTATTAGAATCTCCCAATCTATCCACATTGTTGCAATGACAAGGTTTCATCTTTTCTCATGATGGGGTAGTATTGTGTGTGTGTGCCCCATCATTTTTATCCAACCACCTACTGAGGTGCACTGGTTGTTTTCATGTCTTGGTCACCATGAATAAGGCTACAATGAACATAGGGGTGCATATATCTTATGTCACCCCCCAAGCATAGTTTAAAAATAATGAGAGAATTTAAAATTGTAACATAGATAATGTGTTGAAATAGGGAGAAATGATTTCCTATTCTATTCTAGAAGCTTGATGTAAGATTTTGGATTTTTTAATTTGAAATTTTTAAATTATACTTTACATTCAATATTATTCTGTACTAGTTTCAGGTCTACAGCATAGTTGCCACACAATCATGTATTCCACAGTGTGTTCCCCTTGATGCTTCAAATACCCACCCTGCTCCATGCATAGTTATTTTAATATTAGTGGGCACACTTCCCATGTGGGATTTTGATTCTGATATGGAACCCAGATGCGTGTGAATGTTACAAAACTGAAATTCATAGACACAGACAACAGTATAGTGGTAACCAGAGGGAATGCAGGTGTTAGTAATGAAGGGTAGAGTGGACCAAATATATGGTGATGGAAGATGATTTGACTTTGGGTGGTGGGCACACAGTGCAATATCAAGATCATGTATAATAGAAATGTACACTTGAAACCTATAAGCTATAGGTTATTAGTTAGTAAGCTCATATAGCTTACTAACTAATACCATCACTATAAATTTAATAAATAGTTACCACAGCAACCCATATGGTACATATTTGAAAGAAACCTGTGTTCAGAGAAGTGCCTTGTTTATTATCAGTTATAGAGTCATAAAACTGTAATTTTAAAGTACTTTAGAGGGTATTTTTGTTACTATGGAATTTTTATTTATCTTTTTAAAAGGCTATACTCTTAAGAAACTATGTTAAATGATGCTTTTTAAATAGAGAAGTGTTAGCAGTTTAAGTTGAAAGTCTAATAATACTATTTGTGAGTTTTTATGGTATTGGATCTTTGATGACTTAAACAACAGAGAATAGATTATATACCCAGTTTTTACATCTAAATAGTTTAACTGGCTAGCTAGTAGGATATTTATTCTGGAAAATCTAACATTGATGATTAATAAGAATAAGGGGACTAGGTAATCCTGCATAAATTAAGGAGTGAGAAAAAGAGAATTGGATATAGACTACCTTATACCTTCATGTTCTTCAATAAGTGTGCCTTTATCAGTCTACAGCTTCAACAATGGTAGAGCTTCTGAATAAACTGGAAGCAGCAACGTGAGTGAGGCATGTAGAATGGTCCTCACAGCTGGCTTCTAAAGAAGGCTCAACCTGTCAGCACATCCTCCCTCCCTCCCCTGCCAAATGTATGGGAATGGAATCAGCTTGTCTATCTTTGAACTTAAGGGATTTTGTAATTTTCCTATGCGACAAATAAGCAAAAATTTAGGTTTGTATTTATAGTTGTACAATTCTTCTCTGTTATTTAATTTTGTCCTTTACCATCAGATGTAGAGGAATCCAAGGAATCAATTTTTTTAAAAAATCTCTTTGCTTTTCTTTATTAAACTGTGCTCTGTATTTATTTCTTATGGTGTCTTAAGATGCTTCCTGAGTGTTCCCTGGAAGATCCCTAGGGATCAGGTTTCTAACACTTGCTCAAGAAAAGAAATTTTCCTGAAGAAGATTTTTTAAAAGTCTTCTTATCTCTCTTATTTATCACATCAATATTCTTATTACTTGTGGATATTTATTTCTTAAGTATAATTTCTCCTTCCTGACTTGATTCTTTTTTCTTTCATTTTATGCTATTCAGTTTGTCCTATGATGGATGGATCACACTTTTTCCCGTTATTCTGCTTGCTTCTAGTTCAAACACATTCCAACACAGGTGAATACTACTACTCATTTATAATCAAATAGATAAGTCCTGAGACATATAAACTTATCCTATACCTAAATAGGGGTTCATAAATTATAATATTCTTTTTATCCTTGGCCTATGTCTATAATTATTACCCCATTGACAAGGATCCAGATGATTCCTTGTGATACAATGTTGATAGTGAAGCATTCAAGAACATTAATGACAGCTATCATTTATTGAAGCTTTACTGGGTGCCAGTCAATATTCTAGATATTTACTTGTAATAAAACAACCACAGAGGAGGCAGGCTCTATTTGTACCCCCATTTTAAAAAGGATGACACTGAGGCACAGAGAAGTTTATTATGTTGCCCAAGGTCACCTAGTAGTAAGTGTCGAGCCTGGGATTTCAACACAGGCAGTGTGTCTCCAGAGTCCATGTGACTCATTACTGTGCTACACTCTCCCCAAAAGGGTGTTTTGGGTATTAAATAAGTATACAGTGAATAGAATAACTTGTAATCAGTATTTGGTCTCTGTAATGATAAAATCCTGCTTAGCACTAGGTAGCTTTTTTAAGGAAAGTTATAGGCTTGGATTTTTCTAGTATATTATAAAAATGTGAAAAAGTCAGTAGAATAGAATATAAGATAGGGTTGCACAAAGAGTGCCATGGAAGGTAAGACTGGACTAGCTTTCTGAGATTGTCCAGTTCCAACCCTTTATCTTTTCAAAGAGGAAACTGAGATAGAGATGCAATGACATTTAGAAATGACTCAACCCCATGCCTTCTTGAACTGACCTTGGGCTCTTCCCTCGAGTATGCTGATTGTTGGAACCTGGGCACCATAGCTCCATTTCAGAACACTCTCAGTACCTTGGAAGAATTATATGTATAACCACGTCTCATTGTCTTGTACCTCTCTTTTCAATACCTGTGTTCCCCTCCTCAATGACAGGGTCATCCCAAGAGTTTTGAAAAAAATGATACCCACTGGTAATATAAGAGTTCTTGATAGTCACGAGTCAGTGAAGTTCAAAAATATTTGGTGAAAATCTAAATAGTGCCTCTTTGTTAAGGGTTGTAGGATAAGAAAGATTACATAGATCAAATTACAGCTTCTTAAAAAGCTGATAGTTAAAAAAAAAAGAAAGAAAAACTGCTGACAGTCACAGAGTCCAAGTGAGCAATTGCTGTATGGAACAATGTGCCAGTAATGCCATGGTCTGATGTTCTCCAGCCTGTGGAAATCTAATGAGAGATCCATGAAGACTGAACATCCTTTGAGACATACAGGACTGAATACCTAATAGCAACTTTTCATAGTATTAAGTGAGTTATTCCCAAAGAGACATTATTTTTGGTGCTACATCAATTATATTATAAAGGTCCTCATCACAAGTACTAACAAATCAGAGGACTGACTTCATGCCAATTTATTTAGAGATTTTTTTTTTGCCACCACCAGATTAAGTAATTTCTGACTTGTTTGCCCAGGACTGACACTTCAAATAAGGCTCTATTAAAGACACAACTGGCTGTGGGGTCTTTGATACTTTTCTTTGTTGACAATCCAGTAAGACTTAGTGGGAGAACCTCTCTTTTGTAGTCTAGAGAAAATCATCTGAGGAGAAACAGAATTGTCAAGGGAAGGTGCAATAGGCTATTAGGAAGAAGAAATCATACATATTCACCAAATGTTTATTGTGTGTAAACCCTTGTAGAAAATAAAATAATGAAGATGTGTTCCAAAACATAATGGATGTATTCATAGTGTATTCATGATTTCATTACAGGTCCCTTCTCCTGACCTCTCATTCTGGAAACAGGCTTTAGAGAAGACTAAATGGGACATAGTAACAATGTGATAGAATTTGTCCTCCTGGGCCTCACTCAGGATCCTGGGGGCCAAAAAGCATTATTTGTCATATTTTTGCTCATTTACATTGTGACAGTGGTTGGTAACCTGCTCATTGTGGTGACCATTCTTGCCAGCCCCTCCCTGGGATCCCCCATGTACCTCTTCCTTATCTATCTGTCACTCATGGATGCAGCATATTCCACTGTCATTTCACCCAAATTGATCATAGACTTACTCTGTGGTCAAAAGACAATTTCCTTCTCAGCTTGCATGGGACAGCTCTTTCTGGAACACCTCTTTGGGGGTTCTGAGATCTTCCTTCTTGTGGCCATGGCCTATGATCGCTATGTGGCCATCTGTAAGCCACTGCACTACATAACCATCATGAACAGACAGGTTTGCATCCTGCTGTTGGTGGTGTCCTGGGCTGGAGGGTTTGTTCATTCTGTGGTACAACTTCTCTTTGTGTACAACCTCCCATTTTGTGGCCCCAATGCCATTGACCACTTCATCTGTGACATGTACCCACTAATAGAACTTGCCTGCACTGACACCTATGTCTTAGGCCTCACTGTGGTTGCCAATGGTGGAGCAATCTGTGTGGTCATCTTTATTTGTCTACTAATATCCTATGGAGTCATCCTAAGTTCCCTTAAAACTCACAGTCAGGAAGGGAGGCGCAAAGCCTTGTCTACCTGTGGTTCCCACATCACGGTGGTTGTTCTCTTTTTTGTTCCCTGCATTTTTATGTATGTGAGACCTGTTTCTAACTTCCCTGTTGATAAATTCATAAGTGTGGCTTATACTGTTATCACTCCCATGTTGAATCCTCTAGTATACACATTGAGAAATTCAGAAATGACAAATGCTATGAAAAAACTCTGGTGTAAGAAGTTAGCTATAGATAGAATGAGACTGTGTCATTCCTATTGAATGCACTTGGTACTAATTCCCAAGCACCAAAAAGGCAGTGCATTCTGACAAGGAATGTCTTAGTCAACTCAATGAGTTATCTTGGGATGCTTGTCTTTATTCATAGAAAGGTATCAAAAATTAGAACAAATTATCCTTTGAGGTTAGAATCAATCTAATTCAGAAATTCTGAAGGATGAATAAAAAGGCACAGGTATTTTCCTGTTATTAGGAAAAGTAAAGGAAGTTCACCTTGTTACATTTTTATTGTTCAGTTACAGTTGTCGTGATATTTTCTCCATTGCTCTCCCCTGCCCTGTACCACCACCCCCCACCACCCAGGGTCAATGTCACCCATCCTGTGCATGTGCATGAATCCTTTATTTGTTTTTCTTGGCTTGCCCCTTCCCCTTTTTGCTACTATCCCCCTAACTCTTCCCCTGTGGTCATAGTCAGTTTTTTGGTCCATTGTTTATATTGAAATGGGCTTTAGAAGAGTTTTTATTCTTTTCAAAGTAAAAAACAACCTACCTTTGAAAATTTCCTTTAACCCCAAATAATTAGAAGTCAATTTGCTAATGTTTAGAACAAATCTCTAATGTCTAAACAGTGGTATTTATTTATTTATTTATTTATTTATTTATTTATTTATTATTGTTGTTCAAGTACAGTTGTTTCCATTTTCACCCCACCACAGTTTCCTGCCACACTCATCTCCACCTCCCATCCTCAAACCTAATCCTCTGGCTTTGTCCATGTGTCCTTCAAACATGTTCTTTGATGGCCCTTACTCTATTTTCCTCCAACATCCCTCTTCCCCAACCCCTCTGGTTACTTCAGTTTGCACTTTATTTTAACATTTTAATGTTTGTTGTTGTATGCATACAACAGATTTTAGTAGGTGCCTTAAGGATTTTGCTTCAAGATAATTTCTGTTTCTCATTTTGATGCCTGTGCATTTGAAGTTCAGGATGTTTAGATGGGAGATGATACCATGTTTGGTTACATGCACAATCATGGAACATTTCTGTTAGATGGGATGTTGGATATTTTCATAGGTTGGGATGGACCCAAATAGGAAGGTCCACAATGAAAACAGATTCTAGCTCTTGATTAGAGTATAGAATGCCATACTAATCCAAGTTGTAAACATATTTTCATGCTTTTACCCACTAGTAATTATGTGCCTTTTTGTCATTCTTCAAAGAGTAGATGAAGCTTATTTTGTCTTCATGACACTGAAGATTGGGTAAAGGAATGTATTATTTCAGTGCAATGTCTTCCCTACAGGTTGAGTTCAAGTAGAATACTTTAAATTATAGATTTAATGATGGTTTGTTTTTATATAAACAAAATTTTGGTTTTCAATGTTATTTAAAAATTTGTTTTTCTCTGTGTGTAGCCCCTCCAGAACATCACAAACTAGGAAGAAGATGGAATTGCTTTCACTGTATTGTTGGAACATCATCTATGTTTTGTAAGAGTTTTTTCATAACTAAAAAAAATTAGAACTTTTGTTACAAATTTTGTTAGGAATTTTTTTATGCATACCAATAATATATGCAATTCATACCCAGAATATGATCAGTGTTGAAATTACCTGTATATACCATTCCTTCCCTTCTTTATAGAGGTAATCCCAATATTGAAAATTTTTATTAATCATAGTTAAAAATAACTTAACTGCATATGTATATATCCTTAAGTTATAGAGTGTACAGTTTTATATTCTCTACATTTATTAAAATTATGCTACATCGTACAAAGTTTTCTGAGTCTTTTATCCACAGTGTTGACTTCCTAAGATTTAATCATGTTGTTGCTTTTCTCTGTAGTCCCACCAGTTCCCTGCTGTGTAGTAGTATTCCATGTCTAAATATACCACATGTTATGAACCCATTTAGCCAGTGTCCGACTCTGTGCTGCTGTGGACATCCTGAAAGAAATTACTTTGTGTTCAGTAGGCTGTTTGCATGCTCACTTTTATGGATGGTTACAGTTTTCTCCTGAAGATGCATTATCAGTTACACTCCTGCTTGTGTTTATATGTGTACATATGTGTGTGCATGTGTGTAAAGAATTTAAATGTACTTTACAATGGGCTTTCTGTGTGATAAAACCAAGTTTTTCAACACATTTCTCAAAAATACAACCTACTGTCCTAATCTGATATGGCATATTTATGATAAAGTTCAAATACCTGTGTACCTATTTCTAGGCTCTTTTCTTTTGATTGGTTTATTATTCCTAAGAGAATACTACATTATTTTAGGTCATGTAAGTAGATTTTAATATATGTTAAGAGACTTACAACACAATATTCTTATTAAAAACAACACTTTCTCTTTAAAACAACTATTTTCCACATAATTATTAAAATAATTTCAGAGGTCTTAGAAACCTACCAGGATTTTGACAGATAGTATACTAAATGTCTAATTAACTTGGAAAGGATTGATATATTGATCACATTGAACATTGTTTCTAGGAACATGAGAAATCATAGCATTTCTTTAAGACTTTAAGTTTCAGTTACCTTTTGAAATATTACTGAGCAGTAATGATATAAGTGACTTTTCTTTCCAACATATTTCTAATATGTTATATCATATTTCTCATTTTATATTACTCAGCAGAGGAAAAATGATACAATGACTGTGAGTAGAGGAAACCTGGTCTTATTCTTAGTTTTAATGGGGATGCCTGTGTTATTTCTCTATAAAAATGTGTTCATTAAAAATTATCATCTCAAGTGTCCTCCAAGAAACAGGTATCGCTCTTCAAAGGAACACCTGGAAACTATTTACAAAGAGTTTCCAATATTAAAGACCAGATGGGAGAGGGGATGGGATTATAGGGGAAACCTGTGAAGGGTTAGCAGGAACAATGATAAAGCACACATGGACAATAACTTGGGGGAGGTAGAAACAGGGGAGAGAGGTTAGGAGGGCTGGGGTGGTGGGGAGGGGTGAGGGGAAGAGGCAGGAAACTGTACTTGAACAACAATAACAAATGTTAAAAACACAAGAACTTTAAAAAATGGTGAAGTGCCCAGGACTAGCAATGGTGGGATGTCATTACTATCCCAGTTATGAAGGGAAAATGGAATAGATTTTTTTTTCCGAACAGAAAAATAAGTATAACAGAAAAAGGAGGGTCATTTGACAGGAGCTGTGCCTTGAGTAGAGAGACAGCCATTTCCAACCTGGCCTATGAAGGAAAGTAGCAGATGAATTAATACCTTGATGTCTCTTCACTGTCTGATCTCCTGTTATTTCCTTCCATTGGCTGAATTTAACCAACAGCTAAAGGGTGACTTAGCTTGGCTGATGACCATTTTAGCGGCCAGTTTCTCGGGACCCAGAATAAGGTAGAAAAGATTAGAGTTGGTTTTACAGGAGCCAATGTAGCACATCCATATCACCCAACCCTTTTTGATTCTACTATTCGCTTACAACTTTGGATGGAAAGTAAAACTCTGTCTCCAGCACAGGAAACATAAAAAGCCCCTTTAACTTCCATATCATCAATTGATTTCAGCTCAGACATACTCCCATTTCAAACCTAATTGAAATATGAACCACCCATGCTCTTCATATGAAGTAACAGAGGGGGGAAAGATAAAGAGCTAAAGAAATGATTACATAAAATAAAACAGCCACTTCAGTCTAAGCTTCTAGAGCTTGTTATGTGATCAAAGTTAACAATCATAGCTTCTCAACCACCAATGTTGTATTCCTTTCACTTTCTGTCAATTTCTTGGCTAGTCAGAGAATATTATCCAGTTGAGTGATTCACATCTTAATTTTCATTGCAGTCAAATCTATAATGAACCTGTTCTGTTGTTTCCCCCATGTTTCTCATTGCTGTGTACTGGGCATGGCAGTAGAAGGAGACATTGTATTCATGCCTTCATTTATCTGTGGCAACCTAATTTTCCATCATTAATTAGGACCACGTACTCAACTCAGTACAGGGATCTTCCTGTTTCATCAGCCTGGGGACCCCAACATAACCATGGATATTTTCCATTGAAAACCTAATGGAACAATGACTGTGTTCATTGGTAGAAGTATTCCTCTGTGGGCACTAGGGTTTTCAAACATACCAATTTCAAACTTCCAAGTAACTGAATCAAAAATATGTTAGGTGGGTTTTCATGTGTAATAGGTGTAAGAATGATTAAGGTCATTCTGAGGCCCACATTTGATTCACTAACTTTTGTCTGTTCTGACTACAGGAAAGGTGGCCTGATTTAAGTATAGGTGTGGCTGAAGTATATATCATATCTTTGGTATAAGAAATGAACATTGTTTTGTGCTGTCTTTTGTCTCAAGTGGCAGTGTCATAAGAGACTTCACCATCTCATTTCATCATTTTATCATGTTGGATGCTTTTGAGTATTGGGGAAACTTGTAAGATCAGTGGTATAAACTGTAGTTATTTTAAGATATTCAAAGAGCTAAAGAAAATCATGGCTAAAGAGCTGAAGGAAAAAACTATAAAACAATGTCTGAACACTGAGTGATTTATATCAAGAAAGAGATGAAAATCATGAAAAAGAACACAAATAAATTGTGAACAACAATTGAAATAAGAAATCCATTAAAGTGGCTCAACAGTAGATGTGAGCAAGCAGAATGAAGTCAGTGAAGTTGAGGATAGGTCACTGAGATGATCCTATTAGGGGAACTGGTACATAGAGCTGTTCAGAGCCCCCTTTGTTGAATATTAATGTGCAGTAGAGACTTGGGCTTATTTATAGGCTCTTTATTTTTTTTTGCATTGGTCCATGTGTCTGTTTTTATGCCAGTAGCAGGCCGTTTTGACTGCAGTGGTCTTGTAATGCAGTTTGATATCAGGTATTGTGATCCCTCCTACTTTACTCTTCTTTCTCAACATTGCTGCAGCTATTTTGGGGTCGTTTATGGTTCCATATAAAGTTTTGAAATGTTTTTCTATACCTGTGGAATATGCCATTGGTACTTTAATAGTTATTCAGTTGAATCTGTAAATTTCTTTGGGTAGTATGGGCATTTTTCTGATGTTAATTCTTCTGATCCATGACCACAGTATATGTTTCCATTTTTCTGTGTCTCCCTTAATTTCTTTCATCAGGGTTGTGTGGTTTTGTGAGTACAGTCTTTTACCTCTCTGGTTAGGTTTATTCCTAGCTATTTTATTTTTCTTGTTGCTATATCAAGTGGGATTTTTTCCTGATTTCTGCTTCTGCTGTTTCATTGTTGGTGTACAAAAGTGAGTTTGATTTCTGAATATTGAGGTTGCAGCCTGCTGTTTTGTCAAATTCATTTATTAGTTCCAGCAGTTTTCTGGTGGAGTCTATAGGATTTTCTATGTATGCTATCATGTCATCTGTGAACAATGACAGTTTTGCTTCCTCCTTTCCAATTGGGATGCCTTTTATTTTCTTGCCTTATTGCTGTGGCTAGGCCTTCCAATACTATGTTGAGTAGAAGTGATGAAAGTGGACAACCTTGTCTCGTTCCTGTTGTTAGTGGGAAAGTTTTCATTTTATCCCCATTGAGTATGATGTTGGCTGTAGGTCTCTCATATATGGCCTTTATTATGTTGAGGAATGCTCCCTGTATTCCCACTTGGCTGAGTGTTTTTATCATAAATGGGTGCTGTAC
>CM052543.1:9312114-9329479 GCA_028533065.1 Trachops cirrhosus | reverse complement strand
AAATATTATTTGATTTGCTAGTCATCTTGGAAAAATCACATCCCAACTCATAGTCTTATTAGAAAGGTTATACTGTTTCCAGATGTTTGCATTTCTGAATTCTTCCCATTGAAATCTTTAACTTAATTGACTTGTTAACACTCCTGCTGGTAGACTCCATATTAATTGGATAAATTAGTATGTGTTACAGGTTATTTGATCATTAAAGTAATTAATCAATCAAACCAGTTATTTTGTTCATGTCATTAGTTCTTGGTTATCTGGGTCTGTGCGAAATATAAGGCATTCACTCTCACAGAGGAAAATGAACCACTTGTTGGGCCCTTCAGACATGATCCAGAGCCAATTTACGTGTAACCTGTGCAACTTTGTTTTGGCAGAATTATTTAAATGAGCTCCATTTCACTGCCTACATTTGTAAAGGGCAGGAGATTGTTCTAGATTTGTGCTTCTGGGCATGCCAACTTTGCACTCAAACATCAGAAGGAGAATAAAAGTGTAGAAGAGAGAAAAAGTAAGAGATAACTGAAAAAAGGCAAACAGAAACCAACAAAGACTGTATGGTGAATGAAATATGCTTTGAAATTGGTAAACAATTTGGTTTGGGGGCCTGAAGGAGTTGGGAGTAGAGGATTCTCAGATTTGCTGAGCTGTCAATACGAAAGTGAACTGGAACATAACTCAGCATCACAGAACCAGGATATGCCACAAAGAATCTTTATACTTCCAGATTCAAGAAAAATGAGAAATCAAATTCTAAACTTTAAGATATATCTGTAAAAGACACTAGCTGCCTAAAGGCATTCCATCTTCAGGGCTTCTTGAAGTTCATTGCATGTAATTAAATATTTTCATCACAGTTATAAAGCTGTAGCTGCATTTGTAATGGAAAAATAAGTACTCACAGTTCATAGGAGTTGTCTGACCATTCAAGAGAAAAACTTCCAGTTGGAGGGTCTAACACCTTCACCCGTCGACTACTTACAACACTTACTTGTTTATAGCTGTGTTTCCCCTGTCATCAGTGGGGTCTGCCAGGATAGTAAATATAGTATAATAGTATATGTATATCTTTTTTAAGATTTTATATATTTATTTTTAGAGGGAGGGAAAAGGAGGGAGAAAGAGAGGGAGAGAAACATCTATTGGTTGCCTCTCGCAGGTTCCCAACCAAGGACCCAGCCCTCAGCCCAGTTCTGTGCCTTGACCGGGAACCAAACACAGACTGGCTTTCAATCCACTGAGCCACACAAGCCAGAACAACCTATTTTATTAATAATTGTATCCCCAGAATCTTTGATTGTCCCTTATGCATTTTAAGTGATCATTAAATACTTGACTCTTAAAAATGTTCTTATGAGCATATGGTTATTACTCTCAAGTATTAAAAACTATTAATTTGATTCAGAATGATATAAAATTCTATAAATTGTCAATATTGTATTTTATTTAAAAATGCATATGCTTCCAACATTTGTGAAATTCTTCAATTTTTTAACATATTCCATAAGAACAAATTATTAAGGGATGTTCAACAATGTAAACCCATGGTTACTATCTCACAATGACAATTAAAACAAAGTGAGTTAAGTAGATCTACTCTATCCCAAATTCAACAACATAAGGCAGAAAAACCACTTATATAGTTGGCAAGGGATGAAATATTGGGAAACACTTTCAATCAGCAAGATACTAAAAAATACAGGCTCTGAAATTTTGAATTTCAGTCCAGATCCTTTTAAAACATAGGATCACCACCCAAGCCTACCTAAATATTTCTAATTACCTGTCTGTATAGTTAGACCTGTTTCCTGTGTAAGCAATAGCTTAGTTAAGTGATTGAGCAGTGACCATAAAAATGATGCAGCAGAAATTTTGAGGTCCTAATAAAACACATAATCAGCTCATCAGATTTTTTTAAAAGATAAATTTTAAAGAAATATCATATTTTCCAAGTCAACTTCTTCATAGTACAGGGAAAATGCTGCCTCTAAAATCTGAATATGGTCGGACAGACTTTAGGGATAAGCACAAAAGAACAACAATCAGAGAGGGTGGATTGCCTATCTCATATATAGTTTTTGTCCATTTTGTTTTGTTTTGTTTTGTTTTGTTTTATAACTTGGCAGAAATGGCCCTGGATGCCTACAGTGCTTTATGAGAGTCTGGGTTCTAATTTCTGGTTTGGAATTTGAGCCTCAGAATCTATCTTTATCAACTCTGTGATCTTGAATAAATTACTGAGCATCATCAATATGGTAAGACTTATGATAGCATCTAATATGTAGGATGGTGTGAAGCATTAAATAGGATAATGCCAAAAAAAGCTCTCTGAAAATTGTATGACAAATTAAAAAACTCAATATATTATTTACTGTTATTTGTTTTCCCGTGTAAGTTTGGTGCTACATCTCTGCAGTTAGTTTCACATGGGTTTCCACCAAAGTTCACTGTCTTCTCTAATTATCCAAAGGAGCGCTCCCTGAGGGATGAGCAGTTTGGCTGGGTATTGTAGACAATTATGGAAGCCATACTTTCTTTACCATTTCCATTATAGCATGGAAATCTCCTTAGCTATCCTTCTCTGTATCTCATTATCCTCTTTGAAATTTATTGTTAAAAATATCATGAGGAATCTTCTTTTATAAATTAAGAGGTCAATTGGAGGAATAATGCAATGTGTCCAGTTTCATTCACAATCTATTTCAGACCCTAAAGATAAAAATATATCCAAGCAAATTAACCTACAGACAGAAATGGAATTTGCATTTTCTTAAAGATTCTGTGGATCTTGTATCTAACATAATTCATAAACTCTATTTCTGTGAGCACTAAAATTCACTTTCAAATAAGGACAATAAATCTAAAAAGTAACTAAATTTTTCTGAACTCATGTCTACCTCTAACTCATGTTTAGAGGCAAACCCACATTGTAAGTTTGGAATTTCCCTTTGTAATAAGTGGCTATAATTTACATATTAAAATATTATTTGGGATATACACACACAAAAATAGGAACCAGATTCAAATAGATATTTGTACACAAATGTTCATTGCAACATAATTCACAATAGCCAAAAGGTGTAAACAACCCAAATGTCTATCAAATACTAAGTATATAGACACACTGTGGTATATACAAACAGTGGACTACTGTTCAGTTTTAAAAATGAAATTCGATACATGCTACAACATGGAGGAACCTTGAAACTATTACACTAAGTGAAATGAACCAGCCACAAAAGGGCAAATGTTTTATGACCCCCTTTTTATGAGGTGCACAGATTAATCATATACACAGAGAAAGAAAGTACAACAATGGTTCTCCAGGGCTGGGGGAAGTGGAAAAGGGGAGTTATTGTTTACTGAGTGCAGAGTTTCAGTTTGGGAAGTTTTCGGTTTGGAAATGGATAGCATTGGTAAATGCACAGTAATGTGTTATGTATATTTTACTACAATAAAAAAATACCCACAGAAAAAAATAGCTGCACAGAACTGGAACATGTGAAGGTATTAGACACAAAATGACAAGTTATAAAAACTATCATAATTCTTACTATTATCATCAACATACTGAAATACAAAATATGTAATGGCTAGAGTCTCCATATAAAGCAATCTACAAAAGGTATTGTGAAAACCACATATGTCTCGTCACATTATTGTTATGTTATGCTATGTGCTTTTCTATTTCAGTATGTATTTAAACAACTCCAGTATGAAATATTGGAGAAAATTATTATTGTAGTTGTTCAATATTTTATAAAATGAATAAAATTCATGCACTTTTTTATATCTGAAGCTTCTGCCATAAAACATTTAAGATCAAATTATAAAACCAGTTTCTTTAAAAGATACCTAATTCATTCAGAGTAAGTTTGTTTATCCCTATTCTCATAGCATTGAAGAGTTTTTGTGAATATGTTACCTGGATTGTCTATTTCCTCTTCTGTCCCTTGTTCCAAATCCAGACCTCTGCAATTCTGTCTTTGGTTCTGGAAGATGAAGTTTAGTTTGATGCAGATAAATGAGGATTACCACCACATCAACCCAGGTGTGACTGCAAAGAACAGATCAGGTACACCTGGTCATTGCAGCTGGAAATGCAGCTCACATCCAGATATATCTCTTTGCCCATACAAAGTAGGACTGTCATCTTCAACTTCCACAAAGATTTTATGGTTTGGATTATGGTATTACCCAAAATTAGCTTTAAGAAGATAGAGTTGATATGATTGATTGATGACCAAATTGAAAGCTGTCATTGAGAATGTGTATCAAGAATCGAATTTTCACCTAATTATTATGTTTAACTGACCAAATTAACTGACCAGACCTCTAAAGCATATTTAGTCAATAATGCAGAGAGCCAGATAAAGAAATGGGTTCACTTTAAATACTATTAAAGTATTCACATGACTATTTTAATATGGTTCATGTTTAGCAAAGTAATAGCTTTCATTTTACATCTTGACTATAGCATTAATACATGAGGAGAAATCTTCCCTAGGGAAAGAAGTATAGGATTGGGCGCTTAATCAACAATGAATAACAAATCACTTCACCACGCTGTTCGAACAGTTTGTCCCCAAGGCTGTTTGTTCAAAAATAAATTCACTGAGGAATCATGCTCTAGAGAACTGAGAATTTCTACATGATTTATTCTAGTACATTCTATATTTTCAGAGGCCTCTGCTAGCCAATGACTTTGGGGAAACTTGTTAAAATATAGCAGTCTAACAGCAAAGAGCAAGTCACTTATTAATGGTGAAATCATAGATTGCATTAACACCCCTTCAACACACTGGAACTTGAACCAGAGACTGGGGGGCTCTGAACAGCTCTATGTACCAGTTCCTCTAACAGGATCATCTCAGTGACCTATCATCAAATTCACTGACTTTCTTCTGCTTGCTCAGATCGACTGTTGAGCCACTTTAGTGAATTTCTTATTTCAATTTTTCTCCATAAATTGTGAGTTCTTTTTCAAAATTTTCATCTGTTTATTGATATATCACTTATTGTTGAAAGATAGTTTTATAGTTTTTTCCTTCAAGACTTTGGACATGATTTTCTTTAGTTCTTTGACTATTTTAAAATAACTAGTCTATGTCACTGATCTTACAAATTTCCCCATTACTCAGAAGCATCCAACATGATAAAATGATGAAATGGGATGGTGAAGTTTCTGTGACAGTGCCACTTGAGACAAAATACAGCACAAAACAATGTTGGTTTCTTCTCCTAAATGATATGGTACATACTTCAACCATGCCTATACTTAAATCAGGCCATCTTTTGTCTGTAGTCAGAAAAGACAAAAGTTAGTGAATCCAATGTGGAGTCAAGAATGACCTTCATCATTCTTACACCTATTACACATGATAACCCACCTAAGGCATCTTTGATTCAGTTACTTGGAAGTTTGAACTTGGTATGTTTGAAAGCCCTAGTGCCCACAGAGGAATAATTGTACCAGTGAACACAGTCATTGTTCCATTAGGTTTTCAATTGTAAATGTCCGTGGTTATGTTGGGCTCCCCAGACTGATGAAACAGGAAGATCTCTGTACTGAGTTGAGTGCTTGGTCCTAATTAGTAAGAGAAAATTGGGTTGCCACACACAAATGAAGGCATGAAATACAATGTCTCCTTCTACTGCCATGCCCAGTACACAGCAATGAAAAACAGGGGGGAAACAACAAAAACAGGTTCATTATAGATTTGACTGAAATGATAATTAAGGTGTGAATCACCCAACTGGATAATATTCTATGACTAGCCAAGAAATTGGCAGAAAGTGAAAGGAATACAAAATTGGTGGCTGAGAAGTTATGATTATTAACTTTGATCACATGACAAGCTGTGGAAGCTTAGACTGAAGTGAATGTTTTATTTCATGTAACCAATTCTTTATCTCTTTATCTTTCCTCCCTCTGCTATTTCATATGAAGAGCATTGGTGGTTCATATTTCAATTAGATTTGAAGTGGGAGTATGTCTGAGCTGAAATCAATTGATTATATGGAAGTTAAAGGAACTTTTTATGTTTCCTGTGCTGGGGAGAAAGTTTTACTTTCCAACCAAAGCTGTAAGTGAATAGTAGAATCAAAAAGGGTTGGGTGTCATGGATGTGCTACATTTGCTCCTGTAGATCCACCTATAATCTTTTCCACCTTATTCTGGGCCCTGAGAAGCTGATCACTAAAATGGTCATCAACTTAGCTGTTGGTTAAGTTCAGCCAATGGAAGGAAATAAAAGGAGATCAGACAGTGAAGAGACATCAAGGTGTTAACTCCTCTGCCACTTTACCTCATGAGCCAGTTTGGAAATGGCTGTCTCTCTACTCAAGGCACAGCTCCTGTCAAATGACCCTCCTTTTTCTGTTAGAGTTATTCCCATGTTCCATACAAAAATCTATTCCTTTTTCCCCTTCATAACTGAGATAGTAATGATGTCCCACTGTTTCTAGACCCGGGTACTTCACCATTTTTTAAAGTTCTTTAATCTGGTAAGCTCTTTGTGAATAGTTTCCAGTTGTTCCTTTGAGGAGTGATATCTGTTTCTTGGAGGACCCCTGAGATGATAATTTTTAATGAACACACTTTTATAGAGAAATACCACAGTCATCTCCATTAAAGCGATGAATAAGAACAGGTTTCCTCTAATCATAGCTATTATATCATTTTTCTCTGCTAAGTAATATAAAATGAGAAATATGATATAAAATAGTAGAAAGATATTGGAAAGAAAAGTCACTGATATCATTACTACTCAGCAATACTCCAAAAGTTAAATGAATCATAAAGACCTGAATGAATACTAAGATTTTTCATGTTTCTCGAAAGAATGGCTCAATATGATCAAGACATCAATTCTTTTCTAAATTAATTAGACATTTAATATACTGTCTTCAAAATCTTAGTAGGTTTCTAAGACCTCTGAAATTATTTCTTAATTATTTTATTGTTGTTCAATTACAGTTGTCTGCATTTTCCCCTCACCAATATCCTCACCCCAGCCAAACCCATCACCCTCCCTTGCTACCACCCTACCCCTTGGTTTTGTCCATGCTCTGAAATTATATTAACAATTATCTGGAAAATAGTTGTTGGAAAAAGAAACTATTGTTTTTAATAAGAATATTGTATAATAGACCTCTTAACAGATATTAAAAGCTACTTACATGACCTAAAATAATGTAGTGTTGGCTTAGGAATTATAAACCAATCAAAAGAAAAGAGTCTAGAAATCGGTAAACAAGTATTTGGACTTTATTGTAAACATAACATATCAGATTAGGAAAGTAGGTTGCATTTTGAAAAATGTGTTGAGAAACTTGGTTTTATCACAACAGAAAGTCCTTTATAAAGTAAATTTAAATTCTTTACACACATGAGCACACAAATGTACACACATAAACACAAGCAGGAGTGTAACTGATGATACATCTTTATGAGAAAACTGTAACCATCCATAAAAGTGAGCATGCAAACAGCCTACTTAACACAAAGTAACTTCTTTCAGGATGTCCATAGCAGCACAGAGCAGCACACTGGCCAAATGGGTTCATAACATGTGGTATATTTAGACATGGAATACTACACACCAGGGAATTGGTGGGACTACAGAGATATGCAGAAACATGATTGAATTAGGAAGTCAACATTGTGGATAAAAGACTCAGAAAACTTTGTACTATGTACCATAATTTTAATAAAGGTAAGGAATATGAAACTGTACACTCTATTACTTAAGGATACATACATGTGCAGTTAAACTATTAACTGTGACTAATAAAAAATTCAACATTGGGATTACCTCTGGAATGAGGGAGAGGAATGGTATACACAGGGAATTTCAACACTGGTCATATTCTGGGTATGAATTACATATATTATTGGTATACATGAAAAAATACATACTAAAATTTTAAAATAAGAAATGTTCTATTTTTTTTTAGTTAGGAAAAAACTCTGACAAAACATACATGATGTTCCTACAATACAGTGAAAGCAATTCCATCTTCTTCTTAGTTCGTGCTGTTTGGGAGGGACTACATGCTGAGGGCAAAAAATTTTAAGATAAGATTGAAAACCTAAATTCTCTTTATATAAAAACAAACCATTATTAAGTCTATAATTTCACGTATTGAACTTGAATGCAACTTTTAGGGAACACATTGCTCTGCAAAATAATGCATCTCTTTACCCAATCTTCAGTGTCATGAAGACAAACTGAGGATTATCTATTCGTTCAAGAATGACAAAAAGGCACATATTAACTAGTAAGGAAAAGCATGAAAATATGTTTACCACTTGGATTAGTATGGTATTCTGTACTCTAATAAGAGCTAGGATCTCTTTTCATTGTAGACCATCCCATTTGGGTTCATTCCAACCTCTGAATATATCCAACATCCCATCTCACAGACCTGTTCCATGATTGTGCCTTTAACCAAATGTGGTATCATCTCCCATCTAAACATGCTGAACTTCAAATGCACAGTCATCAAAATAAGAAACAGAAGTAATCTGGAAGACAAAATGCTTGAGGCAGCTGAAAATCCTGTTGTATGAATACAACAACAAACCTTAAAATTTTGAAATAAAGAACAAACTTAGGATGACTCCATAGGACATTAGTAGACAAGTAAAGATGACCGTACAGATTACTCCACTATTGGCAATCACAATGAGGCCTAAGAAATAGGTGTCAAGAACAAACTGACAGTAACCAGATGGGATGGGGAGAAGGATGTTGGGGAAAAATAGGGGAAGGGCCATCGGGGAACACGTATGAAGAACACATGTACAAAGCCAAACAGGGTAAGTTCAAGGGTGGGAGGTGGAGATGTGTGGGGCAAGTAAGCATGGTGAGGTGAAAATGGAGATAACTGTACCTGAACAACAATAAAAAATAAATGAATAAGCAAAAACCACTGTTTTAACCTTAGAAATTTCTTCTAAACATTAGCAAATTGCATGCTTATTCTTTCGGGTTAAACCAAATTTTCAAAGGTAGCTTTTCACTTCTCAAAGAAAAAAAACTCCTCTAAAGTTCCATTTCAATACAAACCATAGAGAAGAAGTTAACAGTGACCACAGGGGAAGAGCATGAGGGTTAGCAGGGGAAAAGCAGAAGAGGCAAGCCAAGTAACCAGAATAAGGGACTGGTGGGCATGGACACTGTGGAAGCCATTGACTGTGGGAGGTGGGGGTGGGTGGTACGGGGCAGGGGAGGGCAATGGGGAAAAAATCAGGACAACTTAACTGAAAAAAAAACAAGATAGAAGGTGAACTTAGTTTATTCATTCTAATAACAGGAAAAATACCTGTGCCTTTTTATTCATCCTTCAGAATTTCTGTATTAGATTGATTCTAACATCAAATGATAATTTGTTCTAATTTTTGATACCTTTGCACAAATAAAGAAAAGCATTCCAAGACAACTCATTGAGTTGACTAAGTCACCCATTCTTAGAATGCACTGCCTGTTTGTTGCTTCAGAATTAGTGGCAAATGCATTCAGTATGAATGACACATTCTCATTCTATCTATAGCTAACTTCTTATACCAGAGTTTCTTCATAGCATTTGTCATTTCTGCATTTCTCAAAGTGTATATTAGAGGATTCAACATGGGAGTGATTACAGTATAAGCCACAGTTAAGAATTTATCAATGGGGAAGTTAGAAACAGGTCTAATATACATAAAAATGCAGGGAACAAAAAAGAGAACAACCACCATGATGTGGGAACCACAGGTAGACAGGGCTTTGCGCCTCCCTTCCTGACTGTGAGTTTTAAGGGAACTTAGGATGACTCCATAGGACATTAGTAGACAAGTAAAGATGACTGTACAGATTACTCCACTATTGGCAATCACAGTGAGGCCTAAGAAGTAGGTGTCAGTGCAGGCAAGTGCTATTAGTGGGTACATGTCACAGACGAAGTGGTCAATGACATTGGGGCCACAAAATGGGAGGTTGTACACAAAGAGAAGCTGGACCACAGAATGCACAAAACCTCCAGCCCAGGACACCACCAACAGCAGGATGCAAACCTGTCTATTCATGATGGTTATGTAGTGCAGTGGCTTACAGATGGCCACATAGCGATCATAGGCCATTGCCACAAGAAGAAAGACCTCAGCACCTCCAAAAAGGTGTTCCAGAAAGAGTTGCCCCATGCAAGCTGAGAAGGAAATTGTCTTTTGACCACAGAGTAAGTCTATGATCAATTTGGGTGAAATGGCAGTAGAATATGCTGCATCCATGAGTGACAGATAGATAAGGAAGAGGTACATGGGGGAGCCCAGAGAGGGGCTGACAAGAACAGTCACCACAATGAGCAGGTTGCCAACCATTGTCATAATGTAAATGAGCGAAAATATGACAAATAATGCTTTTTGGCCCCCGGGATCCTGAGTGAGGCCCAGGAGGACAAATTCTGTCACATTGTTACTAGGTCCCATTTAGTCTTCTCTAAAGCCTGTTTCCAAAATGAGAGGTCAAGAGAAGGGACCTATAATGAAATCGTGAACACACTGTAAATACATCCATTACATTTTGGATTACATCTTCATTATTTTATTTTCTACAGGGTTTTACACAATAAACATTTGGTAAATATCTCTGATTTCTTCTTCTTAATAGCCTATTGCACCTTTGCTTGACAATTCTGTTTCTCCTCAGATGATTTTGTTTGGGATACAAGTCAGAGGTTCTCCCTCTATATTTTATTGGATTGTGGACAGAGAAAAGTATCAAAGATCCCACACCCAGTTGTGTCTTTAATAGAACCTGATTTAAACTGGCAGTCCTGGGCACACAAGTCAGCAATGTGTGTTGGTGTGCTTACTCCCTGGTGGTGGCAAAAAAAACTCTCTAAATACATTGGCATGAAGTCAGTCCTCTGAGTTGATAGTGTTTGTGGTGAGGACCTTTATAATATAATTGATGTAGCACCAAAAATAATGTCTCTTTTGTAATAACTCACTTAATATTATGATCATTTGTTTTAAGTATTCAGTCCTTTATGTCTCTAAGGATGTTCAGTCTTCCTGCATTTCTCATTAAATTTCCACAGACTGGAATACATCAGTCTATGACATAATTAGCACATGGTTCCCTGAAGCAATTACTCAATTGGACTCTGTGACTGTCAGCAATTTTTCTGTTTCTTTTTTTTACTATCAGCTTTTTGAGAAGTTGTCATTTTCTCCATGTAATGTTGTTTCTCTCTCCTATAACCCTTTACACAGAGACACTATTTAGATTTTCACCAAATATTTTTCAACTTCACTGACTCATGACCATCATGAACTCTTATATTACCAGTGGGTATTTTTTTTTTTCAAAACTCTTGTGGTGACCTAGGTATTGAGGAAGGAGAACACAGGCACTGAGAAGAGAAGTAAAAACAATGAGACATGGTTATATTTATAATTCCTCTGAGGTACTGAGAGTGCTCAGAAATGGCACTTTTGTGCCCAAGTTCCGAAAATCAGCATACTGAAGAGAAGAGCCCAAGGTCAGTATGAGAAGCCATGGGGTTGAGTCATTACTAAATGTCATTGCATCTCTGTCTCAGCTTGCTCATTGGAAGATAAAGGGCTGCAACTAGACAATCTCAAAAACCTTGTGCATTCTTACCTTCCATGGCACTCTTTGTGCATCCCTATCATACATTCTACTCTACTGACTTTTTCATATGTTTTATAATAAAATAGAAATGTCCAAGCCTATAACTGTTCCTTAAAAGATGCTACCCAGCAGTAAGTGGGATTTCCTCATTACAGAAACCAAATACTGATTACAAGTTACTCTATTCAGTGTATACTTATTTAATACCCAAAACACCCTTTCAGGGAGTGTTAGGACAGGGATGAATCACATGGACTCTGGAGACACATTGCCTCTGTTGAAATCCCAGCTTCTCCACTTACTACTATGTGACCTTTGCCAACCTAATAAACCTCTCTGTGCCTCAGTTTCCTCCTTTTTAGAATGGGGATACCAATAGAGCCTCCCTCCTGGGTTGTTGTTTTGTTACAAGTAAATACCTAGAATACTGACTGGCACCCAGTAAAGCTTCAATAAATGATAGCTATGATTAATGTTCTTCAATGCTTCACTATAAATAATGTATCACAAGGAATCAACTGGATCTTTGTCAATGGGGCAATAATTATAGGCATAGGGCAAGGATAAAAAGAATATTATGATTTATGAACCCCTATTTGGGCATAGGAGAAGATTATACATCTCAGGAATTATCTATTTGATTACACATGAGGAGTAGTAGTTCACCTATGATGGAATGTATTTTGACTGGAAGCAAGCAGAATGACAGGGGAAAAAGTGGGATCCCTACATCATAGGAAGAATTCAATAGCATAAAATGAAAGAAAAAAGGATCAAATGAGGAAGCAGAAATTATGCTTAAGAAATAAATATCCACAAGTAATAAGAATATTGATGTCATAATTAAGTGAGATCAGTAGTCTTTTAAAAAATCTTCTTCAGGGAAATTTCTTTTCTTGTTCTCAAGAAAAGCGTTAGAAGCCTGATCCCCAGGGATCTTCCAGGGTACACTCGGGAGGCATGTTAAGATGCCATAAAATATAAACAAGGAGCACAGCTTAATAAAGAAAAGCAAAGAAAATTTTTTTGAAAAAATGGATTCCTTGGTTTCCCCTACATTTGATGGTGAAGAACGAAATTAAGTGAGAGAAGAATTTTACAACTATGAATAAATACCCAAATTTTTTCCTTAATTTTTGCAGAGGAAAATTACAAAATCACTTAGTTTCAAAGATAAACAAGTTGATTCCATTCCCACAGATTTGGCAGGGGAGGGAGGAAGGATATGCTGACAGGTTGAGCCTTCTTTAGAAGCCAGCTGTGAGGCCCATTCTACATGCCTCATTCACGTTGCTGCTTCCAGATTATTCAGAAGCTCTACCATTGCCGAAGCTGTAGACTGATAAAGGCACACCTATTGGAGAGCATGAGGGTATAAGGTAGTCTATATCCAATTCTCTTTTTCTCACTCCTTACTTTATGCAGGATCTATCTCGTGCCTTCACTGTTATTAATCATCAGTGTTAGATTTCTCCAGAATAAATCTTCTACTAGCCAGTTAAATTATTTAGATGTAGAAACTGGGTATATAATCTATTCTCTGTTATTTAAGTCATCAGAGACCCAATAAATATAAAACCTCAAGATGGTATTATTAGACTTTCAACCTAAACCGCTCAGTTAACACTTCTCTATTTAAAAAAAAAACAAAAACATTATTTAACATAGTTTCTTAAGAGTATGGCTTTTTAAAAAGATAAATTAAAATTCCATACTAACAAAAATACCCTCTAAGATACTTTTAAATTACAGTTTACGACTCTATAAGTGATAAGAAAAGATACTTCCCTGAAAACAGTTTCTTTTAAATATGTACCAATATGAGTTGCTGTGCTAATTTTTTATTAAATTTATTGGGATGACATTAGTTAGTAAGCTCATATGGGTTCCAAGTGTACACTTCTATGATACATGACCTGTATATTACACTGTGTGCCCACTACCCAAAGTCAAATCATCTTCCATCACCATGGATTGGGCCCCCTCTACCCTTCATTACTAACACCTACATTCCCTCTGGTTACCTCTGTACTGTTGTCTGTGTCTACGAATTTCAGTTTTGAAAATGTTCACACATATCAAGCTTCCATATCAGAATCAAAATCCCACATGGGAAATGTGGTCAGTAATACTGTAATAACTATGTATGGGGCAGGGTGGGTACTTGGAGTATCAAGGGGAACACACTGTGGAGTATATGATCGTGTGGCCACTATGCCCTAACCCTGAAATTACTACAGAATAATATTGAATGTAAAGTATAATTTAAAAATTTTAAATTAAAAACTCCAAAGTCTTACATCAAGCTTCTAGAATAGAATAGGAATTTATCTCTCCCTATTTTAATGCACTTGCTATATTACAATTTTAAATTCTCTTATTATTTTTAATTTAAGTTTGGAGGGTGACATAAGATATATGCAACTCTATTTTCATTGCAGCCTCATTCATGGTGACCAAGACATGAAAACAACCACAGTGTCCCTCAGTAGGTGGCTGGATAAAGGAGATGTGGCACACACACACAATAATACTCCCCCATGACAAAAGATGAAACCCTGCCATTGCGACAATGTGGATGGACCACAAGATTCTACTAAGTGAAATAAGTCAGACAGAAAAAGTCAAGGACCATATTTCACTCATATGTGGGAAAGAAAACTGAAAGCAACACATTAACAAGGAAGAAAAACAAAGAAAAACTCATAGGCACAGACAACAGTATGCTGGTTACCCCAGAGGGAAGGGGGGAGGGTAGTAAAGGGAAAAGGGGGTCAAATATATGGTGAAAGAAAAGGAACTGACTTCAGGTGGTGAACACACAATGCAATATACAGATGAAGTGTCATAAATTCTGTGATTAAAGGTCTTAGAATATTTAGAAATGTTAATTTACCATGTAAAATATAATAGCCCATGAACCAAGACTATGTACCCATTATTTTATTTGGAATGCATTGCAAGTTTCTCTTTGTTATTTAACAAAACAAACAAGAAACACCTGGCAGGCTCTAATGCTAAAAACCAGACACATTTCATATAATCTAGTTCACTTCTTTATTTAGCTAGCTTAATTTTCTTAATTCAGATTTCTACCAATGAAAATATGTATATTTAAGACATTAGCAACATTTAAATATATTGTATGAATCTTGGTTGTTCTAAGAACTCACCTCAGGTCTCTCCCTTAGTCTTTAAAATCAGTGCTTCTTTCATTGGCAGTGACTGTGGGTACCTCTTGTATGTATTGGTGGCCATGGAACACTGAGTAATGAATAGTGATCAGTGGATGTGGAAATAGTTTCACATGGTCACACTTCCCATGTGTCCACACAGACTCCCCGTCACCTCAGTCTTTCAGACAAGGGTTGCAATATCCAGTACAGATATCTAGGATATAAAGACACTTAAATAAAACATAATTATTTACTTGTAAAATACTTTCACCTGCTCACCTGCTGGGAAAATTTCCTCAAAGAAAAAACAAAGCTGCTGTGTTCTCATGGCTGCGTAAAAACTGACTGAAATTGTGGAAATGAACTTGGCCAAATCCATTATTTGCCAATACAAAAACCCCAGAAATTTTAACACACTGAAAGTAGTTACTTGAATGTATTTCTCCTCGGTCGATTATGGTAAGGTAATGAAAAAGTACTTTTCTATGAGGACTTAGGATAGCATTTGTGTCTCTGACCATTAATCTCGGTAGCTAACAAGACAAATGCTGGGATTTATCTTCCTCAAGTAGCTAATGACTGGGCATTCTCCCAGGTAGTAGAACTCTTCAGTCTTTCAGCCACTCATCAGCACATCCCTAAGGACACCTTTTCCCTAATTAAAAGTATGTCTCTTCCTCTTCCCAACTTCAACTCAGAAAATGGGACCTTGCACAAGTTTCTACAAGCAATGAGAGATATCTATGCTGAGGAAAATATAACAAAGAAAAACCGAAAGAAACATACACCAGTTGAAGATAGACTTCAGCTTAGGCAGAAAGTTGAGTTTCCAGAACTGTCTCAGGTATTTCTATCAGAAAAATAACTCTTCCACATTTATGGGCAGACCCAGCCTCTCTGGCTTTTTATATCATTTCTGTTTTAAAGAAAAGAGAATGTAACGCCATTATATATTAGTTTATTAGAATATTTAGAACAAATTCAAATGAACTAATGACAGTTTTCCCCCTTAGAACAACCCTGACAGAAAAAGATTTGGGTCTTGCAAAGAAAGAATAACACACAGACAAATAATTGAAAAGCCTGTAATTTGAAAAGAAAAAAATTATAAAGTGAAAAACAATTTATACATTTCATTTTAGGAACGCTTTAGGTAAGGCAAACATTATTTAAGTCCAAATGAAGGGTGTATCATCTTGGGTCTCTTTATCAGCCATATCCCTAGAGGAGTTCCTTACTGCCTGGGGTGTCCAATCTGCCATCAGCGGGCCACCTGCGGCCCATAATGACTATGAATGCACCCAGAGCAAAATCATAAATTTACTTAAAACATTTTTTTGCTCATCAGTTTGTAGTAGTGTTTGTATATTTAATGTATGTCCCAAGACAATTCTTCCTACAGGGTGGCGGAGAGATGCCAAAAGGTTGGATGCCCATGCTAGATATAAGAAGTCCAGAGCTAAGATGCAGAGAAGTGGGGGTTTAGGGGATTTATTGAAGTTGATGTTTCAACTACTGAATGGACAAGTAATCACAGCTGTGCAGTTCTGAAGGCCTGAATCCATTTCAGCTGAATCATAATGACTTGTAGCCCATTGATTCAGTTCTTTATTTTCAGTCTACTACCAAGTGAGCAACTTTCTAAAAGAAAGGAATTATTTTCCAACAAGAGCCTACCTCTACATCAACTCTGTGATGGCTTCCACTGTAATTTCCCTATGATGGTTTACTATGGCTCCACTGAGCATCTCCATGTCCACACATATTAGATAAGGAGACATTAAATACCTATCTGAACCAGCTGAAGATTTTAATTATATGCTAAGCCCACCAAAAGTTGGTGCTTTCCAGCTCAACAAAGAAATGGATGAACTCTAGCAACCCCAAGTGTTATACACATTACTTCTAAGATTTAAAGGGTACATCTAAACACTGTTCTTCTCTTCAGGTTAAGTGGCAAAACATGGAGAGGATATCCTTAATTTACAAGAACTATCTGATATGATAACATTACTTTGAACTAAATTAGGACTCAGGACTGGAGGACAAATACATGCATAGGTTCAATTCTCCACATTCCTTCCAGCTGAATGCAAAGAACTGCTAATGCTTTCTGTTATCTCAATGATAGCTGTTTTCTGGATATGATCATGATTACAACAGCCCAGAAACTGAATTCATATGCTTCAATAAAACAATAAACTGCAAATATAAACTGATACAGAGGTTGCCTCAAAATATGCAATAACCAATACTAATAGTCTATAAGCGATATCTATTGTCATGTTTGGAAAGGAAATTTAGATATGAACATACTCTAAATAAGTTAAGCTGTTACACTGACAACATCATAAGAGTTTCTTAAAGGAAGAAGCTTGGGAGTATTTTAGAGCTATGGTAAACATTATTACTCAACTATGATGGTTCCATCTAGCCAAAATACCAAGACTACACCAATCTGGCAAATATATGGAAATAACATTGTCCATGACCATTAGAGAATTCTACAACTCCTACATAATTCATTACTATCTCACATCCAAG
>CM052543.1:9288926-9311614 GCA_028533065.1 Trachops cirrhosus | reverse complement strand
TGTACAGATGAGGAAATTTAAGATTATCCAGCTTAAATTGCTACTTCCACCTATTTATGGTTAGCTTCCCAGAAAACCTTCCTGCCCCATAGTTTCTTCATCACATTCTTTACTTCAGCATTTCTCATTGTATAAATCAGCGGATTTAACATGGGGGTGATAATGGTGTAAAATATAGCCACCATCTTATCTTCGGAAAAGGTAGTATCAGGGCGCATATACATGAAAGTACAGGGACCAAAAAAGATGATGACCACGGCAATGTGGGAGCCACAGGTGGAGAGGGCTTTGCGCCTGCCCTCTGCTGACTGCTTTCTCAGGGACACCAGGATGACAGTATAGGAGATTAGCAAAATAACAAAGCTCCCCAGAGCGATGGTACCACTGTTGACTGTCACAACAACACCAACTATGTACGTATCTGTGCAGGCAAGGTTCAGCAGGGGGTGGACATCACAAAAGTAGTGATCAATCTCATTGGGCCCACAAAAGGGCAGTTGGACTACCAGAGCCACTTGGATGATGGAGTGTAGGAACCCACCTAACCAGGTCCCCAGTAACATTTTATTGCAGCTGTCCCGGTCCATAATGGCCACATAGTATAGAGGTTTACAGATGGCCACATAACGATCATAGGCCATTACAGTGAGGATGAAGATCTCTGTGCAACCAAAGAAATGTACCCCGAAGAGTTGCATCATGCACCCTTCATAGGAGATGGTTTTGCTCTTGGCTAACAGGTCAACTATCATCTTAGGAGCTGTGACTGAAGAGTAGCAAATGTCCACAAAAGACAGGTAGTTGAGAAAGAAATACATAGGAGACTTGAAAAGGTTGCCCATGTAAACTGTCAGCATAATGAGGAGGTTTCCCAGGAGAATGACCGTGTAGAAGAGAGAAAACACCACGAAACAAATTTCTTCAACCTCTGGGTTTTGAGAAAGACCCCAGAAAACAAATTCAGTTACATTGTTTATTTTTTCCATGGAATTAATCTAGCAAGCCAAGTTCCCAATTAAGTTATCTGAAAGAAAAACATAACAAAGACCAACAACATTTATTTCTCACTCAAAAAAATAATCACAGTAGTTGCAAACAGAAAAATGGGGACTTACTGCTGCTTGGCAAGTATAGGTAAATGGATTGGAGTGTGCACATTCTGATCATCCTACCTGAGTATGACAGTCCATTCCTTCACTTGAGACTAGTAAATAAATTCAAGGAGATAATGTGGATCCTCTAAGTCACACATTTAGCCAAGAGTCTTACCTCCCTCACCTTTTATTAAGGGTTTTTAAAAATCTGTTTATTTTTTAAAATTTACTTAGTCCTTATTATGGAGATGGCATGCAACCTTATTTTGAAAACAACTTTTGTATTTAGGGATATGGTAACATTTATCTATCTGGAAAAATTTGTCTTATTTTTGACACAGAAACGCATGCTCACATTTTTCCCTCTGAGTACTGTCATGAATGTTTCAAGTAGTTGAGAAAGGTTGACCGCTGCAGGTTGGTCTCCTTATGAAACTCTGACCTCTGGCTCTGTGAATTTATGCCCCTATTTGATACCAAGTACTTAGGGCCAAGAATTGGTGTGATGCAGTGGAAAGAGGACCAAAATTATGCAACCTGATTCTGAGATAATGCTGCTGTATCTTGAGATAAATTGTGTAGCTTCATGGAGCTTTTGTTATCCCATTTATGAAATGAGAATGCTTTAACTTCACTATCATCTATCATATTCAGTTATTTCTACCATGAAATTAAGTCTATTGTGTCAGCCTGGAAAAACCTTGAAGCCCTGATAAGGAGGCAGAGATAAGAGAAGATAAAGCAATAAAGGAAACAGCTGGGACACATCAGCACCTGTCCGATTTGAAAGGAAGGGAAGTGAAGTTTCAGGTGCTTTCTCCAGGAATTACTTTGATTTGGTATTTTTCTTTATACTTTTACAAAAAGTATAATAATATTATACTTTTAATAGCATTAAAAAGGAGAAAACTATTTTGTTTGCTGGAAGGCTAGAATTAAACACTATTACAGTAGATTTTCATTTATGAACAAAGGAGAGTTTAAAAGAAAAATGGAATACTTTGAAAGGCACCATTTACCCACATTGATATCTAAAATATTTTATAATTATAAAAAATGAGATAAAACAATGCAAATGAAAATAATAAAAGTCATATTCATCTTTCATCTTCACTTCTAAAGACAAGAAAATGCTCCCGAAAAAGAGAATTGATTAAAGACTACAGGAATAAATTAGATGGTACAGTGATAGGAGCCCAAAAGTTTTATTTTAAGAAATACCTTTTCTTTAACTCAATTAACAAAAAAACTTCAGTATGATGGTTCTTCACTTTCCTTTTTATATTAAGGGAGTAAATAGGGTCATGCATAAAAGAGGCATACAAGGAGGGGAGAGAAGGCATTTAAATATTTGGGAAAATAAGGGTGTGACAATTCAAAGAGAAATAAAGGCTTAGTTTGCTTTTATATATGTTGTTTTGTGTGTCATTGTTTATATAAACAATTTGTAAGGAAAAGTAGCTTTTTAAAAGTGTAGTAAAAAGTGGTAGAAATATTTGGCAATTTTTGTTCTTAATTATTAGGCAATGCTTCCATAATAGAAAAAACAAGTTGCACTTATAGCTCTTAATTGATCATCACAATTTATTTAATAACCATTTCATATTATGGATTTAAGTATTGCATTTTATCTTAGCAGACTATAATACACAAATAGTATAAAATTGGATTTTCATGTTAGCAGGAAGTAAAGGTGATATAATAACCACTGTTATGACTTTCACTTTTAAAAATTCATTTTAAAGGAATACATTTCTATCAAACTTAAATGGACTCCTTTGAAGCCCAAATAAATGTAATTTAACTCAAATTTTTAGCAAGTCATTAAAAGACAATGCATGATACAAATTAAAATGCATCTTAATAAGTTCCAAATATACTTATTACATATAAAGTAGTTAGCTCTGGTACATAAGAAAATATTCACAGCTAATAAAGAGCAGACTGTAGGATATACCTGTTCTATGTATAAAAATAAGTAAAATATGTATAGTCCAGACCCAGGGATCTTTTCTAAGCAAAGTTTTGTCTATGCAACTGCATTGCAATGCCATCTTACTAGCGTTACGGGAGCACATATATGCATGGCAGAAACCTGACTGTAATCATGACTTAAAGCTCTGTTAACTGGAAAAAACCCCAAAAGACAAAAAAAAAAAGAAAGAAAGAAAGAAAGGAAAGACTCTGCTTTTATTCTCAGCATTCCTTCATGCACCTTTTTAAATTACCTTTTTTAAAAAATTAAATTTATCAAGGTGATACTGGTTAATAAGATTATAAAGACTTTAAAAGTACATTTCAATGATATATCATCTGTATATTGCATCGTGTACCCACCACCCAAAGTCAAATCTTCTTCCATCACCATATATTTGACCCCCTTTACCCTTTACTATCCTCCCCCCTTCTTCCCTCCAGTAACCACCATACTGATGTTGGTGTCTTTTCATGCATTCTATTTAATCTTTCAATTTTATGCTAGTTCATTTTAGGTGTAATTATATACTTATACAAGATTATAAATTATGTATCATAATTACAAATATGAATTAAGTATTTTTGGAAGAGGTCATCACTAAAAGATACTGTGAAGGAGTTTAAGAGGAGGAAATACTTAATGTAAATAGATGAACCTTCAGTGGTGGAATTTCAGGCACTCTGGTAAGGTCACAGGAGTGTAGCCATAGAATGGAGTAAGTGGAAGAGTTTTGATTAAAGGGGCTTGCAGGTTATTCATCAAAGGAAGCCACAGATGTATATGATTCCTTTACTTAGGGGTTAGGATGGGATTACACAGTGTCTGAGGTACTGACGAGAAGTTTGGTCCATCTGAGGCCACATCCTCCCAAGGTCTGTCACGTTCAGTGCTCTCAGCTCTCCCGTTGCAGCACTATTGCACTGGCATGTCCGGCTTTGGGGAAACTACAGGGCTGGCTCTCCTCAGCTCTGTACATCAGAGTTCGTAGAGCAGTCATTATAGGTGTGCCCTCTATTATACAACACAAAGTAATAATAATAATAATAATGATAATAGTAATAATAAACATTCACATTCAGACTCAAACACATCCTGCTGGTTTTACCTGGTCATTCTCCTTTGAATTTTCCTTATGAATTAAAAAAAATGACCATTTTCTTGGATTTTTTGGAATAGTCTGTGAAGGATAGGGGTTAGCTCTTCTTTAAAAGCTTGGTAAAATTCTCCTGTGAAACCATCCAGTCCAGGGCTTTTGTGTGCCAGGAGTTTTCTGATTACTGCTTCAATTCCATCTGCTGTTATTGGTCTGTTCAGGCTTCTTGCCTCTTCTTCATTGAGTTTTGGAAGATTATATTTTTCTAGGAATTTGTCCATTTCACCTAGGTTTTCAAATTTCTTGGCATATATTTCTTTGTAGTAATTTCTTACAATCCTTTGTATTTCTGTGGTATCAGTTGTAATTTGTCCTCTTTAATTTCTGATTGTGTTTATTTGGGTCCTCTCTCTTTTTTCTTGATGAGTCTGCTTAAAGGCTTGTATGGGAAAACATATTTGCCAATGATAACTTGGACAAGGATTTGATCTCCAAAATATATAAAGAACTCACACAACTCCACTCCAGAAAGACAAAAAACCCAATTAAAAAATGGGCAATAGATCTGAACAGACTGACTTCTCTAAGGAGGACATACTGAGTGCCCATAGTCATATGAAAAAGTGCTCAACATCACTACCTATCAGAAAGATGCAAATTAAAACCATAATGAGATACCACTTCACACCAGTGAGAATGGCCATCATACACAAAGCAATAAACAACAAGTGTTGGAGAGGTTGTGTAGAAAAGGGAACCCTAGTGCACTGTGGGTGGGAATGTAGATTGGTGCAGCCACTGTGGAAAACAGTATGGAATTTCCTCAGAAAACTAAAAATGGAACTGCCTTTTGACAAGGCAATTCCACTGCTGGGATTATATCCTAAGAATCTTGAAACACCAATCCATAAGAACCTATTCACCTCAGTGTTCATAGCGGCACAATTTACAATAGCCAAGTGCCGGAAGCAACCTAAGTGCCCATCAGTAAATGAATGGATCAGAAAACTATGGTACATTTACACAATGGAATACTGCACAGCAGAAAGAAAGAAGGAGCTCCTACCCTTTGTGACAGCATGGATGGGACTGGAGAGCATTATGCTAAGTGAAATAAGCCAGGTGATGGAAGACAAATATCATATGATCTCACCTTTAAGTGGAACCTAATCAATAAAACAAACAAGAGAGTGAAATATAACCAGAGACATTGAAATCAAGAACAAACTCCTTTATTCCTCCCAGAGACTTCAAGCATCCAGGTACATCCTGACAGTAACCAGAGGGGAGGTGGGAAGGGATAATGGGGGAAAAGGGGTAAGTGTTTTCAGGAACAACTATAAAGGACACAGGGAAAAAACCAAGGGGAGGTAGAATCAGGGGAGGGAAGTGGGGATGGCTGGGGTGTGGGGGGAGTGGTGGCGGGAAAAGACAGACCACTGTACTTGAACAACAATAAAATAAAATAAAAAATGATTTGGTATGCTGTTGCACACGAAACTTTCATTCATCTAAAAAAATACAGTCATTTTCTCACTGAGAACACCCTTCAATTTAAGAGTGTTCAAATAGCAGTTTTTGAAAACTGTTCATTGTGTTGCTTGGTTCTCATCTAAAACAAACGGGGTATTTAAACACAAGCCTGGGAATTTTGCCTCCATTGTTCATACCTTAAGGTCCTAGAAGAATTCTTCTTTCTCCTGGAATCAAGACTCATCCCAAAAAAATTCCTTCTTCCACTTTCTGAGCATTTCAAACATGATGATGCCTCAAGTTCCTTTGAAATTATTGTCACTTTCTTATTCGCAATCATGCTACCCTATCTCATAGACATGTCTAGATGTACTTTATTAACTTGTCATCATCTTATAACTTTAGCCCCCCATCTCTGAGAATAAGGGTCTTGCAATTATATGACAGGTTTTCAAAATATAATAATCACCCCTTTTCACAAACCTTTTATATTAGTTTTAAAAGAAAAAAAACCTCACCAGTGTTGTCCAGAGGTAGAGTTTTGTTTTATTTTCCTCTCTCTTCTGAGGTAATTTTTGTGCAGCTGTCCAAAATAAAGAATGAGATCTTAGAACTTGCTTTCTGAATAATTACTACCAGAGGATTCCTGACCTCCAAAAGGCAAAGGCTGATAGGAACTGTGTCTTGGTTATTCAGGTTCTGTCTTTCACCTACTGAAATCTGCCATTTCACAGAATCTTTGGCAATGAATGGTCTTTCCTTTCCTTTTATAAGATCTATTTAAAAGGAATGATGCAAAATGTTAATGACTTTGGGGAAAGCCTTTCCCCTAGTCTCCTTTCATAAGCAGAAGCAGAGCAGACAGCTAACAATGAACTTTAATTTCTAGATACCTTTTTGATTTGTTAAAAAATATTTAAAACTATTTTCTATTTGCTAAATTTAAAACCCAATCAATTCTTGCATTTAGGCCTATAGTACTAATTGAAAGCATAAGAAAAGAAAAAAACAACAAAATGTAAAATCAACCTATCAAATGGAAAAAAATATTTGGAAACCATCTGTCTGATAAAGGGTTAATATCCAAAGTATATAAAGAACATACATGATTCAATACCAAAAAGCAAATAGCATTTTTCCAAAGATATATCAATGGCCAACAGGTACATGGAAATGTGCTCAAAATCACTAACTATTAGGGAAATGCAAATCAAAAGTGTAATGAGATTTTACCTCATACCTATTAGAATGACTATCACAAAAAAGACAAGAGATAAGAAGTGTTGGTGAGGCTGTGGGAAAAAGGGGACCCTTGTGCACTGTTGATGGGGGTGTAAATTAGTGCAGCCACAAGGAAAACAGTGTGGAGGTTTCTCAAAAAATTAAAAATAGAATCACCATATGATCCAGCAATTCCACTTCTGGGTATTTATCCACAAGAAATAAAAACAAGATCTCAAAGAGATTTTTGCACTCCCAAGTTTACTGCAACATTACTCAAAATAGCCAGGATAAGGCAAGAAACTAAGTGTCTCTCAAAAGATGACTGGATAAAGAAACAGAATGTATCTATAACAGTGGAATATTATTAAGCCATGAAAAAGAAGAAAATTCTGTTAGCTGTGAAAACATGGATAGACCTTGAGGGGGTAATGACAAGTGAAATAAATCAGAGAAAAACATAACTGCATAATATTGCTTATATGTGAAATCTAAAATAACTAAATGTAAAATAGAGAAATGAAGTGGCTTTCTGTTGCACTAAGTGGGTTCTTTTTAATTCTATTCACTAAAGACAAATGGAATGAGTAGTTTCTAAATGCTTGTGGTACTTTCTTTTGTTTTCATTGACACAATATACCTTTAAAGAAGATAGCATGCCTTTTTTTTCAAACTAGGTTTTGCTATTTCAATCTCAGAAAATATGTGGTATCCCTGGTATATTTTACTTTTCATTTAGTCCTAACAACACTATTTTACTTTCTTACCTTTACACTTAGAGCTACAGAATTCTATTGTGGTTTTTATATACCAATCTCACAAATAGCTGCCTATCTAAAGGTCTTTGTAACACTACATTAAAAAAATCCCATACATAATGTTTCCATTATCTTAAGAAAAATTATTTTAGAATGTCATTACATAAAAAACCTTTGATTCAATAGTATGGGACTTTTCAAAAATAAAGTAATGATATGATGAAACGAACATCTTGATACACGAAGTTACTTCCTTTCCACTGGAAGTGATCAGGAAGAGAAGGCGGGATATCCTATTTGAAATGTGCTCTAGGGGAATTACAAATCATAGACCTAGCTACCCTTTATTTGTGGGTGCTCATATGTTTGAACGGTTGTGATTATGTGAATGTCTTTCTCCTTATCAAACCAGAGTGTATTCTGTGTTGGGAGGTGTGTTTTGCAGTCAGTGAGGCTGGAATTGAGCCCTCAGGATCATGTAAGCCATAATGTTTATTCAATGTATTTATCAGATTGCATAAAAAACTATGAAATATATAAATAATTAAAAATTAAATAATTCTTTATTAGGCATAAAAAACATTAAGTTAAGAAAGTTAGTACTTTCTGAGGTAAATGTGTTTCTTTAGTGTTTACTGGTACCTATTAGGGTAGCCTGTTGAAAAAAATACAGAAAACTTATGCACGATTTACCATAATATGCTTTCAATTACTTGAACTTGGTAGTCAGTGATAATATATCTTTTGGTAGATATTTCGAACATTCAAGAAATGATATAGAAACATTTGATAGTGTCTTCCTTAGTAAAACCCAAACACACACACACACACACACACACACACACACAGTGAGAGACAGAGAGAGGGAGAGGGGGAGGCGAGGGGGAGAGATAAAGCAATTCTACAGAGGTTATTGTGGCTTGAATACTATTTATAATTCAGATTCTATCCTAGCAGCAGCAGGTCTGATGACTTGGAGGTAAAGGAAGTCCACCTGGTGAGCTTATGATTTGGGAAGGTAAGTCAAAACAACTTGCAAGGACTAATTAATGCTCTAGAATAAAATAAATTCTGTTTTAGAATATATTTTCTATTAAGCATTTAGTTAATCATGTGAGCCTGGACATCTTTAAGAATAATTTTAGTGCTGAAAATATAGATTGTGATTTGACTTGTTTGGGTATTAAAATCATTCCACTTGTCTTTAAACTCTTTCTCCAAGCACATTGCTCGTGTGAACATTGGTTGAGTAACAGGTGTCAGTTGTCTCTGAAGTGCTACAAGGTTTTTTCTTCCCTTTGAGTGGCTAATGGACTGTTCTGAGTGAAATATGACCACAAGAAGCTGAAATGATAGACTCTGAACAACAGTTAAATGACCAGAATTGTGATGAGGAGAGAAAACACTGAAAGCAAGGAACAGAAATCAACTGATAGCAACTGAAATGTAAGAGCATATTTGGTGAATTGTTCTTCCTTTCCATGATCCTGCCTGAATGCGTGATGGCAATTGATATATATTTGTCTTTATTGTATAGACAGCAGATTGGCCGCAGTTGAAGTGAAATACCGGCATCTTCTCTGAATTTAATAGACCATGTTTTGAGATTATGGCAGTGATAAATTCAAGAATTTTCCCACTGAGGGTGTGATAGAACACTCTAAAGGGACAGGAAGACAGTGACAGGTATTTGATGCTTGGCTGGATAATAATTTCAAATAAGAAGAAATCATTATCCAAAATTTTTGTAAAAGATTGACAAAACATTGATTAAGAATAAAAGTGATTCACAGGTTACCAAAAAAGTGAGAAAACGCAAAATGAAAGGGAAAATAAGCTCCCTCCTGTAACCACTACCATGACCACTATTCCCTTCTCCTACAAGACAAAAGTTGGCCCAAGAATTAACCAAAGACTCTCTGCAGATTGCTATAAAATCAAATAGAAGCATCTAAAAGCTTGAGTCTCTGTTTACTATGTTGCCTGCCCTTGTTGCTTGTAAAATTGTGATTATAATTTTATTAAATATTTTACTTATATACTCTTTAAATCATTGAACTTATTATTCTGATAACTTAACCATTTACTGATTATTGGTTAACTGAATGGCAGCCTACTGATCATTAGCTTAATGAACGATAGTCTGTATTTGACAAGAAATAGAACAAAGATAAAATAATTGAAAATATTTTTTGAGCCCCTAGCAGGTAATGGGTGACACACACTTTATCTAGTTAATTCTCACAAAAATGTTGGGAGATAGATGGACTCATCAGCAATATGATGATCTGAGAGAAAACAATACTTGCTAAAACTCACATAGGTAAGGTGGCCAGAATTCAAAATTAAGTTTGTGTAAATGCTTCTTAATATTTCAAAGCAGAATGTAAGACAGTCTCTCTGTCATTGAGGAATTTAGGATCATGCAAAATAATAATGTATATAATTTACTTTGGTTAAAGATTGCAGTATAGTGGTCACTGAGACCCTCTGTTTTAAATGCTAATAGTATCACATATTTGTTGAGTATACTCTATGCATCAGGAACTCTGCTAAGTGTACAACATTTTACTAAGTATATTGCCAAGTGGGATTATGTGGTTTTAGATTTTGACACTATTACTTCTTAGGTCAATGGTTCTGGCCTAATGAATACCTCTATGATTCACTTTTGTCTTCTATGAAATAAGTTTACTATTCGCATTTACTTCCTAGTGTTGTGAGGATTTAAAAAGTTTATACCTATAAAGTGTTTAGAAGAGTGTTAGGTACACAGGAATGATCAAATTGTAAGCTGATATGAGAATTATTAGACATACTGATAGTGTAGTTATATAATTTACTGAAGCCATATAGTCATTCATAGCAAAGCTGGAATATAAAACTAATAAATTTCATTTCATTATGTTCAAAGTTTTTCCAATTTTTAAACAATTGTAGAATCCAAGGGTTATGCAAAATCTTAACTGCAACATGTCTTATAAAACTTCTCGACTGACCATTTTTTCAAGTCAGTATCACTTTAATAAAAATGAGTAGAACCCATTATAACAGCAGCTCTTTATTACATAGATTCGCAGACCAGTCATGTTCCCTGACACTGATCAATCACATTCAGCAAAAGCCTGTAAGTGCGTTCCTCAACACTCTAATCCTGAGGGGCTACCTTCGAATACCCTTTGCAATGCCTTGCACAAAGAAGAGGTTAAGCACCAGCAAGAAAGACTTGTTAACAGTAGTTTTATTTCATCATCATCGATAAACATGCAGTTTCTTCCTTCTATGTGCACTGCACTGTCAAATGGTGCTACCCTCTGCCTACGGCACAAAGTTTATTAATACAACGTGCCAATAGAAAGTTGAAGCCATTAAAAAGAGTTTAATAACAATGAGGAGATAATTAAATCTGGAGTGTTGAGGGAATCTATGAAAGATTTAGAAACAACACATACATTCAGGCATTAAACGTTTTATTAGGGAAGGGGTGAAGGAGGAACTTTTTATGTAAAGCTGAAAGGTTTTCTAAGTTGTTCCAAGTTTACTCTCTTTCTGCTATTATCTTTATTTTTTAATTTTTATGTTTTTATTGTTGTTCAAGTGGAGTTCTCTCCATTTTCGCCCCACCATGACCCCACCCCACCCACCCGCACCTCGCACCCTCGGTCCTACCCGCTTTGGCTTTGTCCCTTTTATACATGTTCCCTGATGGACCTTCTGCGACTGTCTTTAAATACTGCAAAGCATTGTGAGCGGCATCACTCCGTGCACTGCTGCAGGAGATCCCTGGGCCGGGACAGATTATGATGCAACTGGTGGACAGTTCAGTGAGATGCCGATACTGTCCGTTGGGGCTCAGTCCTTCTGTGTTCAAATATGTTCTGTTAAAATCGTGCTCCTTGGCGATTTCACTAAGCAGTTGGATGTAACCTGTATTTGGAATACTGAGGAGGCCTCTTTTTCAGCAGGTTGATCTTTTCACTGGAATTCCTTGTGGAATGCCAAGTATATCCCTAAAGAATGTCCCACCACGTTTGCTAAAGAACTGTGGTTCTCTGGAGAAGTGTTACTGACTTTGTGAAGAAATTTCTCAGCACCATTCCTCTTGGCTTGTTTTTTGACGCCCCCTTTCCCGTTTCCATAAGTGACTGTAGCCTGCCAATTGTGGTTTATTCTCTCTCATGCACAGGTCCTCTCTCCTGGGAAAGGGTAGATTCAGGAAGTCTTCAATCATGATGAGTAGCCAATTCCTGTAATGAACCAACAGGATTAAGCTGCTTCTTTGGTTGCTCAGAAGGGTCCGGCATTAAGGGGTCAGGAACTGCAAAGAAAGCACTTCCATTGGCTTTCCAAATGTTTATGGCAGCCTCTGCGACCCTATGTTTTGCTTACTGGTACAGGTTATGTCACCAATGGTTACTCTGAAGGTAGAAGTGGGCACGTGTAATTTGCACATCGGATCTTTCACATTCATAAAGCGGGATGTCCTTGGTCTTCCTGCTGTAATCATGTGTTGTCCCTGGTTTAGCTGAAATCATCTTCTCCAGACTGAAGGTCCTGCTGTCTTTGCGCTCCAAGGCGGGGCCAGGGCGCTAGGGCAGGTCTGGCACGTGGTGAGAAGAGCGGCCTCTGGGACCCGAGGAAAAGCCTAGGATTGGTGTCCTCTTGACCCAGGTCTGCCAGTCCTCAAGAGTAGCGCTCCAGTTCCGTCCCCTGGTCCCCCTCCCTCAAATGTCCCTTCTAGGAAGGGACAGATGGGGGGAGGAGGCGGGGCCTTGGTGCACTAGTTTCATCATTTAAATGATAGGAACCCTAGAATAAGTACATACAAGCCCCGAAAGTTAACTAAAGAGATGCCTACATCAGAGAATAAATTCCAGTCTCTCTCTCTCTTCTAGCTGTTGTTCTCACAGAGGGACTCTTTGTGGCCAAAGTGCATCCCTCATGTCTGTGAGCAGGAGGATTTTCAGGGCACTTTATTCGCATGTGTGAGCATAATGGTTTTGCTCTTTCTAAACAAGCTACATAGGTAGAGGAGAGGAACAGATTGAGTGTGTAGTTTTGTCTGAGTATGCGCCTTTTTTTGGGTAGACTTAGAGAGTTTGGCTTAATTTACCATCTCATTTTATCGTCTGTGTGTCAAAATAAGAATGCCGGAAATGGTTCAAGGACCATAACTTTAGAGGTCATCTGGTTTTACATGAAATAATTAGGTAAAAAAAAATCAGGTAATAATTAAGTGAAAAAGTGGGGTTGTTAACATAAATCTGTTGCTTTGACTACATTTTTTTTTTTAAATGTAAGAACTCAGGCTCTAGACTCTGAGAATTCTGGTTTCAAATTCTGATTTGCTGAACCAGTTAGGTGTTCTCTAAATACTTTATTAGAAGAACCTCGCCTATATTTTATCTCTCTAAGCCTCAGAGTCTAAGGGACTATTACTCTTGTCTGTGCTTCTAACTGAACTTAATACCGTATGCATTTGCATAATGTTTTAATTTTTTAAATTCTTCATCCAATTTTAAATTTGAAACTCATAACTTTGATTTATTTAGGGGAAGAATTATTTCTCTACATTTTAGATAAAGAAGAGTGTTGAAGGACATAAAGTTGATAGTTCACACTTAAAATTGATGACTGCATCAAGAATAGAAACTAGAGATCTTCTCAGCGTCTAAGATTGAGAAGCCAGGAACATAGGTGGTAGTTTACACATGGTGGAGCATGTGGGTGTGGGGAAGTGGAAATGAAAAGAGATTGTCAAGAAATGGAAAAAAAGCATTATCTGTGGCCTTGAGAATGGAGAAAATGAAAGATTCAACAGACATTTAGCAAAGTTGTTTGGTTAGGAGACCAGACTATGTTTCATTGGCAGGAAAGTCAATTTTGTTTCAAGTGAAGATAGAATGATTGGTTTTGCCTGAATATTCTAACAACCCTACTTTCTTCAGAAGCCTAATTTTATGTATGAACCAATGTTTTCTTGTTTAGTTTCAGGGGAGCAGGAGGGGAAAGCAATTCAAGAGATTGTTATTTCCATGCACATAATTAAAATAATGGTTTGTATTTCTGTCCATTCCAGTGAACAAACAATTACTTTAAGAGTAAATTTTAAACCAAGATTTTAAATATTATTTTAAAAATAGTATTTATTTATTTATAAGTAAGGAAATCTTTACATGGTATATTTAGAGTCATGAAAACTTACTTTTAAATGACTCTTGTATAAGTTAATTCTAAATATTAAAATTGCACCATAGAAATAATTTCATTTGTTTTAAAGCTCCATGGCAAAATAATTTTTTAATTGGAAGGTAACACAATTAACTTAATCCATAAAAGTGATGAGAATTAAAAAATTAATTCATAAGAAAATATAGCTACAAGTTAAGGCAGAAGGTATAGCACAAATTTTAAGAGAAAGTGATATTTATTAATGACACAGTTTGAGGTCAAAATTTATAGTGAAGAGCATTGCACCATGTGGTTGCCAGTTCTATGTTATTTGTTTTCATCAGCATTGACTGAAAGCAAGTTAGCAGAAGGTATGCTCAACCCCTACTGAACTGCCTACATTTCCATGTATGAAATCGTGTTGGTTTAACATAATTGCTAAAGAATGAAGAAATTCAAACTACCCTTATTATCCTATATATTTTCTATATACTTTTTATTAAAATAGCTCCTGTTTAGAACTAGTATATTTCAAAGTTTCCTTCCTGTTCAAAATAATGTTATGATTTTGAAATATCATTGTCTCTATGGGGGTCATATTCACTGGACTTTATTATTGACAACTTTAGATTACTGATTTGGTAACACTAACACCAAGATAATAAAATCAGCAATGAGTACTTTTATGGTGAAAATTAACGATCATTTAATGGTTTGTTTGAGTTTCATTTTGTAACAAAAAAATTTCTTCCTTTCACAAGTGAGATAACTTAAATTCAAAGAAAGAAAGTGACTGATGCCCAAATTCATGCACCGGTATAATTAGTAATAGAACTTATAGGTCCCGACTGTTTGTCTTTATATAAACCTTTCCCACAAACTTCCCATAAACTTTTTAAAAAATGAATTATGTAGTGTTAATATTCTTTATGGGTTTTGGCAAAAGACATCAATTGAACAAATATAGACTGGAAATTCATACTTCTATCCAAACCACTGAGAACAAATTCACTTTCAAAATTTGGTATACCGAGTCAAGAGCAAAACTGTGCAATAACTGCTGCCTGCTCCTTTTTAAAAATTGTAACTGTTGCTTTGTGCTGTGGTTCTTCTATGTATATGGTTATTTGATGTCTGTAAAAATAAGTATACTTCCATTATGAAATACCAGCATTTTATCTTCACAACTCACTAAGAAAAAAGTAAACAATCAAAAATATTTGAACTAATTGCATAGGCCTCTTGCAGAGAGGTTTTATCTTCCACAATGTAAATATAGACATTTCAGCATATAAATCTTTAATTTTGTCTTCTACATTGTGCTAAATTACTTTGAGGGACATGTAGTCCACTAGTGACCACTGCTAAGCTTTGCGTTTGCTTCTGTACCATTAAACAAAAACTTTGTAGGACTTGGACTTGCATCTTCAACAAATCTGAGTTTGAAAGGGTTTGGGGTAGTGTCCTTTCCAAGGATTTAGATGTATATTACTTTAGAATTGGAAAATATTTGGCAACTAATAATAGCTTTAAAACATTTTGAATTGATTGAATGCATTCATTTTTATTAATATCAAGATTGAACATAATGTTGTGAAAGGCTGACCTATGGAAATCATCACAAGACTAATTAGGAAAAATACTATTGGATTTTTATTTTCTGGAACACTGGGGTCATGTCCATTAACCAGTTTCATGATATTAGTGTTATTGTCAATCTTATCCATGAACATTTCTGTCATTGACTTATGCACCTTGTCTTTCCAGGCCCTGTTAATGCATTTTTACTGCACTGGACCATGGAAAGTGGAAGTAATGTCACTGTGTTTATTCTCTTAGGACTATCCCAAAACAGGAACATTGAAATCCTTTGCTTTGTGTTGTTTTTATTTTGCTATGGTGCTATTTGGATGGGAAATTTGCTCATAATGATTTCTATCACATGCAGTCCGCTAGTTGACCAACCTATGTATTTTTTCCTTAATTACCTCTCTCTCTCAGACCTTTGCTATACATCAACAGTGACGCCCAAACTAATGACTGATTTACTGGCAGAAAGGAAGACCATTTCTTATAGTAACTGCATGACACAGCTTTTTATCCTTCACTTCCTTGGAGGCATCGAAATCTTCATCCTCACAGGGATGGCCTATGACCGCTATGTGGCCATCTGCAAGCCCCTGCACTACACCGTCATCATGAGCAGGCAAAGGTGTAACACGATCATTGTAGCTTGTTGCACTGGGGGATTTGTACACTCTGCCAGTCAGTTTCTTCTCACCATCTTTCTGCCATTCTGTGGCCCCAATGAGATAGATCACTACTTCTGTGATGTGTATCCTTTGCTGAAACTCGCTTGCACCGACACCTACAGAATCGGTCTCTTGGTAATTGCCAATTCAGGTCTGATTGCTCTGGTGACATTTGTGATTTTGATGGTGTCTTATTTTCTGATACTGTACACCATCAGGGCTTCCCCTGCAGAGAGCCGTGCCAAAGCTCTTTCCACGTGCAGTTCGCACATTACAGTTGTGGTCCTGTTTTTTGGGCCTGTTCTCTTCATTTACATTAGACCAGCCACAACTTTTCCAGAAGATAAAGTGCTTGCTCTTTTCTACACCATCATTGCGCCCATGTTCAATCCTCTGATCTACACACTCAGAAACATGGAGATGAAGAGTGCTTTGAGGAAAGTGTGGTGCCAGAAAGCATTTTTGATTGGAAGGCAAATCATCTGAAAGCATTTTCCCTCCTCATCACAGACCCTGTTCAAGTGATACTTGTTCCATTTCAGTTTATTAAACCAGGAAATTTGCTGTAAGAAAAATAACCATGACACCAATGTCATTTCATTAACATTAAAATTTACTATACCATACTTCTTTATTTATTGATCTATTCCGTATTTATATCTTTGCCTAATAATTTGAGTCATCACTTCATTGTTCAAGCTCTGTTATGCTTTGCTTTGATATTTTTTTCCTTTACATTTCCATGAGTTGCTAACTGGGCTTACCATTTTAATCTCTCTGCACTTTGGTCCCATGAATGAATCTCCAAATATACATAAGCAATACCATACTGACCATCCTAGACCCAAAGAGTCCATATCACCTTCTTGTCCAACCTGCATTCTCATCAATAAGAAGTCTCAGAAATTTAGAACTATTTTTCCTCCCTCCCTTCTTCCCTCTTCTTTTTTATAGCTGAGTAGTTTTCCATTGTGCAAATGTACACTAGTTGTATTATCCACTCCTATACTAATGGACACTTGGACTGTTTTCAAATTTTGGATATTGTAAATGATGCTGCAATGAATATAGGGATGCATATATCATTATGCTGAGTGAAATAAGCCAGTCAGAGAAAGACAAGTACCATATGATTTCACTCAAGTGAATCTAATGAACAAAATGAACTAAAAAGCAAAAGAGAGACAGACTCATGGATAGAGAGCAGGCTGAAAGCTTTGGGGAGGTTTGGAGGAGGGTGGAGAGATAGAACAAATAAAGGAAAAAAAAGAAATGGACCACAATGTGGTAATTGGAGGTGGGTGGGGACAGGTGGAGGTGGAAGAGGGTATAGGGCCAAATAAAATGTGATGAAAACAACAGAAAAAAGTTCTAGAAAAATATAATTTACATACAAATATGGTTATATAAAAACTGGAAGAGTTTTTCTAAAGTGATTTTAATAAAATCATTTAAAAATCACATTTTAATAATTATATAAAAATTTGCTATAAAATTCTCATTTATATGGTAATGGAATGGTGGTGTTGATTATAGATAAAGTAGCCATATAATTTAATTGTCCAAACTAAGCCACAATGTCACTGCCACTAGCATTTCCCTAAGCCGTTCATGCTTCTCAGACATTTAAAAGTAGCCAGACATCCTACTCCTCTGGCACAGTCTCATTCATGCCTAGTATTTCCGTTTCATTCTTAGTAGACCCTCCACTTTTGTACTCAAATGTGGCTTAGCTTGGGCATAGTGTCTAATGAAAAATTCTAGAGAAGTTCAAATACAGAGCTAAAATTGGAGACATCCTTAAACAGTGCCTGTCTGTGGATATATTAGAAATTTAAGAGAATTGTTATTAGAGCAATTGGTAACTGACTTTCTAGTGAAATTATTATGCAATCTAAACCATGATACCAGTCAGTTTTCAAAGATAATTTTGAAGCAATGAATAAATTATTAACAAATGTTTTATCTTTGAAAACACTTTACTTTGGTTAAAGCCTTAAATTTATCACTCAATAAAATAATTGTTTATTATAAATTACTGATTTATTATAAAGTAATAACAAAGATGACAACTGTAGTGAAAAGATTTCTCATTTTGCTCAAAATAAAAAATATGAAGTTGTACCAGTTGAACACTAAACATGCAGATGAATGAACATTCTAGCTGAGGGGCCCTAGGAAGGCCATTTTGCTTTCTCTTCTTTTTCTTCCTCTATAAAAAAGAGATAATAGTAGCTATCTTATAAGGGAATTTTGAAGATAAATGGAAAAGAGTATTGTTCTTCAAATAGAAACTGCTGAAAATAATTTTATTGTTGTTAGTTTTTATTATCAGTAAGTTAACTTTGTGAAACAGTTGAACACAATTTTTAAAATGACTATTTCATTTTGTACTCTAAATATTTTCATATTAGATATAAAGCATAATGTTTTTGTGACATATCTATCATGTTTAAGTAACATTATAATAAAATATGATTTTAATCAATGCTTGGTATTTGTGAGAATTTTTTCCTTAAAAAGCTATATAAGAAGGGTTTACAGGAACATGTATAAAGGACACATGGACAAAAACTATGGGGGTGGAAATGGAAGGGAGGTGGGGAAGGCTGGGGAATGGGCTGGGATGGGAGTAAAAGACAGAAAAATGTACCTGAACAACAATTAAAATATAAAAAAGCTATATAAACTGTAGTTCTCAATTAATGATGTAATTATCTGCTTCATTTTACAAATGGATAAACTGAAACTCTCAGAATTAAAATTTGTCTAATATCAAACTTCAACCTAGAGAAAAAGTTGAATAGTTAGGTAAAAATAAATCTTAAATAAATTGGTGGTAGCTGTCAAAGTTTTATTTAAAGCTTGCCAGCAAGGGACAAGTCTTCATACAAATCAGATCAAAGATTTTACTCTTGATAGTGACATATATAGAAGAAAAGAAGGAAGAATTGGATGAGATTTTCAGACTAGATACAGTGGAGGAATATCTGGTTAAAATTTCTAGGTGAAACATGTATTTGGGTGAGTGAATTCCATTCCCCAAAGATGTTTTTCATTGCATTAAATTCCATCAAAGGATTGCTCCCCCGCCCCCGGAACAGTCTTTAAAGATTGTCCCCTGTCTTTCCTTGGACATGAGGAACTTTTCTTTCTCAGGAAAATTCTTCGACTGTTGAAATCCTTGAAGGTGCTTCACCAAAAAAAAAATGTTTTTCTTGTATTCTGACTTTGTGTTAAATCATTATTTAAATGTTACTTAGTTAAAATTTTTACATCTGGAATTGGATTTTTAAATACACAATTGAGCTTATATATAGTTCAAATGCAATTCCATCCAGTTATTCTCTCTCTCCATATGTACCTTCCAACGCATGTCACTAGAGATGACATTTACAGACAGATCCCGCAGCCACTTCCTTTCCAGAGCAACACGTGGCGTGGACTCTGGAAGTGGGCCTCACACTGTTATGTTCTGTTTCGATCTGTGTGTTCTCTCCACTGAGGTACAAGAGTAGCAGTTCTCAACCACACTGAGACTCTGCTGATTTGGTAAAGACATCTAGAACTATGGGATGGGATGCAAGGCCAGGAAACCCATTTCTGAATGGAGTTTGCATTATGTGTTATCTTTTATACCTTGAGGGCAAGTCACGAGGGCTGGCTCAGGTCAGTAGGCTAGCCTTTGGTACTTGCCAGATCACACTTCCTTCAAGATCTTTTGGTGTGCTAAAGTTTTTTGCCTGCCCTGAAATAAGTAAACGTTTTATTGCTTCTTGGGCTGGGACTCAGTAAACTCTAATTTTTCTGAGAGGGTGTGTAAGCATTCTTCCATATATGAAGTAAAATATTTACTCTTCCATAATGGGCTTGTCATAACTAATTATATGAAATTTACCTTTAAATGAGGTAGCTCTGACATAGTCAAGATAAAAGCTTGGTTTACCCAATTATGTTCTGACAAGAAGATCATGGACTGATATTAAACCTATACAAAGAACTATTTGCCATCCCAACTATGTGGACTCATCATTACTTACAGAATCAAGATACATTCAACTAGTAATGCTACTACCTTCAAAGATGCTTTTCTTGCTTAGAAGTGTATTGTTTTTAAAATAGAAAATTTAACATAAAGTCTCTTATTAGAGGATAATTGTGATTTTTAAAAAAGTTTAACCCATTATAAAAATATTCCTCCTAATTTTCATAATTATGGAATATTTGTAAGTTTCCCCTAATGATTCATGAATTGGCTAGGATTGGCTGGAAAACACAACCTAAGGCAACAGTTGTGTGCTAACACTTCCTTCAGAAATGTACTTCCAGGGAAACAGGTGTGAGGGAAAGGGAGTGCGTCAGAGAAGGAACGAGATCCAGTCCAGAGGGAGGCATGGGAGAGCCAGCTTCAGCTTCACACCCAACACTGCCTTTTGACTGTGTCTCAAAGGCCAGGTAAGAAAATCCTGCACGGTGAACCCATCTGTGGAAGGATTAAAATGACAGGGAATGTACAACATGTGCCTGGGTCTATCAGTAGGAAATTAGCAGTGAAATAAAAATGGCATGACCCTTACTTTCATGAAACTTAAAAGTTAGTGAAGAATGAAGTACATCAATGTAGAAAGATGAAACTGGAGCAGCATGGAGGGCAGGCTGCTGTTTAAGGCTTGGCTTGTATACCTTCTGATTGGTTTTCCCACTGGCTGGAGGTTGAATAAAGAAAGGGGATGTGAGGAGCAGATACTCATTTGCATCGAAAGATGAGTAACCCTCAAATCACTGGCTTCCCTTCCCCAAACCTTTCAGGGCACCAAACTTTCCTGATTGTGTTTTTCATCTCCATGTTTGTTGAGTGTGTAGATAAGAGGGTCAGGCATGGGGACAATAATTGTGCACGAGAGTATAAACACTTTGGAAAAGTTGTGGCTGGTCTCACATAAACAAAGGTGATGGGTGTGAAGAACAGAATCACAATTGTGACATGGGAACTGCTTGTGAAAGTGCTTTGCGGTGGCCTTCTGCAGAATAGGCTGTCAAAACCACAAAGATCCCTGGACCCATGAGGATGGAGTCGACAATGACCAAGAAACCCATTTTGTGTGTATCAGGCCAGGCCAGTTTCAACAATGGGTACATGGTGCAGAAATAGTGATCTGTTCCATTGGGGCCACAGAAAGGTAAGACAATTGTAAGAAGAAATAGGCCCCGAGAATGCACACACCCCGACCCCGGAACGATGCTATGAGGATGGACTTACACCTTTGCTGGCTCATGATGATGGCATGGCAGGGGGGTTTGTAGATGGCCACATAGCGGTCCTACGTCGTTTCAGTGAGAATTGTGACCTCGACCCCCCAAAGCAGTGTGTGGTGGAACGCTATGCCATGCAGTCTTATGGAAATGACTTCCCTCTTTGTCGGTGGGTTGGTCATTAGTTTGCACGTCACAGTGGAGGTGTAAAAGAGGTCTGAGAGTGCAAGGTACTTAAGGGGAAAGTGCATAGGCTGGTCCATTAGCGGACTGCATGTAATAGGAATCATGATAATCAAATCTTCCAACTAAACAGCTAGGTACAGAGTAAGAAAAATAAAAAGCAGAGGATCTGAACTTTTTTTTGTTCCTAGTCCCAAGAGAATACATTCAGTAACATTTTTCTATTCTCCATGCTTGGAGGCTCCAGCAAGTTTTCTGAAATGAAAAAAGTAAAACAACAAGTAATGGGAATCTAATATCTAATTAAAATGGCAAGAATGCAGTTTTAAAAGTCCTAAGCCATGTTGAAGTCCACAGGAACTACTCACTCATCTAGTGCCATCCTTCTGACTGTCCAGCGCTAATGCTCCTCCACCAGCCAAGGGTGCAGTGCTGAGTTAGACAAAACCCCAGTTTTTGTGTAACTTAAATTCTTTGTTGCAGAAGCAGGAAATGACACCAGTCAAGAATGAAGAAATTTTTTCAAACAGTTTTAAGTATGGTGAACGTATAATGTGCCACCTAAATGGGAGAAGTTGGAGGGAGACTGATCACCATTAGTGATCACACCAGAGCAGGTGCGAACCAGGACCTCCCAGGGAGAATCGAGATGTGGGTTCACAATGATGAGGGGTCCTCCTCGCCCCTCTGTGGCTCATGGAAACCGCTTTGTGTCGTTGGCAAGAACAGTTAGCACAAGTAATCAGATCAACGAATTTGAAGTAACTTCACAAATAAGGAGGAATTATTTGAATATAAGTTATTTTGATTATCCGACTATGTGTGTGTGTGTCAAACAACTTCTTCCTATTTCACCAGTTTACAACAGAATCTTGTAATCCTTACTTTTATAAAACAAACTTAAAATTTCTTAGTCATTTGCATTTTATATTTTATTAAAATTTTTTTCAATTACTGTTGACATTCAATGTTATATTACTTCCAGGTGCAAGACATTTATATAACGCACAAAGCGAGGCCCTGGGTAAGTCTCGTACCCAGCTGGCCCCGCACACAGTTACAATATTACTGAGCATGTTCCCTGTTCTGTGCTTTACAGGCCCGTGACTGTGGTATAAATGCAGTGTAATCCCCTCACCTTTTCACCCAGCTCCCCAAAGCCCCTCCTGTCCCAGTAACCATCAGTTTTTTTCTGTATATAAGAAAACTCAA
>CM052543.1:9269995-9288426 GCA_028533065.1 Trachops cirrhosus | reverse complement strand
CGCCACAAAGCCTTCTCCACATGTGCGTCCCACTTGACTGCCATCACTATCTTCCATGGGACCATTCTTTTTCTCTACTGTGTTCCTAACTCCAAAAGCTCCTGGCTCATGGTCAAGGTGGCCTCTGTCTTTTACACAGTGGTCATCCCCATGCTGAACCCACTGATCTACAGCCTCAGGAACAAAGAAGTGAAGGAGACAGTCAAAACCTTAATCAATACTAAATTGTTCTGTCATGAAAAGTGAAGCTAGAATATTAATGGTTTCTTTTTCAGAGTATTGGTGAGAGTTACTCATTAATTAATCAGTAGATGCATCTGCAGTAATCTTGCAATTGATAGTCCAATATCTGTTCACTCTAATGTTTAGTAAAATATCTTCAAAATTGGAATATTAAATTTTATGTGATAGTTTATCTATGACCAAGTGATTGTCCAGATCAAATTTCAATTCAAGTAAGGCATTTAAAGTGTGGGATTTTTGAGGTGATGTGAAAAGTTATGGCCTAAAATGTAGTAACTTTAGAATTTATTTATAGATTATTTTGTATGTTGAACATGCATATTATATAATATCTGATTAGATGTATTGTGGTTGTTTTGTTGACAATATTATTTCTTTTAATTTTTCTATTTTGCTGTGGTTAACTTCAGTGGTAAGAACTTCCGTGTAATGTTGAATAAACAGTAAAAGTGGACATCCTTGACTTCCTGGTATACCAAAACAGCATTGAATATTGTATATTTGAAGTGTTGTTTGCTATATGTCTTTATAGATTTCACTTTCCCTAGCTTAGCAAAGTTATCTTCTTTATTTTTATTTTTTTGATGAATGTTAATTTCAACTATTTTTCCTCATTTTACTCTTTAACATTTTAATTTGACAACTTACATTTACTTTTAGATTTTCTAATGTGAAACTAATGTTTTTCCAAGAAAAATAATTTAAATGTGATATAATAGAATTTCCCATTAGTTGATTAATGTGGCAATGTTTTATTTAGAATTTTAAATTTTAAGTTCATAAGAGAAATTGTTCTGTGATTTTCTTTTTGTACTGTCCTTGTTAATTTTGACATCAAAATTTTACTAGCCTCTTAAAAGAAAATGGTAAAAGTACCTTCTAATTTAATTCCATAAAAATTTTTGCTTAATAGTAATCTTTGAAAAATAGGACAATTTTTAATTATGTAGGAATGTTTTCAATTATGAATTCACCTTCTCTACTGGTGGCAAGAAAAAGATGATTTCAATTTTTGAGTCTTTTTAAAAAATTTTTCCATTATAGCTAAATTTTCAAAGTTGGTAGCACAATAGTGTTTATAACAGTCTTTCTGAAGTTGTTGGCATCTATATATATGGTAAATTTTTGTTGCTAATATTATTTTTGCCTTCTCTTCTTCCCCACACCCTGGTTGAACTATATAAAATTTATTCAAAAATTTTTTCTAAAAAAAACCCTAAAATCTGGTTTTGTTGATCCCCTTTATTTTATATTTGCTATTTATTTTTACTAATTTTTTTTGTTTTCTTCTTTGTTTTTCCTTACTCAGAATTTTTTACTGAATATACCTGTGGCTGTCTATATCAAAGTTTTGGGTTTGCTTTTTCTTCATAGTAGCAGTGTCCTCAGTCCATGCATGAGCTGTCCTTAAAACAACAAGAGAGCCAACACCTCCAGGAATAGCTCTCAACCAACGATATAGGGTTGTAGGTACATAAATACCTCAACTTCTCCACTTACTCCTTGGACAAATTGGAATTAGAGTCTACACAGTCTTCCAGTGGGACTAAAAAATAAACTTTTCATTATTCTATGTCTCTCTTTCCTACTGAGCTGCTGGTGCTTCCTAGGATCATATTCTAAACAAACTACTTGTATCTAAATCCTGGTCTCTGGGTCTGCTACTGAGAAACCCAAACCTGGAAGAGTGGAAAACATCTTTGAAACATATATGAGAGACGCATGCAGTAACTATTAGCCCCTAAAAGCTGTACAAAAAACCCAATCGATACTGATCAAATAGTTTGAAAAAGTTTAGAAGTATAAATCCATAATTCTGTTTTCTATATGCACCCAGTAGTAACAGATATATATTTGCACCAAAAGCAGGGAGCAATGTTAACATGGTGACTGTTAATATCAAGTAAAAAATGTTGATTTCATACAAATTTCTGGAAGGATTACCAATGAGAACCAACAATGAAAAGTTTATAGGTTTTAATCTCACAACCTGATGTGTCAAACTTGAGTTTGTAAAATTATTTTCTGACACAGTGGATATTATAATGCATTTCAGAAATAATTTGTAATTTTTTAATTTTGTTTTTAAAGGTTAATCTTTAATTAATTACACATTTTACCTGCATGACATAGCTGCCAGATAAATGTGACATAATTGCAACTGTTTTGATTGAAATGTCTTCTAAACTGATTATTTTTCTGTTGTTCTTAACCCAGTGTGTTTTTTCTCGAATAAAACTTTCTAACTTCACCTTATACCATAAAAGTATACCAAAAACCTTGTCTTGCATGTATGTGCAAGTAGGCAATTATAAAACATAAAAAATAGATATTTTACTTTTAATTTTTTAAATTGTTGTTAAAGTACAGTTGTCTGAGTTTTTCCCCCACCAATCCCCTCAACCCAGGCATCTCTACCCCCCTTCCCTGATCCCATCCCTCCTCAGTTTGTCCATGTGTTCTTTATAGTTGTTTTCTCCTTTCCCCCCACTATCTCTTTCCACCTCCCCTATGGTTACTGTCAGTTTGTTCTTAATTTCAATGTCTTTGGTTATACTTTTCTTGCTTGTTTGGTTTGTTGATTAGGTTCTACTTAAAGGTGAGATCATATGGTATTTGTCTTTCACTGCCTGGCTTATTTCACTTAGCAAAGTGCTCTCCAGTTCCACCAATAATTTTCTTTAGTTATAAAGTAGGATTTTCACCTAACTTTTTCATAATATTCAGACCTGTTTAAGGGTCTGAAAGATGCATTATGCTGTTCTCTCTTGCCTCCTAAAGCACATGCAATTCTTAGAAAAAGAGAAAAAAATAAAAAAAAAGAGAAAAAGAAACAAAATCTAAGTGCTGGTCTATAACCACTTGCAGGGTCTTTGTAAATCTCTGCTCTACACAGTTTCCCTGTCTCAGAATCTGTACCCCATCCTTCTGGATGGGTGCTACACCTGGGCATAGTCTGTTTCCTGACACTCACTCTCTCATCTTATTGCCTAACATAAGTCTATCATAGTTAAAATATTTTGTATAACTATATTGTTTGCCTTTTGGATCCTGTTCATTTCATAAGGAAGTTCATAGTCATCACTTTGCTTTCATTTTTATCACAGTCCTAAGGATACTTTATATCTGTGGGCATCTCTACTTGTGCCTTCCATTTCACCATCATCCTTTCTTTCTATAGTGTGTCCAATTCCAAAGGCTCATGGGTAATTGTTTAAGTAGGCTCCATGTTTTACACCATGCTAACACCCATGCTGAACTCATTGACACATGGCATGAGGTACAAAAATGTGAAAGAACCTCTGAGGAAGTTAATAGGCTCCAAAATATTTTAGCACTCAATCCCATTATGTTAATACTAATTTATTTAACATTAATAATCACATTTCTCTGAATTTATTTATATATCTACTGAAAAGTCACCTTCTGACTTCCAGTCAAGATGGAGGCATAGGTAAACAGGCTTTGCAACCTTGTGCAACTACAGAAAGAATTACAACTAGACATGAAAACAAGTAACACCCAGAATCATCAGAAATTAAGCTGTATGGAAGTCTAACAACCAAGGGTTTAAAGAAGGCACATTCATCCGATGGGTAGGAGGGGCAGAGTTGCAGAGACTGGTGGAGAAGTGTGGAGACATGCTGTGGTGCACAGAGGTGACGGCAGTAAAATAGTGGTTCCACATTCATGTGTGGTGGACAAAAATCGGGAGGGATACCTTGGGAGCAAGCAATCTCAGCTGTAGGCCTGACTTTACAGCTCAGGGTTCTAGTGCCATGAAGGTAAAACCCCATAACTTCTAGCTGTAAAAACCAGTAGGGGTTGAGACAGCAGAATAAACTGCTGGATTTTCAAGAGACTCTTCTTAAAGGGCTCACATAGACTTAATACTTACATAAATCCACCCCCTCCAGGATTCAGCACCAGGACAACAGTTGTAAGGGCACCAGTCACACAGGGCAAGTGCCAGGTAAACCTCCAGAAGCCAGGCAGCAGCTTTGACCCTTCTCCGAACCCTCCTACCACATAGAGACACAAAGCAATGAGGCAGGTTGCCCTGCACTGGTGATGAACTAAGGCTCCACCCCACACACTTTATAGGTGCCTTATTTTACAATAGGCCACACTACTAAGAGAGTCAAAGCAGCTCTACCTAATACATAGAAACAAAAACAGGGAGGCCGCAAAATTGAGGAGACAAAGAAACATGGTCCAAATGAAAGAACAGAACAAAACCACAGAGAAAGTACTAAATGAAGCAGAGATAACCAATCTATCATATGCAGAGTTCAAAACACTGGTAATCATGATGCTCAAATAACTCATTGGGTGAGTCGACAACATAAAAAAGACCCAGGGAGAAATGAAGTTTACACTAAGTGAAATAAAGAAAAATCTACAGGGAACCAACAGTGGAGGAGATGAAGCTGGGATTCAAATCAATGGTTTGGAACATAAGGAAGAAACAAGCATCCAACCAGAACAGCAAGAATAAAAAAGAACTTTAAAAAAATGAGGATAGTGTAAGGTGTCTCTAGGACATCTCCAAACATACCAATATCAAAATCAAAGGGATGCCAGAAGGGGAAGAGGAAGAGCAAGAAATTGAGAACTTATTTGAAAAGTAATGAAAGGAACCTTCCCTAATTTGGTGAAGGAAATAGACACAAATCCAGGAAGCACAAAGAGTCCCAAACAGGATGGTCCCAAAAAGGACCACATTAAGACACATCATAATTAAAAAGTCAAAGATTAAAGATAAAGAGAGAATCATAAAAACAGTAAGAGAAAAGCAGATAGTTACCTACAGGAGGTTCCCATAAGACCATCAGCTGATTTTGCAAAAGAAACCTTGTAGGCTAGAAGGGATTGGCAAGAAATATTCAAAGTCATGAAAAGCAAGGACCTATGATCAAGATTGTTCTACCAAGGAAAGCTATCATTTATAATCAAAGGGCAGATAAAGAACTTCCCAGACAAGAAAAACTAAAGGAGCTCATCATCGCTAAACAATTATTTTTTGTGGGGGTCATCATTATCCAATTTTATTTTATTATTTTTTAAAGTTTTCCCCCCTGTTGTATGGGTACAGTTATCGCCATTTTCCCCTCACCACTCCCTCCCCATGCCAGCCATCCCCACTTCCTACCCTTGATCCTACCCCCTTTGGTTTTGTCCATGTGTCCTTTATAGATGTTCCTGAAAACCCTTCCCCCTTTTACCACAATTATGCCCTCCCACCTACCCTTTGGTTACTGTCACTTTGTTCTTAATTTCAGTGTCTCTAGTAATATTTTGCTTGCTTGTTTCACAAAAGCATTATTAAATGAAAAGTTAAAGGGAGTTACTTAAGAAAAAGTAGAAGACCATCCCTGGCTCAGTGGACTGAGTGCTAGACTGCAAAGCAAAACTTCACCAGTTTGATTCCCAGTCAGGGCACATGCCTGGGTTATGGGCCACATCCCCAGTAGAGGGCACATGAGAGGCAACCACACATTGATGTTTCTCTCCTCATTCTCCCTTACTTCCACTCTCTCTAAAAATAAATAAATAAAATATTTAAAGAAAAAGTAGAAGATCAAAACTATGAACAATAAAATGGCAAAAAATACATTCCTTTCAACAATTAAATCTAAAAAAAAGCAAACAAGCAGAACAGAGACAAAATCATGGATACTGAGATGGGAGGGCTTGGTGGGAGAATTGGTGAAGTGAGGAGATTAAGAAGTACAAATAAGTAGTTATAGACTAGCCATGGGAATGTAAAGTACAGTATAGGAAATGGAGTAGTCAAAGAACTTCTATGCATGGCCCATGGACATGAAAAATGGTGGGGTGATTGTCTGAGGGAATGGGGGTTGATGAGTGGAGGGAGACAAAGGGAGAAAAATCAGGACAATTGGAAGGGCATAATCAATAAAATATTTTAAAAATCTTAGAAACATATGTCCTAAAGGAAAATTCAAAACAGGTTTACATGTAGAAATTAAAAATAATTGTGTGCCAAGCTAAATAGGAGAAATTGAAATATTAATTTTTAATTAAACCAATAAGTGAAGAAGAGATAAAATTGAATATGATGAGATGAAAGGGACTTTAAGCATTAAGGAACTTTAAGGAAACTACAATGTTACATCTGAATTAAAAGCCACAGGGGACATTTTAAATAAAGAATTTAGACTTAGAAGAGGGGTTTTATGTTTTAGAGGACCAATTTGAAAAGCTTTTGCAAGATGCAAAGACAGAGGAAAATATGATTGAAAAGATGAGAAGAAACAATGATATCAAAAACATAAAGTAGAGATTCAAGACCAGATATTATGTGTATGTCAGGGATGGGTCAGAGCAATCAAAATGAAAGGGATGATCAAAGCTACAATTTTTAACAAAAAATTGTAACAAAGTAACAAAGAGCCAAACATTTAGATTTAAAACGTGCATTGTGTTTTAGACAAAATAGGTAAGAAGAATCTCACAAACCCTAGAGAAGTTTTTTTATTGCAATGCTAATAAAATAATTCTTTAAGTATGGAGACAATAAACACCTACAACCCCCAAAAAGGGAAAAATCAAATAATTCTCAATCCTCTTAACAATATTAATAATAAAGAATAAATAAATAAAAGGGTACTACCTAAAGAGCTTTCAGGGTAGAAATAAATGACTGTAGTTAATTATACTGTATTACATGTTTTAAAGAGGCTGTGTAGATCTTAAAAGTCCTCATAACAGGAAAAATATTAGTAGTTAGTTATACAAAATGACAGATGTTAGACTTATTGTGTGATCATTTTGTAAACTATGCAAATATCAAATTATTATGCTGTACACCTGAAACTACTATAATGTTATATGTCCACTATATCTTAATAAAAAGTTCTTTCACATACAGAGTCAAGAGAAAGTTATTAAAACTTAACCTCTCATAGGAAAACTTTGTGTTAAAGAATACAGCATATAAAGAATACAGCATATATCTTTGTGAATTCATGTTTTCAAATTTTTCAGATAGAGATCCAATTGAGGTATTTTTTTAGGAGCCTCCATACTGTTTTTATTAGTGGTTGTATCAATTTACATTCATACCAGCAGTGAATGAGAGGTTTCTCTCCAACCTGGTTATTTATATTTGTCTGGTTGAGAATAGCCAGTCTGACAGGTGTATCTCATTTTAGTTTTGGTGAGCATTTCCCTAATAGCTAGTGAATCTGAACATCTTTTCGTGTATGTGTTGGCCGTTTGTATGTCTTCTTGGGAGAAGAGTCTATTCAGGTCCTCTGTGCATTTTTTAATTGGACTGTTTGTTTGGAGTTGAGTTGTATGGGTTCCTTATATATTTTTAATAATAACTGCTTGTTGGAGCTGTTGTTTGCAAATACCTTCTTCAATTTGGTTGTTGGCCTTTTTGTATTGCCAGTGATTTCTTTTGCTGTGCAGAAGCTTTTCTGTTTGATATAGTTCTATTTATTTATTTTTGTCTTTACCCCCCTTACCTTGGGGGTCAAATTTAATAAAATCCTCTCTAAGACCAAAGTTCATAATTTAGTACCTATGTTTTCTTCTATGTAATTTATTGTTTCAGGTCTTTGATTTTGGTTTTGTATGCATGACAAACAGTAGTCTAGTTTCATTTTTTTGCACGTGGTTTTTCAAGTTTCCCAGCATCATCTATTGAAGAAAATTTCTTTTCTCCATTGTATGTTTTTGGATTCTTTGTCAAAAATTACTTGTCCACATACATACATGTGGGTTCACGCCTCAGCTCTCAGTGGCCAAACTATAGAAACAACCAAATTGTCCTTTATTAGATGATTGTAAAGAAGACATGGTGCATATGTACAATGGAATGCTACTCAGCCACATGAGAAGATGAAATACTGCAATTTTCGACAGCATGGATGGTTCTTGAGAATATCATGCTAAGTGAAACAAGTCAGACATAAAAAATCAAGAACCATATTATTTCACTCATATGTGGGACACAAAACTGAAGAAACAGCCCTAGCTGGTGTGGTTCAGTGGATTGAGCACTGGCTTGTGAATGAAAGGGTCACTGGTTTGATTCCCAGTCAGGGCACGTGCTTGGGTTGCTGACCAGGTCCGCAAATGAGGGGCATGAGAGAGGAAACCATATATTGATGATTCTCTCCCTCTTTTCCTTCTTTCTAAAAATAAATAAATAAATAAAATCTTTAAAAAAATTGAAAAAACAATAGATGGACAAATAAGAAAACAAACAAAAACTTTTAGACACAAACAACACTCTGGTGGTTACCAGAAGAAGGGGGTCAAGGAGTAGTAAAGGGGAAAAAAGATTGAATATTGGTGACAGAAGAAGATTTGACTTTGGGTAGTGGACATACAGTGCAATATACAGATCAGTATCATAGAATTAAATACTCAAAACCTATACAATCTTATTAATGTTATCCTAATTAATTTAATAAAAATAAAACACAGTGGCATGCTACAAATTTAAAAAGAAAACAAAACAAAACAAACAAAATTTTCTAAAGGAACTGTATTATATACTGAAAGACTTGTGGTTTTTTTCCTTACCTAGGCTAGACCAAAATTCAGGTGTCTATATTGACCCTGTTATGTCAGGGTGATGCTATTTGTCTTGGAGGTAGAAGAACACTGTAAGCATTTTGTTTTATTTGTTTTTATTTCTTGGCAGTAAGAAAGTGCTTTCTCTTGCCATATGCTAACTGTTCAGATATAATCTGCTAAATTTTAAGGACCAGTTAATACATTATCAGAATATAATGTAAAAAAATGAAAAAAAGTTATTCTTTTCCAGTTCTAACTTACAATAGTAAAACTCTACATATTTTGGACAAAGTCCTGGGAAAATTATGTCCTTGGCAATACATGGTAAGTGTTATATCTGAGGAAAGTCCATTTTATGCATTCCTATGTCTTGCTCCTAAGACATTAATGCAGAAGAGAGATGAGTACCACCCTCTCTATGTTACTTCAATTTACAAAGAATTTCATAGGGTTTCCTTGCTTAGCCTGGAACTAGAGGTGAGAGAGTCTGTATCCAGTTAGAAATAAACTTGAAATGATCAGTAAACAGATGTCATTGAACTTACTTAGGATATGAAACAAAACTTTAATTGCACTTTCCCTTATTGGCTTCATTCCCAAGCATTCCCAAGGTATGCTTTTGGGGACAGAGCATTTTCAATAACAATAACAAAGAAAGAAATGATGCAACTTTTCAGGGAACTTGCACCTAACTGATAAAGACTAAATATATTTTTAGTGGAGTCTTACACATTTTCTTTTTGGAAGGAGACAAAGGATAAAATCAAATGACTATTGAAATTCCTGCCCCATTCAGTGTGTGAAGGTAGCCATGTTAAGGGAAGAGAGGAGACCTGGTGAACTTGGCTCATTTTTACTACAGTTCTTGTCATCTTAAAAGAGAAAGACAGAGCCTATTAGAATGTAAGTTGAGATCTTCTAAATCATCTTTTTTTCTTTATTCTACTTGATTTTTAAGAAGTTTGGGAGACATAAATTATTTTAAGTAAACTTAAAATGAATTATATGTTTGGTTCACAGCCAGAATCACCATGATCTTCATCTTTGTTGGATGTTGAACAAGACCTAAGAAGAGATAATTTATGTAGAGATAAATGTAAAATCTGCAGCTGAACAAACCAAGTATAAAATTGAATAGAGATATTTCAGCAGCAGGGTGAGGGGGCAAATAGTCCTGACTTTAACTCCATCTCTTCCTAAACCAACTGGGTGTTTCCTTCCTAAAGGAAGACTAACATATATGCTCTTGGTATTAATTATCCAAGTGCACTGAACATTAGAGCCAATTGTGTCTGCCTCTCTGTGTACTAGTCTAAAGCAAATAAAAAAGAGAAACTATGAAACTAAATTTTCATAAAGGGGTAAAAGGCTTGGGCAGGTGTAGAAACTATGATTGATAGAAAAGAGTTGAGAAGCTTCAGGCAATTGTCAAGGTGAAGACTGAGGCTGATGCAGTGGGAGTTAGATTTCTTAAGAGGTTTAAGCAAGAAGTGAGTGTGATGGGTAGACAGTTTGACTGGCTATTTCATCTGTCTCTTTAATTTCCCCAAAGCCAAAGACATATTTTAAACTGTATTTTTTGCTTCACAGGAGGTCTTGCTAAAGTCAAATAATGAATTTGAAATTAGAAAACTGAAGGAAAAGTGTCTATCATGTAAGTCTTATGTTGGACTCTGATATTCTTGGGCTCATGAGTTTTTTTAAAAAGTAATGTATAAGTAGTTTATTGAGCATTTGTATGTTGATCCTTTTGTTCTTGTGGGTGAGAATCCTCACAGATCAAAGACAATAACTTTAGCTGCATGATTACATGAAGTATTTAAGTAAAGTCAGAGAGATCACCTGACTTAACTAAGGTCACCCTAATGTGGGTGACATAAGAATCTATAGAAGATACAGAAATGGGAGAATTTAGGCTCTTTTCTAAATTTCTTCCCTGCACTGTTTCCTTCCCTGCACTGGTACTTAAACTCATCAGTTTCTCTTATATTATGGGCTTCCCACTAATGGCCACTGTCTATAAATTCTACACCAGAAACAGGAAACCAGAAATATGTTATCCTATACTCATGTTGGAATGATTTTTTTGAAATGAAAGGAATTGTGAGTACATCAATATTTCCCAGTGTGAGAAAGGGAAAAGCACAGACCATTTGGACAGGTGTTTCAAAGCCCACCTCTGCCAGTCACTATCATTGTGAATTTGGATTGAGCTTCAGTTCTCTCTTAGGTCAGACAAGGTTATATTTAGCTTGGAGGCTTATTCTAAAATGTATGTAACACAAAAATACTAACAATTATTGTCCACTTATTTAGGTGCTCAATAAGATGCTGCTAGATGCTTTGGGTGCATTGTCTCATTTAATCCTCACAACAATTTACAAGGTTGGTGTTACTATTAGTATTCTTTCTTCACAGAGGAAAAAAGGTAACTTTCCTGGGGTGAGAGGAGATGGATGCCAGAGCAGTTGGATAATATGCATTCAGCCTTATGTCATAATCACAAAATACAAAGAAAGTCGTCTGAAAAGTGAGTGACTGCTCATTTCTTCTCCAGCTTGCCTCACTTCTACTCTCCTGTATCATTTCAGCAGGGATGTGGACACATGGTGAACTCAGGTAAAGTTCCCTAAGGTGGGAGTTAACTGATGTCTATTGTGGAACCACCTATGCTCAGTGAGTCAACTGCGAGGACCCTGAGCATGCGGCTCCTTTTTTCTAGGCTTCCATATTTTCATCTATGTATTGACAGATTCTACAGAGTTATATACATTATAGCTGTGGGTGTGATCTTTTGCAGTGGTCTCTATTTCATTTTGTATTCCCAGCTGCAGCTTGTAACTAACTCCCATCATTCCTTGTTAGTTCAGTTTCTAGTGTATTTTTGGTGTCCCAATTTTGAAGATATGTTCACCAAATGTTCTGTGACTTATCTGCTCTTCTAGCAAAATCACAACCTGTCAATGGCCAATAAAAACTACACCAAGGTCACCGAGTTCATTTTCACAGGTTTGAATTACGACCCTCAGTTGCAGGTCTTTCTCTTCCTGCTCTTTCTGAGTTTCTACATTATCAACTTAACGGGAAACTTGGGGGTGATTACTCTGATATGTATCAGTTCCCGCCTTCACACACCTATGTACTTCTTCCTCAGCCACTTGTCCTTTGTGGACATGTGCTTGTCCTCAGTTGTGAGCCCCAAGATGCTCAGTGACTTCTTTCTGCAGAGGAAAGTCATCTCTTTCTTGGGCTGTGCTTTGCAGCAGTGGTTCCTTGGGTTCTTTGTGGCAGTAGAATGTCTTCTGTTGGCATCCATGGCCTATGACCGCTATGTAGCCATTTGCAACCCATTACTGTACTCAGTTTCCATGTCCCAGAGCCTCTGTATCCAGCTGGTGGCTGGTCCTTATGTCATTGGCTTCATGAACACCATGACTCATACAACAAACACATTTCGCCTGCCTTTTTGTGGCCCCAATGTCATCAATCACTTCTTCTGTGATGTGTTCCCCCTGTTTTCCCTTGTATGTGCTGACACAGGACTCATTAAATTGGTGATTTTCATCGTGGCAGGAGCTGTGGGAGTCTTCAGTGGTCTGACCATCATGATCTCCTACATTTACATCCTCACTGCCATCCTGAGGATCCGCTCAGCTGATGGAAGGAGCAAAGCCTTTTCTACCTGCTCCTCCCACCTGACAGCTGTCACCATCATGTTTGGTACCCTGTTCTTTATTTATGTACGTCCGAGTGCCAGTTTCTCCCTGGATCTCAATAAAGCAGTGTCCGTGTTTTACACAGCAGTCATCCCCATGTTGAACCCACTTATCTACAGCTTGAGGAACAAGGAGGTCAAAGACGCCATCCACAGGACTCTCCCTAGGAGGATGACTTGTTGGGCCTGAATTCTTTTCTGGAAAGAAGTTGAGGGAGAAATCTCAATGAAAAGAGTGATTGCGTGATTCCTAAGGCTACTTGCAAGTGTTTGGAGGCTGGGTGATGCCCCTTTATCCATTCATCTATCCAGTTGTTTGCTCATTTAGTCAATTAGTGCAGATTTATTAAGCCCTGTAAGTGATTTTTCTCTGTAATATACTAACATTGTAGTTGGAATCCACAGTTCATTTAATTTTGCTCCTGTTATGCATATCACAGTCCAATTATTTCCACAAAAGCTTTATTTTATTCCTGTCATTAATTTTCTATCATTCTGCTAATATGTTTTCTCTTCCTGCTTACCCCTTGGGATTAGAATTTTAAAACACAGTACTGTAGTTTTTGCACTCACATCCAGCTTCCACTAATAAGGACATGTAAAATAAAAGTGTTGTGGGATCTCATGTTTAAGCTCATCAATGGAAAAAATTCTGGGTTGTCAACATTGATTTTTGTGGTATCCTTTACACAAAGAACTACAGACATCTCGGGGAATGAAGATGGAGCTGTGTTCAACACTGACAGATGGGATGGTCCACAGTGTGTGTTCATAGTGATAAAGAGACCTGTGCTCATTTTAATGCATTTTACACCTGCCAGAGCTAAAGGAATTCACCATCAACAAGCCCTTAGTATTTGAAATTTTAAAACACTTATTTAAGAAAAAGAAAAGCAAAACTATGAACAGTAAAATGAGTAGCTTACAATGGTCAAAAACTGAATCTAAAAAAACCCCCAAAAAACAAAGTATGCAAACAACTAGAAACAGAACAAAATCATAGGTGTGTAGTCACATGGGAGGGTTATAAGTAGGAAGGGGGAAGGTGTAGAAGGGTGGAAAAGGTACAGGGATTAAGAAGTGTAATTGGTAGGTTCAAAATAGGGGAATGTTAAAAATAGTATAGGAAATGGAGAAGCCCAAGAACTTATATGCATGACCCTTGGACATGAATGAAGGAGGAGTGATAGCTGGAGGCAATGGTGATACCAGGAGGAGAGGGACAAAGGGAGAAACATTGGGACAACTGTAATAGCATAATCAATAAAATACATTAAAAATAAATAAGTAAAAATAAAATGTCAAAAAATCAACCAGTGAATACAAAAAAAAGGAAAAAAGAAATGTCACCTTCCCAAATAACCATGCCCTGAAAAGGTAATATAATGCGATTGTCACTCCCTCGCCTCTTAACATTATTTATGTTTTTTCACAGTAATAGATATATTTTTAACAGATGCAACAATTTATTTGTCTGTTACTTATTATTTTCAGTAGAATATAAATTCTAAAAAGGCATAAATTTCTTATATTGTTCTTGTACCTTTAGCTCTAATGCCTAGAGAAGAGTCTAGAAAACCCATTGGACCTTCAGTGAATACTTACTGAATTAATAAAAGAAGGAAGAAAATAAAAAGTTTTAGACTATATTAATGCCATTTAGAATTTTGTCCCATTTGCCTGGGTAAGTATGATTTTGGGGTGATGTCTCCTCAATGAATGTAGCTCCCACTTGAGATCCACAAAGTCAAAAGAACAGGAATAAGATGCTCATAGCTGATCATAGCTGGTTATATGAATTCTTCTGCTGCTGATTATTGCACTATGGAGAACACTTCTATGTCTAATTGTAAGTATTTCTTTTTAGCTGGACACTCTATAACCACCTGGCTATTGCACAGGTGTCAGAGCACAAAAATGATATTTCCATCATCAACAGTATCTCTCATAATTAGAATTAAGATTAATTTTAAAAAATTAATCTGCTCAGGTTCATTTTAGAGATCTTTCCCTTGAGCATTTTAATTCAGATTTTAGAAAGATTGAATGGTTTATTCAGTATTGTTGTTATTATTTTAGTTCCTTTGGATTACCTAGATTCAGAAGCTCAAACCTGTAGGGTTCTGGATATAAGTGATAAATAACATCTTTGATTAGAATGATCCTGGTCCTCCATGATGGGACAAAGTGTTTATGTAGGTTGGAATAAGTGTCAGAATACTTGTGGATCATTCCACATTTCCCTGGCTAAATTTCTTTGGGGCACTGCCCAAGGGATAATTTTTGCTTCTTGGAGAGATTGGAATAATATATCACTACCAATATTCCTGAAATATGGCACCTAAAGTATTTAGATTTCAGGAGTAATTATTCACAATTCATGAGAAAAAGTGTCTGTAATATGTGAATACTTTGCAAAGTATCTGCAGACATATATGTGTCAGCAATGTACACTTACTTGCTATCTTAATGTTGCTATTAAGTGTTCTTATAAATTTTGCCCTCTCTTAAAACAATAAAGGAGAATTTATAATTTTAGAGTAGGCAAACATTCAGAAATCAAAATAAATATTACTGTTTTGAAATTAAAACACTTTCTATTGAAATACATGGAAACATTAAAAAGAGAAATCTTAGCATAAGAGAAAAGTTTGCAGCATATTTAATTGACTAAATGTCAATATTTCAATATAGAAATATTTATGGCAATTTAATTAAGAAAAGACAATAAATAAAATGGTGACAAAACTGGAAAAATATATGAAAGAAATCACATTCATTTTATCCTTGCTCATCCTCCAAATACTATTTTCTGTGCATACCATGACATGAAAAATTATGGCAGATTGCTGCTCTGGAGAAACTCAACACATGTTCAGAAAGAGATGTATGAAAGTCTTCAGTTGCATGTTGCTTGTAATGACAAAAATGGAAATAGCCTATATAGCAAACATGGTTAATACAATTGGATACTGTACCAATTATAATGATTGCATTAGAAAAATGTACCTTTTAGTTATAAATCTCAGAAATATTATTTAATACCATTTATATAACTCAAAGGCAGAATGAATGATATATATGAGTATGCATATTCACATTGGTACAAAGTAAACAAAAGCATGGGAATGAAAATCACCAAGTTAAAGATGAAGGAGGTGGGTAGGGAGATGAGGTGGCAGAATGTTAAAAAAGGATCTTTGAACCAATTGTAATGTATCACTTTACAAAAAACCCAAGCAAATGTTAATTTTTTTCCCAAGTCAGTCTCTCAGTCCTTTAAAGTTGAAGGTATAACTTAAAGCACAATTCCTTTGCCTTTGCTGAGAAAAATACATCCCAGAACTTAGTGGCTCAAAGCAATTGGTTATTTCTTGCCATTCTATGGCCTCAGTGCATGATTTTTCTGCAAGTCCAGCTTGGCCTCATCAGGTGGCTACAATCTTTTGGGAGTTATGCTGGGGCTAAACTTCCAAAATGATGTCGCTGTTTAATTAGGTGACTGGGTGCTGGCTGTGGGCTGGGGTGCCTCGGTATTCTCCCAATGAGTCTGTGATCTGCTAGTAGGTTACACTGGCTGCCTAATGTAATAATCTCTGAACAGTGTTTGAAGAGACTGGGAATAGGAGTGGAAAGGCATCTTGGTGCCTCTACTCCAGATTCTTTTTAACATCATAACAAGTTTTCATGATGAAATCTGTCAGAGTTCCACCTTGCTGGATCCATCCCTGTATTCTCTAATGGAAGCATCGCTCCTCTAAACTACTACAGCTCATGGTTCCACTTACGGTAAGCAGAGATTTAGTTGGTGGATCATTGGGGGTAAACAGGTTGAAGAACCACTTCCGTTTCCACCCTGCACCCATAAATTCTGGGTTCCATAAATTACTGGAAAAATAGCAATATGTACTGGTTTCAGATTTAGAACATATAACACATCCTGTAGGTCATTGCCCCATCCCTCTGAAGTATTGCCAACCAAGCTTGTCCCATCACTGAGGTCTGAAATGCTGTTCCAGTGTTTCAGGCACACTGTTTGAATTTCTGAACGCTAAATGTCTTTTCTTCACCACGGTCTTTCACGGGTCACCCCAGGGCAGGGCTGCAGTGTGACAGCTGTCCACTTATGTGTGGTGCCAGCATATCACGTTGAATCATCTGAAAATAAGGCCCCGATATTTTCTTCCATATTCAAGTGGTCATAAAAAATACCACATATGGCTACAAGTTTAAGCTTTGAAGGACAAAGCCATACAGCAAGAGCATGAACCAAGGGCACCTGAACCACTTGGTCATGCAATTTACTTGTATCTTTAGGAACAGGAGTGCTGTTGACCGCTGTGCATGTTCAATGTTACGGGTTAGTGGAGAGACAACATCCAGCTCAGGAGGTGGAGGTTGCACAGTATCACGGTAGCCTATGGTCACTCATTCAGTCTCTTTCAGGGTCCATTAAAAAGTCAGAAGGTGTTTCTCAAAAGGTGAAGACTTCTCTGCAGAGGAAGTTACTGCCTTGTTTTAAAATCCTGGTGGTCGAACCTGTAATTCTCTAGAGGAGTTCCTCCAAAGGTCTGAACATTCTCATCTCTGAATACACTTCAAGGACAATCATATATGCAGGGTCACTTGTCCCAAAATAACAGCAGCTGGCATTGGAGACTGGACTTGGAATTTTCTCTTGTTTTGGGACCCACAAAAAATGGACAATATTTTGAGTAACTTTGTAAATGGGTTGGAGTACTTTGCCTAAAATTGGTGTGTGCTGGCCACCAAATCAAAAGAGGCCCACTGAATTTTGGTATAGAGGACGCAGAATTTGAGAAATAAGGCTTTACCTTAGTTTTGTTGATTCCAGGGGGCACTTTGGTTGTGTGCAAACAAAAGTTGGTAGTCCATTTCATGCTGCAATTTTTCTACATAATTTCAAAGAATTTGAGTCATTAAATGACATGAGACCTTCACTTATCTTAATTATCCATTTGGATGCTTGTGAGAAATAACTTGCTAGTGATTCTCCAGAGTGTGAGTCCCCAGGGCTACAGAGTTCAATGTAAGAGCTCTGTTTTCCCCATCACACTCAGCTTACAAGAAACAGGGGTGGTGACCTGTTTTCCCACCTCCACCCAACCTCACCCTGTCTCCTCCCCAAGCCAATCCCCACCTTGTTGTCTGTGCCCATGGGTTGTGCATAAATGTCCTTTGGTTAAGCTCTTCACCATCTTTCATTCTGTCCCCTCACCTCCTTTCTGGCAGCTGTCAGTCTGTTTCAAGTATTAAGCTTCTGTTACTATTTAAAAATGCTTATCATGTTTAAAAATATTATGCATTCAGTATAACTTGCATAATGAACCCATAGAGAAATTCTGAAAGAAATTTTGCTTCATCAGCCAGTTTGGTAAGGGATATCAACCCAACTTTTCATACCCTCACTTGCCTTAATATTTTTTTTCTCAGGACTCATTCAGATTCCGACAAACAGAAGCCATGATACTGTCAGAGAGAAATAAAACTGGAACCACGTTCACTCTCTTGGGCTTCTCAGATTACCCAGAACTGCAGGCCCCCCTCTTCCTGATTTTTCTGGCCATCTACAGTGTCACTATTGTAGGGAACATTGGGATGATTGTTATCATCAAAGTTAACCCCAAACTGCACACTCCCATGTACTTCTTCCTCAGCCACCTCTCATTTGTGGATTTCTGCTATTCCTCCATCATTGCTCCCAAGGCCCTGGTGAACCTAGTTGTAGAAGACAGAACCATTTCTTTTCAGGAATGTGTAGTACAATTCTTCTTCTTTTGTACCTTTGTGGTAACTGAATCCTTTTTATTGGCGGTGATGGCCTATGACCACTTTGTGGCCATTTGTAACCCTCTGCTCTACACAGTTGCCATGTCCCAGACACTCTGTGCCATGC
>CM052543.1:9250253-9269495 GCA_028533065.1 Trachops cirrhosus | reverse complement strand
CAGACAAGTTCTGAGGTGGATGGCAGAGAGCCCCACCACCCCTGGGGCCAGGATGCACACAGGAGTCTGACTGTGGGGTGAGCAGGCTCTACTGCAGATGAAGGTGGACCCCGGAGACTTCCCTTCCTGACATGAGGCCAGCAAGGACACAGTCTCCTCTTTCAGCACCAGGGCTTTAGCTCCTGATGAGCAGGTGGTTGGCCATGTGTGATCTTAGAAACTCTCTTCAAGAATCATAAATGTCTGATTATATATATATATATATACACAGATATACATTTCTCCTCATAATGTATATATTAAGCCTGTGATAAAGAGATGAGGAAACTGAGGCTTAAAAGGGTTAAGTGTTCTAAGGTTACACAGCTAATGAGGAAAGGACTTTTTTCTTCTTTTTTCTTTTTTCTTTTTTATTGTATTTACTGGGGACAGGAAAGGATTTGTACAGATTAATTCAGATGTGTGTCACTTCAAATTCCAGTTCTTAACTTTAAAAAAAAAACCTTTTGAATTTTATTGTTGTTCAAGTTCAGTTTTCTGCCTCCTTCCACCCTTCCCCACCATCCCAGCCATCCCCACCTCCCTCCCCTCTTTTCATCCCGCCTTGTTTTTGCCCATATGTCCTTTGTAGTTGTTCCTGTAACCTTTCACCCTTCCCCCCTTTATCCCCTCCCTCTCCCTCTGGTTACTGTCAGTTTGTGCCAGGTCTTATCTTAACCTGTCACCCAGTTGATCATTCTCTTAAAATGAAAATAAGACACGAAAGGAAATAAAAATTCAGCTTTCCTGACCATGTGTAAAAGCTATTATTTCAGTATGTTTAAAGAAAAAGATAAATAATAAAGCATGGGATTTTTCCTCCTAAACATATTGCAAATTATGACCAACAAATCTGATTTTACACAACATAAATAGATATGAATACATTTGATATGTTTTTAATAAAGTAATTTACAGTGGAAGTGGTTTGGACAGGGATTGAGAGGTCCTAATGTGTTAAATATTCTATGAACAACAGCGAAATTATTTGGCATTATAAAAGAAAAGAGGTAAGAGTAATGAAATATTTTTGTCTTTAAACTCTCCCCAATCAGTAATTGAAGGCAACTTACCTGTTGCAAACTGCATGCTTTTAATGTACTGCTTTATTCTTATAAATGTTTCAGTGCTTGGAAGCGCATGGCGCTCAGCACTTTTCATACACTGAAGGCACAGATAACACTAGGGATTGGGACCTGCATGGAATGCCTTCTATTGCCCAGTACTCTGTTCTTCTGGACACAGAAAAGAATGTGTCCTTGTTCCCTTCCTGTCAAAACAGAAAGTAAAATAAGTACTCATTGGCATCTGAAATTGTGTTTTGTTTTTCATAGCTGGTAATTGCTAATTGACTGCAAGGAGAACAACGCAAGCAATTGTTTTAATTAAGCTATTGGAATAGTGATGACATACTCATACATGACCACTATGAAAGTTGTATGTATAATATGGTTCCAGTTTATTTCACAGATATATAGACAGTAAATGTAAATCATTACAAATGGAATACTACTATTTTTCCCTATTTTTCCATTGAACACATGTTTTTGTTTGTAACTATGCCTTCATAACTGAAACTATCAATTGGGCAATTCATTAAAAAAATTTTGTTTTATCTAGTGTGGAGCTATGAGCACATCAAGATGGAGTTCTCCTTTCCAGTGACCTTGAGGAGGTCCCAGTGTTATTAAGCCCAATTTCCATTCATGCATATCTGTACATTTATCAATAGGTTCACGTCAGTTCTCCACAGTGAGGGCAAGAAGGGAAATCCATAGGCTGATGTGAATACTCTGAGGTGCAGTATGAATGAATCTACAGCTCCTCATCCTTTGGATATTTGTTAATAAATTTGGGGCAGAATGATGAGAAATAGAGGATCCATGAATTCCTCTATATGTGATCCCTGTACCTGAAACTTATTCAGACTAAGCTGAAAGACAAAGAACACCCATGAATTTTGTCTAAGATGAACATATTAGAATAGAATAAAAGATAATAAAGGAAGCTCTGTATTTCAAAAAAATTTTGCATCTCTTTTGCAGAGGACACTTATTCATTCATTGAACAAATATATTTGAATAACATCCTGGAACAGGGCATTGTGAATAGCAAGGCAGAAATATTTGTGAACAGGGCGAGAAAGGGTCATGCATTCATGCAACTTTCAGTTTGGGCTACAGCTCTTTTTTAAAATTCTCACTTACTTACACACTACATATAATTCTAAGAGTTATGATGAAATATTTATAGGGTGATAAAAGTGCATAGGAATAAGACAAAGTATATTTTAACACTTAAACTCCTTCCGAATAAACCAGTTTATTATATCCATTTTTCAAGAAAAAATGGAACCTTGGGAGAGTGAGTTGAACTGACACGGGTGGAGGGTTGCTCTGCCTGTAATGTCTCATTGGGACTTACCAGTGAATAGAGAAAGAGGCATAAAAAAATCCTCTTTGAAAAACATTAAAGTAAACCTATTACTAATCTCCGTTAGCTGGAGTTCAAGATTATTATCAATAATGATTGCCTCCTATGTTTTGTTTGGAGACAATGATCAGTAATTAAAAATATCTAAAAAGGGCACTAGTGAGCCAATAGAAATGTATGTCAAAATACCTAATAATGAAACTGGATTTTGACCCAGCAATTCCACTGATGGGGTTATACCCTAAGATATCTGAAACACCAGTTCAAAAGAACTGATGCACTCCAATGTTCATAGCAGCACAATTTGTGCTGCTATGCAACACATGAGCCAAGTGTTGGAAGCAAGCTAAGTGCCTATGAGTAAATAAGTGGACCAAAATACTATGGGACATTTATACCATCTAACGCTACACAGCAGAAGGAAAGAATGAGCTCCTAATGTGGTGCCAGCAATGGATAGATCTGGAGAGCATTATGCTAAGTGAAATAAGCAAGGTGGTGAAAGTCAAATACCATATAATCTCATCTATAAGTTGAATCTAACCAAGAAAACAAACAAATGAGCAAAATAGAACCAGAGAATAGGAAATAAAGAACAATCAGACAGTGACCAGAGGGGAGGATGGAGGAGTATAAAGGGACATAGAAAGGGAAGGAACCAGCAAAGGAACACAAATAGAGGACTCAGGGCATGGGGAATGGTGGGGCATTGATTGTGGAGTTATGGGGGACAGGGTAAGGGGAGCAATAGGGAAAGAGGTGAAAAAATTGTAACTGAAACACAATAAAAAAATACTTGAACTTTAGCTCTCAAGATCTTCAAATAAACACTTTGTGTAAAAACATGGCTTCAATCAGAAGATAATTTATTGCCAACTGCTTTTTTCAGGGCACCTTTTACATCCTTGTTCCTCAAACTGTAGATCAGCGGGTTTAACATGGGGATGACAACTGCGTAGAAAACAGAGGCTACTTTGTCTGTGTCCATGGAGTGATTCGAGCTGGGTTGGAAATACATGAACAGGAGTGTCCCATAAAACATAGCCACAGTGGTTAAATGGGAGGCACAGGTAGAGAAGGCTTTGTGTCTGCCCTTGGCTGATTTCATTCGAAGGATGGTATTTATGATGTAGCTGTAGGAGAGGAAGATAGTGACAATACTAAACCCCAGAACACAGCTACTGTAAGTGAATATCACTATCTCATTGATGGTTGTGTCTGAGGTGGAGAGGGCTAGTAAGGGTGGGAAGTCACAGAAAAAGTGATTGATGATATTGGAATTGCAGAATGACAATCGCATTGTGCAATAGGTAAAGAATGCGGAGTACACCAGACTTTGGATGTATACAATGGCCAGTAGCTGTGTACAGACTGTTCCAGACATGGCTGTTGTATACAGAAGTGGATTACAAATGGCTACGTAACGGTCATATGCCATGACAGACAGCATGACACATTCCACATCTCCAAAGGTAGCAAAAAAGAACATCTGAATGGCACATAAATTATATGCGATCTTCTTCTGCTCACATAAGAAATCAGCCAGCATCTTGGGAGAGACAGAGGAGGAGTAGCAGACATCACAGAAAGACAGATTGCTCAGGAAATAGTACATGGGCGTGTGGAGCCGGGGGTCCATGCTGATCAGCAGGATCATCCCCAGGTTGGTGATCACAGTGACGCCATAAACCAGCAGGAAGAGCACAAAGAGCCCCTGCTGCACATCCCGCCTACCAGAGAGCCCTAAGAGTATGAAGTCCGCAAACACGGTGCAGTTCTCAGTGGCCATCAGTCAGGTCTGGAATCCCTGGTTGTGGAGAAGGGAAATGGATGTGCAGTGTTAACATCATATATCTTATTAGTAAAATTGCTGATTGTTTCTATTTTTCAGTAATTAGAGAAAGGAGTAAACAATGCTAGAACTCCAAGAGGAAATCTGACTCTTTGGAAATACATGCTATATAACATAAATCAATGAATGTTAATGATGATATCTCTTACATTTGCATAGCATTCTACCAAGTCTGTGGCACAGTTTTTATATTAAATCATGCTATTTCCATACCAACCTATGTAGTATTTATGGTAATCTTTGTTAGTCCTTTCTTAGAAGAAGTTGATGTTCTCATAGCTGAGGCAATAGTTCTTAAATTAATTGGCTCAGTAACCCACACCTTCTGATAAGATGGCTGCTGTTTTTCACTACTGCAGAGGCTGTATTATATCCTGTAATTGAGAAACATAGTTAGTTGAGGGGTACAAATAATGACTATGTTGTTGTATTTCCCTTCATTGTTACAATTGAGAATGGGCAGAGATATGGTGGGTTTCTGGATATAACATTCCCCTGTTCTCCCATTCCCTATTAACCCCTCCTGTCCTTTCCAGTCTCAGTAGACAGAGATAGAGAAAGTCTGTGATTCAGGACCCACTGGAGCAGGAGGGTGGTGGTTGCTGGAGAAGAGGCTGGAGGGTCCCCATGAGTGATAGTTAGACTGGAATAGGCCTGGGCTAACCATGCTCCCTCTGACAGTGGGTGTTGTTCAGCGGAGCTTCTGCAGAATGTTTGGGACCTGACTCCAGGCACTCTGGACTCAAGGGTGACAGAGAAGTAAGAAAGGGTTGCTGTATTTCTCTGTGACTCCCTCTCCGCTAATCAACTAGAATCCACATGATGTATTCACCATCAGAACAGATGTGTCAGTCAGAGGACAAAGGTCCTCATCTGTCCACAGTCCAGTAAATTCAGAGAGAAATCATGTTGAACTCTGCCCCCATTTCCCCCAAAATCAAAATACTGCTTATTGTTCTCTTTTTTGTTTAAAGCCTTTTATTTATGCTTAGATCAAAGGTAGAGTATAAGATAGAGAAAGGATTGCAAGTTAAAATTCTGGTCAGTTCTACACATTGGAATGTTTTTTTCATTGTTGTTCAAGTACAGTTGTCTCCGTTTCCCTCCCATTACTCTCTTCCATCTACCCACCTCCCCCCTTCCACTTTCTTTCTTCCCCCTGTTGTCTTTGTCCATGGGTCCTTTATACATGTTCCTTGACTTGACCCTTACCCTTCTTTGCCCTGTTATTCTGCTTCTCCTCTCCAATCCTCTCTGATCACTGTCAGCTTCTTCTCTATTTCCATGTCTCTGGTGCTATTTTGCTGGTTAGTTTTGTTGATTAGGCTCTGCTTGTAGGTGAGATCCTATGATCTTTCACTGCTTTGCCTATTTCACTTAGCATAATATTCTCCAATTGCATCCATGCTTTTGCAAAACGAAAGAGTTCTTTCTTTCTGCTGTGTAGTGTTCCATTGTGTAAATATACTAGTTTTTTGATCCACTCATTTACTGATGGACAATTAGGCTATTCCCAGCACTTGGCTATTGTAAATTGTGCTGCTGTGAGCATTGGTGTAGATAAGTTCTGAATTGGTGTTGCTGGATTCTAAGGATATAATCCCAGCAATGGAAATGCTGGATTAAAAGGCAGTTCCATGTTTAGTTTTCTGAGGAAATTTCTTATTGTTTTCTTTGAGTCCTGTTTTCCTTGAGTAGCTCTGAAATCTGCCTCTCTTTGCTTTAAAGAATTGGTCTTTGGAGGTCAACTGAGTTCTATGACCCACTGTTACAATTTACCCAATCAGTATATTACATATGTCATATGTGACCCCTTCTGTTCTGTGAGGAGATAGTGATGGTGGAGTCAAAGCTAGGAGAACAGAAAAAGGAAATCTGTTCAATGATCTAGTGATCAATGTGCAGTTCTCCAAACCCTTGGCACAAACTCATTTGAATATCTGTTCCTGTAGACACATCTTTAAAAAAAGGAAACATTTGTTTTAGAAATATACAAAGTATAGGAAATGGAGAAGCCAAAGAACTTATATATATGACCCACAGACATGCTCTAAAGGCGGGTGTTGGGGGAATGTGGGTGGGAAGGGGTGTGAAGGGTTGGGGGGGAATGGAACAACTGTAAAAACATAATAAATAAAATAAACAAACAAATAAACAAATAAATAAATAAAATGTCCACACTGAAAAAAATTAAAAATCTGAAAAGTACAGATAAGAGATTAGAAATAAAAAATCCTCCCACCTCCTCAATCTATCCTTGCATTTTATTTTATATCCTGCCATTTATTTTTGTGTCTTTAAAATAATCAGATGGATAAAAGTACTTAAAATTTTGTATAACCTTTTCTACCCTCTCTAGGTTTCATAGCACAAATTCAGTCCAAGGAAGATAAAATTAGAGAAATCTGAAACAGAAACCAGACAAACAGCGAGCCCCTGCCCCGTCCCGGTGCACTGACTTCCGTGTTCCATCCAGTCTGTGTGCAGCAGGGTTCAGCCTGCCGCCCCACTGAGCTGGGTTATATCGCCATCTCCGATCTGCTCCCTGGGCATTGAACATGGTCTCTCAGGAATATGTGGCAGATATAATTAATGATATGTTTCACCATGTGTTATTTTTCTACAGGCAGGGTGATTGAGAGAGAACTACAGACTCGAAAAAATGCTAGGTGTTTTGAAAAGCCAACTAAGTATTTTTCCACCAGCTAAACACAGAAGAGTGCTGTTCCTGTGGGACTGAAGAGCTCCAACCACTGTCTTATTTCTCTGGGGTGTATGGGGAGGAGGCAGAGTCCTCCTTGGTCACCTTCAGATTCCTCCCCACACTCATTTCCCCCCAGGTGCTCCTTGTCTCCAGGGATGCCAGCTGCCTCAGGCAACAGTCCCTTCCAGCAGGATACAAAGGTCATCCTCATAAACATGGGAGCCCCTGTAGTGTAACTCCCACTCCCCACGACACCCAGAGTATGGAGAACAATATATTGTCAAAAAGTAGATAATTTAAATTCATTCCCAAAGGTTCTATTTATTCTAATAGAATGGCTTCCTATAAATATGCATTGAGAGGGGAAGATTCGCAATACAATTTAAGAGTTCAGAGGAAAGAAGAGAGAAAATATTCTATATCTTCAGGGTTTTCATGATATCACAGGTGCCCCCCACACAGTATTGCATAGAGAACACTCTTCTCATAATCTCCTTCTCCCAAATACTCAGGCTGTGTGGCCCTGACTCAAGGATAGTTATCAGAAAGTGCAGCACAGGACAATGCCACCAAGGAAAACCAGTTCAGTGAGGATTTCTGGTGCAAGAACAAGGACAGTGGTGAGTGAAGGCTGCTAAAAATACCTGTGATACATAAGTGAGGTAGCACTTTCTGGTGGCAAAACGCAATCTTTTAGTGAAATAGTTTATGGGACTTGTAGGCTTTGTTAATTTTGCAGTAATATTTTGAAAATGTGTGTATATAAGAAATGTTATTGATTCTAAATTAATAATGAAATCCCACAATCACCTATAATCTGATAGTAAAGGGTCTTTGCTTTTAGAAAACCCTTTTAAAGATATATATATATATATATATATTTTAAAATGTACTATTTAGAAAGTTAAAATGTCCCTGCATCCAAACCCTGAACAAAAATCAGAAAACTAGCCTTTCGGACACTGTGGACATTAACAGAATGGATGCCAAAATGGTAAATAGTTGTGTATGTTTTTATAAAGTGTACAGAATTACAATCATTCTGCTTTTATCCTCTCGTGTCTGTATCCGTTGGTTCAGTACAGGTACCTGAGATTCCCCCAAGCCATTGCATGTGAGGACAGTTTATTCATTCTCTTTTTTGTGCAGTATCCAACAAATAATCATACTAAATACTTTTGTCACATCCCAAATAATGTTACATTGAACATTTTTGTACAACCTTTGCATGTACATACTTTCTTATTTCTATTGCATGGAAAACTACTGGTGGGATTTTAGGGGCAGCTGCAACAGAAAGCTGCCATACAGTTTTCCAAAGTTGAAAGTCAATTCTTTCTTCTGTCCATGAGTGAGAGCTATGTACATTCCACATTCAAACAGGTACTTGATATTAATGGATATTAATGATATCATGGTGGCTGCTCTTTAGTGAGTCATGGCACAGCATGTACATACAGACAATTCTTAAGTGGTAAGGATACAACTTGTTTTAAAAAATATCCTGGTAATCAGTATCTAGACTGAGAAACAGATTATTAGAATCACTAAAATCTTCCACTTTCTCCCTTCTTTTTAGTTCTCTTTAGTTCACACATTAGACTCATCTCTGTTTATAGTGGCTAGAAGCATAGGCAATCTGAATTTAAATACATTTCAGTTGTCTTATAGGGGAATAGTGTGCTAGCTCAATGCCATAATCTTTGTGCTTGTAGGGCTGACACCCATCTCTGCTCAGGCTTAGTCTAGTCCTGCCATGTTGCTGTTCAAGACAGGACCCAACCAGAGGTAAAGATTCCAAGACCATGGTTTAAAATGGACATATTATTACCATAAGAAGAATCTCCTATTGTTTTTCTACCGTACGGTGTCTCAGAATCCCAGAAAGAATACCTCCTTAGAGAGCAGAGCAGTCTCATTGTCCTCCTTGGGTTTCCTAGCAATCTGAAATATTTTTGAAACTGGAAAAGACACCATGTTCATGCTGCCTGTCACGTGCCAAACCCAATAAGCAGAAACAGGGACTGAATCTTTATGGGTGCGTTATTCAGATGGCCGGAGATCTGAGAAGGCAGTGGGGTTGGCACCCTAAGAAAACTGTCTTACATTTTCTTTCCAAGCCAAAATTTTTTCAACAGGGAATAAACAAGGTGCATTGAGGGGTTTTAAAAGTCAGGGAGAATTAAGTGAAAGAAACTTTAGCACTCTTATGGGGCACTTAGCTGCTCACAGTGGTGGGTGGTTGTCTGGCCCTCCCTGGAACACAATGGTCTGGATGCCTCTACTTGTCCCCTGGGCAGGGGTCTTTGACAGTGCCCCAGGAGGCTGGCTGTCCCTCCCAGGACCAGGATGGGCCTTATCTATCTGTAGTTTCTGAAACAATAGCTTCAACAAATGCATTATTTACTAAGATTATAACTGTTTACCTAAAACTAAAATTTTCCATCTCCTTAGTCCCCTATCATTTTCAGTCAAACTCATTTTGTAAGGGCATCTAGAAATTGAGTGACTTCTGGTTTGTGTAAATTTTAAGATTGCCCTTGCTTCTTGTGTGATCCTTCAAATTCATGTCCTTGTCCCTGTTTGCTAAACAAGCCACTTCCAGTGACTTGATCATCAATAAAGTTGAAGTTGCCAAATATCTTGATAAATGCTGTTTGGTTTATTTATTTTTCAAATAATAAATCTGTATGTCTTTAATGTTCCTTTATCATAACATCTACAACCATTTTATATTCGTGTATCAAAAATACAAAAAAATGAATTGAAGGCACATACTAGCCTGTCAGTGATTTTTTTCTGCCTTAGATGTACAAACATTCAATAACAGTGACCATGTTGGACATCTTTCTTTCAGGTGCTGTGCTAGAGCTTGGGTAAAGAAATAGAATGCACAGTCCTGAATCTCAGAGTGCTTGAACCCCACCTTGACGACAATGATTAGGAAACACAGTCATAGATTCAACAATGTGCTAAGTCACATGATGGTGTATGGACCAATTTAGAGAGTGCTGGAGGGAAGGACAGCCCCTGGAGGGAAGCAATGAATTGTGAATCGCAGCCCAGTGGTTGACTCTCGAGGCCAGTTCCCTTTGCTTTTCATACCTTAGCCACACTGGTGGCTACGCTTTTAAATCCCAGAGAAATGACATGGTTTTGTCCAACTACAGGCCTATCTACTAGCTGATCTATCTGCCTAGAATGTTTCTCTAACTACTTGAATCTCTCAGTTAATTCCCACTTATCTTTTTGATTGTGGATAATTGTGTTCATATGAAGAAGCACGTTTATTTTTCCCTCTTTTGATCAATTTGTTTTGGATATACAGTGTGCAGTTTTTTTTCTTTATGGCATAATTATAGTGTATTATAAATACTTCAAATGATCATTTATCAAAACTTGTCACTTCCACTAGATGATGAGCTTCCTCAGTGCAAAATCTGAAGGAGTTGCTGTGGAATAAAATCACATAGAAGTTCAACAGACACTTTGGAAACTCTGAGTAAGTCTTAGAAAATTAAATTAATGTACAAATAAAAGATCAATGAAATAAAATTGGTAACCAGGAATCCACAGAATTTGTACAAATAGAGAATACCACATATACTTTCAAGACATAAAAGAGAGCATGGATTATTTAGGAAATGTCACATTTTGCTGTTGCTGAAACATAGTATAAGTAGTTACTGGTTCAGACAAAATGAATGAAAAACAGTTCAACTTTTTGTAGCATAGTACATGTAACATTGGGCGATTATATATATATATCTCCATATCCCAATACATAATTTTTCAATGGAGCCATTTTTTGTTTCTATGTTGTTCCACGTCCTCTTTCCCACCTTTGGCTTACAGGCTGTAAGTCCGAGGGTTCAGTGTGGGCATCATAAGGGTGTAAAACAATGAGCTCATTTTGTCTTGATCTATGAAGTAGGAAGAACTTGGCCTGAAATACATGAAGATGGAGTCCCCTGGGAAATTATCACCACAATTAAGTAGGACGTGCAGGCAGAATAAGGTTTGAATCTTCCCTCAGCACAGTTGGTCTTCATTAGTGGTAGGATATATAACAATTGGCCCAAAGCATTCTGATACAGTAATCAGTTAATGAAGCCCGAAATTGTGAATATCACCAACTCATTCACCTGAGAATCTCATAAATATAGCACAAGGCGAGGTGGGCCATCACAGAAGAAATGGTTAATCTCATTTGACCCACAGGAACATAATGAGCATATTAACATTGTATTTATTGAAGTATCTATATTTCCCATCATGTGCTCCCTAGCCAAGACCAGGGTGCACACTCCACTGGAGATGTTGAAGGTAAAGAGGAAGTGGCTGATACTGGCCTTGTGTCCATCAAGGGCCATCACTGCCATCTTTAGACACTCAGACTATGCAAAGGTGCAGAAGATCAAAAATTGCTGAGAGCAGTCACAGAAGGGATTTGACTTCTTGGCAAAGAAAATTACCTGTGTTCTGGGTCCAGTTGCTGTTATGTAGTGGAAGTCACTGAAAGAAAAGTGGCCGAGGCAAAAAGACATTGGCGTGTGCACCCAGAACCAAGCTAAAGAAAAAGAACATCACTAGCATCTCAGAAATTATCCCCACACCCATCACAAATTGATGTCCAGTGCTAGATCAGTTTGTAGATTTTTGAGGTATGTTGTAGTCAAGTCATATAAATTTTAGACATCTTTGTCTGGCTTGTTTCATGCAATGCTATGTTTGTAATATTTCCCTATCCTGTTGTATGTGTAAACAGTTCATTCATCTTCATCACTGCATAGTTTTCCAATGTACAAACTCATCATGAAATAATGTGCCACAATGTAGACCATCAGTCAGTAAAGTAGAACCCATAACTTTTTATTGAAGCTGGGATGCACCATTTCTTTATATATTATTGATGTTTTCCTTTATGAAACAAAATCAATTCTCAGTGGTTGTGGAAAAGTTTTATGAACTACAAATCTTAAAAATGTGTACTACTTATCACTTGAAGGAAAACTTGATTGTCAACTCCTGATTTAATGTGTTGAGAAAAATTGAGTTGTTTTCTCTTTTATACTGTTGTAAATAATTCAATGGTGAATATTTTGTACATGTGTTTGAGTGAACACATTCAATGATTTGTCTTGAGTATAATTCTAAGATTGTTATTTGGGTCATAGACTATATATATGATTAACATGGATGAAGTGCTTCAAATGGCTTAGGCAGTCTTCTTGACCTTCACTTAGTTAATCATGTAACAATCAATGACAAGTACTATATTCTCCCCATTTCACAGATAGTTAACTGAGGCATAGAAAAATTAAGTAACTTATTCAAAGTGCCACTCAGTATCTGGGTACAGAGCTGGCATATGAGTCAAGGGAATCTGGCTTCTTCCCTCATCCAGTGATCTACCCTTGTCCATGGATAATCTACACATTATCTCACACACATGCACCTACACACACTTCTGAGGTATTTACTATATCCTTTAAGACAACCAGCTATAATCCATTGCCGCATTGACTTTAAGCAGCAATTTTAAAACTTTTAAATGTTTTCTTATACTTCGGGGCTATAAACTGCATTGGACTATGTGAAAAATGAGTTTGGTGAAATTTTTGTGAGAGAAGTTGTGTGTGTGCTGGTAAGGCTGTTGTGTGTTGCCAGTTAGGGCTTGTGATTAAGGAATTCGACGCATCTTGGAAAGTTGTATCTCACCAGGTATCTACCTTCAGTCCTGTGGCTTTCTTAGTGGTGTTGTTTATGTATTTGCTTGTGAAACTGTAAATCAGCAGGTTCAGCACCAGCATGACCATGGTGTAGAACTGAGATAAATTTACCAAAGCTGGGAGAAGACTCCCCTGATGGGTGGACACAGAAGTCAGGTGAGAGGCCCATAGCGGGAAAGTTTTCCTCCTCCCAGTAACAAAGCAGATTTAAGACTGAGAAAAGGGTGAAAAAGTAGGAGATGATGATGTGATGAAATGATGTCTATTAGTTGCCCTATGTGGAGAGATACCACTCATTTAATGATGAGTCTGTGCAGGCTAGCTTATGCAGGGGAGGGGATCCCAGACAAAGTGACTCACAACATTTTTCATCACAGTACTTCCGAGTAAATGCAAAGGATGTGTGAACCAAGGGACCCATGTTGCCTCCCATGTATGACAAGACAGCAGCTTTCTTGAGTAACTCTCTTTCAAAGTAATCAGTATGCCAAAGTGGCATATTGGGGGGTAGTATAACTGCTCCTCCTTAATTGTATAACATTGAATTCCCCTGATACACAATTTTTGTATTTACATATATATGTAAGAATGTATTTGAGATCTGTCACTCTATTGATATAATCTATATGGATATAGATATGTTTTTCTACATTCTCACAATCATTAGCATACAATGTATATGAATAATGACTCAGTAAGTGTGTGTTTTAAATGTTTTTCTCTTGTTAGGCTGGTAGGTATTCAACAAAGTGTAGAAATTAACAGTCATTAAAAGCTGATTCTGCTAATGTAGTTCATTTGCTTGAGGATATTTTTAATGGTTTATTTTCATTGTATTTTTTCATTACATTTATCACCCTTATACTCTCATCCACTTCCTCCCACCCTGTATTATCTTTTATAAAATATATGTTTTTGGTTAATGCTTTCAAAAAGACAATGTATTCTACTATACTGTTTCTCATAATATATTTCCAGTGGAACCTGGAGCAGAGGTAGATGAAACAGACAAATCTGAGGAATGTTCAGAGATGAATGCTCTTTACTTAGAGTGCAAGTCATACACAGGTCTTTACAGATCCATCACTTTAGCGTCCACAGCCATTGATGTACTTTCTGGAGAATGATGAAATAGGTATTGCCAAGCTTCATACCCTGAGACCTGTTGTTTTAGTGACATCGAACTAGAGGTGAAATATTACTTAGCACTTCATTTTAACATATATTTGTCTGTTTTGGCATTTTGTGTCACTGACACCATCCATGCAGGTGCTTTGGATACTAGACATAGAATGCTCAGTCCTTGAGCTGAGAACACTCACAATGTCATATCTGAAATAGTGATATAATAACAGAATGATGTTAGTACAATGCTGAAAGGAGATAGTTGTCTATGACTTAAGAAATGGGACATTGAACCAGAGCTGAGAAGTGTGTTGTTTCATTCTTATGGCATTGTAGGAACATACATTAAGCACACTTTGTATGTTAAACAGGTGTGTGCGTGTGTATATAAAGAGAAAAGGACCTAAATGAGAAGCCTTGTGCAATCTATTATCCTGTCCTCCATGAAGAAGAAGAGTGAGCCTCCTAGTTTTATTATAAAATGGCAACCTTATATTAAATAAATATCCTAAGAATCTGAGATTATATAATGTTCTTATAACAGTGTTAATTGTTATTCAATAATAATGTGAATACCAGGTACAATCACCTTAAGTTATTAAAATAGATTTTAGCATTATTTAACACAAACCGCTAAGTAATGAGCACTATTAAATTGTGTTTAGGCTAAGGTTTCAGTTTATTTCATAGACTGACAGAGAACCAATTTAAGGCATTACAACTGGAATACTAATGTAAATACTACTTGGTTGGTCTTTTCCTTCCATCAAATATAATTTTTGCTACTAACTCTTCATCTTAAACTATATGAAATGGGAATTCTGTGTTTTTAAAAAAGTTAAACAGCATAATGCTATGAACATATTGTAAAGGGAAATAAAGTAACACACATTAAGCACATTTTATACATTAAGGAGATAGTGGCTATTGGAGAAGGTCAAGGTCCTCGACCCCCAAGCATCATTCATACAGTTTCTGTACAGTTGTCGAGAGCATGTATCTGTTCCCCAGAGTGAGGGCAAGAGGGCAAACCCACAGTCTGATGTGAAGGCTATGATGTGCCACATACATCTAGAGCTGTTGATGCTGCTGATCCCTGGAGTAGAATGATCAGCAATAGAGGGTCTGAGAAGTTGTCTACATGACATGATCTGTGTCCCTGGTACTTACTCAGCCTTGGGCAGAGAAGAAGTACAGGTGAATTCTGTGTAAAATGAACATGCTAGAATAAAACAAAACAAAGCTATTTTCTTTTTCATTCACAAAGGCTGCTTTTTACATCTGTCTTGCAGGGGACACACCTTCATTCATTCATTCAATGTTTTTGAATGGCATCCTGAAAATGAGCATTGTAAATAAGAAAGCAGAAATACTGGTGAAGAAGACAGACAACAGCCTTGCATTCATGGGATTTTGAGCAAATGCAGAAGAATTTTAACTTATTCTTGTTCATTTATTAAGTACTTACTATTTCTAAGTGTTATGATGGGAAATTTAGAGAATGATACAAATACATAGGAAGAAGAAAATGAAAGCTAACTTAAACTATTAAAACTTCCCTCTGGCTCTGCAAGTTTATTAAAACCATTGCTTAAAAAACTGGAACTTTAACCATGGAGGAAGATGGCACTTTGCCCATATCACTCTGGGATATATACACTCATGAAGAGAGCAGAGAAGTACACAGAGATGCTCTTTGCAAAACAGTAGAGGAAACCTATTACTCCTTTTCTGTAGTTTGAAGAGATAAAGATTCATAATGACTGTTCTCCACATTCAGTTTAAGCACAAAGGTGGTGAGGAAATATCCAGAATTGTATTTGTGAGAGTACAGAAAGCTGTGCCAATGTCCACAAACTTTAGCTGTCAGCATCTTCAAATAAAACCTTCCTGACTGAACACACTTTCACTCAGAACATAATTTAGTGCCAACTGCTTTTTTCAGGGCTCCTTTCACATCCTTGTTCCTCAAACTGTAGATCAGTGGGTTTAACATGGGGATGACAACTGCGTAGAAAACAGAGGCCACTTTGTCAGTGTCCATGGAGTAACTGGAACTAGGTCGGAAATACATGAAAAAGAGTGTCCCATAAAATACAGCCACAGCAGTTAAGTGGGAGGCACAGGTAGAGAAGGCTTTGCGTCTGCCTGCAGCCGACTTCATGCAAAGGATGGTATTTATGATGTAGCCGTAGGAGAGGAGGACAGTGATGATGCTGGACCCCACAACACAGCTACAGGAAACGGTCAACGCTATTTCACTGGTGGTTGTGTCTGAAGTGGAGAGGGCGAGTAAGGGTGGGAAGTCACAGAAAAAGTGATTGATGATATTGGAATTGCAGAATGACAATCGAGTTGTGCAATAGGTAAAGATGGTGATATCCATAAAACCTGCAGTGTAGGCAGTGGCCACCAGCTGGATGCACACTCTCCTGGACATAGTAACTGTATACAGGAGTGGATTACAAATGGCTACATAACGGTCATATGCCATGACAGACAGCATGACACAGTCCACAGCTGCAAAGGCACCAAAAAAAGACATTTGCACCACACATAAGTTATATGCTATCTTCTTTTGCTCACATAAGAAATCAGCCAGCATTTTGGGAGAGACAGAGGAGGAGTAGCAGATATCACAGAAAGACAGATTGCTCAGGAAATAGTACATAGGCGTGTGGAGCCGGGGGTCCATGCTGATCAGCAGGATCATCCCCAGGTTGGCGATCACAGTGACGCCATAAACCAGCAGGAAGAGCACAAAGAGCCCCTGCTGCACATCCCGCCTGCCAGAGAGCCCTAAGAGTATGAAGTCCGCAAACACGGTGCAGTTCTCAGTGGCCATCAGTCAGGTCTGGAAACCCCTGGTTGTGGAGGAAGGAAATGCATGTGGAGGGCAAAATCATCCGACTGTCTTAACAGTTACACTGCTGGTTCTTTCTATTTGTCAGTAATTAGAAAAAGAGCTCACCAATGCACATTCTCTTTAAGTCAACTGACTCTCTGCAACATTTACAATTTAATATGAATTGATAAAATGATAATAATACAGCTCATATGGAATAGGTAGCACACTTTGATACAAAATAAATAATCTTCATATCTAACTATGTAGTATTTTTTATCTTATAGATTAAGAAATTGATGTCCTCAGAGTCCTCCAAGTTGTTCTTAGAATGATTTGATTCAGATAACCCATATCTAATTACAAGCTTGTTTCTGTTCTTGATGGAGTATAAGTGTTGTTATATTCTGTAATAAAAAAGCATAGTGAAGTGAGAGATGCAGATAAGGAATATATTTCTTGATTCCCCCCTGATTATCCAATACTGTAAAGCAGGCAGATCACTGGCTTGTTTTTTGATGTATCGTGTCCTCACTTCTCCATTATCCCCTTGTCCTATCCAGAGTCAGTCAATAAGGGAGAAAGATAATCTGTGATTCAGGACTCCCAGAGTAGGGAGGGTTCGCTAGAGAAGAAGCTGGAGGGGTCACCGTGGATAATAGGTTAGAGTGCACCCACTGAAATGTGTAGGGCTAACCATGTGCCCTCAGACAGAACTGCTGGGGGGTAGGTGTGTTGGGGCCCAATAATAGGCATTCTGGTAGCACAGGTGACCCACAGGCAAATGTGGATTACTGTGTTTAACCCTCTACTCTAATCTGCTAGAATCCACTTAATCTACTTACTAAAAGATCAAATGTGTCAGATACAAGGTAATGTTTCATGTGCCCATAGTCCTATAACCTCAGAGTGATTTCCGTGTGAACTGGACCTCATTCAATTCTTTGAAATTGTAAAATTGCTTGACCGTGTTCTTGACCCTCTTCCTCTTGAGAATCCCTGAAATGTGCAATCCTTTGGTTAAAAAGACTTGGTGCTTGGAAGGCCAATTAAATTCTATGTTCTGCTGTTATATTTCACACAAACCAGGCATATTACATATAATATGTGACCTCTTCTATTCTGTAGGAATATGAGAAAATGAGAAATATACAATGGACAAAGAATTACATCTGAATAATGATGCAGTAATCCTTATGCAGGTCTCTAAAACACCTGGTCTGAACTTGTCCAATTATCTGTTCTGGTAGGGATATTTTTTAAAAAAAATTTCAGTTCAAATTGAAAATATTTATAAAATATGTAAAACTGAATTCCAGGGGAGAAGGGAAGGGTTTACAGGAACAAATATAGAGGACACATGGACTAAACTAGGGGGGTTGGAAAGGGGAGGGAGGAGGGGAGGAATGGGTGGGTGGGCTGGAATGGGAATAAAGGATAAAAACTGTAATGAATAAACTAAAATAAAAAATTGAAAAATAAAAATAAATAAATAAAATCTTTAAAAAAATAAAATAAAATATGTAAAACTACATATGTAAAACTACATATGTAAAACTACAGGTAAGAGAGTAAAAAAGTCCTACCACCTTCATAAATAATACATTTTATTCTTCCTTGCTATTTATGAATGTCTTTAAAATAATGAGATTGATAAAAGTATGAAACAGTTTGTATAATATTTCTTACCCCCCATTAGTTTCATATTATGCTTCAGGTCAAATATAGATAAAAAGGTAAAGAAATCTAAAGTAGAAATTAGAAAGCCACAATTTAAACCTGTACCTGTTCCAGATCACAGATTTCTTTGTTGCCTGCAGTGTGTCTGCCAGAGGCTTCAGCACTGTCCCCTCAGTGACCTGGCTTATATCATCATCTCTGTGCCTGGTCTGGGTGCTGGTCTCTCAGGAACAAGTGACAGGTATAATAAGGTGTTTTATCATGTGTTATTCCCTACAGGCTGGGTAATTGAGAAAGAAACATGGGCCTTTTTAAATTGTTGCTTTTGTCCCTCCATACCTTATTGCCTAATATTGTACTTATTTAGGTATAGTACAATTACTACACTGAGTGCTCTTTACTTCCAGCTCACCGAATTTTATACATGTATGTTGTTTCCATCTCATAATTTACAAAAACAACCACTCAAGTTACACACAAAGACACACATATACACTCTCGCATTAAACATTTTTACAAAATAAAGATTTTTATAAATACAGAAAAACTGACTATAATCATAGTGCTTAGGGAAAACTAGATTAGGGTGTCTATTATGGGATTTTTAATATTCAAACAAAAATTACACCAGAATAGCCCTGGCTGGTGTAGCTTAGTGGATTAAGCGCGGGCCTGTGAACCAAGAGATCACGGTTCGATTCCCAGTCAGGGCACATGCCTGGGTTGCAGGCCAGTTCCCAGCAGGGAATGCACAGGAAGCAACCACACATTGATATTTCTCTCCCTCTCTCCTTCCCTTCCCCTCTGAAGATAAATAAATAAAATCTAAAAA
>CM052543.1:9195273-9249753 GCA_028533065.1 Trachops cirrhosus | reverse complement strand
GAAAGATATGAAATTTAACACAGGTCCATTGTTTATTTCTCAAGACCATGCTGTTTATTGTTCAACTCCAAAATTCATACATTGTCTCCCAGAAATTCCTCATGTACCCCAAGAAGCAAAAATAGTGACCATTTTAAATAATCATATGTTGACATATATAATTTCTTGGAGAATTATTTTGTAGTGTTTAAGCATGAACCAAATAACTGTTCTAGGTATGTAGTACACAATGGAATTAATGTCATTTTAGTATCAGACACAGTACCTGTCCAGCACGGTAAGTAACAGCAGAAAAACCTTGTGAGCTTCCTTCCCCAGTGTCTTACTCAGTGTAGACTATTATTTTCTTTTTTAAGTGGTTCTTATTTGGAACTTAAAATTTTAAAAAATCACTTCATAAATGAAATAAAATGCACTGAATATTAGAATTGTCTATTGGTAAGAATTTGAGACTCCTTCTGCATAAGGAGTACTTATGTTGCTGCCCTTTTATTATGTTTTCCTGGAAGAAAATTGAGTAACCGGAGGGACTCAATTATGGAGTTTAATTGTGGAGTCAATCCTCTAAGGGCAGAAACTCCCAGTCTTGAAATAAAATAAAATATAAACACATGTGCCTGCATGAAATCAAACATTGCATCATGAAATTGTTCCTGATGTCTGTCTGTATACCTTAAAGTCATTTGCTGATGTAAAAGAAAATTAATTGGCTATGTACATTGCCTTTCTCTTTGTGTTTTTAGTCTATTTCCAAAGGGTCATTGCCCACCACCGGATTATCATTTTTCCCTTTACCCAAGTGTGTGTTGTGTGGCGCGGTGGGGTGGGATGTCAGGAGAATAGCTTCTTCCTTTGTCTGACTCACTTTAACTTCAGTGCAACTCTGTTCTTGAGTGAAATTTTGAGAAGGATGAACTAACTAATATATTGTACAGTGTTTTAAATAATTATATCCTGACCAAATAGAACAATAAATAAGGAAATTGAACTTCTATTTTTGATTAAAGAATTGTGTTGGCTTATTGAAAGTATTGCCTATGATTCTGTTGCTAGAAGGGGGTGATAGCACAGATTTTTCTAGGCCTAAATACACAAGTCAAACAAGGTCAAATACAACACACTGGGTGTCCAGATGCTCAGAGAGTCTATTTGTAGGAAGAACTCATAATGCATTGAGTTCTGTATTACACTTCTCCACTTAAATCTTCAATTAATTTTCTATATCAGTCTATAAGGGAAGCATTATTATTCTACAGACTTTGTGGATGAATAAAGAAGACTTCAACCTATAAATGACTTTCAAAGGACAAATTCCTAGGAAGTAGAATTGTCTTGAGCTCAGATTATAACAAAAGACATTAATTCCCAGCTACCTAATTTTCCTGTTTAGTTTCATTTTATCTCAGTGGCTTAGATTTTATGTATATTATAAATACATATATACACATATGTACACTACACTACACACATATATACATATATGCACAAAGATATACACATATATAGGGGTATCTTCCCATAAAGCCAATCTTTCAATCATCAGAACAGGTGGATTTTCTGTGCTTCCAAAGGAAGATCTGTAACATCATAAAAGGTGTTGCTTGGGTGGGCTGGAATGGGAATAAAGGATAGAAACTGTACTGAATAATCTAAAATAAAAAAATTTTTTAAAAAAGAAAAGAAAAGCACCGATGTACAATAAAATCTTGCAGTTGGAAGAAAAAAAGAAAAAAAAGGTATTGCTTGGGGTGGGTAGTATGAGATAGAAGAATATAAAGTGGGGATAAATGGTGAAGGAAGGAGACTTGACTTAGGGTGGTGAACACACACTACAGTATACAGCTGATGTATCATAGAATTGTGCACCTGAAACTTATATAATTTTATTAACCAATGCAACTACAGTACATTCAATAACAAAATTTGACATACAGATTCCATCAGTATGCCATTAAAGCTATCCCCTGAGTACATCCGGGCAAACTTCTTGCTATTTATTTTTTATTGATTGATTCATGGATTGTGCTTTTCTTCTGATTATCTTGTGAGGTAATACAGATATTGACTTTCACGGAAGGTGCATAAGAAATAAACTCTAGTGTTCTGACAATTACAGTCTCTTCACTGGGAATAAATATGTTATTGATCAAAGGGACTTCACAGTTTATGACATGTAAAGTAAGTGCTGTATTTTTACATGCCCCTTACTCTGCTCTTAACAAAAGAAACTGTAAAATGTAAAATGGAGTCAGAGCACATAGTTTTAAATGAGCTAAACATATCTGTTAATTGACTTACCTGACATAGATACTCAATTTTTATTGATTCAGATTTCCACATGTATTGATTTCATTAGGTAAGATTGTTTTATAGTCTGTAATTTAAAAATTTTTAAGACTACAACAAGAAATGTAGAATAAAACATGTAAGTATAAAAATCTACTAAATAGTATTATAAGGCATATTGATAACAACATGTCATTTTGTTACTTGTTAACATTTGTCTCATTTTCAATGAGCTAATAAAATTTTAGAGCAGAAACTTTTACAATTATTGACCATGTTAATAGAACAGTGCCTGCCATATTGTAAGCATTGAATAAATATTTGTGAATAAATAAATAAGCAAACAAATATATTTTATTTTTATTTTAAATTTTATTTCAAAATTAAATTAGATTTTAGAATTTAAAAGTAAAGATCTATGTCAGTTATAAAAAGTATATGTTTTCTGGTTCATTGCTTCTTAGATTGTGAATATTTTTATGTGTATCATTTATTTAAGAATTGACCTCAGGATATTTGTATATTACTCTAAAGATTTTATTCCAGTTAATAAAGCAAATACATGTAAGAAATTGTAAATAAGAATGTAGAATAAGTTCTTTATAAATTATTTTGCTAAAATACACATATGTGTTGCTTTTTTACTGAAGAATGAAGAATATGTTGATTAATTAAATAGCTATAGTGCCTGTTGATTTCTCTTGAGATTCAATAAGAAATACCATTATTAAGAAGTATTCTGATGCTGAGCCCCATATTTTCCCAAAAAGTAAGAATTTATAATTTTCATAGACATTTGTTACAGTAAAACAGCTGTCTTCAATCTTTTTCATCTCATGACACATATAAACTGATTACTAAACTTCTGTGGCACAGCAAAAAAAATATTATACTTGTCACTGACCTGACAAAAAATAGGTATAATTTCGATTCATTCACACTGAACAGGAGTTTTGTGTTGGCCGTTGACATGTTTCTTAGCAAATTTTTTTAAAAGATTTTTTATTTATTTTTATCGAGAGGGGAAGGGAGGGAGAGAGAGAGAAAGAAACATCACGTGTGGTTTCTATTTGCTTGCCCCCTACTGGAGACCTGGTCAGCAACCCAGGCGTGTGCCCTGACTGGGAAGAACCAGCGACCCTTCACTTTGCAGTCAGGCCTTCAGTACACTCAGGTGCACCACACAGGGCTGTTGGCATGTTTTTTTTAATTTGACAAAATAAAGGAAAATAAGCCAGCGCTCCTGACTCAATAGTCAGATACTGCATGTTGTAAAATTCTTGTGGCACACCGGTTGAAAATCGCTGCACAAATATAGGGAGGAATCCTCGTTTCTTTATCACACATTCATCAAATGTCTCTATCAAGATAATCATTATTTATGGTACTTATCCCTTCATTAATTATTGCTCTATATTCTCTTTTAATTTAGTCTAAAAAAATTCACCAAAGATTTTTGATAGCCAGGCTTATTGGGTATTCACTTTCAATGGAGTTTCTGTCTAATAAAAGGTAGAATTAGCATTACAATTTGTCGATTTTCAAGTAAAATAAAAAATAGTGAACATTCATTTTTAATGTTTGGTCTTTTGCAATTTAATGCTTAAAGTTTATGACTTAGTTGCTTGAATTTGTGTTCCAAAAATTTATCATTGCAAATGTTACATTTTCCCTATCTTTCTCTATGTCAGTAATGGTGCTAGTAAAAGATGCTTTTCATTCAGAGGCTTAAAAATAATTTCACTTACTATTTAAGATTGAAGAAGATTAGTGATATTTACTTTAAAACATGTAAAGGGCAATGATGTCTAAATGTCACCCATTTTAGGTAAAAATTCATTGGAGGCTGCAGCCAGCAGAGCAAAGAATAAACAAAAACAAAGAAAACTTAAAAAGTAGAAGGAATAAACTATGTAAAGAAGTGAAATGAAAAGTTATAAGAATTAGTAATATAGTTTGTCTGGGCTGCAAAATAGAGGACTGATATTTAATCTGAAAATTAGTTGTATTTCCTCACATCACTGTAGGAAATGTTTAGAATTCAGGTTTTTGATGTACCAGGCCTTCAGGAAAATCCACCTAGCAATAGATACTCATAACATATGGCGATTATAGAATATAATTAAAACAGTTAAAATAAATAATTCAAATAGAGACAACATGCTTATGAAAACAACTCAATATTTTAAAGATATTGTTTTACAAAATTGATCTACAAATAAAACACATTTATAACCAAACCAAAGTTTTATTAATGAACAAAACAAACAAACGAGTAAAACAGAACCAACCAGATGCTTGGAAATAAGGAACAAACTGACAGGGGCCAGAGGGGTGGGGGAGAAGAATAAAGGGAAAGAGGGGAAAGGTCTACTCAAGGAACAAGTAAAGAGGACCCCCAGACAAGGACAAAAGGGTGGGGTTGACTGAGGGAGGTCTGGGCGGGGCTGCGGAAAGCAACAGGGGAAAAATTGGGATAACTTTAACTGAACAATTATAACAAATAAGTAAAAATGACAAACTAACTGTAACAATTTTGTGGAATTGTTGCTACATGCCCTTGGGTCAGCTCTGACTCCTGGTGACCCCATGAATGAGTGATGTTCACACTGTCCTGTCCTCAACTGCCCTGCTCAGCACAAGGAGACTCACGTCTGTGGCTCCCTTTGTGGGGTCAAACCACGTCACTTTGGTCTTCTTCTTTTCCAGCTGCCTTCTATATTTTCCAGCACTATTTTCTTTTTCTAAGAACCCTGCCTTCTCATGATGGGCCTGAACCAGGACAGCGTCAGTTTTGTTTATTTTGTCTCTAGGATATTTCAGGCTTAGTTGATCTAGGACCCACATCTCTTTCTGGAGGCCCAGGCTACCCATGGAGCTCTCCTCCAATGTCATATTGCAAATGAATCCACTTTTGCCATCAGCCTTTTTCAATGTACAAAGTTCACATCTGGGTGTACCAATTGGGAATTAAGTGGCTTAACACAGAACAAAATTACCCAGCCATTTCTGAAGAAATACGTGAGAGTTATTAATGCCCTTGTATGAAGAAAAGCTTAGTAATGAAGGAAGTCTGATACTGACTGATGAATAGAGTCTAGAGAGGTCTACACATTAATGAAAATCTAACATATTTATTGAGTGTCATTCAAGATAAATGGAGGGTGTATGTTCAAAATTAAACAGTGGGGGAAAATATGCTATCTTCATTCAGAAAAGGAAATATGTCTACCTAATACAATGGAAATCATAATCTCAAATGTGCTAAAGGTTTATTTATCTGTCATGCTTACTATATTGGAAAAAGAAGATAAATCTCCGACTCCACCAAGTGTTAGTAAGGGCATGGAAACTGATGTCTTATGTGCTGTTGTTGTTGACAGTATGAATATAAACAAGAAATTGAGAAAACAATTGTATTTTAAATAAGAACATGTACATATACCTTATACATAATTGGTGCAACATCCAGAGTTATACCTGTATGAATCCTTTACCTGTGCAGTGAGTGACGTGTAAATTAACATTCCTATCGCCACTGGTCACAATAGAAGGGAAAGGACAACTTAATCTGGATATACTGAAGAGAAAGAAAACCACAAAAGTGGGAAATTAAATAGTGAGGAATACATATGAACGCAGTAGAATGTTAGAAACAATACTGAAGGAAAATAAACAGAGAAGACACCCTGTATGATATTACATTGATAATATAAAAACAGGTTTTCTAAAAATACAGTTATAGGAATACAGCTGAATTTATTTTTACAAGTAAGAGCTAGGGGATCATGAGAAACACAGAACGTGGTTGTCACTGTGAAGGAAGCAGGGTGGTGGGAGGGGCCACAGAGACTTCCATCATGGCAGTGCAAGGGTTTGAGTGTTTTCTCTACTGGGGGAGGAGGGTTTTCATGTGTTCACTCACTTTGTTTCCTAATTTACATAGATTTTATTTTAGAACAAGCTGAAATTTTATATTTTACATAATGTAATAATAAAGGCAAACAAACAAAACTTGAGAAAAGTTTTTAGATTTAGTGCTTGATTCTCAGGTTCTCAAGACCACCATCAGCTTCAGTGATTGATAGGACTCACAAAACTCAGAAGGGCATTTATATTGTGCTTAGCCTATGGTTTATTACAGCTAAAGATCCAGATTAAAGTAGCCCAGGAAAAAGGTATGCAGGACTGTGCCCAGGAGAAACCAGGCCTGAGCTTCCACATGTCACCTCATGGCAGAACCACACAGGCAGCACTTAAAGCTCCAGCCGTGCTATAAGACAGCTCGGATGAAGTGTCACCAACCAGAAGTGCTTCGCCAAGTTCTGGTGTCATGTTTCACTCAGGCTCAGTACATAGACATGGAGGGCTCCCATCAATGTCCATGGTTACTTAGTCTCCAACTGCCCCAGCCTGATGTCAACCTGATGCAGCCCAGCCCAAAGTTGCAGGTGTACAAAAACAGGCATTCACGATGACTCCCACTATTAGCATAAACTGTTCAGTGTAGGCCCAGGATACAAAGATGCTCTTATCAGGTGGGACATGCCAAGGTTCAGAGGTTTTCTCTGGGGAATCAGTCAAGATCCAGTCCTGAAGACCTTAGGGATGCACAGAGTTTGGGCCGACCAGCCTGAGCAAGTGAACCCTTCCCTGCACAGTGCCTGTATATGCAAACATTTGATGCAGGACTCCAGCTATTAATAATGTCATAGTTTATGAGATGTTTACTTGTATCAATGCAATTCTTGAATAGAGATTTTTTCACTCCTTCCATATGTTTGCTGACTGTTCCAACTTTGTGACATTCACAGGCTTTAAGTTAGTCTCTCTTTGTCATGTTTAACCACTAAAGAAAACATTGACCAAAACATATTTTAAAGGCATACATTTCAAACTTCTTTTACTAATTTTAATAAGTAAATTACTGAAAAATTGAATAAAACAAAACATTGATTGATATTTGCTTATTTAAAGAACATGGTAACATTAATCATTCAAGTAAAATAAAACACTGGAAGAATTAGAAAAAGAAAAAGCTATTGAGATAGTATACCAAAAAGGCAAAATATTTTACATTCACAGGGGAGGGTTTAATAAATATTCTAAGGATCTCAATAGAGAAAAGCATGATAAAATCTCAATTAATATAATAATTAAAAGTCTCAATAGTTTTCCAATTAACTTTGATATATGTGACATATAACAATCTTTACAAATCATAAATGGTGAATAATAATGCATTGGGGAAAAGCATTAACCACAAAAATCAATAAACACAAATATTGCCGATGGCTAGTTTTGTATCATATTGTGACTTTTATTGCTAACAACCTATAGTTTTTTTTTTCAAGGCAAGATATTATTACAAACAGACCTCATTTTCAGGGAAGCACTGAAGATACAGAATGGTTAGAGGAAGGTGCATGGTCTTATACAAGTTTGGTAATTTATCTTATAGCTAGGTAAATTTAAGGTAATTTTCCTTATACTATATATATCTCACTATTATATAATGCCATTACTTAAAAATACTCTAGTAAAGTACTGTAGCTTTGAGTCAACCTATGAAATTCATTAAACAGTCTGAAAGGCTTAGAAAATTAACCAAACAATCACAGGAATGAAGGGATCCTTTTCCTTGTAATTATATCCCATAAAGCTTTCTTTACATCCTTATTCCTGAGGCTGTAGATCAGAGGGTTCAGCATGGGGATCACCACTGTGTAGAAGACAGAAGCCACTTTGTCCTGACCCAGGGAGTAGCTGGAAGTAGGTCTCAGATAAGTATAGATGGCGGTGGAGTAGAACAGAATTACAGCTGCCAGGTGAGAGGCACAGGTTGAGAAAGCTTTGTGTCGTCCCTCCCCTGAATGCATACGAAAGATGGAGAGGAGAATGTAGGAGTAGGACGCAAGGATGACCAGCAGAGTTCCGACCATATTCACTCCAGCAAAAGTGGAAACGATGCCTTCATTCAGGTGTGTGTCAGAACACGAGAGCTTAAAGAGTGGGGGGCTGTCACAGAAGAAGTGGTGGATGACATTGGAACCACAGAATGGCAGCCTGCTCACATAGCTTGTGTTCACCATGGAGTTCAACAGCCCCGCTGTGAAAGCCCCTGCTGCCATTTTCAGGCAGACTGTCCTGGACATGAGCACTGGGTAAAGCAGAGGGTTGCATATGGCCACATAACGGTCATAGGCCATCAGCCCAAAGAGGAGGCATTCAGTTGTGGCCAAGGTGATGAAGAAGTACATCTGCAGAAAGCAGCCAGCAAAGGAGATGGTTTTCTTCTCTGACAGTAAATCCACCAGCATCTTTGGGGTGATGGTGGAGGAATAACACACATCCACAAAGGACAGGTTAGCCAGGAAGAAATACATGGGTGTGTGAAGTCGGGAATCACTCCTGATTAAGAGGATCATCCCAACATTCCCCCAAACTGTCAGTGTGTAAATCACAGAAAAGAGCAAGAAGAGGATAATCTGTAGCTCCAGTGTGTCTGTCAATCCCAGCAGGATGAACTCAGTCACCAAAGTATAATTTGTTCTCTTCATGTATTACAAATATAACGTCCTTAAACTAACATTAGGTTAACTGTTTCCTTTTACAAAAATTAATAGGAAAAGTAGAAATTTTAATGGAGACATTTACACATGGAACTAGAAACCTAGGATAATATAGCATAATAAATAAAGTTACTGAAAGTAGGGGAAAATTAGTGGACAAATGGACAAGAATTTGAATTCATTCAGCAATTGTGTGTAATGAACCTGGTTTTATGCCTCTCACATTCCTGGTCAAGTGCACACAGGGCACCTCAGTTTCTGCAGCAACCAACACACATTGTTCTTTCTTCTTTTTTTTTTTTTTTTTTTGTTTCCAGCCTACATCTAAGTGCAAAGGATAAAAACATCCATTTTGAAGTATCACCAATTTTCCAAACAGTATGTAGTTTTAACTCAAACACATTTTCTCCTCAAGACCACTCTGTTTGTTCTTCAACTCCCAAGTTCATTCATTGCCTTCTGAAAACAGCACTCATGTACCCATATAGTAAACATTGTGACCATTTCTAATAACCAATATTTGTACCCCTGTCATATCCTGAAGAATGATTTTGTGATGTTTCATCAAATTATTGCTCTAGTTACAATGTACACTATCAGAACACTGCCTTGTGGCCGACAGTACCTGTCCACTTAGGTGAACGACAGCCCCAAGCCCTTGTAGCTCTCTCCCCAGTGTCTTACCTGTGCAGTCTAGTGTTTTCTTCATTTATCAGCAGTTCTCAGTTGTAGCTAAAAGGTTTTGAAGAGAAAAAATTATTTTTAAATGATATGAAATGCAGTGAAAATTTGAATTACCCATTTGTAAAAATTTGAGACACCTACTGAGTAAATATACATTGCTCCACTTTTATTTTGTTTTCTTAAGAGAAAATTGAGTAACCACAGGGACTGTATTATAGTGTTTCATTGTGGAGTCAGACCTCTAGGGGCAGAAGCTGTCTCAAGAGAAAATAAAATATAATCCCTTGCCTATTCATGGAGTCAACGTTGCTTCATGAAGTGGTTCCCATTGACTGTTTTACCTAAAGTCTTTGCCAAAGTAGAAGATAATTCAATTGCCCATTACATTGCCTCTCTTTTTGTATTTTAGCTTATTCCAAGTGAGCATAGCTCACTACTAAATTATTCTTCTTTTCAGTGTATGTGGTGCGCATGTGTGTCTACATGTGCCCCTTCCATTTTCTTGGAAATTTTACCTCTAATCCAACTCCCTTCTGGAGTGAAATTAATGAGAGGAGAAAACTAGTATCAATTGTACAACATTTAAGGCAATACTATTCCATGAGCAGATAGGACATTGAATAAAAACCAAATTTCTTTTTTATGATTTTAAAATTGAGGGCTTTTTGCAATTACCCATATTTCACCATGTATAATGCATACTTGTGTCCAATTTTTTAGGGAAAAATAAGAATGTGCATTTTACATGGGTAGTATTAATTCTGTCTATACAAATGTTTTTAAATATTTTACTTATGCTTATGCATTAAAAGTATAACTCTAGAAAGTAATAATGATATCTGTACATTCAAAAATAAATGCTGTAATTCCTTTACAATACAAAAAACTAAGTATCTAAATATAAATAAATAAATAATTGAATTAAAAATTAAAATAAAAGACTTTTTTCATGAAATTGTAGGCTACAAATGTCAGTGAGTGTTATACTCACTGCAATATAGTGCAATATAGACAGCAGAATATGGTATTACCTATAATTTTTATCCTACAAGATAGTGAAATTACAGATTTTTTAGATTCCACACCATAAAGAAAAACAAAATAAAATAAATCCCAAGCATTCAGATGCACAGAGAGTTCATTTGCCCAAAGAACTCATAATGCAATTATGAAGTAATATTTCACAATTTTCCATTTGAATTCGCAATTAACCTCTACAGCAATCTTTGAGATTGGTGTTATTGTTTTACATACTTTGTAGATGTGGAAAGCAAGACTTAAAGGTATTATAGGATTTGCCAATGAGCAAGGTGTTAGAAAGTGGGAGAGTTAACCTAAACTCAATTTCATGCAAAAGAATGGATACCTAGCTACTTTCTTTCCCAGTGCAGTTTCCGATAACATTTTATCTTACTCACTTAGGCTATATATATATTTATATGTGTATCTTCTGGCAAATTCAACCTGCCAAACGTCAATGTAGTTAGGTTATCTATGCATCTATAGAAAAATCTGTAACATCATGTTGCATGCTGTTTAAAAACTTGATTTGCAGAAAACTAAAGAACACTGAAGAAAGAAATTAAGGAAGACACAAATAAATGGACACATATACCCTGTTCATGATATTGGAAGAATTAACATTGTCAAAATGTCCATATTACCCAAAGAAGTTTATAGATTCAACACAACCCTTATAAAAATACCAATGATGTATTTCACAGATATAGAAAAATATTTCAAAAATTTATATGGGACCATAAATAACCTCAATATACTCAACAACTTTGAGAAAGAACAAAGTAGGAGGGATCACAATACCTGATATCCAACTATATTATAAGGCCACTGTAATCAAAACGGTCTGGTACTGCATAAAAACAGACTCATAGATCAATGGAACAGAATACAGAGCCCAGAAATAAACCCAGGTCAGTATGGCCAATTAATATTTGACAATGGGGGAAGGAACATAAAATGGAGTAAAGATAACCTCTTCAATTAATAGTGTCGGGAGATTTGGACAACTACATGCAAAAAAAATGAAATTAGACCACTGGCTTACACCATCAACCAAAATAAACTTAACATGCATAAAATACTTAAATATTAGTCTTGAACCATAAAAGTCCTAAAGGAAAACATAGGCGGGAGAATTTCAGATATTCCATGTAGCCATATTTTCATGGATACATCCCCTATGGCAAGGATATAAAAGAAAGAATAAACAAATGGGACCTCATCAAATTAAAAATCTGCATGACTAAAGAAAACATCAACAAATTGGAAAGGGAACCAGTTGTATGAGAAAACATATTTGCCAATGATACCTTGGACAAGGGTTTATCTTCAAATTATATAAAGGACTCACATGACTCCACACTAGGAAGACAATCAATCCAATTAAAAAATTGACAAAGGACCTGAACAGATACTTCTCCCAGGAGAATATACAAAGGGCCCATAGACACATTAAAGAATGCTCAACATCACTAGCCATTAGAGAGATGCACGTTAAAACCACAATGAGATACCACTTCTCCTTGTCAGAGTGGCCAACATAAACCAATCAACAAACAACAAGTGCTGGCAAGGTTGTGGAGAAAAGGGAACCCCAGTGCACTGTTGGCGAGATTGTAGACTGGTGCAGCCACTGTGGAAAACTGTATGGAATTTCCTCAGAAAACTAAAAATGGTGTTGCCATTTGACCCAGCAATCCCACTGCTGGGATTATTCCCTAAGAATCCTGAATCACCAATTCAAATTAATCTATGCATCCTAATATTCATAGCAGCATTGTTTACAATAGCCATTTGCTGGCAACAGCCTAAGTGCCCATCAGTAAATGAGTGGATCAAAAAACTATGGTACATTCACACAATGGAATACTACACAGCAGAAAGAAAGAAGGAACTCCTACCCTGCTTGATAGTATGGGTGGATCTGGAAAGCATTATGCTAAATGAAATAAGCCAGGCAGTGAAAGACAAATACTATAAAATCTCACCTATAGGTGGAACCTAATCAACAAAACAAACAAATGAGCAAAATTGAACCAAAGACATGGAAATAAAGAACAAACTGACAGTGCCAGAGTGGAGGGATGAGGGGGATAATCGGGGACAGAAAGGGAAGGGGCAAGTCAAGGAAGACGAATGGAGGACTCATGGGGATGGACAATGGGGAGGGGATTGACTGTGGGAGTGGTTTGGGGACAGGGCAGGAGAGAGCAACGTGGAAAAAGATGAGATAACTGTTACTGAGCAACAGCAACAAAAATTATTTAAAGGAGCCCAAAACTTGATTTGTAACGTTCCCAACTTCAAGCCTTAAAACTGCCCCAATTGACATCTATCAAATGCATATTTATTTACTAATGTGTGGAACTTAACCATTTAAAATATGAAAAAACTTCAAAACAATTTATAACTGAGCTACCAGAAATGTTATTTAAGAGAGATGGAAAGAGAATCAGCATAGTGAGTTATCATAGGAGGGGAAGGGGAGAATGTTTTAAAGAAAGAAGAGATTAATATTACTAAACTGTAAATCAAATAAACACCAAAAAAGCAGATTTAATTTACTAAACAAAATATTATAATTAAAAATCTTGAAAAAAGGTTTTTATCAGGAAGAAGCAGAAAGAATAATAAATAAAAAAATAATAAATAATAAATAAAAATATTTTAATTTAAAAAGTGGTTACACAATGAGTTGAGTACTCAGTGTTTTCTTCAGGTTTATTGTGCCATTGGTGTTTTACAATAAATTATCACTGTTTTTACATATGTATTTTGGTGAGTTTTGACAAACACCAGCTGTCTTGTAACCACCACCCCCATAAAGACAGAATATTTCACCCAGCCTAACAAAGTCCATGATGCCCTAACAGATAGCTCCCTTCCACCTACCAGCCTCTGACAACCGCTGAGATGACATCAGTGTGATTTATGTCATGCTTTTATCCTTCCCAGAATGTGATCATCTTGTGTGGAATCAAACAGTTTGTAGCCTTTGGAGTCTGGCTCCTGATCCTCATTGCGATGTTTTGAAATCCAATCACATGGTTACCTTTATCAATTCTTTTATTTTTAAGTAGTAGGCCATTCTATAGATGTATCAGCAGTTGATGGCCATTCAGTGTCTTACAGTTGAAAGCAATGATGCATGTGTATATTACATAGCTGTAATTTAACAAGAAAGCTAAAAGTCATCAAACAAGTAAAATCTGCTCGACAAGGGCTAAGTATTTGCATGTGTTGTCTCAGCCTTCACAAGAATCTGGTGAGGTGGACAATTATTATTCACAATTTACTAAGTAGTAAAAGTAGGAAGAAATAAGCAGCTCAAAGTCTCACAGTTATGAAATGGCAAAAGTGACATTCAAACCCAGGTTGCTTGAGTCATAAGCTCTTCCTTTTGTATCTCATCATTCAAGACATGGTTTATTTCAGTCACTCAGATTATTGATCAACAAAGAAAAATGGAGACAACTGTACTTGAAGAACAATAAAAAAATAAAAAATAAAAATTAAATTAAATTAAAAAGAGGAACCATGTATTTAAGAAAGATTTTCAATAATATGAATTAAAATTTTAAAAAGGAAATATTAGAGTGCCTAGGATTCTTCTTAATAGTGTTGAGTTTCTACTTTAGAATTTTCTTATACAACTAAATGGTTTAAAGTGTTTTTAAATATCTGAGAGACATCAAAATAAACAATTTTTTGACTGGTATAATTTAAGGACGTGTTATTTTTGTTGTTGCTATTCTTTTAATTAAACTCTCCCACTGAAGGGGACATATGTCATTTTGTGATGGCCACATTATAGTCAATTATGTTACTTCTTCATCTTTCTCACTTGAAATAAAGCATTCAAGCCACGTCTCTGGAACAAAAGTACTTGTTTATCCCAAGTCCTCCTGGGGTTGGTAATTACCTTGAGGTAATGCCCCACTTGTCACAGACTCCATGATAAATACCCATTCCTTCTAAGATCTATTTGTGAAAACTGGGGAGAAAATGTTGTCAGTGTCTTGTAGAAAATAAATTCCATAATTCAAAATTCTAGATGGGGCTGAGGTAAGTGACTGATTCTCTAAAACATCGACAATATGTCTTGTGTGAATATCACAATGATAATGTTGCTTTAAATATCTTGTATCTCCACTGACTCTCTGTGGGCTGGAAGAGTGGGTAGGAGATATTGAGACCATCATTCTAACCTTACCTTAACCATGCCAGTTTCCAAAATCACTGTCTGATTCCCCGTGTTCCTTATTGCTATGAGGGGGAAGCTGACTGTGCCTACTTTGGAATTTGGGAAAACCCAATGGTCTCTTTAAATGGAGCAAGCTCAATTAAGTAAGCTAAGCCTCATCAGTAAAACAGACCTCAGTTTCTATGGATGCATACACATTGTCACATACAGAATGTCTATTTTGTGGCTGTTCCATGTTTTGTCTGAGGGAAAACTATTTTCAGAGATGGATTGTCTTTACCAATAATTAATTTAACACAGGTTCATTTCAGAAAGTGTAATTTATAATAAAGAAATTTCACAAGCCAATAACATACAGGATAACATCTTTTAATGGGTCTACAAAAAAATAATGTACCCCAAACTAATGATAGATTCATTACACTATTGTTCCAGGCACACAGGAGATAAAAGATATAAAGTCCAAATTTAGTCGAGGTGTACTTTTCAATGAGTTGGCCCTTGGAAGGGTCAGCTTAGCCAAACAAGAGCTGATGTCCAGTTGCCAAGGTTAACTGAAAGTCCCTTGGTGCTGGAAGAGGATGAGAACAGAGGCTGATGTTGGCAGGCAAGATGACCTCCTTCAAGAGGCTGATGCATGGTTTTCACCACTGGCAGCAAACTAGGCTTCAAACAATAGGAGCTAATGTCCCAAGGTGTGCGGCGAGCTAATTAGATGAGCAAAAAGTAGGCTTCCCCAGACTAAACCCTCTCAATAAGTCCTTATAAATCCTTGGTATTTGAAGCTTTAAAGTTTAAAAGTGTTGATATTATCCTGACATGGCCTCCCCAAAGTAAACAAATTCACCTTACCATCAGAATAACTTTACTTAAGCCATAAGCAGGTCATCTAAAAACACCATTTTATTCAGTACCATTTCATCCTAATTTTGATGTGATGCTGGACGAACTTACCCTTGTTTATATCAATTAGCCTAGGGTAAAACTGGTTCTGTTATACCTCATTTTCAAAGTTTCAAAAACTTATTTTAGATGTTAAGTGAGGACTTACTGGAGATCAAAATGGTGTTCCTTAAGCCATAAACAAGTAGGTCAAAATTACTTAAGTTATAAACAAGTGTATTTGAAATCCTAACAAACCAATATACAACATTTCTATAATTGTCAACTCAGAGAACTTATGAGTTTGAAATCAGATGTTAACATACCAATAATCAAATGGCATTAATAGTAATAATAGATAATAATGGATACATTTTTATGCATCTATAATGTAGTGAACTCTGTAGGTAGCGCTGTGTTATCTAGTATCATCCTGGTTTCAACCTTGTGGTATATTATTAGGCCGGTTAAACAAAACAGAGAAATTTAGCATATAGAAGTTTAATGACTTGCAGAACATTAGATGTGGCTTCTAGGATTAAACTCAATTTTGCCTGTTCTGAGTCCAGTGTGTTGACTGCTATAGCACAATGCCATTGGTAGAGGAGAAAGAGAGCACATTCTACATTCATACTCCAAAAAGAGTAGCAAATAAAAACCTGCTCATGGGCACCAACAACCACTTTGTTAGATGACATTTCCTTGGAAATCGGTGGGCTCAACTTATTTTAGCAGATTATTCTGATCTCAGCTCAAAGTACTGTGACAGGAAACCTTCAAGAGAGGTGAAATTGTTCTGGGATTTCATTCTCTCACTCAACAAACCCTCTAAGCAGGTTTTGGGCTTCTTGGAGACTCAAGGAAGGAAAGGCAGACTCTGATGCCATAACCTGCTTATAGATATAAGATACTGATTAACATCACCAGTGGAAAGACATGTCATTTGTTGGATGATCCTGTGGATGTGACTTAGTCATCCAATCTAAAAAATAAGGTGTGGATTAGATTGCTGAGGTTCTTTCTAGCATTAACATCCTATTTATAGGTAATATCTGATAACATTCTTACAGCAGTAGAAAATATTTCAACATCACAATATGGTCATATTTCAACACCATAGTATTTTGGTTATGGAGTGAGACCTGGATTTTTTCTATTTATAGCTCAGCAATTTAACTACATCTCTATACTTCAGTTTCATCATCTGTGAGCGCAGAAATAATAATATTCATGTCATGGTACACTATGAGGATTAAACAAAATGATGCACTTCAAAGGCTTAGAAAATATCGTGACCCACTCACAAAAATGTTCGCTATTATTATTGCTTTCATCATCATCATCAACAACAATGCAGATAACTGGGTATTATTAGAGCAGAATATAAAAGGGCTTTAGTTCATAGAAACTTCAAATGAAAACTACTGAAAGAGTAAAAATTATGGTTTGCCTTTGTTGTGATAGTGCTGATGGTTGTAATTAGTTTCTCTTTGGTGAGAATTTGTGTAATTTTTAATTTTTAGGCCCATTCATTAGTTTGTTGTTTCGAGTGAGGAAATAAAACCCGTTTTAATGAACTTGTCTGATTTTTACAATTTCTATTAATAATATCTAAGCAAGTATAAAAGTTTACTAAACAATTATGAAGCTCTAAAATATGCATAGTCTCATTTCCCACAATAAATGATGATTGCACACGATAATAGAGTAGGTCTGATTGTAGAAGTCAGGATGTGATGACATAAAGATGGCATGATTTTAGTAGTAGAAGCGTTTTAGAGCCCCGGTCTCCAGACATTTACTTACCTGTTCATATTCTTCCTTGTTATATTCTCTTCTGTGCCTGTGATACCAAATCAAGCCTCATAGGCAGGCAAACCAGGTGACCTGGTGGTCTCAGTGTAGATGTTGTTACTCTTGTAATAAAAGCCAATGATGATAGCAAAACCTTCCTAGATAAAATTTTTGAAGACCAATGACATAGAATCTCCTAAACTTGGTATGCTTTCATTATTTATTGATTCTAGAGGAAATATTTTTAATGATTATTGAATTCTTAACAATTAAACATATAAAAATTCCTTATATAAGTTTAATATGGAATGTATTACAGCAAATTAATTTCAGGTTTTTTAACCATTCGATTAATTTTTAAACATTATTTCAGAAAATAAATCTTAAATGACATTTGCATAGGAGAGACACATGAACTTTTTCTTCTCTTTTATTTTAAGTGTGGGTTCCTTCACTATAGTTTCAAACATCCACTTTTTATCTTTTCCCAGTCAAGTTCTTTCTTTTTAAGATCTGGTTTCCAAAGACTGACCTCAGTGCATCTGGAAGACTGCAGGTTATTTTGGGGGGATCAGGGGGAATTCTTAGATTTACCAGGCATGGCACATAGAATAGAAATTCATTATTTACTGCTTTATTATTCACTACAGTGTTTCTCACTGAAATCACTTCCAACACTACAAATCTTGGAATATTTGCTGAATATTCCATTCTCCTATAATTTATTTCTTATTTGCACCCATTCTGTTTCTTTCTGGATTATTTCTCCTGGCTATATAATATATATTTTCCCACATTGCCCCAGTTTAGAAGTCTATTAATAACTACAGATATAGTTGTTCTTCAAAATACTTAATGTTTCTGGGACCTCACACCAGACATTGTCACACTTTGGAGCTAGGAGACATAAACTACAGAGAGGAAGAAATATAAGCACATTTTAAAATATATCGATGTTAAGCAACGCATTTGCACACAACACATGAACAAAACCTCAAAGGCTTTTCTTTATAAGGGAGTCAGATTGTGTATCCCTGATGCCAGGGATCAGATAAAGTTTGAGAAAACAGCCTTACCATTTCAAGCTACTGGATAAATAATTAAAAAGAAATACAAAGATCAATTTATTTGTTTGAATAAGTTTTATTTAACAAATGGTCCCATTAGCATTTATTATGTACCAGTTACATAAATGCTCTATGACTATCTGGTAATTTTTCCTCTAACAACCACAGAGTCATTAAATAACTTTATGGTCACATAATCGGTAAGTATCAAAGCTAAGATTTGAATCCAGTGAACTCTTCCATAACTACTGAGCTCTTAACTGGTATGCTAAACTATATTCTAAGATCATAGATATTCTTCTGTAGAATTATCTAGTTTACAGGTGAGCTCTTTTTCTTTCTAAGATTTCTCTCAACTCTACATTATTTTACATGGAAGAATATGACTTTAGGATTGAAAAGCTTGAGATTTGCCTCTAAGGATTTCTCTTAATTCTAGCAGGTCTTTTCAACTGAGCTACACTCATTCCCTTTTAGGCTGTAAGGAACAAATCCACCTCTTGATGCACACAGCTTCTGAAGTGTTACCACATCTCAAAACACCACCTCTGAAAAACATCCTCAGGTATCAACAATAACCTCTGTAAAGAAAATGATGAAAATGAAAACAAACCAAATAGGTCATGAAAAATGTCATGACTATGATTTTATTATCCTTCTCTTTGTTTCTTTAGAAGGGTGAATAGAGATATTATGGGTCCATTGGTCACTCAAGGGAACTCATGTATTCTGACACCATCTATGTTGGATGAGAAAAACAAGAAAAGGAAGATGTCGAAAAGTAATTATACCATGCCAACCGAGTTCCTACTTGTTGGATTCACAGATTATCTGCCTCTCAGAGTCACTTTATTCTTGGTATTTCTCATAATATATACACTAACTGTGGTGGGAAATATGGGCTTAATAATCCTAGTTAACATCACTTCAAGCCTACAAACCCCCATGTATTATTTCCTCAGCAACTTGTCTTTCTTAGACATCAGCTATTCTACAGCAATCACTCCTAAAATGCTGGTGAATTTCTTAACCTCCAGGAGAACCATCTCTCCCTATGGCTGTGCACTACAGATGTTTTTCTTTGGTTGTTTTGCTGATGCTGAGTGCCTTATGCTGGCAGCAATGGCGTACGACCGCTATGCAGCCATCTGTAAGCCGCTGAGCTACTCTACACTTATGTCCAGGAGAGTCTGCACCTGCTTCATTGTGCTGGCGTACTTCAGTGGAAGTGTGACTTCAGTGGTACACGTCTGCCTCACATTCACACTGTCATTTTGTGGCTCCAATGTTGTCAACCATTTTTTCTGTGATATCCCACCTCTCCTGGCTTTATCATGTGCAGACACCCATATCAATGAGCTTCTGCTCTTTGTCTTGTGTGGCTTCATCCAGACCAGCACTTTCGTGGTCATATTCATCTCTTATGTCTGTATCCTCATCACTGTTTTGAGCATCAAGTCCTCAGGTGGCAGAAGCAGAACATTCTCCACTTGTGCTTCCCATCTCATGGCAGTCACCTTATTCTACGGATCACTCCTGTTCACCTACTTACGTCCTGCCGCCAGCTACTCCCTAAACAGCGATAAGATAGTGGCAGTGTTTTATACGGTCGTTTTCCCCATGTTCAACCCAATAATCTACAGTTTCAGAAACAAGGATGTAAAAAGTGCCCTCAAAAAAGCAATTAGAACGAAACTGGATTTTCAGGTGAATGAGAGCTTAAGTCACTGAATGAACTTTAAGCCATGGCCTGCTCGTCCAGTTTCATTATCAGTACTGTGCCGATGTGTCAGCTTTTGAATTTATTTCCAACAATAAAGATAACTTTCCAACCTCACTCTTTTAAAATGTTTTTGTCCTCTCTCATGTTCCCTCTGAAATTATTCTATTCTGAAACATTCCCGAACTAAAATAAATTATAATCTTTACTCTCCAGTTAGCTTTGCACATTGATTTATTATACTATTCTTTATCATGTTGTACTGAATGTATATGGTGACTTGTCTGTCAATGTGCTCATGTTAAAAGTTCCTTGGCAATAATGGATGTATATTGGTTTATTTTTCAATACCTATATAACACCTGGTATATAGATTATTTTGAATTATTCTATGTAATTTTAGTGTACTCTATGTTTAAAAAAACATTGAAGAGAATATTGTCAAATGAGCTGACTTCTAATCATTCTTCTATTGAGTTAGGGGACATAAGCTTGCGTGAGGAAGCACGTTGGCTTTTTTAATAGGGACCTATTTAATGTAAGAGTTATTTTTCATTTTCCAAGATAAGTTAGTTTAAAATAAGTAAACCACAATGTATTTGTAAACAACAAGTTGTTATGAGTTTATCTAGTTTCGAGTCTATAAAAGCAGCACAATTGACATTTTGGGCCAATACTTCTTTCTTGGGGGTGCAGGTATAGTGAAGAGAGGCCCACCCTGTACATTTTAGGGTGTTTAGCACTACCCCTTGTCTGTCCTCAGTAGCTGCAAGTAGCAATCGACCTACTTATGACAACCAAAATGTATCAAAATGTTGCCAAAATCTCTTCAGAGGCAAAATTTTTCCTGCGATGGAATCACTCATCTTGCTCAACACTGTTTCTTTGACCGTTCAGCAAATACAGCCATCGGAGTGAAGTCACTGCCTGAACATAAGTCAGAATAATTATTTGGTAAGAACATCTCAGATGTGATTTCATTCATCTTGTTCTGCATTATCACCCTAATTCCTATTTATTTCTAAGATCTACTCTGATAGTATCCATAAACAGAGACAATTAACACATGATTTTAATAAAATAAATATAATATTAAAGTTGAATATATGTTCTACAAAATAAACCACATGAGAAGAAGTTAGAATAAGATAGGATATTTATGACAATTACATGTAATTAGATTTATTTTTCTGCTTCTATGAGGAGACAGGTTGCTGAGAAGCTGTATTATGTTTCAGTCATAAAAATAACACACACACTTAAAATACTAAAACTGGTGTTTCCTTGCCCTGGCTGGTGTAGCTCAGTGGATGAGCATGAGCTGCAAACCAAAAGGTTGCTGATTCGATGCCCAGTCAGGGCACATACCTGGGTTGCGGGCCGGGTCCCCAGTGGGGGCCACATGAAAGGCAACCACACATTAATGTTTCTCTCATTCTCTTTCTCCTTCCCTTCCCCTCTCTTTCAAAATAAATAAATAAAATCTTTTTTAAAAAAAATAAAACTGGTGCTTCCTTTATAAAATTATGTACATTTAATTGAGGTCATGAATAAAGTCTATGGGATAACTCTGCATGTTTATTTCATTGGCATTGAGCATTGGGGGTGGGGCAAATGAGTGAATGGAATGAGTCGAATAATGCCAATTTTCTAGTGAGCTCAGACAAATAATTTGCAGATCATATTTAAAGAATATTTATCTTCAAAGGAATACATTTAAAATTTTTTCTCAGACATAAAAATATTTTCTTGACACAGGTGAGATGTTTGCCACATCGGTGCCATAAAGAGGAAGATAGGAAGGAAGTATTAATTGAGAATCCAACTTTTTTTTTGGCTGCAAACACTGTTGAGTCTGCTGGAGAAGTCACTCCATAACTCATAACTGATACTTTTCTATTAGTTCTAATTAAGTTTTTTCTCTTATGATATGGTAATATCTTTCATTTTGTATCTAAAGACATGTTAATGTTTCATCAGTATCTTCACAACCATATAATAATGTTATAATTCTTTAAATTTTGTACTATATTTGGATTGACCCAAGATTTCACACTTTATTTATCTGCCTATATTAGAACTTACTCTACTATTATGCTAATAATAGTAATTATTAAGACATGCTAATGACTTAAGAGCAGAACTATACAAAACCATCTACAACACTTTCCAAACACACAGATAATGTTTATATTATTTGTATGATTCAAGAGAGTGAAATATAAAATTATATTTAAAAGCTAATACACCTATGTGAAATATATGCAAAATTTCCACACTGTCCACAGATCTATGATGCTTGTTGAATTATTAGACAGAGGGAGAACATACATTTTATATACATTCTCCCAAAAGAGAGCATACAATTCAATTAATTCTATGTGTGTGTATAATCATAACACTTTAATGTGAATGATTGTTAAAATATTTGGGGTATGATGTCATGCATAATTTACATGACTTTTACAATGGATCAGTGAGGTAGCTACAGCATGCATGAATGTCCCCACTTTAAAACAAAGAACACAGCTTCACTTATTTCATCATCAGAACATCCAAACACTTGTCTGAGCAACATGCATGGGATTGGAACACATTTCTTTAATTCTTGCAATGGCATTTAGTCTCTGTATTTTGCTTTACCCAAGATATTTGACTTTTAGAAAACACATTCATTTTTAAAACTGTTTGATTTATAAAAGGGGTACATTTTATTAAAGTGAAAGCAGAGGCATCAACTGAATAACTATGGAGAACACCTGCTACTCTGGTTAGCCCCAGTCCCAAGACACCTGAGAAGATGCTAATGATCCAACCTGTGGACATCTGAGATTCCATCTACACCAAGAGACACAGGTTGTGTCACCAAAAGAAAAGAAAGCAGACATAAAAATCTCTACCCTCAGCAATAAGCCCTTTAAAGAATCCTGATAATGTGGTCTTCTCTAGATACCCTGCTTCCTCCTGCCTTTTCTGAGTTGTGAGTATGTTTAAGAAGTGATAATGTGGGTCTATTTTGGCTTTTGATATTTCCTGTTATCTCCACACTGCAAAAAGTTGTTACCAGCTATTATGATTTCACTACTGTTTCCAAAAAGCCAGAAAATTTCCTAATCTGTGGCTTATTTTCTTTCATATGTTATTATTTTGTGAAAAGGGCAAAATTTTTCCATAATATCTCTATTTAATATTTGTGTATGTGAGAATGTCTGCATTTTATGTATTTAATACTAGGTTTATATAGAGTCTAAATCTACTTGTATATTTATGGCAAATTTCAGATATTCTATGGAAAATGGGATATCTGAGAACTGCGATGCATTTTAGCATATTACAAGGAAAATGATTTCATTCCAATCTCATTCCAATCTAATAATAGTTTTTGGAAAACTTTTACATCTAGTTTTATTTTATGATTCCACTAGTGATATTTTAAGAATTATTTTCAATCCCCTGGACTGTCACTACGCCCTGTTGGTAACAAACCTGGGCGTGCACACAGACGCTCGGCTCCCTGAGCACAAGACTGTTTTTGCCACAGTGAGTTGCTGGTTCTTCCCACTACAACTCTGGTGTGCCCGGATAAAATAGTCTGCAAATCAGCACGCTTTGTTTCTAAGTCCGACTATCTAAGCTATGTAGTTTCGGATTTTTCAGTATGTCTAAGTTGTTGTTGATAGTGGGTTTTTAAATATTTTATCTATGATTACTGTTTGTTAAACTTTCTGATTGTCATTTGTTTTTTCATCCTGTAGACAGTTTTAATCATAAACCATTCAGTATACATTCTTTTACATTATTATACATTATTTTAAAGTATAAGTTTATGTACTTATAAATTTATATACATATAATATAGTTCAGATATCAGTTATATATTTATTTGTATATAATACTCTAAAATAACATAAGCAATACTATGAACAGTAAAGAATATATAATATACATTAAAATAAATTCATTTATAAATACTATGTTAACATAACAATATTTTGTGGGTAAAGCTGCATGAGACCATATAGCAAATTCAAGTTGGGTTAATGACTATGCACCTACACTATAGCAAGATCATTATATTGAAAAAAACCATTAGCTCTGCTGATAGGCATTTGCTTGGGTTCACTTTTCACTACAATGATAAATGCTATAAACTTTATGATTTCTGTCACCAACATCTTTATCAGCAACTGTGTCCTCGATCACTCTTTATTCTGTATTTTCAAATGTCTTTTTGGAGTCGTAAATCAAAAATAAATTACTATAAATGAATTTCATATGTTTTAAATAAATACCCTTTTTCATCCTGGCATTTCAAGATATTAACCTGAAAGTTGAAAAAAACTGCATTTAAGCATACTCCTACACTATTAAAATGTGATTCAAGTATTTGTTTCCCTAAGAGAATTCTCATGCTTACTAGTACTCTAAAACAGCCTCTTATTTTATCAGGAAGATTACATCGAGGGGTATCAAAGCCCAGCATTTAGTGACAGAAGGAATCTGTGTTCTAGCTGTAATTCTAACAGCATAAGAGAAAATTATACCTTGACCCTTGGTAATGCTTTTCTCTATTTATAATTTTGTATTATGAGCTTGATAGATAAAGCTGTTACTAGAAATCATGCTGCCGACTTTCTGAAGTCATATTTGTTTCTCATGCGTCCTGGTGTCTTGCCCATCAACATCATGTCAGTTCACATATACTATGTGGAATCTATGGCAGTTAAATTGACAAGAACCTCAATTTGTTCCTTTTTTCTCTAAATGATCAATGGGAAAATTATATGAACTCTGTTGTGTTCATTTTTTTAATGATTTGTTGTAGATAAGCAAAATATATAGCAGATCAAGGGCAGAATTATATTGGAACTCAATCTTGCCTAGTCCTAATATCCTCCCATGATGTGGTGTTCCCACCACATTAAGGAACCTTAGAGAAGAAAAGGTGTGTCATTAAGAAACACACAAATTTTCCTTCACCTCCATTTTTCTAAAAATTGAGCTTATTTCTGGGCTACAAAAGTACAAATCTGTATTTTTACATTCTGGTTTTATTGACAGGTTTCTTCAAGGCATTAAAAATGTTTCATTAAAAAACAAAAGAATTCTTGGCACTTTCAATAAGTTATTCCTTCTTTTCCTAGGATACAGTTAAATTTGGATTTGTTGTGCTCCCCAAATCCACCAGTCTAAAATAGAAACAGAATTATATATAAATGATATATATATATATTATATAAATCCCAGCTTGTGAGCAGTGAGCTTATATACTTACAGAATAAATATTTTGGTTTTGATTTAAAAATACCCTGAAGACAACATCCCAAACTCACCCAAATCCTGACCTCAGTGGACTTCCATTTCCATAAGAGCACAACTCTTACATCCTTCCTGAGGTGTCTAATGTGTAACACAGTGCCTAGCATAAAAAGCATGGTTGTTATTTTAAACCACTAATTTTTGATGACTTGTTATAGTAGCAATAAGAAAGTTATACATTATATGGTAGAGTATCTACCATTTCTTACTATTTACTATCTCATTCTTTACTCTTCTTCCTAGTATTTATCATCATTGTAGGCAGTATATCAGTGAGGGTCTGTTTTCTTAATAAAATATAAGCTCCTGGAAAGCATGACACTCTTCTTATTCACTGTGTCATCTCTAGTAAACATAACATTTTTTGGCACAGAGTACTAATTAATATATTTTGACCAGATGTATAAAAGTATACATGAATGGATTTATTACTACTTAACCCTAAATATTGTTGCATTAGTATTATGTCATACCAAAAAACAAGTGAAACTGAGTTGAAGCCTACCTTTTTGAAAGCAGAACATGTCTGATATAGTTACGTTGTAATAGAAATAATTTTGTTACCTCATAGTAACACTTTGCCTCTCTTCATTTGGTTTCTGGGTTTGTTGTTTTAATACTGAAGAAAACCAAAGATATGAGAGTGAAGTTATACAAATAGAAAAAGGAATAATTTTCAAGTTAAATCACACTGCTATGTTTTGATTAGCCTTAATAGTAAATAACAAATAAACAGATTGTTCTAACCCTTTTTCCTGTCTCAACTCTTTAGAGAGCATAGCCATTGATCTTCCAAGCAGAAGGTGAAGCAAAAAAAGTTTTGATGCTTAAGATTTGTAAAGGAGGGGGTTGGATACTGTGAAAGTTGGTTTCATAAGTAAACTGGGTATGAAAAATAGGAAGAGTTCAGGCCCAGAAAAACAAAAAAAATTGCTATCACAGAACGGCATTCAGTTTGTAGTTCCTTTCATCAGAGGACTTGTAAATACCATGCAATGAGCCAGAGGCCTGGCACAAGGCATATCTGAGTGTGAATATCAGTTTCAACAATTAATACTTTCATGATCTAAGAATTTCTTTATCCCAATTTTATGTTGTGCAAACTGAGAAGCGAGGAATAAAATAACTCTAGTTCCAGAGGGGTTAATCATTATAGATGGGTTATCTAGTACTCATAAAATCCACTGCTTGAAGTTAATTTCTTCTCTTCCTCTAACGACAGGGTAAACCCAAACGTTCCTTGCTATTATGGATACTGGATCGTGGAAGAAATCATCATTTCTTTTTCATCTTAGTGATATTATTTTGTTCTGCAACTAAAGAGCTGAATACACCTGCAAGCATGGCAGGTTGGAATCACACAGGTGTGAAGGAATTCTTTCTGGTGGGTTTAACTGAAAATCCTAATTTGCAAATTCCTCTCTTTTTGCTTTTCACCCTTATTTATTTCATGACCCTGGTGGGTAATTGGGGGATGATTGCCTTGATCGGGTTAAATGTCCAGCTTCATATGCCAATGTACTTCTTTCTCAGCAACCTCTCTTTTTGTGATATTTGCTACTCTACTGTCTTTACCCCTAAGATGCTGGTCAATTTCTTATCAAAACACAAGTCCAGCACGTTTTCTGGCTGTGTTCTACAGAGTTTCTTTTTTGCGGTGTATGCAACTACAGAAGCCATCCTCCTGTCTATGATGGCTTATGACCGTTATGTAGCAATAGCTAATCCCTTGCTGTATACAGTCATCATGACCCAAAAAGTTTGCATTCAGATGGTCCTGGCATCTTATTTAGGAGGGCTCATTAATTCTCTGGCACACACAATAGGGCTGCTCCAACTGGACTTCTGTGGTCCAAACATTGTGAATCATTATTTCTGTGACATCCCCCCTCTTCTGAAGCTCTCCTGCTCTGATGTACGTAATAATGAGATGCTGCTTTTAATATTTTCTGGGATTATTGCAGTGTTCACTTTCATCATCATCATGGTCTCTTATACCCGCATCATCATTGCCATCCAGAGAATTCGCTCAGCTGAGGGGAGGAGCAAAGCCTTCTCCACTTGTGCCTCCCACCTGACTGCTGTGACCTTATTCTATGGGTCTGGGACATTTAGTTACATCCAGCCAAGTTCTCAGTATTCCCTGGAACAGGAGAAGGTCTCTTCCGTGTTTTGTACTTTGGTGATCCCCTTGCTAAACCCACTGATTTATAGTCTAAGGAATAAGGATGTGAAAGATGCTGCAAAACGGTCAATACGTGGAAAAGAACTCCAACTTGACTCCATCTTGTCTATGGCTTTTTTAAACATAACGTTAACCTGCAAATAGGTAATTTTGTTAAAACTGTGTCGCAGATGTGTGATCACAAACAGAGCTACAATCAATGTATCCACATGAAATATGAATGATAGCTACCTATTATTGTGATTTATGTATTATTCTTAAATCTCTTCTAGAAGTTTAAAATGTTTCAAAATAAAAAGTTAAGAAAACATAGGGAAAAGTGCTTACAAAATGATAGAATATTTTTACTTCTGGATGATGGAGTAGCTTGTGATTAAAATCATTTTGCACAGAAATAACAAGAAAAGCAAGACATGATACACATTTTAGCTGTTGATAAAGTGAAGGAGCTATCACAGAAACTGGGAGGTTTAGAACTCAGGGAGGTCTAGACATGGAGAAGTGAGCTGTCTTTCATCTCACTGAGTCAGAGCACTCTTGAAAAGACAGGCCTGAGGTGCGTGGAGATTTCTAAAAGCTCTCAGAAACCAGTAAAGCTTTTGGCAGGTACTTTGCGGGTTTTGTCACATATGATTATATTTCCTTTCAGGGCATTAGACATATTCTGGGCCAGAGCAGACATGGATCAAACACATAAATAGATATAGAGACAGACAGATAATGGATGATAGACAGGTGACAGAAAGAGGGATGGATAGATGGATGGATAGATAGGTGACAGATAGATGTTAGATAAATAGCTAAATAGATAAATGATAGTCAGATGATAAATAATAGATGGACAGACCTAAAAGGAGAACTTCTGAAATCAGGGAGGGACTTTGGGTAGTGTCACAAACAATACAAATATTAAATCATTTGATCTACTAAAAGGAGGACCTACTGATTCTGAACTTGTGCCCTGTGACTGCTCTTGGGAAAAGAGAAAGCAGCGCAGTTGTATGTAAGCAGTTACATAGGCTCAAAGATGGACTGGATTATATATAAGTTAAACACACAGTTATTTGGCCCCACAGGAAATTGGAGGAAGGGGGTGAGTGGAGAGTGCACGAAGCTGGTTTGGGCCACAGAGGCAGGCTGAAATCTCTTGCACTCTTGCTGTGCTTCGAAGACACACAGTGTTGCTAGCAGGGAGTCAGCAACAAATGTAATGTAGGTGTCCTGAAAACATCTGCTGGACTTTGATCCTTCTCTAAGTCAGGCACAGAAGTGTTAGAATTTTCTTTAGGAAGCACAAGGAGATTCAGACTCTAGATATTCAGACTGAGCCAGAAAGACACAGTGAAATCGTCCAGGCTGTATGGGCGTGGTCGGTGATGTCCCACCACAGCTAAAGGCCTGGGTGATGCACGAGGCCAGCCCCTTCAGGGCATTTGCTGCAGTTTGAAGATGTATGAAGCAAGAAGCTAAGTTCACACCCCCAAAAAGTTAAAACTGAACTTTCTACAGTGTTTAAGGGCAGGTGAGAAAGGGGAGAGAGAGACAGAAAGAGAGAGAGAGAGAGAGAGGCCCACATCTTAACACCTTGGGAAATCTACACACCTGAAACAAGTCAAAAGAAAAATGAACTCTGACTTCAAAGTTCAGTCTCAGATCAATTAATAATTGAGCTAACACGCAGCCTCTCTTCCTTGATGCCTTTTTAGAGAGAAAATGAAAACTTCCTCCTTGGAAAGTAGTATAACCTCCAGTTCTATGAAACTTGTATTCATATGCAAGAATCAGAAAGTATAAAAAATGCAAAAAAAAGCACAAAGCATAGAAGAGCTATATGGAGATTTAGAAAAATACTTAAAAAATACTGTGATTAACATATTAAAGACAATAAAGAAAAGAGAAAACATTCTAAGATGAAATATTTCAAGAGAGAAGTAAGTAAATTTAAACAGAAACACTCTATTATTTGCTTCTACGAATTTGCTGTTTTAGAAACCTCTGCTAAGTGGAATCATGCTGTGACTGGCTTATTTCACTTAGCATAATGTCCTCCAGGTTAACCCATGTTATCACAAATGGCAGGGTTTCCCTCCTTTTCAAGGTTGACTAATACCTTATTGTATGAATATACCACATTTTCTTTAACCATTCACCTGATGATGGGCATTTGGGCTGTTTCCATATCTTGGCTATTGTTAAGAGTGCTGCAGAAGACACTGAAGTGTAAGTAACTCTGGGTAGTGAGGGAGGGATAGGGAGCTCTTGTTCCATGAGTATAAAGTTTTAGTTAAGCAAGATGGGCAGTTCTAGACTTCTGCAGTATAATACACTGTCCATCATTAAAAATGCTATAATGTGTATGTAAAATGTGTGAAAAGGTTAGATCTCAAAGGAAGTGTTCCTATACCAAGCAAACAAAACAAAGAGACATGAGGAAACTTTTAGAGGTGATGACTGTGTTTATCACCTTGACTTTGGTGACAGTTTCCCAGGTGTGTGCATATTTCCAAATGCACCAGATTCTATGTATTAAATATGTGTAGTTTTTGAACATCAGTTATATCTATTAAAGCTGCTAAAAAATAAACAAATGGTGTTATGAAAAAAATCCCACAAAAGCTGAAAATAAGAACTCAAAAGAAGAATTTAGAGGATATCAGACAAAGCATAAGATAGGATTCATAATTTCAAACACAAGCCAATATAAATTAATCTAAACTAAAGCACAGAGAAGAAAAACATTAGAAAATAAAGCAGAGTATGAGAGATACACATGTGATATAGTCAAATGGTATGACATACATGTAGTTTATGTCCCAAAATAAGAAGAGAGAATAGATACAATGAATATTTTAAGACAAAAAGACTAATTTTTTCAAAACTGATAAATCTTCAACAGATATATTCAAGAAGAGCAGAATATCCAAATTCAACAAATGCAGAAAAACCCACATACAGATGTTTCATTGTCAAAAAAAAAAAAAACAACAGCAAGATATAGAGTCAGTTTTTCAAAGAAATTATAAAATGTGGGGCAAATGAATTGATATTTTTAAAGTATGAAAGGAAAAGAATGTAAATATTGAAAATTTTATTTTCAGGGGGAAATCTTTTAAAATAGGCAGAAAAAATAAAGATATTATCAACAAGCAAAAGCTGAGAGAATCTTTCTGACTATATAACAAGAAATAGCAAAAAAATTCTAAGCATAAATATCCCATTGTAAATACAGAATATAATGAAGAAAAGCATCCACAAAGGTAAATATGCAAAAATATTAAAAAATATTTACTGAATAAGAAGTACAAACTTCAAGTTATAAAGTAAAGCATGGGATATGAGGCACAGCATAAGGGATAGAGTCAGTAATATAATAACTGTGCATGTTGATAGATGGGTACTAGACTTATTGTAGTATATAAATATCTAATCACTATGTTATAAAAGTAACACTAATGTAATATTGTATGTCAAATATAATAAAAATAAACTCAAAAATATTTACTGATTGAAGCCACACCAAAATTGATTTTCTAAGGGAATTTTAACTGAGCAAAGCAAAATATAGGATGAAAATGACAAAAATGGTAGAACAGAATAAATAAACTGTTGAAAGTTTTTTCCAGTGTTAAGTGTGGTAAACTACTATTTTTAGAAAGATGCCATTCAGCCAGTCTTCAGCTGGTTTTCAGGTTGACTTTTTTATATTTTAGTTTTAATTCCAGTTTAGTTCTGGGAAGAGGTGAGTGTAACTTCCACCTACTCTGCTGCTATCTTGGAACTTCTTTAAAAAAATTCGAATACGAAAAAGACATTAAAATTTATCTTGCAAGCTATAAAAGCTTTAATCAAAATACCTAGATAAAAGACTAAGAAGATCAAATTTAATAGTGACATCTTCATTAATTTGATAGCATACTACAAGGAAGCAATAAAAGTCAGAAGGAAAAACATAAATCTAACAGAGAGATGCCCCATGAAAAATCAGCTCTGCCAATTATTACATATAAAAACAAAGATTAGCAAACTCAGTCAAGGTTTATTAACCTTGGCATTATCGCCATTTTAGACTCAGAGAATTTTTGTTGTGTGGGCATCCTGTTCCTTGTAGGTTAACACAAGATGTCAGCAACATCCCTCATCCCCATTGAGGACAAACAAAGATGTTCCTAGACTTTGTCAAATTTGCCCTGCAGCAGGGTGGGGGCAATAAAACTGAGAGCCAATATGTACTGTTCATAGGAGATACAAGGACACAGACAGACTGAAAGTAAAAAGAAAGAAAAAGTTACTTAGGGAAAGCTGGTATCACTGGGTTCACATTTGAAAAATCAAACATGAAGGGGATTATATTTTGCTTGCTTGCTTGTTTTGTTGATTAGACATTAAAATAAAGACCAAACTGACAGTAACCAAAGGGGAGGGGGAGGGGGCCAATGGGGGAAAGAAGAAAAAGGTCATCAAGGAACATGTATAAAGGACCCATAGACAAAACCAAAGGGGGTAGGATTGAGGGTGGGGGAAAGTGGAGACAACTGTGTTGGAACAACAGTAAAACAATAAGAGATGCACTATGTGAAAATTAAAAAATAAAACACCTCTATGCAATATTTAAAAAAAGAAGAAGAAAACATGAAGTGAAAATTATTATTTTTTAAAAAGGATAATTCTTAGTGTTAAAATAAAAATAATTCTAAATTTATATTTACCTATTAATTTGCTTTAAAATATTTTTAGAAAGCTGATGAAAATGAGATAATAAATTTCATAGATCTAGCTGGAGGTTTTAAAAAAGCTCTCTGAGTAACTGAAAGATCAAGCCAATAAAAATAAAATCACAGCATGAACAATTTAATTGACCTGGTTGAAATACATGGACCACCATGCCACACCACAGAATACTCATTCTCTAAACGCCTATGAAACATTAAAATTTGACTGTTGTAGTGTTGTAAATTTTTTTCTCTGATCACAGTATATTTATTTATTTATTTATTTTGATCACAATAAATTTAAATAAGAAAAGCCAAGTAATCAATCTTTGTAAGTTTGCAGATAAATATACATATTCACAAATAAACTGTTTCAAAAAATCAATATAAGTTTTTGAAATAAATCAAATTGAATAAAGTAAGAAGAAAGAAAATCAAAATAGAACATACAAATCAGAAATTACTAACAAGAGAAAATCAATAATATCATTCTTTTAAAAGAATAGTTAAGTGATGAAACTGTAGCAAAACTGATCAGAAAAAAAAGAGTAAAAACAAATTACTATACCATAAATGAAAAGAAAAATACCATTAGAGTTTCTATCACTATTAAAAAGTTTATAGGATAGATAAGATCTTAGCTGACATAAAAAGTTCCTTTTTATGGAAATTGGACAGAGAAACAAGATTTACCAAAACAAGTACAAACAAAAATATCTAAACATTTCTAAATGTGTTGAGACACTGAATTTATAATGATAAAACATATCCTAAAAGAAAACACCAGGTTTATATGTTCCTCTGGTGATGTGCTCCTGCCCTATAGGCAATAAGAAATATCATTTGAAGATTCTTTCAGAGAGGAAAAAAAGGAAAAGAAAAACTGAATTTATGGAACTGCTGAAACACTGATCTCAAAACCTGAAAAGGACATTACAAAGAGAGATAATTACAGGTTAGTGTACCTTATGCCAGAAAAGCCAAAATTCTAGAGAAAATATTTGTAACTATAAAGAAGGGTTTATTCTAGGAATAGATGGTAGTTTTAACTCACCTAACAAAGGAAAAAGAACATAATTATTGTAAGAGATGCAGAAAATATTTATAAATTTTAATATCTAATCGTGATAAAAACTCAGAGAAATACTTATAGAATATAAATATAATATAGCTAATGTTATAATGTTAATAAGATATCCAGCATTACCACACCCACACTTGATTTCGGGAGCAAGATGGGAATATTCACAGTAACCACCTCTATTTGAAATTATACAGAAAATCCTAGGCAGCACATACAGTCTAGAAAAAAGTATTGGCCTCAATAGAGAGCATTTTTGTTTCTGTATGTTTATGGACAGACACATTCATCTCTAAGTAGAAGTCCTGGGACATGAGCCAGGCATATATTCAGCTTAACGCCAGACAGTTCTCTAAAGTGCCTGCACCATTTTCTTCCACCTTTAGAAATGTATGAGTAAATTATTTTGTTCGTTTGATTCCACATATAGGCAAGATCATGATAGGAGACTCGAGAGTTGGGAAATTTTAGTTTAAGGTAAATAGTAAGTCAAGTAGGTAATGCATATGTTAAAGTTTTTGTTTCAGAAACTACAGATAAGACCCATCCTGGTTCCTAGGAGGGACAGCCAACCTCCTGGGGCGCTGTCAAAGACCATCGCCTGGGGACAAGCGGAGGCATCCGGGCCATTGTGTTCCAGGGAGGGACAGACAACCACCTGCCCCTGGGAATAGCTAACTGCCCAGGAAGAGAATGCTGCAGTTTCTTTCACCTAATTCTTCCTGAATTTCAAAACCCCTCACCGCACTGTGTGTATTCTCTGTTATGAAAAACGTTGGCCTGGAAAGAAAATGTAAGAGGATTTGTTTTAGGGTGTGAACCTGCTGTCTTCTCAGACCTCCGGCCATCTGAATAAAGTGCCTGTAAAGATTCAATTCCTGTCTCTGCTTACTGGGTTTAAGAGGCAGCAAGAATGCCGGTGTCTTTTCCTGTTTCAATCAGATGGTATCTGTCTTTCTCAGACTAATTTTGCTTAGCGTAATGCTCTCCAGGTCCATCTAGACAGTGGCAAAAAGTAAGGTTTCCTTCTTTTTTGTTCCTCAGTAGTAGTATTCCATTGTGTAAATGTACCATGGCTTCTCCCCCGACTCATCTACTGATGGGCACTCGGGCTGTTTCCAGATCTCGGCTATTGTAAATGACCCTGCAATGTGAGGGATGCATATTAACAAATATACGCCAATTCTTTTTAAATAATACTAGTAAAAAATGTTACATGTAAAATTCAATTACAGAACTGTAAGTATTCTAAATATAATATTTTTATTCAATATCAATTTTATTTAACATCAGTTTTGTTGCTAATAAAGCCATTAGGTCTTGGTTTGGGGACACATTTAGGTATCTAATGATTGATATGTAGACTTTTTTTAAAAATATGCCTTTAAACATGGTATTGCATGTACTTCAGAGAAATGATAGACCTATACAAGATAATGGACCTGATATGTACTTTTTGAATGTCAGTATTTGCTATTTTCTTTTCAACTGAGTTTCTACATACATTGTTTTTACATAATTTTTTGTACTTAATTTACAATTTTCTAGGAGAAAAATATTATTGGTCTGAGCATTTAATCCTTTTATATTAATTATGTATATTTCTTATATAATTCTTTATATAGAGAGTGGGAATGAATTATATGTTTTAAAAGAAACACAATACACCAGATACTTGAAATGCTATAGGCCTTTTAAAATATCACAATTTGGCCTAACATATGCTTAGAATATAAACTAATTCTTACTTCTATCACCTGCCCCATTAGCTTATAATTTAGGGTTTTAGGAAATTTGCATTTAAGGGAAAATTTTATTTTTTTAGAACAAAAAATAAAGAATGTAAGAGAACAGTATGAAATATTGCTATGTGAATCCCTCATAATTAATTTTAGGGTAAAAGCAAAAATGCCAAAACGTTCTGCCAGCAAACACATGCTACAATGAAGAAGTAAACATTCAAAAGATAGACATCCAGGTTCAGTCAAGTCAGTCTTAAATTAAAATAGATTTAATCTAAAATAGATTTAATTTTCTTTTCTGCTATTCTCAAAACCCAAGGAAATAAAGGAATAGCATTGTTTTCATCAGGTCTTACTGTACTACCTGAAATGCTACTTATGTTTGGATTTTGATTTTGCTTGTGTGGTGGCGGGGAGGGTGTATGTTTCTGACTATGTGGCCCAGATCATGTGTTCTGAAAAGCTTCCCTTTCTAAAGCACAAAGCAGGCATCATTAGTAATTCTAATTGCATTTTTTTTTTCAGAGAACTTATAGGCTGTTTTTTACTTATCCTTGCCCCATATTTTCTTCTACGTATCATTACATTCAAGAAATTAAATGTCCTAGGGGAGTCATTAAATTCTTGAGATTTTCTTAAATCCCTCAAGAAGCACAGAGGAACTACACACATTCAAAATATCCTTTTAATCAGAAGATTAACTCCAGGGACCCTTACTCCCCTTAGACTAAGGTAAATACAGAACTGAATGTGTTATCTGAATCTGTCTTCTGAGATGATTGTGTTTTGATCATCTTGTGCTTGCTTTCTCACCCTGGACGTTACGCCTTTGGTTCTCATATATTAAAGAAGAAGCTGGAATTTCAATTCTGCTACCTATAATTTCTATCATTCACTTAATTTTTGAATGACTGTAAACATCAAATACATTGAACTATTGTTTTTGTGTTTTGTTTTTGTCTTTGTTTGGGAGGTAATGTATAGAAATAAACCATGGGGATGAGAGATCGTGAGGTTCTTACATGAGCTAAAGTGTTGGATACTTTTTCTTCCGTTGGTAAGTTCTATTCCCTTATTTGAATATCCCATGCACATACATCTTGCAAATCAGTTAAAAATAAAAAAATAAAGATGGGAAAGAAAGATGATGCTCAGATTTTAATCTGATAAACACTTCAAATGATGAGGAGTGGGAGCAATTTGTAATTTGGCCATTTATTCCTACTCCTCATCCTAAACTATTTCATTTTCTACATTAACATCAAAACTATTATGCAACTTCTAATGGGACAATTTAAAAGCAATGTTTTAATTCAGTTTTAAATATCCTTTCCTAAAGGATTAATTGCAGTCCATCATAACTATGTATTTCCTTGGGGATTACTCACCTGTCAGCAACAAAGTCTAACATAGGCATCTGTTCATTGATTATTATCGCGGTAATCTGGCAATGGGTTCTTTTATGAGTTTTACTTACTGTCCTCAAAAGTAGTGTCTGTGTCTCATAAGTGAAAGAATGAAGCCACCCAAAACATCATCCTTTATTTCGTGGAGGTAAAGCTACCATACTGTAAACTGTTTAAATGATTTGTTTTTATTTTGATATAAATGTGAAAATATAGTTAAATTATTCAGATAAAATGAAATAAAAATCAACAAATTTGCATTGATTTAGTGGAAAAGACATTGCATATTCTAAGAAATGGATTGCAACATAAAAAATATTATGAGGAAGTACCTATACGTTTTAAAGGTTTATTTTATTTTATGAGTTTGCTCTGCTTTTTCTCAGAAAAAGTTTAGACTCTGTTCCCTGAGTTTCCAGTGTGATAATTTCTATTGGATATGAAAGACCAGTTATAAGCTCTGGTTACTTGCTTGCTTCATACCCCAGCTCAGAGTGCCCTCTCCCGTTTCCCAGTAGGCAGTCTTCTCCAAAGCCAATGCTTCTGCTATTTCCTAAGGATGGCTCAGAGATGGTGGAAGTCAGGACCCTGCCTTTCATTACATCAAGTTTAAAAAATGTGGAGTATCAACAAAACAGAAAGGTACACATTGAATATCTTGCTTTAAATGCCACAGTACAGTTTATTCTTCCATCCTGATATATTTGACATGAAGTACTTTTAAATCCAAAATGGGGAGCTCAAAAGAGTCTCATGGTAACATCGATTAAAATTTCAGCTTTGAATAGTGTGCTTTCTAAACTGGATTTCTTTATGTATTTTAGAATGAAATTTACTCATTCCCCTCCCTTCACATTAAAACCAGCATTTTAAATGCACCCTGAAGCTGGAATATTAATGTTTTCATTTTCATCATAAAATTTCCATACAGAACAGGCAAATCAGCACTGTTTGAAAAGACTAGAGACATTCTAGTTAGAATTTTCTAATTTCATACATAAAACAACGAGAGCAGAGAAGTCAAGAACTCAAGCCACACAAGCTGGTTAGGGACTGTAAGTAGTCTCAATGGCGCAGAATGATTATTCTCCATTTATTCCCATCTTCTTATCATTAACAGGTTCCAAGAGAAAAATCACATGGCTGATGTTAATTTTACAATTGTTACTGAATTTATCCTTTTGGGGCTGACAGATCGTGCTGAACTGAAAGTGTTCCTCTTTGTGTTGTTTCTGCTCATCTATACGATTTCTTTGGTGGGGAATCTAGGAATGCTCTTTCTAATCCACATAACTCCCAAACTTCAAACACCTATGTATCATTTCCTAAGCTGCCTGTCTTTTGTTGATGCCTGCTATTCCTCAGTCTTTGCACCCCAAATGCTGCTGAACTTCTTTGTTGAATGGGATACAATTTCTTTTTCTGCATGCATTGTGCAATATTTTTTTTTCGTGTCACTCCTTACCACTGAGGGCTTCTTGCTGGCAGTAATGGCGTATGACCGCTACATGGCCATTGTGAACCCTTTACTTTATACAGTGGCGATGACGAAAATAGTTTGTGTTGCCCTGGTCATTGGATCGTGTGTAGGAGGTTTAATCAACTCGCTGACACACACAATCGGCTTGGTGAAACTGTCTTTCTGTGGGCCCAATGTCATCCATCACTTCTTCTGTGACCTTCCCCCGCTGTTGAAGCTCTCATGTTCTGATACATCCATGAATGAATTGTTGCTGTTGATCTTCTCTGGCGTTATTGCCATGATCACTTTCTTGACTGTGACGATCTCCTACATTTTCATCGTCGCTGCTATCCTGAGGATCCGCTCGGCAGCAGGAAGACACAGAGCCTTCTCTACCTGTGCATCACACCTCACAGCTGTGACTTTATTCTATGGCTCCATAAGTTTCAGTTACATTCAACCAAGCTCCCAATATTCCTTAGAACAAGAAAAGGTGGTATCTGTTTTTTATACCCTTGTAATTCCTATGTTAAACCCGTTGATTTATAGCCTGAGAAACAAGGAGGTGAAGGATGCTGTGAAAAGGGCTGTAGAAATGAAGTGTTTTCCTTGTTAACTTTATACCATATGTGCCCTAAAGTAATATACAAACAAGTGCTTTTGATAATGATATCTATATGAATTTATTAAAACTTGGCTCCCAAAGGGATCTTAGAGTTTATTTAATTGGAACCCTCTGTTTTACAGTAGAAGAAAAAGGCTGAGAAGAATTACGTGTTATAGTACATATACCTGGTTATTGTGTAAACTAAGCTAAAAACCATATGAAGATCTAAGTTAGTTATGTCTGGACAATTATTGACATTTTAATTCTTGTATATGGGTAAAAATAAATAAATAAATATAGATAGATAGATATAGATATCTAGACACAAAACACAAAAATAGAGAGATATAAACAAACTTTATAAATAATAAAATACATTTTAACCTGGTCTCTTTGTTGCACAGAAAACAAATAAAATACTTTTCAAGCAAAAAATATCACATTGAGTTGTTCAACAAAACAGACAGATGCATGATCTTGAAATTAGCCTGTACTCTTTCAGTCAGATATTGTTCGAAAGAAATCTCAACACTGGATGACACTCCAGAAAAAGAACTTAGTAGTAGATTACCTCCACATTCACAGTAGTTAGTCTAAATCAGCAGTCCCCAATCTCCCCACTCCTGGTCCCTGGATGCATTGGCATTACCGCCTGAATGTTGCCTCCTGTCTCCCTCCCACCCCAATCTCAGTCAGTGGAAAAATTGTGTTCCATGAAACTTGTCCCTGGTGCCAAAAAGGTTGGAGATTGCGGGTCTAAACCATTTTCCTATTCCTGGACCCAGTTTACATTACCACTCATGAAACTGAACAGGATGAAATGCCACTGTTTTACCATTTCACGTGAAAAGGTGGCTAATTCTCAGACAAAGCTTACCCTGAAGAATTTTAGAAAGGATGCCTCCATGATAATTAGGGAATCATTAATAATCGGACTAATTTCCTCTTTTTCTTTAAGGATTTTCCAATATCTTAAAAAATATCTTTAAGGATATTCTCTAGACATTAAACAGAAAATTTTCTGAAGGTATTCTAGTGAGGGAAAATATGTGAAACCAATTATTTTCCCTTAGATTCAAACTATACATGCAGGTACATAATGGTAAAGTCAGCCCATAATTACTGATTGCTTCATGGTGATCTTTTTTCCCTAACTTGCTGTAAAATGTCCTATCTAGAAAACAAATATGGTATACTAGAGGACATCTTCATTTACACATAAAATTAAGTTTAATTTTTGGGGTTTGCTTTAAATACTGAAATAACTACAGGTCAATAAGCTAAGTAGCACAATGGGACAGCTGAATGCTCTAAAATATTAACTGATGTATTTACATAGCAGCTAGATTAAAATTCTTTTCTCTCAGTGACAGCCAAAATCAAATAAATGAATGGTTCCAATATCTGTGAAGGGAGCAAACAAAAACATGTATTATGTTAAAAAATTATGCAAAAAAATTCATATAAAAGTTTGCCTCTTAGAATGAAAAAATAATATCACCACCACCAATGCTGAGAAACTCATATAACACTTGTATAACCTTCATGATTTTCGAAGATCATTTAATATGTTATTTGAAAGTGGGGGTTCATAAAGTTATATATATGTGACATTTATGTATGGGACATTCGTGCAAATGCATTTGTATGAAAGTTTTTATTTTAAAAATAAAATGCAAATATAATAATGATAATTAGTAAATATGGTTTATATAGTTCTTCACACTTTTCAAAAGCATTCAATGTCTTATATCCTTGAGCATGAAACACAAGGAATATGATACAACCAGTTAATTAAAACTCAGAAAAATAAATCAAACTATAATTTTAATAAATTCTCTTACAATGTACACTCTATAAAAGAAGGGTCTGGCCCCCAGGATGCAGATAAAATAATAGTTTATTAAGTGTGTATGTGTGAAAGAAGGGATTATTTTATGGAAAAAGTGCTTAGATTTTTTTCTAATACTGATCTTAAGCTTTTACGTTATAGTATTATACAGGAACTGGATGTTAAAATGAGAAATAAATTTTCTCTTCTAGAATTTTGAGGAAAAGGGAGGTTGTGGGGAAGTTGTAGGCTGGAAATGGAAATAAGTAATATACCCTACCTTCATATTCTGAGAGCAAATGAAGCTCAGTCAAGAAGATTCAAAATGTCCTTAAATGATAAGTATAATTAGTCAATAGGAAATAAATGAAGACTTTTTCTATGAAATATCAGATGCTATGTCATCAATTGTCATGTGCACAGGTAAGAATTGAGAAGGATACTTCTAGCTCCAATTCCTTCGCTTCTTACATAAAATTGGTTATTGTTCAACCTCAACACTAGAGAAATCAGGACTCAGTAAAGGTCTGTCTCACAAAATTTTCTTCTGAACCCTCAGAAAATCTGTATCAAATATGTGTCCATTTTCTATTTTGTGTGTGTTGCACTAGGGCTTGTGATTTGGAAATTGGCCTAGCTTATCAGGAAGATGAGTCGCTGGTACCATCCGCGTTGGGTGTGGTTCCATCTGCATGGTGGTGATGTTTGACACTTACTGAGAAGAAACCCACAAGCCAATTCAACGAATTGACGTTCCTAAGATTTGAGATTTGGTCTTGTGCTGTGAGCACACAATGATTATATAAACCAAAGCTTCAGTGACACCTTCCAGTTGTCCTCAGTCAAATTGGCCTCTGGACAAATTCAAACTCCCAGAATCATTCACGGGCATCTAAGGATCATACTACCATCGCATCTAAACCTTAATCTAATATAAAATACTCCTCAAAATACTCTCATGGTTGTCTACCTTCCCTCACAAAATCAGCATTTATTAAATTTTACCAATTATATAATAACTTTTAAAAATTTAAGCAAGACATAAATCACTGCTTAGAGTTTATATCAATTGGTCTTGTATGTCTTATGAAGTCTAGGAATTCATATATTCTCATTCTCCATTCTTAGGCTCCTGACATGTTAAGGTTCTGCTAGAATATGATCCTGAGTCTAATTTTTGTCACCCCAGGCATTTCTTAATGTTTCCACTATTCTTTATGCAATATGGTTTCAAATCCTATTACTATTATGTTCACTCCTTACTGTGTCAATGTCAAAAGGCTACATGGAACAAATAATAAAAGACCACAGATATTTAAATCACAGAAGCATTGTATCAAAATTATTGATTTACCACTCTCTAAAGTACAAATTTAGAGAATTTCTTTAATTATTCTGAACCACCTATAATACCAATCATATGAATTGGAATATTTAATTAAATAAAGGCAGTAAACCATATTTGAACAACAATAAAAATGTTAAAAAGAGAATTTAATGATTGGAGATAACAGTTGTGAAATGCCTGGAAAATACTAGGCATTTAGGCATTTAATAAATAGAAACCATTTCAGCTAGGATTTTCATTAATGTTAGATTGCCAAAGAAAAAGGAATACTCTTGTTAACAAAACTAATTACAATATTCCCTTAGTGTTAGTCTGTTTTCATGATTGCTTCATTTTAAAATCACTGCAAAATTCTACCACCTTACATCTGTGTGTGTTGGTTTGGATGCACTTGACTTAGCTTAGTGATCTATGTATTGTGATTTGCCTCTCCTCGCTTTTGAAATGTAGCCTATTATTTCATCCTGTATTTATTCCTTTTATATTTTTTATTCTTTTCTCCAAGTAACAAATGTAGTATTTCTAAAAATTACTTTTATATTCAGCTATTATAACAACAAGAATATTGAAACTGATATTTATCTCAGTGTCATAATTGGCTAAATTACCCCTAATATCAAAAGGCAATCTAATTTACAAATTCTATTTAGTAATTGTTTCCACCTCTTTGGGGTTGTCTCACATTGAAATATTATATATTTCCCATAATTACTACCAATAAGAGTGTATTTAGAAGCACATGGTCATCAATAAATAAAATGAAATAGCACTCTTTAAAATTTATGCATTATGAATAATATGCATATATAATTCTAAATACTGGAAGAGTTAATTTTTAATAGGTCAACTTTTCCTTGTAGATCCTCATACAAGACAAGAACACCAACAGTTTTCTCTAAAACAGAGAAAAGGCCGAATACGTGAATTGCTACAATTTGGAAAGTTAGCACAGGGCCTTACTTTCCCCAGGCTTCCCTTGAGCTGTTTTAGCAAAACTGAGTGTTCACAGAATCGCTGGGGATTTCATCCCCCAAAGACCCTAAGTCAAATATAAACATAAGTCAGAAGAATAATAGAACAGACCAGGTTTCCTCTCTCTCCAGGTAGGTGTTGTATTTAGTGTTCTAACAAAGAAGTTACAAATGTGTTTCCTGAAAGCTTTTTAAATACAACAGTTCTCAATACATGCTGTGAATGGAATTTGAAGTAGAATAATCTGCCTCAAATACATTCCAATTATTGAGATGATTAGTGGGTTTATTCCATATTTCCTCAGTTCTCTATATTTAAAGCTTCATACATCTATGTACATATAATTATACCAATTGCAAGAGCTGAATTTATTTAAAGGAATTCTTTAATATCTAAGATTGATTATTACAAACCATTGAATTCTCCTAAACCTAAAGAAAGTTTAAGGATTTATTTGGCCCTATTATCAGACCTAATTGTTAGAGTCAAAAATTAATTGTATATAACAGACTTTATAGCAAAAGAAACACACTATGTGGAATGCAGTCCAGATGAAAATTATTATTTATTAAATTATGACTAAAGAAACAAATATGGAATCAGTGAAATAAAAAAGTCATCATCAAAGTAAAAAAAATGTTTTGTGCCCACCAGTAACTGAGGGAATCAAAAACCTGTGGTACATTCACATAATGGAATACCACAAAGCAAAAGGAGAGAAGGAGTTCCTTCCTTTGGTGATAGCATGGATGCAACTAGAAAGCATTATGCTAAGTGAAGTAAGGCAGGTGGTGAAAAACAAATACCATATGATCTCACCTTTAACAGGAACCTAATCAACAAAATGAACAAGCAAGCAAAGTAAAACCAGTGACATTGAAATAAAGAACAAACTGACAGTAACCAGAGGGGAAGGGGGAGAGGGAAAAGGGGGGAAATAGAGGAAGGGTCTTCAATGAACATGTATGAAGGACACACGGACAAAGCCAAAGATGGGATGGATTGAGGGTAGGAGGTGGGGATGAGTCGGGCTGGGATGGAGTGGTGTGAGGAAAATGGAGACAACTGTACTTGAACAATAATAAAAAATAACAGTAAAGTAGGTCAAAGCAAAACTAACTAAATAAACTAAACCAAAAAAAGCAAAGAACTAAAAAACTATTTTAGTCAAAAGCCATTTGTCCAATAAGTGAACAGATGGTCCAGTCTCTATTTTCTTTACTTGTTTTACTTTGAATACACAGCAGTTACTTAGAGATGAGCTATGGTATGACAGACAGTTCTTACATATTTTCCTATTTATTTTTCACAACTACCTCTTGAGGGAGGTTGATCAATGAAACTAAGGCTAGGAAACTAAACCCTAGACTCTAAATCACAGCTTAATGTGGTGAAAAGTGACTAGTCATTCTTTTTAACCTCTGGATTTTCACTAAAGGGGATTACACCAAAACTATTTTGTAGTATGGCTTGCAGTGTTTGAATTGAATTGTTATTAAATGCAAACATCAGCATGAAGGGTAGAAATCCGAGCCCATGTCTTTCTCACTGTTCATTCCATAGCAGGGAACTATTGTTCTCTAGGCATGGGTTGTAGAATGCCATTTTCATAAGTGTTCAGTTAAAATAGATTCAATCATCAAGTTAACATGAGACATGTTCTGTATTATTTCTTTCTCTCCTTGGAAACTTTCAAAAAATAGTAGCATATTATATTTTCCTGTTAGTCCCGCAGTAAAGAAAGCTTTCCTTACGCATCATTTAACCAAGTATTCCCCAAATGCATTAGACATCAGAACCTTCCTTTTCATGTATTTTGGGTAATGTATAAAGCCTGACTAAAATTAATTTAATTATCTACCTTTTTCTGGATAAAAAGCTAAGTCGATATGTGACCTAATATGCCAAAAGCATATGCATTGTCCTGAAAATTAGGTTTGAGATTTTTTTGATGGAAAGGACTAAAATGTATTGAAAAGTTTCCTGATTAAATCTTAATAAGAAAAAGATCTCATGTGGACTAATATAAGCCATTTGATAAAAAATGCTATAGGAAATCAAATGATGAAGTGATAAATATCTGTTGGAGTAGCAAAGAATGACTTCCTGGAGCAAGCAAGTTTTAACAAGTAAGTCATATTTTTATAAGAGAAAATATTTGATTAATTTTACTCTCTGACCACCCTTGAATTTCACTTTTCATTTTTACACATAATAGATTATGTTTTATTAAATGTTATATATATATATCTGTGTACACACAACAGAGACACGTATTTACATATGTATATATTGTTTTTATTGTTTAATGCATTTGTCATGTGTGTTTGTTGTCAAAGTTAAAAAGATGTCACTGAGAAAATTTTTCTAGATGTCTCAGGAATTTACCTATTAAATACCTATTAAATATTAAATACCTATTAAATATTAAATATACCTATTACAAGCTCATGCTTGTTGTTAATGAATGCTGTTCTTTGAAATATGAGGCTCTTGTCTTGTGTTCTGGGATCTTAACTATAATGTTATCGAGGCTCCAACTCTTAAACTCTGTCTGTCAAACAAACATTCCTATTGGGGCTCTCCAACAGTATTTTAATTTCTTGAGGGGCTCTTATGTGGTGCCTAATGCCAACTTATATCTCCTGGTGCAGCTTTGAGCCAAGTAAACTTTGAATCAGGCTAAGTTTTCATACTTGCAATAAATGGATTTACTGTGGATTATTATTGTTGACTTAAAACTATGTTGTTTCCTAAAGAAACTAGCAAATTGAATTCACACATTTAAGCTGTATCTTTGGTTATTTTTCTTTTTTCTCTTATCTCTTGCAGACCCTTTGCAGAGGAGTAGCATAAATGGCTGACAGAAACTCCAGCGTGGTCACCGAATTCATCCTCCTGGGCTTGACCGACAGCCCGGGACTGAATACTGTCCTTTTTGTGCTGTTCCTCATGATCTATCTCATTACTGTGGTGGGCAACGTCTGGGTTATGGCACTCATTCTGGCTAGTGCCAAGCTCCATTCACCAAAGTACTTTTTTCTTTGCCAGTTGGCTTTCTTAGATTTCTGCTATTCTTCGGTCTTTATTCCTAAAATGTTAGTGAACTACATAACAGGACAGACGGTCATCTCCTACCTCGGCTGCCTCCTTCAGTATTCCTTCGTCAGCATGCTCCTGACCACTGAATGCTTCCTTCTGGCTGCGATGGCGTATGACCGGTATGTTGCCATTTGCCACCCCCTTCACTACAGAGGTCTCATGACCCCCACGTTGTGCATCTACCTGGTGACTGCTTCCTACCTCCTAGGTTGTGCTAACTCACTCACTCACCTGAGTAGCTTGCTCAGTCTGTCTTTCTGTGGGCCCAACGTCATTAACCATTATTTTTGTGATATTCCATTGCTCTTCCAACTTTCCTGTTCTGACACCCAGTACAGTGAGGTTTTGTTTTCTGCCCTTTCTGGAGCAACATCAGTGACTACCTTTCTGATAGTGGTTAGTTCCTATCTGGGAATCCTCTGGACTGTCCTAAAGGCACACTCAACAAGGAGTATATATAAAGCTTTCTCCACGTGTGCTTCCCACTTAACGGTAGTGACTCTCTTCTACGGAACAGTAACATTTACTTACCTGGGAACCAGCTCCCGCTACCAACAGGATAGAGCCAAAATCCTGTCCGTGTTTTATACCCTTTTGTTGCCAATACTAAATCTTCTGATATACAGTGTGAGAAACACAGAAGCCAAACAAGCAATGACAAGAATGATTATGAGAAAAATATTTGCTCAGTATCCATAAATTTTCAAGCAGAAACATTTAAGAAATATTTACTGATGCCACAGGCAGGTACATTGTTAACTACCTGTGGGGCTTGGAGAGAGGAAGGATGGTGTTTTCAAGGATTTTAGAACATCGTAATTAGACCAAAATCAAGAAAACAGAAGCATATTAAATTAAATATAAGGGTGAAATAAAAGGAAATGGGTATCCTAAAATATAAAATTACAAATGAAGGTATTATTTAGGGATATCATGGTAAAACCAGGAGGAATCCAGATGTCTTCGGATATTTCTTACTCAAGCAGTAAATTGTGAAGGTGAACTTTCTCAATAGTTTTAGGCTGTAATATAAAAGGACAACAAAAAGGAACTTCTCAAGTCTAGTAAGTTCTTATTTGTGTGCGAAGATACTTTCTCCAACAGTCACTAAAGGACCATATAAACAAGCAAGTATTTACATGACATTCACTTCATTTGTTTCTGCACTTTGTGGTGATGTTGTTTCTGACAAGGCTTTTTTGGAATTAACCAGTCATTTAATGGAATTTAAGGGCATGTGAGTGAATATGGTCTCTTTGTTTAGATCTATAACCAGTCTAAAGTAGTGTGTTTGATTTTGTTGCTATTAAAAACCAGTGTTAGAAGTTCAAGGCTGTTAATAATATATATTAATGATGTGTTAATATACAGCTATATCTATATATCAATGTCTCTATATCTATCTATCTGCACACAATTTGTATAAGATTAAGGCATTAAGGTGCTGGATTCAACTTTAATTCATAGTGGCCAAACAACATAATATATGTAGGTATGAATATTACATATTTAAATATTCAATTTTTTGCAGGATTAAGCAATGCAATGATAAAAACATATTAGGTAGAGAACTATGGAATTGATAAGGTCAGGGCACATGCTATATTTGACTCTTATTATTGAAGAAAAGTCATAAAAAGAAGAGAAGGGAGAGATTAGATTTGTTTTATAAAGTTTAAAGGAATACAGCTGTAAGGATTTTAAAAGTTTTATACTAAATGGTCTTGAAAATCAAAGAAATATATCTTTAACAATATATCTTGACTACTTAGAAGCTATATGAAAGCACATTTTGACTCAATGTAATGAGATTTTATAATACATAACATACCAAGATCAAGTGAAATGTGAAAAAAATTATTTGGAAGATTCAACCCAAAGATGGATGAGAATTTGGTGAGACTTTGTAGGGAGCAGTTTCAGTATCAGAGGAATGGTTATGTGGTTAGCCTCTGAGTGTTTTGTTTCATTTTTTTCTTAAAATTAAGCATTCTGCTAATGACTGTTAAATAGACTATAACTTATGAATTTTAAAAAGCTGATAAGGCCTGTTTTTGGCAGCATGTTCTTTTTTCAGAATCATAGAAATTCATAATTGAAAGGAACCTTATAACCCATTCAGAAAACCAAGTACTGAAGGGGAGAAAGAAAACAAAAAGTTATATTTATATGTATAAATGGGCCTTATTACTGATTGGGTAATTAGTGGCATTCTGAATTTCAGCTCAGTTCTCTTTTCCTGGTGTTAAAAAGGAATTTATGCCACTGTAAGATATCTAAGAAAGTCTGAGTGAGAGACACATTTATACTTTTATCAGACATCTGACCATTTTATATTTCACCCAAGAAAAATAGTATTTTTAAGTGTCATTCAAATTTCTCAAATCCAGCATTTTAAACTAATCTCACTGCTATTCCTATATTCAATTTCTATTTTTATATATTTTTTCTCTGGATAAAAGTGTTTTGATACACTCGGGAAAACAAGACAATACCTGGCAAGTGAGCCAAATAACCTTAAAATAAGTTTCCTCTTTTTTTGTATCATTGTTGCTGTCTCAGTTCAGGTCCGTATTTTCTCTAACCCTAACTCTTGATGTTTTCTGACTTCCTCTATTGCCTAGTTCCCCTTTAATACATCTCCATTTTTACTATCATGACTCCTTAGTGACACATATTTTCTCTCCTTTTAATAAGAAATCCAAATTCTTTGGGCTGCTTATACTAATTATTTGATTTTACATCCACTCCTATTGCCTCTTCATTCTCCAGCCTCATACTATAGATTCTGTGTAGTAAGTAGCTTACCGTTTTCAATTTTCCAGGGTGTAAATTTTTTACTCCCTGCCCTTGCACATGTCTTTATTTAGAATTCTTCCTCCTACAATCCAATAATTGTTCTCAAAGACCAATAAGAAGAATTTCCACCTCTTTAAGGATTTTCCCAAAAATTTCCTTGAGAATATTGGGTTCCATCCTCCATTGTTCTATCATTGAACACTATAGTATAAAAATGGACTGCAAATTTTTGTTTTCACTTCCAACTCCTCTTCTGGGCTGTTTATTCTTGTGAGGAAAAGACTGCATCTTATTCGTCTTCATAGCTTCAGGATTACTGGAAAAGTCAGTATCACAAAGAGGTTCTCATAGTAGGTCATTCATTACTTCAATGGATTATTTTCTTGCCTATAATGTTTTAGCATATTTGATATTGAAATGTACATAAATAAATTAAAATAATTTTAAAAATTCAAAGTTTTTCCATCTAGTACAGTTAAAAAACTCAACCACTGGTTGGAAGCAGGTTTTCAATATTTAAAGTGATGAGTATACACAGAGAAAACAAGCAGGAGGAAGCGCCCCTCGTGTGTAGTAATGAAATAAATACTAATAAGGTAACCTGTGATTTATTAAAACTCTACTAAATATAGATCTTGGGAAGATGTAAGTAGTCAATGTAGGAAAAATTATGATGAAACCGATCATCAGGGGAAATGTTCAGAGAAATAAAATTTTGCCTGACCACTCTAGAATACCTCACACAAATATTTAGAGGAAAGTTGTAGTTTTGGCCCCAAAATACTACCTGTGGTTATTCATCTAAGGGAAACAAATCAATGTGTATTCTGCATTACATTTAAAAAATAAACAAAGATAACTTATGATTAATGGAATTGCCCAATGGTGGAGAAAATAATAAATGTGGATTAATGGCTAGAATAGATTACTATAGTTATTTATACTAAGAACACAAAACAAATAATGATTGACTACCTATTATATTAACAATAAAACATGCACGGTGTTTTAAATACATATAATTTGATATTATCTTCACAAACACATGACACAGTTATTATTATCATAACTTGGCAGACATGGACACAGGATCAAAGAGATTAAGACATTTTCACTTGGCCATAATGCTAGTTAATATTTTTGGACAGAAACTCAGAATTATGGTTCCCATATCTAAACATTTTTAACTATAGTGTTGAGTCTTCATTTGAAAAGTTATTAATTACAAATATTTAGAAATTTAAAAGCACTGAAAATATGTGACAGTCTTTTTTAAATTGAAATTATTGGGGTGATGTTGATTAATAAGATTATATAAGTTTCAAGTGTTTTCTTAACAGAGAAATGTCAGTGCGCACATGGAAGTAGAATATGTTGTCAGACCCTGATTCGCAAATGCCATCCTCCCTGGGGAAGTGATTGTTTCTGCGGCTAAACCCAGAAAAATATAAGATGTGCCTGGAGTGCAACCAGAATCTAAGAGGTGGAAACAAGCAAACACAAAGGACAAGAACATGTCCAAAAAGCAAAGTACCCAGGAACTATTTGATGATGGTTTAATTAGCAAAGCTAGAACAATTGGAACAAGAAAAATGATGGTAGTATTAGATAATAACACCAAAAAACAAAATAACCATCAGCTAGTACACACTGGTAGAACCAGTTAACTCAATAAACACAAGCATAGAAAAGAATGAAAAACTCTTCTTCACAGAATCATTTCAGTGAAAATACATGGAGCTCAGTCTGGGTAGCTCAGTTGGTTAGAGTGTCATCCTGATAGGCCAAAATTGCAGGTTTGATGCCTGGTCAGGGCACATACAAGAATCAACAAATGAATGCATAAGTAAGTGGGACACAAGCCAATGATTGTGTGTGTGTCTCTCTCCCTTCCTCTCTCTAAGACCAATAAATTTTTAAAAAATTAAAAAATAAATAAAAGAAAATACATTGAAAAAATAAGGGAAATGGAAATTTACTACCAAAACACCATGGTAATAATTGGTGCAGACAACATACTGATAGATGCCATTAAGTATAAATAAAATAGTACACACTCTAAATTTTTTCCATATAAGGTGAGACATATTTATTTATAGAGATATAGATATATATCTCTATATAAGTTAATTACAATTTGAAGAAATTTAACTCTACATAAAGAAGTCTGGCAGACACTACTTTAATGACTTTTCCATTTGCCTGAATCTCACTTGCTCCAGATACATTTATGGCTCTTATGTCACTTTTTTCAATGTGACCCTATCACTGCAGGTGTTCCTGAAAAATAACTGTTGTTAAGAGACGAAGTTCAGCTGTCTTCAAGCACCTTCTTCATTTTTTCTCTGCCGCTCTTATCACTGTTGACATTACAGTTACCCTTCCCCTTGTTAGAACGACACTTTTCCTGCTCAAACAGCATGGCCCCCACCACCGACAGACCCTCAGTCTGGACACTTCCTCCCATGTACTGTACCTAAATGATTCACTCTTCTGTAAATATTTGTCTAAATGTCAACTTTTATTTATCCTCACCCAAGGACATTTTTAAAATCATTTTATTGTTATTCTATTACAGTTGTCCCAATTTTTCCCCCTTTGCCATCTTCCACCCATCCCAACTCCTGCTCCCATAGTCAATCTCCACACTGTTGTCCATATCCATGGGTTATTCATACATGTTCTTTGTCTAGTACCTGCCTCTTCTTTCCACCATTATATCCCTCCCACATCCCCTCAGGTCACTTTCAGTCTGCCCCATATTTCCATGCTTGCAGTCCTATTTTGTTCATTACTTTATTATTCATTAGATTTCTCTTATAGGTGAGATCATATGGTACTTGTCTTTCACTGACTGGCTTATTTCACTTAGCATAATGCTCCCCACTTCCATCCATGCTGTTTGTTGCAGAAGGTAGGAATTCCTTCTTTCTTTCTCTTAGGTAGTATTCTTTTGTATAAATGTACCACATATTTTGATCTACTCATTTACTGATGGGCCCTTAGGCTGTTTCCAGCACTTGGCTATTGTAAATTGTGCTGCTATGAACATAGGGATGCTAAGTTCTTTTGAATCAGTGTTTCAGGATTCTTAGGATATATCCCCAGAAATGGAATTGCTGGGTCAAAAGGCAGTTCCATTTTTAGTTTTCTGAGGACACTCCATACTGTTTTCCACAGTGGCTGCACCAGTCTGCATTCCTACCAACAGTGCACTAGGGTTCCTTTATCTCCACATCTCGCCAGTACTTGTTGTTTGTTGATTTAATGGTGGACGTTTTGACCAGTGTGAGGTGGTATCTCATCGTGGTTTTAATTTGCATCTCCTGATGACTAGTGATGCTGAGGATCTTTTCTTATGTCTATGGGTCATCTGTACGTCTTCCTTGGAGAAGTGTCTAGTCAGATCATTTGCCCATTTTTCAACTGGGGAGGGAAAGACAGAGAGTGGATGGGGGAGAGAGAGAGACAGAGAACATCGATGTGAAAGAGAAACCTCCATTGATTGCCTTCTTATAACCATCTTGATGGTGGATCAAACCCATAACTTCGGCATGTGCCCTGACCAGGAATCAAACCCTTGAGGCTTCAACCAGCTGAGCCACACTGGGCAGGGGGAAATGCCAGCTTTTTACTGAAACCTACCTTGATTATAATTTCTGATTGTTTCCTCGTGCCCCTATTTCAGAACCCCTATGATAATTTACATTTTATTTATTTTTTATTACTTTCACATTCTCAACATGTTTTATCACTAATTTTGTAATTCTTTTTGTTTATCCATGCTTTAAATTTATAATCTATAAATATTATAATTGGTAAAACCAAACTTTCATATCAACATTTGAATCTTTCTTTCCTAGAATCTATTACTCCTTTATAGCAGTTGATGACAATTAATCTATAGATTTCAATAGATTTATGAAATTTAGTTTAAAGGAGTCACTATTTCTGATTGCAATGCAATACAATTTGAAATTAATATTTTAAAGAAAAATCACTTTCAACTTGAAAATTAAACACATATAATGAAAAAATAATCCTAAGTAGTTCTAAGTTATATAAAAATTTTAAAAATTAACTTTCCTATGTATATAATGTACCACAATAGGAATAATTAATATTATTACATGTGAGTTAAAAATAAAGTGACAGGCAGATGAAAACTAATGCAAGTATTGAACTCCTGTATTACTAAATATGTAACAAAAACTAAATAAAACAAACATTTGTTACTAGGTGCTCAAGAAAAAAACACTAAATTGAAATTAAAGCAAGGAAAATGAAATGATAAAATGAAGAAAACAATTATGAATTAGAAAGAAAAGAAATAATTGAACACTTAAAGCAAAAAGATCTGTTGTTTTGTGAGTAAGAAGAAAGAAAATATAAAAACAATAGATAGAATAATCTAGGAGACAAGGAAAAAGAAGATGCCAAAAGGATAATTACAAATGTGATGAGCTGCCCTGGCCACTGTGGCTCAGCGGTGTGGAGCATCATCTTGTGCACCAAAAGGCTGGGGTTTCAATTCCAAGCCAGGGCACATACCTAGGCTGCAGGTTCAGTCTCTGATCTGGGTGCATATGGTAAGCAACCAGTCTATGTTTCTCTCTCACATCAGTGCTTCTCTTTCTCTCTTTCTTCCTTGCTTTCTAAAATCAATAAACATCTATAAAAGAATTTTTTAAGATTCTAGAAATAAAATTATATTATCATTAAGTCAAAAGAGATTTAAAATCTCTGATCAGACTTTGATTTTTGCATGACAATGAAACATTCAAGAATATCCCTGCAGCGATGAATAACTGTAATGAGTTTCAACACTGGGAAAACATTAACCAAGAAAAACTTGCTCCTCTTAATTTTGCAGTCACGGTGCCTACTGAGGTGGCATGACATTAGAAATCACCCCTAGTCTCTATTTGCCTTAGCTCCCAAGGTTACCTACTATCAAGTAAGTTAGTGCTGGCTTTTTAAATTCTAAAAAAGCCTGACTTAGCAGCCATATTTCATGAATAGAATTGCCATTCCACAATCCATGTCCATACCAATAAGTCACCTTCAGAAATTCTGGAGTATGAACAGACTTCCTATAAGAGTTGCTTATAAATCCAAATGAAAATTGATTTCATTATCATGAAATAAAGCAAAATTTACAAGGCTATTTCAATCATTCTCAGTCTACAACTTCTCACATTATTCCTTTGCTCCTTCATCTTAGATAAATAATTCCCAATAAAATATTTCTGCTTTCTTTCATATTTTAATTTTTATACATATTTAGGAAAAATAATTACAATATATTCACTGTGCACTAAATAGTATACCACTGAGAGAAATATTGCTACAAATATGAATTAGGTGATTGACAAACCAAAATGGGGAGCTGACCCCATATTTTCCTCGTGATGCTCTAAAACACTTGTCAGCTGATGACCCATTTAGAGAGAAGTTAGTGATGGGGCCCAGGACCATGCCCAAGACAAGACATTATGGGTTTATCAGAGGCTGATGTAACATTGGTCATGGTGTGTCATGGAATCTTGGTCACAAAATGAGGGCCAGAGGCTAAACATACAGTGTAATAGTTATTATGCAAACTGTAGATACACACACATGCATTAATAAAGGTAAATAACAATTGGGGGGAATTCAACAAAATGTTCCAACATTTCAGTCCTGTTC
>CM052543.1:9143776-9194773 GCA_028533065.1 Trachops cirrhosus | reverse complement strand
CAGAAAAGATCCACCAGGTTATTGGCCTAATCTGCTCCTCCAAAGTCAGAGCCCAAGCCGAGAAAGGCCCCTGCAAAGAAGGGAGAGAATGTACCCAAAGAGAAAAAGGGGAAAGCTAATGCTGGTAAGGATGGGAATAACCCAGCAGAGAATGGAGATGCCAAAACAGACCAGGCAGAGAAAGCTGAAGGTGGTGGAGAGGCCAAGTGAAGTGTGTGCATTTTGGATAACTGTGTTTTTCTGGTGATGGTACAGTTTGAAAAACTACTGTATCAAATTTTTAAAAAATGCAGAAATTTGTCTTGCTTTTTTTAAGCTTTATTGTTAACACACTGAACCCTTCATTCTTGTTTCTGGGGGAAGGACCTATAATATTCATAGAATGTCTGCAAAGCAGGACTGACATAGGAAAAAACCACCTTTCCCTTCTAGTTTTGAGAGACTTCCCCTTGGTTCCTGGGAGGAGGGATCCCTTGATGCTCACACACATTAGCCACCTTGGCACAGACACCTTGTGGTGTGGGAAAAGTAAATTCCTGTTCTTGTCCTTTTCTCCCTCTCCACTTTCAGCATAGACTTGATTCCCTAAACCCAAAGACCTGTTGGGACCTGAACACCCCTATATTGGTTACCAGTATGTTTGGCAATCTGGACTTTCCAGTGTCACCATGGAGATGGCATCCCTCAAAAGAGCAGCAGTTCCCTTTTTACATGTGGACCTACAGACTGACAATTCTGCCATTTTCATTGCATTTCCTGAAAGTCAGGATCAGCAGGTGAAAAGCTGTTAAACGACATGCTAATGTGAAATGTCCACCCACAAACTAAACTGTCCCCATTCAGAGCAGCAGGTGAAGACTCCATTGGGTTTTGTAGTGGCTTTCTGATTTCAGCAGTGCACTGAATAAGAAGTTTGAAAGTTGTTGTATACTGTAAATAATTGTCTGCCCATGTCCTGCCTGACATACCATGATTGTTTTTGAAAAGTATTTTTAATAAAGTTAGATACAGTTTAAGGAAAAAAACACTTCATTATATACAGAGTGCAACAAAATAGTTAAGTGGTAGAAGTCCTGCTATGTAGATGAGTGGAGTGATTGCCAAAGCAAAATGGCAAGCAGACACTGTATTTTCCTTGTCATGCTCTAAAACACTTACCAGCTGACGACCCTTTAGAGAGTAGCTAGGGATGTAGCACAAGTACACAAAGAAGACAGGACATTGTGGGTTTATCAAAGGCTGATGTAACATTGGTCATGGTGTGTCATGGACTCTTGGTCACAAAATAAGGGCCAGAGGCTAAACATACAGTGTAATAGGTATTATGCAAACTGTAGATACACACACATGAATTAATAAAGGTAAATAATAGTTGGGGGAAATTCATCAAAATGTTTCAACATTTCAGACCTGTTCTCATGTTGAATTTTGTTGCATTCTATTTATTTTCTAATGAACAGTGATAGTATGATAGTATCACACATATAAACATAAAGACGTTTCATTGTGAAAAATGAATTATTCCATCCTTGATGGTTTCAGTGACAGAGCAATTGCAGATGTCTCTCTAAATGGCTTCTCCCCCAACCCACTTAAAAACTGAAAGGGTCACAAAGGAGGATGAAACCAGGTTCTTCATTGTGTGCCATCTAAGGAAAAAGGCAACTATTTCCTCAAAACATGACATAGCTGCATTTAGTCCCTCAGCTTGTGTCCTTGGAAATGTGCCAGAAAAGCTTCCTTGGAGACTGGTCCCCAGGGAAGAGCAAGGTTGCCTTATCCTCCATCCTCAGTGATTATGAGGTGCCCTGGAAGGCGGACGAGACAGACTCTGCTCCACCTGTGTTCCCGATGGCCGCCTGAATTCCCTTTCAGACACAACCTTCTGGCAGATTTCCGTGTGACCAGTGCCTTCACGAAACTCTAAGGGCAGTTTTTCTCTTTTTAAACTCAGAACAAAGCGAGATGAATGCACAAACATTTACAAAGAATTTAACTCAAAGGAAAGAATACATTGCAGAAATTTCTGACTGGAAAGTTTTTCATATTTTATTTGTGAGAAAAGGCTGAGGTTGACAAATTTCTTGCCTGATAATATTGATGAAGTTTTTTTTTTCTCCACTGATTTGGATCTTGGTAAGTATTACTCTGAAAATATAAGAGTTTTACTTAGGATGAACTAGAAAGAAGGCATTTTACAAACTGCATACACAAACATATCACTCAGACCTTACCCTAAGAAATGGCAGGATTTGTGAAACCAAAACTATGGAGTTGATGGAATTATGGTCTACAAGGAATGTATATGTCTTTGAAACACAATTTTTTGAATAAACCAAACTTCAAATGCTCAACATAGAAAAACATATTTTCTGCAAATTAATACTGATGTGTGGTGTATAATTTTGGTTCCCTAACATGAAAATTATTTTCAATTACTACTAAATATTTTTTAAAAGGATAGTAAATCATACATTAAAACTGTTTTTTATTGTTTATTATACATTATATCAAAAAAATTTTCCTTACTTTTTTCCAGTTATAACCAGAAATACAGTATAATGAGCCTGTTGTCTGAAGTCAGTCTATCTTGGTAGAATGACAGAGCCACCATTTGATAGCTCTGACTGTGAATAAGTTTCTTAAATTGCCTGTGCCCTTTAACTCATTTTTAAAAATGAGCCTATAAGATAGCACCCATGGTATAATGTTCTCCATGTGGAGTAAATATGTTAATAAAGAAAAACCTTTAGAACATTTTCAGGCTTATCATAATTACAAAAAATGATAGTTTTTATTTTTATATCATGCCCAGGGTCAATGTATGCTCATTTCTATACTTTGCAATCAAACATAATTTCCCATCATATCCTGTAGTCCACTAATTATTGTGAATTTTTAGAAATATTAAACTAATTTAAATAAACCTTTATGAACTCAGTTCTGCCCGGTATCACCTTTATTTGTCCACAGTTTGAAGCAGTTGGGCAGCATGGACAGAAGGAATAACACACATGTGTCTGACTTCATCCTTATGGGGCTGACAGAATCTAAAGAAATCCAGCTGGTCCTCTTCATAGTATTTCTCATCATATACCTGGTCAGTGTGCTGGGAAACACAGGGATGATACTGATCATCCACCTGGATCCCCAGCTTCACACCCCCATGTATTTCTTTCTCAGTCACCTGTCATTTCTTGACCTTAGTTTCTCAACAGCCATCACACCTAAAACCTTACAGAACTTACTGACCTCCACGAAGCACATCTCATACATAAGTTGCTTCACCCAAATGTACTTTTTTGTCTTCTTGGGTATCGCTGAATGTTTTGTTCTCTCCTCAATGGCCTATGACCGCTATGTAGCTATCTGCAATCCTCTGCACTACCCTGTTGTTATGTCCAGAAGACTCTGCTGCTCCCTCATCTTTGGGTCCTATTTCATTGGCTTTACAAACTCTATGATCAATGTGCTTTACATGAGCAGACTGGATTTTTGTGACTCCAATGTAATCCATCATTTTTTCTGTGACACTTCCCCAATCCTAGACCTGTCTTGCAGTGACACAGGCGGCGTGCAAATCATGATATTCGTTTGTGCTGGCTATGCTCTAATCGTTTCTCTTATCACAATATCTGTGTCTTACATGTTCATTCTGGCTACTGTACTGAAAATTACTTCCACTCCAGGAAAGCGAAAAGCCTTCTCTACATGTGCCTCCCATCTCCTGGGAGTCACCATCTTTTATGGCACTACGATTTTTACATATTTAAAACCTCAGAAGTCCTATGCCTTGGGCAAAGATCAAGTGGCTTCTGTTTTTTATACTATTGTGATCCCCATGCTGAATCCACTCATTTACAGTCTTAGGAATAAAGAAGTGAAAAATGCTCTCATCAGACTCATGCAGAAGAGAGATGACTCCAGGCAATTAAAGTAAGATCATTTCTAAACAGTTAACTTTTCTTTCCTGTGGAGTATTTTCTTGTTCTCTCCAAAAAGCAATGAAGTCTTTTCATTTGTTTGTATTTCTGTTGAAACTTTTTACTTAAACAAATATAATCTTGGACATTTCCAGAAGTATGTGTTTTGAAATTCATGTTGTTATGAATTTCAATGTTAAAAAATCATTGCCCATCTCCTGATATTTATTGGCTTGTTGTGGTCATTAAAAATAAATTATTAAATTAAATTCTTAGCTCACTGGTTTTATATTCTACAAGACACATTGTAAAGCTAAGAATTGATTAATTTTGTGACAACTAGGAAACTTTAGTTAGGTGGAGTGCTAAAATTTCCTGTATTTAAACCTTTTCCTGTACATAACCTGGAGTTTCTGTTTTAATTTTTCTTGTTATTTAAAGATTATTGAAAAAAGTTTTTAAATTTTTCAAAGTATTTGTTTTTTTAAAAAAACCACTTGAATGAATTTGCTTGACATGTAAAATCTGTACTTATCTGAGATATACAATTTTTTAATTTTTCTGCAAATACATATCAAATATGTATCAGATATTTTCAAATTGTTTCCCCAAAAGTCTACAGCATGGCTCAAGAGGGCCCCAATCCCTGCATCTCCAGAAGCATAGAGAGTTATCCGTTTTAAATTTTTGCCAATAATATAGGTTTGAATTTTCAAGAACAATTAAGTGTGTGGGAATTTGGGCAATTTAAAAACTAGCCAGGTTATATGGACGTTTTAACTGTGTTCATTCTTACAACCCATAATCACAGAAGGTCTTTCTATTTCATTGTGTCTTTTTCCATCTCTTTTTGTAGTGCTTTGTTGTTTTCAGTATGGATGGGTCTTTCACATCTTTTATTAAGTTTATTCTCATGTATTTTGTTCTTTTTGTTGCAATTGCAGAAGGAATTGTTTTTTAAAACTGAAAGCAACAAATGAACAAACATGACATGCAAAAAAAATGAAACTCGGAGACACAGACAGTCATATGGTGATTGTCAAAGTGAAGGGGGTTGGGAGGTAGTAAAGGGTAAATGGGGTCAAACATGGTGATGAAAGATTTGACTTTGGGTGGTGGGCACACAATGCAATATGCTGACGATGTATCTTTGAATTATACACTTGAAACATATATAATCTTACTAGCATTGTCACCCTAATACATTTAATTTTAAAAATAATAAAAATATTTTCAGGGGGAAAAAGTAACCTGGTAGCCTGTTGCTTTTTGAGGGATTAGGACATAAAACACAAGATTTTTAGATCAATAGCAAAGTACATTATCACTCAGAGCAAAAGGAATAGCCACAGTTCATATTCACACAGATTCCCCATACCTTCCCAGGTCCCAGGTGGGTCTAGAAGGATGAGGACACCCACAGTGGGCTGCATTGTAGGAGAGGACCACTGAGTTTTGGGGACCACTTTTATAGTAAGCAGATTCATGTCTATTCTTTGTTTACAGGAACATTACCTCATCGCTAGTGGCAGCTCACTGCAAAAACAACTTGATATGTAGCCAGGTACACAGCAGTCAGTGCTTGGGTTTCTGGTACACGCAGCAGGAAGATCTAGGAACACTCAGGCCTGACAGCACATGGCCAGACCCAATGGAATAACGTGTGTTAGCTGATAAACCACTTCCGCTTTGTGTGGTGTGTCTTTCACTTACTGTCTATTAGCTCTCTTCTCCACACTGGTGAATTTTTTTAAAATGACTTTTATTGTAGTGATGTTGGTGAATAAAATTACACAGGTTCAATTGTACAATTAATTCTATGACACAGCATCTCTATTGCATTGTGTGTTTCCCACCCCAAGTCAAATCTTCTTTCATCATTAAATTTGACTTTCTGTTAAGCTTTTATAACTAGCTATATGTTTTTATTCAATTATAGAATTTTTACTTCTTTGAAGTCTGTATTGTTGTCTTTGTAAAACAATATTTGAGTATCTTTCTGAATATTTTTAAATGTTTAAAGTGCAGCCTCCTTTACAGAGGTTAATTTTTTTACTAATACAAAACAGGTAAGTTATTTAATCTTTTTATTAAGCATTATTTTTCTCTATTTAATTTTTTAATTCCCTTATATGGCAATGCCATTTAAAAATAGGACTTACTTTTGCTCTGGCTGGTGTGGCTCAATGAACTGAGCACCAGACTGCGAACCAAAGTGAAGCCAGTTCGATTCCCAGTCAGGGCCATGCCTGGGTTTCAGGCCACGTCCCCAGTAGGGAGCGCTCAAGTAGAAACCACACATTAATGTTTCTCTCCTTTTCTCCCTCCCTTCCCCTCTCTAAAAATAAATAAATAAAATCTTTTTTAAAAGTATGATTTATTTTTGTTCTTATATTCATTGGTCTAGGCTCTGTATTCACAGCTGTTGTGATTTGTTTTTGCTTGCAGTTAGAAGCAAGTATTTGATGAGCATTTCTTTTGTTTAATAATATGATTTTATAGCTCATCTCTCATCTTGTGGAAGCCTTATGTCAGTTCATATATTTATGGGCTTTTTTTATTTTCCATGCAGTTTTTGTAAAATATGTTTTCACCTTTCTATGTCCATTTCTGTGATTAGGAAATGTGTCTTCATGCATTGTGTTGGAAAAGATGGTGAACTAATTCTATGAGTTGTAGATAACATGAAAGGTGAGGAAAAACTAGTTAAATTCAAATTATAATTAAATTAAAGTATTTTAGCCTTTTTACATTACAGTTTAGAAAGAATGTATATAATGTTATTACACATTTGTACTGTAATCTACAGGCAACATAATTTAGGCTATTCACATTTGCCTTGAAATTTCCTTATTATAGTAGTTCACATTCTATTTTATGTAAGATGCAGCCTTAAGTAAGTTAAGACATAATCTTCTTTTTTATGATATCATGCCAAAATGCTATTTAGTATAATAAATACGATAAAAAATGAGACAAGAGTAAAGCATGCCAAAAATATGAACAGCTGTTTATTTCAAAATAACTGGTAGGCATAATGGTAATAATATATTTTGGTGAGCATTTACCATGTGCCAGATAATATTTAAAAGGCTTTTTGATATAAAGGTAACAGAGTTTATCTTCACAAGATAACTTTCAGTTGTTAGGTGCTAGCAATATCCGAGTGTTTATCTCATATAAGGAAAGTCACTTTTCTAGGTGTTCAGGCAAAGACTTAAGAATTTAAACAACAATAAAAATAAAAAGTAAATAAAAAATTAAATAAAGCACCATTCAAAAAAAAGAATGTTCCTGGAATATTCCATTTATCTCATACAACATATCCAATTCATCAGCATATATTACTTTGATTCTAATTACAGAATATATTTGGAGTCTGAATACTTCTCAACTCTCTCTGCTGTGCACCTCTCTACCCCCAACAATGGAACATCTTCTCAGTTTTAGGATTAGTGCTGCATCCTCTTAGCTTGTCCCTATATTTTGGCTTTATCCCACTTGAATTTATTCTAGAGCCAGAGCAATACTTTTAAACAGTAAGTTGGTTCATATCACTTTCTTCTACAAGAAATACATGAACCGATAATTGTCAGAGGGGAAGCGGTTGAAGGCTGGATGGGAACGGTGAAGGGATCGAGAAGTACAAATGGGCAGTTACAGAGCAGTAACACAGATGCAGATTACAGCATACGGAATGCGGTCCGTGACACTGTGAGAAATGTGTATGGGCCAGGTGGGTACATGAAGCAGCAAGACACTTTGTTGTACGTAGCAGGATAATATGGACTGTAAACTGCAATAGAAAAATAAAAAAGAAACAATTGTGGAAAAAATCATAATTAGCATATCAGACTTCAATAAGAAGACACATTTAAAAGAGGGAATTGCGTGAATAGCATGTTTAGGTAATTCTAAAAATGAGTAAAATTGCAAAAAATTGTTGGGGAGAATACGTTGTGGAAAGAGATGCTCTGTAGTTTACACTGCTGAGGTGTTATTTAAACATAATAATCCCACTTTGAAAAAACAACCTAAGAACCCTGAAACACCAATCAATAGAACCCATGAACCCCAATGTTCACAGCAGCACAATTTATGATAGCCAAGTGCTGGAAGCAACCTAGGTGCCCATCAGTAAATTAGTGGATCAAAAAACTATGGTACACTTACACAATGGAATTCTAAGCAGCAGAGAGAAAGAAGGAGCTCGTACCCTTCGTAATAGCATGGATGGAACTGGAGAACACTATGCTAAGTGAAGTAAGCTGGGCAGTGAAATACAAATACCATATGATCTCACCTGAAAGTGGAACCAGATTAACAAAACAAACAAGCAAGCAAAATATAACCAGAGTCGTTGAAATAAAGAACAAGCTGACAGTAACCAGAGGGAAGGGGAGAAGGAGATAACAGGGGAAAAGGAGAAAGGTTGTCAAGGAACATGTATGAAGGACACATGGAAAAAGCCAAAAGGGGTTAGGATTGAGGGTGGGAGGTGGGGATGGGTTGGCTGGGGAGGAGTAGTGAGGGGAAATGGAGACAACTGTACTTTAACAACAATAAAAAAGGAGAAATACTCTGAGTATTCTATGTTCTAAGGAGTTATTTTGGTTGGAAATAAAAATGTTTTCAAGCAATGAAAACAAATTAATAACAACAGTAATAATTATAGTAGAAGACAGGAAAAAAGAAAGAAGGAAGGACCACTGCCACTTAAAATTGTTCGTGAAGGACACATGCACTAGCAATGACAGTGAGGTCTGTGGGAAGCAGTGCCGAACATGAGCACAGCAGGCACGTTTTTCTGTATCTTGGCTCCTGGGCCCAGGGACTGAGGAGTGGGAGTATCTGCATGGGCATCACAGGGTGGGAGGGGTCAGAGTAAAGCAGAACCATAGCTGGGTCAGGACCATGCCTCTAGGGAAAAGTGTCAAGATGAACTGGGGCTCAGTTGTGGGGAGAGTTCCATGTACAAGCCAAGTGTTCCTTACCCTCTAAATTGTGCTTGTCTTTTGTCATGTTTAAGTTTAAGTATGATCTTTATAAATGTTAATGTCACTCACTGTATATCGTGAGAAATGAAAGAATGGATTTTGTATTTATTTCGTATTTGATGAAATAATAAATGGTAATGAAATGGATGCTCAGACACAGCATGGTAATGACACCAACAATTTTCAAACATTATCTGTGGTCTCCGAACCTCAGGCTATACTTAGATTGCTGCCAATGTATGGACCTGAGGAAGGAGCAGAGTCTTTCATCTGGAGTCAGACACCAATGATTTCATGGAAACTGGTATGAGAATAGGTGAGCTACAGTCCTGGTGTCAATTAGCTGGTATTTGTTCAAACTTGTTAGATATAATGGTAAAGTTACTTATAATTGCAACCTGGAATCCTATCTAATTCAAGTCATATTGACATGAAAGTGAATATTATTCATTTTAAAGAAAATATTTCATGTGTGCATGACAATATATATGTATATATGTATATATGTATGTGTGTGTTTATATATATTAGTATTCATATGTTGAAATCCTAATACCCGTACCGCAGAATGTGACTGCATGCGTTTGGAAATAAGAGCTTAGTGAAGGTTATTACGTTAAAATGAGGTCCTTTTGGTGGACCCTAATCCAATATGATGGGTATCTTTATAAGTGGAGGATATTAGGACACAGCACTCCGAGATAAAAGAAGAAATGAAGACACAGTGAGAAGATGGCTATGTACAAGCCAAGGAGAAAAGCCTCAGAAGAAATCAAACTTGTTTTTAACTGATCTCAGACTTCTCAATTATAGAACACTGAGAAATCAATTTCTATTGTATAAGCCACTAACTAGTCTGTTGTACATTATTATGGCAACTCTGACAAGAAAATACAACCACTATCAGCATATGTGTAAATATATGTATTTCTGAGTGTGTGTGTATCTGAGAATGAGCAGTTTTTCTGCACAGGGAAACTGCACAATTGGAGGCATGGTTCTTATCGATATATAAACAGGTCTAGGAAGAACACAGACACTAATAACTAATAAAAACATTTTTATTGTAATTTTTGATATAAAGACAATGAATATCATTCTTAATTCATTTCAACTAATGATTAGGGTAAAAATGTACTCTATTGATAAACCCATTTTTCCCAAACACTCTTTTCATTGCCTCTTTCACATCTTTGTTCCTCAGACTGTAGATGATGGGATTCAGCATGGGAATCACGATGCTGTAAAATGTTGACACTATCATGTCATGGTCCAAAGCATAGCTAGAACTCGGTCTCACATACATGAAGAGGATGGTTCCCTGATAAATTGACACTCCAGTTAGGTGAGAGCCACACGTAGAGAAGGCTTTTCTCTTCCCCTCAGCGGAACGCATCCTCAGAATGGCCAACAGAATGAAGCCATAGGAGATCAGGACAATCAGGATAGTGACAATCTCAATGGAGCCCACAAAGTAGAAGAGTAGAAGCTGGTTTGTGTGAGTGTCAGAACAGGAAATAACAAGGAGAGGAGGGATGTCACAAAAGACATGTCTGATTTCATTGGAGGCACAGAAGGACAGGCTAAATGTGGCCACTGTGTGTATAGAGGCATTCAAAATGCCACTGACATAGGAAGCAATGATGAGTGGCACATAGACTCTGGGTGACATGCTAACTGAATACAGGAGAGGGTTGTAGATTGCCACATAGCGATCATAGGCCATTGCAGCCAAGAGGAAGCACTCTGTGGTCCCAAAAGTCACTGCGAGAAACATCTGTGTTGCACATCCAAGGAGTGAAATGGCTTTATTCTTTGAAAGAAAATCTACTAACATGTTTGGAGTAATTACTGAGGAAAAGCAGGCATCCACTGATGACAACACACTCAGAAAATAGTACATGGGGTTGTGGAGCCGGGAATCCCCAATGACCAATACAACCAGCCCTAAATTTCCCATCAGAGTGAACAGGTAAATTGCTAGAAACAGGAAGAATAAGATAATTTGCAGATCAGGATTGTCTGTGAAGCCCTTCAGTACAAATGTGGTAACTTCAGTCATATTCTTCATGTTGAAACCTCATGGAACAAACCTGAAGATATTCAAAAATTTATAATTCATATTGCCCTGTCCAAATGACCAATATTGTGACTCAAAGTGACCTATATCTTCATATTTATTTCTTTTCAGTGAATCATTTCTCAGCTGCAGTTCAGGAGCCAGGACTATGGCTGAGGGTCAAACATTGATGCTGCTCACTACAGAATCAAACAGAAAATTTGAGTTTTGACTCACAGGCTCAACTCATGTTATTTACAAAATCTTGAATCAAATCGTTAATTTACCAATGAATTTTATTAGTTGTTTTCCTACTAACTCACATTAAAACACAAGTAAACAGTTGAAAACCACCTCCTTATATAATTATGACATTAAATTTTATCTCAAAAGAAAATAAATACTGAAGCTAAAATGTATGAATAAAATTAAATTTTAAAATACCTTTAGAATGTTTTGAATTAGATGTGTTTGATACAATAACAACCTAATGAATTATAACAATTTATGAGTTAGTATTTTTAAAAATACTTAAAATTTTCCAATTTTATTAGGTTATTGAATGAAAATAATCAAGATTTTTAAGAATATGGATTATGATTTAATATAAAATCATATGACAGTTTGTGTATCATTCAGTTTGGTTTTCAAATACTCAACCTTATATTCTCCTAGTTGGGCAAATATTTGGTCATTTGTATTATTTTTAGGAACCTAAATTCTTGATAGTATGTGTTTTTCTACAGTCTTAAAATTCTGTGGTGTAAGTGGGAGCATGATAAGCAAAAATAAGAGATACAATTTTTCTTTCAGATTATTACACTTGGTTGATTTTATGTTGTTGATTTGGGATTCAGTAAAATAACAACTAGGTAAAAGTCGCAATTAAGTTCATAAAGATCAGTAATTAAAAATATAACAAACAGTAAGAAATAATCATTGCACATAGACAGAAAATTTAATATTTAAGAATAAATAAACAGTAAGCAATCAGTTAAAAATTATAGAAAAAAAGTGTTTCCTGTAAGGTTCAACGGTTATTTAAATTGGGAATAAAAGTGGTAATAGAATCAGAATTGAAAGTTTTATTTTTAGCCCATAATGTAACACTAAGAAGAGGATATGTTTTGTTCAGTTAGTTATCATAGTCATTTATGTAATTTTTAATCCACCCATAGAAAACCTGTGTCAGTCTTAAAGGCACATAGTCTGTTGCTAGTTACGTTTTGTACATTATTTTAATTCATAATGCAGGTCAAACTCCAGTTTCAATACATTAAGGTGATCCCATCAGTGAGAGGGGAGCCATTTGGGTTAAAAGTGGAGTATAAAACTCTAAAGAGCTCTCATGTAGTTTCGTATCTGTAATTGTACAGCACTTATCATGTGGCAGGGTTTTTGTTTCTGGGTTTTGTTTTTGTTTTTGCAGTAGTACATGCAAAACAAAGTAAAAAACACAGTTCTTTATGATACATACCTTGAATAGATATGTGTATGGTTTCACTGACAAAAAAAAACACATTAATGATCTTCTGGGGAAGACAATGTAAGGATGACCTAAAAGAATTGTCAATATCAGGAGAAAACAAATTTTAAGAGGGAGAAATAACATCAATGTGTGAGAGATACATTGATCAGTTGCCTCTTGCACACCCCCAACTGGGGACCCGGCCCACAAGCCAGGTGCACGCCCTGACGAGGATCCAAACCGGAGACCTTTCAGTTTACAGGCTGGCACTCAGCCCACCGAGCCACACCAGCCGGGGCAGAAGAAAACACTTTCATAGAATTACTGGGAAGGTTGAAAGCAGAGAAAACAGAAACTACTCATATGAAATGTTGGAGAAGGCAGAATTTAGGTCAAATCCTGTGTATTGGAAATAAAAGTTACCACATGACAAATTAGCACTTAAACCACTTATTCTAATAAACTGCACATATTTGAGCTGCTCTAACAATAAAATGCTTATAAATATTGTATCATTTCATTAAAAAACTTAACAAATAGATTGGAAAAAATCCCAAATATATGTATTTTTAAATTTAAGGAATGCATGGGAAGAATGACATGACAAGTAAACAAAGAGAGGGTCTGATGAAAGAATTTATGTAGCTGAGGTCAGAACAAAAATGACAGAAGTAACAAAACAAACTTTGATAAATGTGATGCAGTCCATCTGTGTTGCAATGCAGTTACAAATCACAAGAAAAAGCTCCACCCCAAGACAGCTCTTTTCATCAGTTCCATGAAACACCCAGTACAAGGAAAATGACATAATATTTGGAATCTGAAAGTGTGTGCTCAGCTCCATCATTAAAAGAAGTGTGTGATGTTCCTGTAAACCCTTCCCCTTTTCCCCTGAAATTCCCCCGAAATTCCCTCCCTGTCCCCTCTGAACCCTGTCAGCTTGTTCTCTATTTCAGTGTCTTTGGTTACATTTTGCTTGTTTCTTTGTTTTGTTGATTAGGTTCCTGTTAAAGGTGAGATCATATAAAGGACACATGGACAAAAACTAGGGGTGGGTGGAATTGGGAGGGAGGTGGGGAGTGCTGGGTTGGAGGGGCTGGGATGAGAATAAAAGATAGAAAATTGTACTTGAACAATAATTAAAATTAAAAAAAGAAAAACAATAATAAAAAAAGAAGTGTGTGTGATGTTAGGCTTTCCCTCCACAATTTATTCTTCTTTAAATAACAGTAAATTTAAGTGGCAGAGCAGATGCAGTAATGCACAAAGATGAATTAAATATGTAAAATAATACAGATTAAAGCAACATCTTTTCAATGTCAATTTTTGTATGAATTTATGATGCACATATGAGTGAACTCTTGTCATCACATGTGTTTATTTGTGAAAATTAGTAAACATTGGGACTCAACACTAATTTGACTACATTATGGAAAAACACAGTTGACCAGAGTCTTTAACTAGATATTTCATTCTTCATCTACATGTAATATATTCACTTAGTGAGAATTATTTTGCACATGAATATTTTTTAATCAGATTAAATCCAATGAGTTATTTTACCTTTTTGAGATCTAAAAATTTGTTTACCGTATTTTTTTATTGTATTTATCCCATTACCATTTACCCCCATACCCTGTTCCACTTCCACCTCCCCCCACCCCACCCTGAAATCAGCACTCTGCTGTCTGATTCTTGTGTTTCCACAGTGCACTCATTAAGTGTCGGGTTAGAAAATAGACAGCCTCTGTGAGTTGCACAGCGTGCTGGTAACAAAATAAACACACACAGACAGGTCACCACGATTGCATTTCCCACATTGCAGTGGACTTCTTTTTGCACTGAATAAATAAGACAATGAAAAATTACCATCTAAAATATTTTTTTAAATTTCTCTTACAACCATCATTTCTGTTAGAGTAGTATGACTAAAGTTTATTAGAACATATTGAAAGGACTCAGAGTTTTAAAGAGAAAATGACTGTATCTTAAAAGATTTAGTAATATAGAGTCAACTTTTATAATTAAGGTAAACTCACTTCCAAAAATAGAACATTAATAGTGGGCAGAATACCACAAAATCCTGGGCTCAGTATTGAGGCACCGAGCTTGCACAGGAGGAGAGGAAGGACAGCAGCCACTTGCCCAGCTGAGGGAGAGGACTTCTGCACACACCACAGTATCTCACCTGTGCAGCAACTCTCACATGAGAAAGTGCCAGAGTCAATCCTCGCCGCCCTCAGGGTGCGGGCACTTTTCACTGCCCCCCATATGCCATGGCTTCATTCTGCAACTGAGCTCCCCACTCCCCCGCAACAGAAATACTCAACACACGACCTTGACGTATTTGGATTTTTTAAGCTATTAAGATTAGTGAAACCTTAGGAAATAAGTAGTGATCTGAGGTGGCTTCTACATTACATAGCTACCAAAATAAACCTATGGAATTATTATTTTCCTCATTATATGAAAATAACATCCAGCTAGTGAATGCATCAAATTATTTTCTTGCCCTCTGTTGGTAAATTTGTTGTTTGTTTTACTTTGTACTGGTCCGTCTTTTTTTTTTAATCAAAAAAATGAAAATATGCACTCTATTGGGAGCATTCTCATTTTGCCTGGAAAAATAAAATCAATATTTTCTATTTTTTTGTTTTATTGTCTTTCAATTCTTAGGCTCTGCAATAATCAGATTGTGATGAATTCACCTATGCAATAATCAACAGCTAAAGGGTTTAGCACTGGAGATTTCATAACATATATTTGAATTTGTAATTTTAAGTCTCACCTATTAATATATTCTGCCCATTTTCTGAAACTGCCTCTTACCTGTAGAACAGCAAATGCATGTTTAGGTACATTACAAATATGGTTTATTTAGATTGCTTATATCAACCTATTCAACTTTGATAAAACCCACAGGAGATGCCCCAAGGGCAATATGCCCCCAATTACCTTCTGGCTTAAAATAGCAACATGATAATTTATTCAATAACAAAAAGTAAGCAGCTCTGGAGTAGTGTACTACATGTTGAAATTTAGCAAATGAATAAAGATATTTTGGGTTTTTTGATCAACTAATAGATATGCACACAAACAGTAAACATGCATGGGCAAACATAGAACCAAAACAGAAAAGTTTAACATAGATAGAGAGGGAGGCCCAGTAAAGATTTTATTTTCCTTCACTTTTCCAGAAGCACCCCACCTTTACCCAGGCTCAATCAGAGTGTCACAAAAGGACAGTGACAGACTGACATAGATAGTGGGAGAGGTCCCTGAGGATCTCTGAAGCAGGGGGCTCATGCTCCTGTTAAGAAGGACAGGGCTTCACCTGGAGGGAAAAAGTGCTGAGAAGAGTGTCAGTCAGTAGGGCAGGTACAGCAGGAAGGAGAGGGTTGAGCAGGGAGGGAGCTTCTGGAAGATGTAGGACTGAGAAAGTTGTTACATGTCTTCTTGGAGAAATGTCTGTTCAAGTCCTCTGCCCAATTTTAAATTGGATTGTTTGATGTTGACTTGTGTGTGTTCTTTATGTATTTTAGATATTGACTCCTTGGCAGAGCTGTTGTCTTCCAATCTTCCAATATCTTCTTGCATTTAGCTGTTTGTCTTTTTGATTTGTTAGTAGTTTCTGTAGCTGCGCAGAACATTTTTAAGTTAACCAAGTCCCTTTCATTTATTTGCCCTTACTTCCTTGCCTTTGGGGTCAAACTCATAAAATACTCTGTAAGATCAAGGTCCATAAATTTCTTCTGTGTAATTTACTGTTTCAAGTCTTATAATTAAGTCTTCGATCCATTTTGAGTTAATTTTTGTTTATGGGGACACACAGTCTAGTTTCATTCTCTTTGCATGTGGCTTTCCAATATTCCTAGCACCATTTACTGGAGGGACTCTCTTTTCTCCATTGAATTTTTGGGACTCCTTTGTTGAAAATTATTTGCCCATATGCATTTGGGTTTATTCTGAGCTCTCAATTCTGTTCCACTGCTCTGTCAGTTTTTCTGCCAACCATGCTGATTTAATTATTATTCTTTGTGGTATAATTTGAAGTCTGGGAGTAGGATGCAACCAAATTTGTTCTTTTTTTCCAGATTGCTTTGGCTGTTTGGGGTCTTCTGTGGTTCCATACAACCATGATGATATTCTTGTTCTATTTCTTTTAAAAATGTCATTGGAATTTTGATAATGATTGCATTAAATCTGTAGATTGCTTTGGGTAATATGGACTTTTTTTAAATATATTTTATTGAGTATGTTATTACAGTTGTCCTATTATCCCCCCTTCATTCCCCTCCACACTGAACACCCTCTCCCACCCACATTCCCCCCTTTAATTCATGTCCATGTGTCATAAGTTCTTTAGCTTCTACATTTCCCATACTATTCTTGCCCTCCCCGTCTATTTTCTATCTACCCTCTATGCTATTTATTCTTCATACTTTTCCCCCCTCTCTCCTCCTCCCACTCCCCTGTTGCTAACCCTCCATGTGATCTCCATTTCTGTGGTTCTGTTCCTGTTCTAGTTGTTTGCTTAGTTTCTTCTTGTTTTTGTTTCAGATGTGGTTGTTAATAATTGTGAGTTTGCTGTCATTTTACTATATGTGTTTTTTATCTTCTTTTTCTTAGATAAGTCCCTTTAACATTTCATAAAATAAGAGCTTGGTGATGATGAGCTCCTTTAACTTGACCTTATCTGGGAAGCACTTGATCTGCCCTTCCATTCTAAATGAAAGCTTTGCTGGATAGAGCAATCTGGGGTATAGGTCCTTATATTTCATGACTTGGAATACTTCTTTCCAGCCCCTTCTTGCCCATAAGGTCTCTTTTGAGAAATCAGCTGACAATCTGATGGGAATTCCTTTCTAATATGGACTTTTTAACTATGCTGATTTTTCCACTCCATGAACATAAAATATCTGTGCATTTCTTTCTGCATTTTTTTATTTCTTTTAATAAGCTTTGTAGTTTTCAGTGTATAGGTTCTTCATATCCTCTAAGTTTATTCCTAGATATTTTACTCTTTTTGTTGCCATTGCAAAAGGAATTCTTTTTTTCTTTTTTTATGAGATTTCATTGTTATTGTATTATATATGAATGCAATGGATTTTTATACAATGATTTTTGTATTCTGCAACTTCACACTGTATTTGCTTATTGTTTCTAAATTTTGGGGTGGAGTTTTTAAGGTTTTCTCTATACAAAATCATATCATCAGCAAAAAGTGGCAATTTTATTTTTTTCTTCTTGACTTGTTTGCCTTTTATTACTTTTTCTTGCCTGGTTGCTCTGGCTAGACCACCGAGTCCTACACGCAATAAGAGTGGTGAGAGTGGACATCCTTGTCTTGTTCCTGATCTTAGAGGAAAAGCTCTCAGTTCTTCACCATTGAATAGGATATGAGCCGAGGGTTTGTCTTGTAAGGCCTTCATGATGTCGAGATATTTTCTTTCTATTTTATCAAGTATTTTAATTATAAACAGATACCTTGCCAAATGCTTTTTCTGGATTCTTAATATGATTATGCGATTTTTACCCTTTATTTTGTTAATGTGATGTATTACATTGAAATAGATCAAAGACCTAAATATAAGACCTGAAACACTAAATTACAAAGAAGGTACTAACGTTGTGAACCTTGTCTTAGAGAATATTTTATGAATTTGACTTCAAAGACAAGGGAAGTAAAGGCGGAAACAAAGGGGATGGTGTCAAACTAAAAAGCTTCTGCACATCAAAAGAAACTGCCGACAAAACAAAAAGGCAGCCATCCAAATAGAAGATGTTTGCAAACAACAGCTCTGACAGAATTTATACCCAACTTATATATAAACAACTCATACAAATCAATACCAAACAAACAATCTGACTTAAAAATGGACAGAGGACCTGAACAGACACTTCTCCCAAGAAGAAATACAAATGGCTATTGGATATATGAAAAGATGCTCAACTTCACTAGATATTAGAGAAATGAAAAACACAGCTATAATCAGATACCACCTCACACCTGTTAGAATGGCTATTATCATCATAAGACAAAAAATAACAAGTGTTGGAAAGATTATGGAAAAAAGGAACCCTCATTCACTGCTGGTGGGAATGTAAACTGGTATAGGCACTGTGGAAAACAGTGTGGAGGTTCCTTTAAAAAATTAAGAATAGAGTTACCATATGGCCCAGAAACACCTCTCTGAGTGCATACCCCCCATATATAAAAACATATAGTGGCAAAGATACGTGCACCTCCATGTTCATTGCAGCGCTATCCATAGCGGCCAAAACATGGGAAAAAACAAAGTATCCTTCAATAGTTGTTCGATAGAGAATTGAGTAACGAACATGTGGTACATAATACAACAGAACACTTCTTAGCCATAAGAAAAGGCATAATTCTGCCATTTGCAATAATGTGGATGGACCTTGACAATATCATGCTAAGTGAAATAAGTCAGTCATAAAAAGCTAAGAACCACATGTTTTCTCACTTACATGTGGGATATAAAACTGAAACTCATAGATACAGACAACAGTATTGTGGCTACAAAGGGTGTGGGGTGGGGGAGTAATAAAGGGTAAAGGTGGCCAAATCTATGGTGACAGAAGATGATTTGACTTTGGGCACAAAATGCAATATATGGAGCATGGATCATAGAGATGTACACTTGAAATCTATATCACCTTGTTATCCAATGTCATCCCAATAAATTTAATTATAAAATAAAAGTACAATAAATATAGATGCAAGAAAAAAAAGAAATGTACTTAATGGTACTAATCATCATAAAGCATCATAACAATCAGAGGCCAGAGGACTTTGATTATTTAATAAATATCATATGTAGTAAATGATTCCAAAACAGTTTTTCTTTCTAATTATTGAGTAAATCATCATGTTGCTATTTTGAAACAGAAGATAATTGAGTCATGTTCCCCTTGGGGAAACTCTTGCAGTTTTCATTAATCACTGAGTAAGGGGATATAAATAATCTAAATTAATTGTATTCATAGTGTATCTAAACCTGCATTTGCTGATACACAGGTAAGAAGAGAAAAATTTAGGTCACTTGAACAACAGTTTATGAGGTGTGGCCTAAAAATGTGAAGTTCAATAATTATAAAATCCCCTTTAGTTATTCCCTATTGCATGGGTAAACACAACCCAAAAGATACAAACTGTTGAATTTATGTTTGTAGAGTTAAGTAAGAGCTTTCCAAATTGAGTGTCTGCTTTTATTTTTATGCTGGAAGGAGAATGATCAGATTAAAGCAAGAAAAATAAAAAAAATTGAACCTATTCAACTATCTGAGTGCTTGTATTTTGCTCTAATGAAGAAATAATCAATTATCCTTTATTTTGCTAGCTTTGTGATATAGAAGTCACTTCAAGTTAATGTTATTTCATAATTTTCTCTAGTTTTAATGCTTAAAATCTATTTAAATATATATCAAGAATCATATTTTATTTCACTGAAAGTGACAATAGGAGAGGGCAGTTACAGAATAAGGCCATGATACAGTAAGAGATAGTGTAACACTGGGACAGGTGCACAGTGCGTGACCATTATTATTTTTCTCCTCTTTGCCAACTTACTATTTCAATGCTGAGGCAAAGATATTTGGAATTTTCTGCCTTTTATTTTTTTTAAATATATTTTATTGATTATGCTATTACAGTTGTCCTATTATCCCCCCTTCATTCCCCTCCACACTGAACACCCTCTCCCACCCACATTCCCCCCTTTAGTTCATGTCCATGTGTCATAAGTTCTTTAGCTTCTACATTTCCCCTACTATTCTTGCCCTCCCCCTGTCTATTTTCTACCTACCATCCATGCTACTTATTCTTCATACCTTTCCCCCCTCTCTCCTCCTCCCACTCCCCTGTTGCTAATCCTCCATGTGATCTCCATTTCTGTGGTTCTGTTCTTGTTCTAGTTGTTTGCTTAGTTTCTTCTTGTTTTTGTTTCTGCCTTCTATTTAAACTATGTTTTTGAACTGGTTTGGTATTAATTCCAAAGTTGATGCTATGTAATTAAATTCTTAAAAATCATAGACATTTTGTCTTTATAACTATGAATCCTTTCAAAGTAGTTTAATGTTGACTTATGTATACTAAATATAATATTCATTTTGGCATCTAGGAGAAATACCTGATTCAAGTAAAATTTAGCTGGTGTTCAACATTGTAGTCTTTTAACTATCTTACTTTCCCAGGTAAAATTCAGCCCACAGTAAGATGGCAAGTGGAATTGTGATGAGCTGTGTGGTTAGAGGCAAAAATCATAATCAAAATATGATTCATTGGATCTAATCTTGAAAGAATAATATCTCAGTATTTATTAATAATTAGAAAATGAATTTAGTAAATTTAGCTAAGGAATGAAGTATCTGGCTAAAGGCTAAGGTCACATATTTTAAATGATTAGTGGTAATACTCATTTTGGAATCCAATGTTTGCTAATGTTTTAAAAAATAAATATATCTAATGACAAAGGATCAATTATATAGTCATCATAAATGTGTAACCAAAAAATGACAAATTTGAAAGAAATTGCTTTTTACATTTGCTTTACACATTTAATCAGTCTGCCTATATGCTATCATATTTGCTTGGTCATTCAAATATATTAGTATTTTAAAGGGGAATAAACTGTGAAGAGGAAGCCTAATCTCACCTGACATTTAATCATGACCAGGGCAATGAACACTCACTTTCGGACCCAAATCCTACGTTATTTTTCCTAAGCAGGTATGTCATTAAACGGATGTCAAGAACTGTATCGGGGTTGATATTTTTCTTGTGACTTTTGGTCATATTTTTAATACAGACTTAACCATTTTCATTGTTTGTATTTTATTGCTTAATTTGGCTTACTGTGATCATGAGCCATGATCCATAAAATATCTCGATTGTTCTTTCAGATAAACCAAAGGAGATCTAATAGAGGTAATAGTTTTCACATATTAGCTGATGAAATGTTACAATCCACGCTGCAGCTACTCTGTAGAACAAAACTAATTCAGCATATTCTCTATTGCACGTAACTGTCAAAATTCAACTTTATTAGCATATTTTTTCAATTTTTACTCTAATGTTGTAGAATAAATATTGATATTCTCATTCTACAGGTGAGTAATTTATAGCATATCATTTTACAACATTAATGAAAGGTCTAGAATGCTGACTTTCTATTCCAGTGCTCTGCACACTGATATACTATCTGATGTGAATCAATATCAAAAGAAAGATATTTTTTAAGCAATCACTTGGCATTTTAATGTGATTTAATCAGAAAACAGCTAATAGAATACAGTTGTAAATTATCAATCGACCCAATGGTTTTGGATATGTCATGGATACACATAGTGACTGGACACCCGTCTTTTCCATTTAATTCTGCAGTGAGTGGCATGGACACTTGCCCCACCGTCTAGTCACTATCTATGGATCCACAACTTGGAAAATCTGCATTGCCAAAAAATAATATAAGGACATAGCTCTTGCCTCCTTGTGTCACAATACTGAGTCACAACTCTGTTTCTTCTTTTTGTAGTAAGTAAACTGTAATTGTACAAATATCTCTACACTTGTTTTATAAGATTTCAACATGAAGAATGTCACTGAAGTAACTACATTTGTACTGAAGGGCTTCACAGACAATACAGAACTGCAAATCATCTTATTCTTCCTGTTTCTAGTGATTTATCTGTTCACTCTGATGGGAAATTTAGGGCTGATTGTATTGGTCATTGGGGATTCCCGGCTCCACAACCCCATGTACTATTTTCTGTGTGTGCTATCATCCGTGGATACCTGCTTTTCCTCAGTAATTACTCCAAATATGTTAGTAGATTTTCTGTCAAATAACAAAGCCATTTCATTCCTTGGATGTGCAACACAGATGTTTCTCGCAGTTACTTTTGGCACCACAGAGTGCTTCCTCTTGGCTGCAATGGCCTATGATCGCTATGTGGCAATCTATAACCCTCTCCTCTATACAGTTAGCATGTCACCCAGAGTCTATGTGCCACTCATCATTGCTTCCTATGTCAGTGGCATCTTGCATGCGTGTGTGCACACAGTGGCCACATTTAGCCTGTCCTTCTGTGCCTCCAATGAAATCAGACATGTCTTTTGTGACATCCCTCCTCTCCTTGCTATTGCCTGCTCTGACACTCACATGAACCAACTTCTACTCTTCTATTTTGCGGGCTTTATTGAAATATCCACTATCCTCATTGTCCTAATCTCCTATGGTTTCATTCTTTTGGTGATTCTGAGGATGCGTTCTGCTGAAGGGAGAAGAAAAGTCTTTTCTACATGTAGCTTTCACCTTACTGGAGTGACAATTTATCATGGAACAGTTCTCTTCATGTATGTGAGACCAAGTTCCAACTACTCTTTGGAACGTGACATGATAGTGTCGATATTTTACAGCATCGTGATTCCCATGCTGAATCCCATCATCTACAGTCTGAGGAACAAAGATGTGAAAGAGGCAATGAAAAGAGTGTTTGGGAAAAATGGGCTTTTCAGTAAAGTATCTTTTTACAGTTAAAAATGATTTAAAAAATGAATGTATATTCTATTCCTCAATATTAAAAAGATATGATGAATTTGTTTGCTTTTCTTGCTGTAATGGTTATCATCAATAAATCAACAAATGATTGTTTGCTAAGATGAGGAGAAAAGGAAACCCTCCTGCACTATGGGTGGGAATGCAGGTTGGTGCAGCCGCTGTGGAAAGCAGCATGGAGTTAATCAGAAACGTGAAGGTGGAGCCCTGACCACTGTGTCTCATCTAGTGGGGCATCATCCCACAGACTGAACGGTCCCCGGTTAGGTTCCCTGTCAGGGCACGTGCATGGGTTACAGGTTCCAACATCCCTGGTTGGGGCATGTAAAAGGAGCAACCAACTGATCTATGTTTCGCTTTTGCTTCAATGTTTCTTTCACTTCCCCTCTCACTCCCTTCCCCTCTTCTAAAAATGTAAATAAATAAAATCTTTAAAATCTAGCTTACAAAAATTTAAAAATAGAACTGCACGATAAAGCGAGCATAAATGGTGATGGAAGGAGACATAACTTGGGGTGATGAATATACAATGCAACTTACAGATGATGTAGTATAGAGCTATACCCCTGAAACCTATCTAATTTTCTTAAACAATGTCACCTCAATAAATTCAATGACAAGATAAATCAAAAATCTAAAAATTGGAAAAATATTTTATAAATATAAGAATGGAACTGCCTTAAGACCCAATGATTCCACTTCTGGAAATATATCTGGAGAAAACTAAAACGCTAATTTGAAAAAATATCTGTACCTCTACGTTCATTGCAGAGTTATTTAAACAGCCAAGATTGGGAAGCCGCCAAAGTGCTTATCATTAGGTGAGTGGATAAAAAAGTTGTGGTAGTTTACACAATGGAATACCACTCGGCCATAAAACAGAAAGAAATCTTACCTGCTGCAACAGCATGGATGGGTATAGAGGGTATTACCCTAAATGAAACAAGGCAATCAGAGAAAGACAAGTACCATATGATTTCACTTTTATCTGGAATCTAATGAATAAAATAAGGTAACAAACAAAATAGAAACAGATTCATAGACACAGAGAACAGATCGACAATTGTTAGAGGAGACAGAGGTTGGAGGAATGGTGGGAAAAAGTGAAGGGATTAACCAGTACAAATTGGTAGTTACAGGATAGCCACAGAAATGTAGATTACAGAACAAGAAATATCAGGTCTGTCCAGAAAGTATCCATCCATGCAATGTGGAAAAATAGAGGCATTTATTGAAGAAGATACAAGATACAAGAAGTATTGTATGTAGGACAATGATGTCTTAGTCCCCTTCAAAGTAGGCGCCTTGGAACATCACACAGTTCTCCCAGTGGCCATCAGCTGTCCCCTCATATTTTCCTGAGTCTCATCAATGGTCTGAAACCTCTTCCCTTTAAAAGGTGATTTTAGTTTTGGAAAAGCCAGAAGTTGCAGGGCACCGAATCTGAGAGGGCTGAGTCACTTGGGTAATTGATGTTATTCAAAACAACTCTACATGAGATGTGATGCATGGGCAGACATCCAGTTGCAATGAAGGTGCCAATCACCAGTTGCCTGTAATGGCAGCTATTTTCATCATATTGCATCTCCCAACCAATGAAGAACTTTGATGCAGGACTATTTATTAATTGTTTGGCCTGGTGGGCTGTGTTCATGATGGACAACACCTTGAAAATCAAAAATCACAGTTAACATGGTCTTGAGATTGCTGCAACTTTGCTGCTCCTTCTTTGGCAGAGCCAAGAGACTCCCGTTGGGATGACTGGTCCTTGGTGTCTGGATCATAGCCTTAGACCCATGCTTCATGTCTGATTATGCTTTTCTTGTGGAAAATCTGGTTCATTGGTAGGGGTTTGAGTCAAGTTATCAACAAACAGCAGCTCCTTTTGTTTTGGTAGCAGAAGCCATGGAACAAATTTTACCACAACATATTTCATGCCAAGATCTTGTGTCAAAATCTCAGGCACAGTAGTTTTTGGAATCCCCAGGTCAGCTTCTATTTCTTGCACTGTCAGTCGCCAATCGATTTTTGGGTGCAGCCCGTACACATTCAGCATTTCAGGTGTTGTGCTTGTGGCAGGCCTCTCAGAACATGGGTCACTTTCAACAGATTCTCCACCATCTTTGAGCCATTAGTGCCACACTTTCATTTGTGCACCAGGCATTGCATCTCCCCCAAAGCCTTCTGAGTCATCTGAATAGTTTTTGCAGAGGAATGCTCAAGCTTAACACAAAACGTGATGCAGATTCGTTGCTCTACTCAGTCATTTGAATGAGATGGCCACACAGAACACATGCTCACTGAGTGGTGTCTACAACGCCCACTGACTAGTGCAGTGAAGTCATCATTGTTCACACATGCACCTTTCTGTCCACTCTCCTTGGCTGCCGGGTTACATCGACATTGTAAACTATTCTTGTTATAGTAACAGTGGCTGGACATTTTCCAGACAGACCTCAAATGGTCAATGGCATTGAGATAACTATTTACAGAGTCAGGTGGGTACGTGAAGCAGTGAGAGGACCACTCTCTGAAGTACATGATTGTCTAAGCACTCTGCTGTACATCTGAAACTACAGCAGAATAATCTTAAGTATAAATGATAATTGAAAATTGAAGACAAAGAAAGAAAAATTGTGAGAAAAATTATAATGTAACAGCAGAAGAAGAACTCGCTAAGAAGAAATACTTAAAGGACGGAAATGGGTGAATAGCAGTGAGGAGAGCATTCAAACAGGAGGAAAGAAATGTGGAAAAATTGTTGGGGGGAACATATTGTGAAAAGAGATGCTTTGTGTTTGTCCTGCAAAAGCGTTATTTAAATTTAATAATTCTACTTTAGAAAAATATTGTTAGTGTTCTATGATCTAGGGAAATTCTCTTTTGCTGAAATTAAAAGGGCTTTTACAAATAAAAATAAATTAATAACAATAGTAATATTGGTAACTATAGTAATCACAAAAACAAAGGGAAAGAATAAAGGAAAACAGAAGGGAATGAGGAAGGACCAGTGACACTTAAAATTGTTTGTGAAGGACACATGCACTAGCAATGACAGTGAGGTCTGTGGGAAGCAGTGCCGAACATGAGCACAGCAGGCACGTTTTTCTGACTCCTGGGCCCAGGGACTGAGGAGTGGGAGCATCTGCATGGGCATCACAGGGTGGGAGGGGTCAGAGTAGAACAGAAGCAGAGCTGGGCTAGGACCAGACCTCTAGGGAAAAGTGTCAAGATGAGGAGGGCTCAGTTGTGGGAAGAGTTCCATCTACAAGCCAAGTGTTCCTTACCATCTAAATTGTGCTTGTCTTTTGTCATATTTGAGTTTAAGTATGATCTTTATAAATGTTCATGCCTACTCTCTGTATATTGTGAGAAATGAAAGAATGGATTCTGTTTGTGCTTTTGAGGAAATAATAAAAGGCAGTGAAATGCACCATCACAGAAAGCATGGTAATGACACCAGGAATTCACAAACATTACCTGTGGTCTCCAAACCACAAGCTTTACTTAGATTGCTGCTAATGCATAGACCTAAGGGAGGAGAAGAGCGCTTTGATCTGGAGTCAGACACCAGTGATTCTGTGGTAAGTGGTATGTGAGCTATAGTTTTGTGATCAAGCAATGTATAGATTCAACACAATCCCTATTAAAATACCAATGACATATTTCACAGATATAGAATAAACATTTCAAAAATGTATATGCAACCATAAATGACCCTCCATAGCTTCAGCAATTTTGAGAAAGAAGAACAAAGTAGAAGGGATCACAATACCTGATACCAAACTATATTACAAGGCCACTGTAATCAAAACATTCTGGTACTTGCATAAGAACAGACACTTAGACCAATGGAACAGAATAGGGCCAAGAAATAAACCCATGTCTCTATGGCCAACTAATATTTGAGAAAGGGGCAGAAGCATAAAATGGAGTAAAAATAATTTCTTCAAAATGATGTGGGATATCTGGACAGCCACAAGTAACAAAATGAAACTCGATCACCAACTTACAACATGCACACAAATAAACTCAAGATGGATAAAAGACTTAAATACAAGTCACAACACCGTAAAAGTCTTAGAGGAGAACAGAGGCAGGAAAATCTCAGCTATTTCATGCAGCAGTATTTTCACTGCTATGTCCACCAGAGTAAGGGACATAAAGGAAAGAATAAATAAATGGGACTTCATCACATTAAAATCTTCTGCATGGCTAAAGAAAACATCAGCAAAATGAAAAGTGAACCAACCATATGGAAAAGTATATTTGCCAATGATACCTTGGACAAGGGTTTGATCTCCAAAATATATAAAGAACTCAATGACACATCTCCAGGAAGACAAAATATCCAATTAAAAAATGGGCAAAATACCTGAACAGACACTTCTCCAAGAAGGACATATTGGGGGCCCAGAGGCATATGAAAGGATTCTTATCATCAGAGATGCAAATTAAAACCACAATGAGATACCACTTCATAGCATTCAGAATGGCCATCATAACCAAATCAACAAACAAGTGCTGGTGAGGTTTTGCAGAAAAGGAAAACTTAGTGCACTGTTGTTGGAAATGCAGACTGGTGCAGCCACTGTGGAAAATAGTATGGAATTTCCTCAATATACTAAAAATAAAACTGCCTTTTGTTCTGGCTATTCCACTGCTGGGGTTATACCCTAAGAATCCTGGAACACCAGTCAAAAAGAACCTATGCACCCCAATGTTCATAGCAACACAATTTACAATTGCCAAGTGTTGGGAGCAACCCACGTGCCCATCAGTTAATGGGTGGATCCAAAACTGTGGTACATATATAGAATGGAATACAATGCAGCAGAAAGAAAGAAGGAGCTCCTACCCTTTGAGATACCATGGAGAGCATTATGCTAAATGAGATAAGCCAGGCAGTGAAAGACAAATACCATATGATCTCACCTATAAGTGGAACCTAATTAACAAAACAAACAAGCAAGGAAAATATAACCAAAGACATTGAAATAAAGAACAAACTGACAGTGACCAGAGGGGAGAGGAAGGAAGGTAACAGGGAAAGAAGGGGTAGGGTCATCAAGGAACATGTATAGAGGACCCAAGGACAAAGTCAAAAGGGGGTTAAGATTGAGGGAGGTGCAGGGGAGAGTGGTTGCTGGGAAATAGAGACAACTGTACTTGAACAACAATAAAAAAGTAATACTTTTGCCAATGATGAATAAATTAGGTAGCATTTGCTCAAGCTTGTCAGTTATAATCATAAAGGTACTTGTAATTGCAACTGGAATCCTATGAAGGTGAAAGTAAACTCTATACATTTAAAGAAAAGATTACATGTGCATCTGGTATCTGACTATGTGTGTGTTAATATACAAAATATTTATCAGTATTTATGTTGAAATTCTTACACCTGTACTGCACGCTGTGACTTTATTAGAAAATGAGGGCTTTGTAAAGGTTATTAAGTTAGAATGCGGTATTTGGGTGGTCCCTAATCCAATATGACTAGTATCTTTATAAGAAGAGGATATTAGGACATAGACACTCACAGAGAACACAACAGGTGAAGACACAGGGGGCAATGGCTGTGTACAAACCAAGGAGAAAAACCTCAGAAGAAATCAACCTGCTTTAACTTAATCTCAGACTTCTAAATTACAGAACACTGAGAAATAAATTTATACGGTATAAACCACTAACTAGTCTATTGTACTTCGTGATGGCAGACCTGACAATCTAATGCAGTCACTATCAGCATATATGTAAATATACGTGTGTGGTGTGTTTCTGAGAATGAATTAAGCAAGAAACAAATGGATGATACAGTTTTCCTGCTTGTGTAGAAACTGCACAGGTGGAAGTTCACTACAATCTTAAAAGAAAAGGGTGTAAATGAATAACAAGACACTAGTATGCTAAAACAAAAAAAATTTATTAGGACTTTTTGATAAGAGGACAACAAATATCATTCTTATTTATATTTATCATTTATATTTAATTATCATTTATATGATAATGATATTTAATATCATTTATATTTAATGGTTAGAAAGAAAATGGACTTTATTCATACACCATTTTCCCATTCTTTTCATTGCCTCTTTCACATCTTTGTTCCTCAAACTGTAGATGATGGGATTCAGCATGGGAATCACGATGGTGTAAAATGTTGACACTATCATGTCATGGTCCAAAGCATAGCTGGAGCTTGGTCTCACATACATGAAGAGGATGGTTCCATGAAAAACTGACACTCCAGTTAGGTGAGAGCTACATGTAGAGAAGACTTTTCTTCTCCCCTCAGCAGAACGCATCTTTAGAATGGCCAACAGAATTGAACCATAGGAGATCAGGACAATCAGCATAGTGACCATTTCAACAGCACCCACAAAGTAGAAGAGTAGAAGTTGGTTCATGTGAGTGTCAGAGCAGGCAATAGCAAGGAGAGGAGGGATGTCACAAAAGACATGTCTGATTTCATTGGAGACACAGAAGGACAGGCTAAATGTGGCCACTGTGTGCCCACAAGCATGCAAGATGCCACTGACATAGGAAGCAATGATGAGAGGCACGTAGACTCTGGGTGACATGCTAACTGTATACAGGAGAGGGTTGTAGATTGCCACATAGCGATCATAGGCCATTGCAGCCAAGAGGAAGCACTCTGTGGTCCCAAAAGTAACTGCAAGGAACATCTGTGATGCACATCCAAGTAATGAAATGGCTTTATTCTTTGACAGAAAATCTACTAACATGTTTGGAGTAATTACTGAGGATAAGCAGGCATCCACGGATGACAACACACACAGAAAATAGTACATGGGGTTGTGGAGCCGGGAATCCCCAATGACCAATACAACCAGCCCTAAATTTCCCACTACAGTAAACAGGTAAATTGCTAGAAACAGGAAGAATAAGATGATTTGCAGTTCTGTATTGTCTGTGAAGCCCTTCAGTACAAATGTAGTTACTTCAGTGACATTCTTCATGTTGAAGAATGTCATGAAAAAAACTTGAAGATATTTATAACATTACTATTCATAGCATTCTGACCAAGTGAGCAAATTTGTGGCTCAAAGTAACCTATGTCTTCATATTTATTTCTTTTTTTAAATTTTATTTTAATTGTTGTTCAAGTACAGTTTTCTGTCTTTTACTCCCATATTTATTTCTTTTCAATGAATAATTTCTCAGCTGCAGTTCAAGAACCAGAATCATGGCCAAGGGTCAAAGGTTGATGCCTCTCACTACAGAATCAAATGGAAAATTTGGGTTTTAATTCCCAAGCTCAACTCATGTTATTTAAAAACTGTGCAGTCAAATTGGTAATTCACCAATGAATTCCATTAGTTGTTTTCCTACTAAGTGACATTAAAACACAAATAAACAACTTAGAAACATTTTATTATATCATTACGACATTAATTTTTTATTTTATAGCAATCATTGTTGACATTAATTTTTATCTCAAAACAAAATAAGTATTGAAGGTGAACTTATATTACTAAAACTGAATCTTTTAAAATGTTTAAATATAGAATGTGTTAAGTTTGCTTTGTTTGACACACTAACAGAGTAAGGAATTGTAATATTTTATGAGTTACACTCTAAAATCTTCCAACTCCCTTATGTTATTGAATAAAAATAAGTCATACGTGGAATCTAAGGAACAAATTGAACTAACAGGTAAGACAGAGATAGTCTCATAGATGGAGAGCAGATGACAAATAGTGTGGATGGGATATTAGGGGGTGTAGGGATTGAGAGAGAAGGACTCACGGACATGGACAACAGTGTGGTGATTGCTGGGGGAGGGGGAATAAGGGAATGAAATGGTAATGGAAAAATACAATAAAGATTAAGTTAAAAATATCCAATATTACCTTAAGAACATGGATTATGATTTAATATAAAATTGTATGACAGTTTGTCATTCAGTTTGGTTTTCAAATGTTCAGCATTATATTTTCATTTTGGAGCAAGTATTTGTTCATTTGTATTATTTTTGGAAATCTAAGTTCCTAATATATATTCATCTACTTTCTCAAAATTCTGTGATGAAAAAGAATGAATGATGAGAAATGACAAGGAATACAATTTTTCGGTTAGATTATTACACTTGGATAATGTTGATTTTGGATTCAGTGAAATAACAAGGTAAAAGTTGCAATTAAGTTCAGAAAGATCAGTGACTAGAAATACAACAAGAGTAAGAAATAATCATTGCACCTAAACAGAAAACTTTTATTTAAAAATCAATGAACCCAAGAAATCAGCTAGAAGTAATAGAAAAAATATTTCCTTCAGGGTCCAATGGTTGTTTAAATAGGAGTCAAAATAATACCAGAACCTGAATTGATGGTGCCATTATTAGCCCATAATACAACACCAGTTGGAGGATCCATTTCATTCAAGTGTGTCATCACACTCATTTTTTCAATTTTTTATATCCACCTCTAGAAAATCTGAGTCAGTCTTAAGGGCACATAATCTGCTGTTAATTATATTTTGTATATTACTTTAATTCAAGCTCCAGTTTCAATATGTTAACATGACCCCATTAATGAGAGAGGGAGCCATTTGGAATCAAAGATTTCAAACTTCTCTAGACTGAGAAGTCCTACTACCTTTTTCCTAGAAAACTCTGATTGTTAAAACACTACATTCACTTCAGTAAAATTGTTTTCACTTGCTCATTTCACTTGTTCATATTGCTCATTTATGTATTTGTCTATTTATTATATTTTCAAAAGTATACCTTATAAGTAATATATACATCTTTGCTTATAAAACAATTCCCCAAGCACAGAAATACAGAGAGCAAAACGTGATGCTCTCCTTCCAGTTCCTCCTTCCACCCAATTAGGTGCCTTCTCCAGAGATAACTGTTGTTCTGGTGGTCCTTCCACTCTGTGCCTTTCATATACACTTACGCGTGTTTGCCTATGTACACTTAAGAATTAATAAAAAGATAAAAACTGTACTGAATAAACTAAAATAAAAAAATTTTTAAAAAGAAAGAGGAAATACAAAAAAAAACAAAAAAAGAATTAATAAAATCATCCTTTGCAAAAAAACAGAAATAGAGAACAAAGCACATACCAATGATCTTCTGGGAAAGATGAAGTAGGACTACCTAGAAGAATTGTCAATAGAAGGAGAAAATATTATCATGTAATTATTGGGAAGATTAAAGGCAAAGAAAAGAGAAACTACTCATATCAAACATCAGAGAAGGCAGAATTTAGTTTCAATCCTGTGTACTGAAATAAAAAATTTGCAACATAAGTTGGAGCACTGTAACCACTTATTCTGATGAACTGAACATTTTTGAGCTGCTCTGACACAATAAAATCATTTTCAATACTTCATTACATTTTAAAAATCTTTTTTTAAAATCTTAGTTCTGCTGCTTTATTTAAAAATTGAAATTCTGACAGTTTTTGTTGTACATGAATCTGTCTCTCACAGTTTGGGAAGCATTTGACATTTTCTGTGACTTGAAGTGCATCAGCATTTAAAAGTATTGCTCCCCAAAGAAATTACATGTATGACTCTTCAATATACTATAATAATAATAGCTTTAGGGATGACCTAAACATACTACTACACAAACTTGTTGTTTTTCTTTTTGTAATTATTTTATTTTATTTTTTATTGTTGTTCGAGTACAGTTGTCTCCATTCCCCCCTCCCATTCTTACAAAATAGATTGGAAAACCACAGTTCTTTTAAATTTAAGGAATTCCATGGTGAAGGATCACATGACAATTAAACAAAGAGAGGGTCTGATGAAAGAATTTCTGTAGCTGAGGTCAGAACAAAAGAGACAGAAATAACAAAACAAACTTTGATAAATGGGATGCAGTCAATCTGTGTTGCAATGCAGTTAGAAATCACAAGAAAAAGCTCCACCCCAAATCAGCTCTTTTCTTTAGTTCCATGAAACACCTGGTACAAGGAAAATGACAAAATATCTGGAATCTGAAAGTGTGTGCTCAGCTCCATCATTAAAAGTCATGTGAGATGTTAGGCTTCCCTCCACAATTTACTCTTCTTTAAATAGCAGTAAATTTAAATGGCAGAGCAGATGCAATAATGCACAGACACACATGAATTAGATATGTAAAATGATAAGTGTTTAAAGGAAGTTTTTAAAAATATATCAATTTTTATTACAAATTTAACATGCACATGTAAGTGAAGTTTGTCACTGCATGTATTCACTTCTAAAAATTAGCTAACATTGGTCCAAAACACTAATGGCATAACTACATCATCAAAAAAACAGAAGTGACCAGAGCTTTGAACTAGATATCTTGTTTTTATCTACATGCAATATTTTCATTTTGTGATAATTACTTTGCACTCAAACATTTCTCTATTGGATTAAACCTAATGAATTTTACTATAATTCTAGTTTTTCCTCTGTGTACTCTTCTGTGTCTGGACTGGAACATAAAGAGTATTCTGAGTTGTATAATTTATTAAAACAACAACCAAAATACACACAGGTCACCATGACACATTTTTCCACATTGCAGTGGGCTTAATTTTGCACTGAGTAAACAAGATAATGAAAAGTACCATTGTAAATACTTTCATTAAATGTCTCTCACAACCATCATTTCTGATAGATGGGTATGAATGATATTCATTAGGACATAAGGATAGGGCTCAGAGTTATATATAATGAGAAAATTACCATGTAACAAAGAATTTAGTAATATAATATCAACTTTTATTAATTAAGGTAAACCCACTTCCAAAAATAGAACATTAATAGTGGGCAGAATACCACAAAATCCTGGGCTCAGTATTGAGGCACCGAGCTTGCACAGGAGGAGAGGAAGGACAGCAGCCACTTGCCCAGCTGAGGGAGAGGACTTCTGCACACACCACAGTATCTCACCTGTGCAGCAACTCTCACATGAGAAACTGCCAGAGCCGGAGTCAATCCTCGCCGCCCTCAGGGTGCGGGCACTTTTCACTGCCCCCCATATGCCATGGCTTCATTCTGCAACTGAGCTCCCCACTCCCCCGCAGCAGAAATACTCAACACACGACCTTGATGTATTTGGATTTTTTAAGCTATTAAGGTTAGTGAAACCCTTAGGAAATAAGCAGTGATCTGAGGTGGCTTCTACATTACATAGCTACCAAAATAAACCTATGGAATTATTATTTTCCTCATTATATGAAAATTACACCCAGCTAGTGAATGCATCAAATTATTTTCTTGCCTTCTATTGAGAAATTTACTGTTTTGGTACTTCATGGTGGTCTGATATTCTTTCACCAGAAAAATGAAAATGTACTCTATTGGGAGCATTCTCAATTTCCTTAAGACATAAATTCAATGTTTTTTTTTATTATAGGAATTATTGTCATTCAATTCTTAGGCTCTACAATAATCAGACTGTGATGAATTCACCTATGCAATCAATAGGCAACAACTAAAGGGCTTAGCACTGAGATTTCATAAATATATTCGACCCATTATTTTATATCTTACCTATTAAAATATTCTGCATACTTTCTGAAACTTCCTCTTACCTGTAGAACAGCAAATGCATGTTTAGGTACATTACAAATATGGTTTATTTAGATTGCTTATATGAACCTATTCAACTTTGATAAAACCCACAGGAGATGCCCCAAGGGGAATATGCCCCAATTACCTTCTGGCTTAAAATAGCAACATGATAATTTATTCAATAACAAAAAGTAAGCAGCTCTGGAGTAGTGTACTACATGTTGAAATTTAGAAAATGAATAAAGATATTTTGGGGTTTTTGATCAACTAATAGATATGCACACAAACAGTAAACATGCATGGGCAAACATAGAACCAAAACAGAAAAGTTTAACATAGATAGAGAGGGAGGCCCAGTAAAGATTTTATTTTCCTTCACTTTTCCAGAAGCACCCCATCCTTACTCAGGCTATTTCAGAGTGATTGTCACAAAAGGACAGTGACAGACTGACATAGGCAGTGTGAGAGGTCCCTGAGGATCTCTGAAGCAGGGGGCTCATGCTCCTGTTAAGAAGGACAGGGCTTCACCTGGAGGGAAAAAGTGCTGAGAAGAGTGTCAGTCAGTAGGGCAGGTACAGCAGGAAGGTGAGGGTTCAGCAGGGAGGGAGCTTCCGGAAGATGTAGGACCGAGAAAGTTGTTACATGTCTTCTTTGGAGAAATGTCTCTTCAGGTCCTCTGCCCAATTTTAAATTGGATTGTTTGTTTGGGCTTGAGTTAAATAAGTTCTTTATGTATTTTGCATTTAACCCTTTATCGAAGCTGTTGTTTGCAAGTATCTTCTCCCATTTAGATGGTCACTTTTGTGTTTTGTTGGCAATTTTTTTGTTGCTGTGCAGAATCTTTTTAGTTTGATATAGTCTCATTCACTTATTTTGTGTCTTTTCTTCCCTTACCTTTGGGGTCAATTTCATAAAATACTCCATAAGACCAAGGTCCATAAGTTCACTACCTATGTTTTCTTCTATGCAATTTATTGTTTCAAGTTTTATATTAAGGTCTTTGATCCATTTCAATGTAAATCAGCACGTTAACAAAATAAAGGATATAGATCACATGATCATATTAAGAGATGCATAAAAAAGCATTTGACAAGATACAGCATCCATTTATGATTAAACACTCAGTAAAATGGGTATGGGATGAAAGTACCTCAACATCATGAAGGCTTTACAGGACAAACCCTCGTCTCATACCCTACTCAATGATGAGAAACTGAGAGCTTTCCCTGTATGATCAGGAACAAGACAAGGATGTCCACTCTCACCACTCTTATTCCATGTAGAACTGGGTGTCCTCACCACAGCAATCGAGCAAGAGAAGGAAATAAAAGGCATCCAAATTGGGAATGAAGAAGTAAAATTGTCACTTTTTTGCACTTTACATGATTCTTTATATAGAAATCCTGAAAGACTCCACCCAAAAAAGCATAGAAACAATAAACACAGTACAAAGTTGCAGGATACAAAATGTAAAAAATTAATTGCATTCCTATACACTAACAATGAAATTTCAGAAAAAGAAGTGGAAAATGCAGATCCATTTGCAGTTGCAAAAAAAAAGGAAAAAATACTTTGGAATAAACTTAACAAAGGATATGAGGAACATATACACTGAAAATTACAAAGCACTATTAAGTGAAATGGGAAAAGACACAAAAAATGGAAAGATACTGAATTAACATAGTTAAAATATCCATGTTACCCAAAGTAATATACAGATTTAATGCAATTCCCATCAAAATCTCAATGACATTTTTAAAAACATAGAATAAAAAAGAAATCATAAGACTTGTATGAAACAACAAAGTACCCCAAACAAGCAGAACAACCCTTAGATAAAGGAACAAAGTCAGAGGTAGCACACTATCTGACTTCAAATTGTACTACAAAGTGGCAATAATCAAAATACCAAGCTAAGTGAATTAAGCCAGTCAGTGAAAGACAAATACCACATGATATCTCATTTGTATGTAGAATGTAATGAACATGAGAGTAACAAATGTTTAAACACATGAAACACTTTGAGAGCTGCTGACAAGGAAAGGGGGTGAAATATGGTGAGGTATTAACCAGAGAGCATTTATACACAACCCATGGGCACGGACAACAATATAGGCATTGATTCAGGGAGAGGAAAGGGTGAAAAAACAGGAACTACTGTGACAGCATAAACAATAAAATATAAATAAACTTAAAAAAAACATGGTATTGGCAGAAAAATTGACACACAGACCAATGGAACAGAACTGAGAGCTCAGAACTCAACCCAAATGTGTGTAGGCTAATAATTTTTGACAAAAGAGCCAAAAACATACATACAATGAAGAAAGGAAAGCCTCCCCAATAAATGTTGCTGGAAAAATTAAAAAGCCACATGTGAAAGAATGAAAATAGATTACCATTTGCCTCCATACACAAAAATTAGCTCAAAATGGATTAAAGGCCTAAATATAAGACTTCAAATAATAAATTTCATAGAAGAATTCATAGGTGCTAAACTTATAGACATTGGTCTTACAGAATATTTCAAGAATATGACCCCAAGGTCAAGGGAAGACATACTGAACGCCAACAGATATATGAAAAGATGCTCGACTTCACTAGCTATTAGGGAAATGCAAATCACAACCACAATGAGCCACTACCTTGCACCTGTCAGAATGGCCACTATCAACAAGACAAGTAATAACAAGTGTTGGACAGGTTGTGGTGAAAATAAAAGTTTTTATTCCCTGCTGTTGAAATGTAAAGTGGTACACCCATCATGGAATGCAGTGTGAAGGTCACTCAGAATTTAAGAATAGAGTTACCATACAACCCAGCAACCCCTCTTCTGGCTATATCTACATGAACGTTTGAAAACACTTATTTGCAACAATATATGTGTCCTCTGTGTTCATTGCGGCATTATGCGCAGTGGCCAAATCATCGCAAGAACCGAAGTGTCCTTTGACAGGTGATTGGATAAGGAGGTGTGGTACATCGGTACAATGGGGTACTACTCAGACAGGAGAAAAGACATGAGCCTGCCATTTGTGCCAACATGGAAGGATCTTGAGGATACCATGCTGAGCAAAGTAAGTCAAACAGAAAAAGTCAATAACCATATGATTTCACTCATGTACAATATAACACTGAAAACAATAAATAAACAAACAAGAAAAACAAAAACTCACAGATACAGCAAAATTATGGTGCTTATCAGCTTAAAGGGAGATGGGGTATTAAAGGGAAAAGGGGTCAAATATATAGTCACAGAAGAATTCTGATGTTGGGTGGTAAGCACACAACTCAACATGCAGATGATGTATCACAGGATTGTACACATGCAACTTACCTAATTTCATTAGCCAATATCACCCCAATAAATTTAATTTTAAAAAATGTATAGCCTAGTGCTAGGCTGTAGATTGGTGTATTGGGTCCTTAAGACAAGTCCTCAGGCAACTCAAATTTTGATCTTTATCTCTGCCTGATCTCTAATATTCTAATGTTCTATTAAACAGAATGGTCCCATTATCTGCACACTGTCCCATCTCTGTTGTCAATAATTCTGGTTCAGATATTCATATCTTATCTCCTCTATTAAATACCAGTCATCTTAACTGTACCTCATACCACTTAGAAGTGTAGTCCATTAATTTAAATAAGTACAGTAATTTTAATTAAATCACTGTGAATTCATTTATAGCTTATGCTTTCAGAATATTTCATTATGTACTTGGTTAGAGGATTCTGAGACATGTAAACAGGTTATACTCCCAGAGGAAACTGAATTTCAGAGAATTTAAGTTATCAACCCATGGCACAGAGCTATTGAGTATCAGAGCTAGATCTATGTTCTATGTTATTCAATTTCTTTTCCAGTCTTGCTCAAAAATTTTTCCAGTGAAATGTCACTTTATACTACAGTCCAAAGTGCATTTATGTAATCATTTTGATCATATTGTTTATTGCTTCACAAATATCCTCTCATTTACTGTGTAAAACAAAGTCATCTTGATACAGTTTCTGTCCCAGAAGAGAATTAGTGCCTTTTCTCTGTGGAGTGCCCCTGTGGACTTCAAGAAGAGCTTGAGAACCTGGTATGAGAAGAGTTCAAACACTTTGTGCTCATAGCACATCCTCACTGAGTGAGCAGTTCATGTCCACAGGTAAGAGGAGGGGTTTTCCATCACCTAAAAAATCAGGTGTTACAATCCTGAATCTCAAACTAGATTAAATGCTTTAATGTGTAAGTTTGAGGTGGAAATTTCTTGTTAACTTAGAGCTGAATTTAAAATTGAAGGAGAAAATTTAGGGAAATATCAGGGAGACTAAGAAAGGTATAACATATTATGTCAACAAATTTGTAAATTAGAAATTAGGCTTTATTTTCTTGATGGAAGGTAACAGAATTAAGGTAGTAGAAATAAGGGACTATATTTTAAATTTATGAAAATTATTAAATGAAGGAAAAATTAACTATCAACCACCCATTGGGTATATACCATTGTGAAATTGTATTTTTTTCTCATGAAAGGACATAAATGAATTTAAAACTAATTTTGCTAGGTTGCTAATTGATCTAGAAGCCACTCTAATGTGTTTTTTTAAAGAAACATATAATGGTTTACTTGAACTTGCAGTTTCATAAATGAATTCAGATACCAGAGGACATTATTTTGCATTGTTTCCAGGGGTAACATTTCCAAATTTGCAGCATTTCACAATGAGACCATTTCACAGTCAACCAAAAAGAGCTTAGTTGGAAGACAGAAGCCCCTGGACTTGAATCCTGGCTGTGCTAGTAACTGTGAGCATGATCAAGTTATAGGTCAAGCTGGTTCCCAGTTTTCTCATCTATAGAAGGGTTTTGAATTAGTTTGCAGGTTGCTGTGTACAAAACGTAAGATAACGTGCATGAAAATCCTAACACCCCGGCAGCCACTTCATGACGTGTTGTAGCTGCTATGATAGCTTTGCTTTGTTTCAGGCTTAGTGTTTATATCACCATTCTTAGGGCTGGATGGTGATGTTTGCTTTCTGACTGTGTGAGGGGTGAGGAGCTCATTCAATTTTAGTTTTCCAGAATGATCGTGTTTTTGTTAAATTTTGAAATCTACTATATGTCTCTCTGAAGTCTATCTGTTCAAGTGAAATTAGTCAGATGTAAACACAAGCAGTTCTAATGTCCTTAAACATGAGGTGACTGAAATGCCTGCTAGCAGAGTATCCTCAATGAAGTAGATGAACCTCATACATCTTGTCTGTCATCCCTCCAGTTCCCTACAGTGAGGAAGCTAATTGCTCTAATGGAACATAATTTAGATTAAAATATACCTTCATTCATAAACCACTATCTTGCACTACAGATAAACCCAAAGAAATCAAGAGTTATGAGAATATTATTATGCTCAAAATTATCAGAAGAATATAAGCAAACATGTTTTTATTTTACCATCTTGCTTAGAGTCAAAATACAATGACAGAAATGTATTTTAAAGGTCTTTCTTTTTAAGGTTCTTGATACCATAGAATATTGGGACTCACTGTATATAATCTCATGAGAAAGGTATTTAAATATATCTTAAGTACCATATTAAAAACATATGTTAACTAGTCATCTGGGAATAATCTAAAATAATTTTACATTTTTCTCATTCAAATACAATTCCAATTTATACACAATCTTGTCATATAAGTGCAGTTGCTTTCCTTTAACAATTGTTAATGTTAAGGAAAGGCATCTCATGCACAGTGTAGGAAATCTAGAGTTCCTATACAGATGAATCCTATCTATTACAATTTTGGATTAAAACTCCTATATTTGTTCATCATTGTGAATGTTAAAATGATGGGGTATGAAACTAGGTGGAAGTAAATTTGAAAGAAAATAAATTGAAAATTAAAGCACAAAAGTTGAGATTTTAAAAAGTGTGACAAATTTAGCCAATCATTTAACCAAAATTTCTTTACTTTAACAGGTTAATGCATTCATTGGCCCCAGCTTCTTCATCACTGCTTATTCCCTCACCACCAAGGATTTCGTAAGCCCTTTAAGAAAAAAAATCAAGGGGATAAAATACGGTAGATGCTATTTTTAACAATACTGCTTTCAAATCTATAAATAAAAATAAAATGTCACAACTGACTTCAAATTTTGATTTACACAAGATTCAGATTAAAAATGTGACTGAAGTCACTATGTTTATATTGACAGGATTCACAGGTGATTTTGAGGTGCAAGTCTTTCTATTTTTACTATTTCTAGCTATCTATCTTTTCACTCTGATAGGAAATTTGGGAATGGTCATGTTGGTCACTATGGACTCTCGGCTGCACAACCCTATGTACTATTTTCTGAATGTGTTGTCCATCTTGGATGCCTGTTATTCTTCAGTTGTCACACCCAAAATGTTGGTCAATTTCCTGAATGAGCACAGAGCCATTTCTTATTTTGGGTGTGTAGCACAAATGTTTTTCTTTGTTACATTTGGGACCACAGAATGCTTCCTCTTGGCTGCAATGGCCTATGATCGCTATGTGGCAATCTATAACCCTCTCCTCTATACAGTTAGCATGTCACCCAGAGTCTATGTGCCACTCATCATTGCTTCCTACATCGGAGGCATTCTTCACGCGTGTATACACACAGTGGCCACATTTAGCCTGTCCTTCTGTGCCTCCAATGAAATCAGACATGTCTTTTGTGACATCCCTCCTCTCCTTGCTATTTCCTGTTCCGACACTCACGCAAACCAGCTTCTACTCTTCTACTTTGTGGGCTCCATTGAGATCGTCACTGTCCTGATTGTCCTGATCTCCTATGGCTTCATTCTGTTGGCCATTCTGAGGATGCGTTCTGCTGAGGGAAGGAGAAAAGCCTTCTCTACATGTGGCTCTCACCTTACTGGAGTGTCAATTTATCATGGAACTATCCTCTTCATGTATGTGAGACCGAGTTCTAGCTATGCTTTGGACCATGACATGATAGTGTCAACATTTTATACCATCGTGATTCCCATGCTGAATCCCATCATCTACAGTTTGAGGAACAAAGATGTGAAAGAGGCAATGAAAAGAGTGTTTGGGAAAAATGGGCTTTTCAGTAAAGTATCTTTTTACAGTTAAAAATGAATTAAAAATTGAAAGGTATGTTCTATGCTTCAATATTAAAAAGAGATCATGAATTTGTTTGCTTTTCTCACTAGAATGGTTATCATCAGCAAATCAACAAATGATTGTTTGCTAAGATAAGGAGAAAAGGAAACCCTCCTGCACTATGGGTGGGAATGCAGGTTGGTGCAGCCGCTGTGGAAAGCAGCATGGAGTTAATCAGAAACGTGAAGGTGGAGCCCTGACCACTGTGTCTCATCTAGTGGGGCATCATCCCACAGACTGAACGGTCCCCGGTTAGGTTCCCTGTCAGGGCACGTGCATGGTTATAGGTTCCAACATCCCTGTTTGGGGCATGTAACTGATCTATGGAGCAACCAACTGATCTATGTTTCTCTTTTGCTTCAGTGTTTCTTTCACTTCCTCTCTCACTCCCTTCCCTTCCCCTAAAAAAGTAAACAAATAAAATCTTTTTAAAATCTAGCTTACAAAAATTTAAAAATAGAACTGCACGATAAATTGAGCATAAATGGTGATGGAAGGAGACATAACTTGGGGTGATGAACATACAATGCAACTTACAAATGATGTAGTATAGAGCTGTACCCCTGAAACCTATCTAATTTTCTTAAACAATGTCACCTCAATAAATTCAATGACAAGATAAATCAAAAATCTAAAAATTGGAAAAATATTTTATAAATATAAAAATGGAACTGCCTTAAGACCCAACGATTCCACTTCTGGAAATATATCTGGAGAAAACTAAAATGCTAACTTGAAAAAATAGCTGTACCTCTACGTTCATTGCAGAGTTATTTAGACAGCCAAGATTTGGAAGCCAACAAAGTGCTTATCAGTAGGTGAGTGGATAAAAAAGTTGTGGTAGTTTACACAATGGAATACCACTGGGACATAAAACAGAAAGAAATCTTACCTTTTGTAACAGCATGAATGGGCATCAAGGGCATTATGCCAAGTGAAATAAGGCAATCAGAGAAAGATAAGTACCATATGATTTCACTTTTATCTGGAATCTAATGAACAAAATAAGCTAACAAACAAAATAGAAACAGATTCATAGACACAAAGAATAGACTGGCAATTGTCAGAGGAGAGAGAGGTTGGAGGAATGGTGGGAAAAAGTGAAGGGATTAACCAGTACAAATTGGTAGTTACAGGATAGCCACAGAAATGTAGATTACAGAACAAGAAATATCAGGTCTGTCCAGAAAGTATCCATCCATGCAATGTGGAAAAATAGAGGCATTTATTGAAGAAGATACAGGATGCAAGAAACATTGTATGTAGGACAATGACACCTTAGTCCCCTTCAAAGTAGGCACCTTGGAACCTCACGCAGTTCTCCCAGTGGCCATCAGCTGTCCCCTCATATTTTCCTGAGTCTCATCTATGCTCTGAAACCTCTTCCCTTTTAAAGGTAATTTTAATTTTGGGAAAAGCCAGAAGCTGCAGGGCACCAAATCTGAGTGATAGGGCTGAGTCACTGGGGTAATTGATATTTTGGAAAAAAACTCTGCATGAGACGTGATACATGAAGGGGCACATTGTTGTGATGAAGGTGCCAATCACCAGTTGCCCATAACAGTAGCCATTTTCATCATATTGCATCTCCCAATGAATGAAGAACTTTGATGCAGGACTATTTATTAATTGTTTTGCCTGGTGGGCTGTGCTCATGAGGGACAACACCTTGAAAATCAAAAACCACAGCTAACATGGTCTTGAGATTGCTGCAACTTTGCTGCTCCTTCTTTGGCAGAGCCAAGAGACTCCCGTTGGGATGACTGGTCCTTGGTGTCTGGATCATAGCCTTAGACCCACGCTTCATGTCTGGTTATGCTTTTCTTGTGGAAAATCTGGTTCATTGGTAGGGGTTTGAGTCAAGTTATCAACAAACAGCAGCTCCTTTTGTTTTGGTAGCAGAAGCCATGGAACAAATTTTACCACAACGTATTTCATGCCAAGATCTTGTGTCAAAATCTCAGGCACAGTAGTTTTTGGAATCCCCAGGTCAGCTTCTATTTCTTGCACTGTCAGTTGCCAATCGATTTTTGGGTGCAGCCCGTACACATTCAGCATTTCAGGTGTTGTGCTTGTGGCAGGCCTCTCAGAACATGGGTCACTTTCAACAGATTCTCCACCATCTTTGAGCCATTAGTGCCACACTTTCATTTGTGCAGCAGGCATTGCATCTCCCCCAAAACCTTCTGAGTCATCTGAATAGTTTTTGCAGAGGAATGCTCAAGCTTAAGACAAAATGTGATGCAGATTCATTGCTCTACTCAGTCATTTGAATGAGATGGCCACACAGAACACATGCTCACTGAGTGGTGTCTACAACGCCCACTGACTAGTGCAGTGAAGTCATCATTGTTCACACATGCACCTTTCTGTCCACTCTCCTTGGCTGCCAGGTTACATCGACATTGTAAACCATTCTTGTTATAGTAACAGTGGCTGGACATTTTCCAGACAGACCTCAAATGGTCAATGACATTGAGATAAATATTTACAGAGTCAGGTGGGTATGTGAAGCAGTTAGGGGACTACTCTCTGAAGTACATGATTGTCTAAGCACTCTGCTGTACATCTGAAACTACAGCAGAATAATCTTAAGTATAAGTGATAATTGAAAATTAAAGACAAAGAAAGAAAAGTTGTGAGAAAAATTACAATTGTAGCAACAGAAAGAGAACTCACTAAGCAGAGACACTTAAAGGAGGGAAATAGGTGAATAGCAGTGGGGAGATAATTCAAACAGGAGAAAGAAAATGTGGAAAAATTGTTGGGGGGAACATATTGTGAAAAGAGATGCTTTGTGTTTGTCCTGCAAAAATGTTATTTAAATTTAATAATTCTACTTTAGAGAAATATTGTTAGTGTGCTATGGTCCAGGGAGATTCTTTTTTGCTGAAATTAAAAGGGTTTTTACAAATAAAAATAAATTAATAACAATAGTAATATTGGTAACTATAGTAATCACAAAAACAAAAGGAAAGAATAAAGGAAAACAGAAGGGAATGAGGAAGGACCAGTGACACTTAAAATTGTTTGTGAAGGACACATGCACTAGCAATGACGGTGAGGTCTGTGGGAAGCAGTGCTGAGCATGAGCACAGCAGGCACGTTTTTCTGTATCTTGGTTCCTGGGCCCAGGGACTGAGGAGTGGGAGCATCTGCATGGGCATCACAGGGTGGGAGGGGTCAGAGTAGAACAGAAGCAGAGCTGGGTCAGGACCAGACCTCTAGGGAAAAGTGTCAAGATGAACTGGTGCTCAGTTGTGGGAAGAGTTCCATCTACAAGCCAAGTGTTCCTTACCATCTAAATTGTGCTTGTCTTTTGTCATATTTGAGTTTAAGTATGATCTTTATAAATGTTCATGCCTACTCTCTGTATATTGTGAGAAATGAAAGAATGGATTCTGTTTGTGCTTTTGAGGAAATAATAAAAGGCAGTGAAATGCACCATTACAGAAAGCATGGTAATGACACCAGGAATTCACAAACATTACCTGTGGCCTCCAAACCACAGGCTGTACTTAGATTGCTGCTAATGCATAGACCTAAGGGAGGAGAAGAGCGCTTTGATCTGGAGTCAGACACCAGTGATTCTGTGGTAAGTGGTATGTGAGCTATAATTTTGTGATCAAGCAATTTATAGATTCAACACAATCCCTATTAAAATAACAATGACATATTTCACAGATATAGAACAAACATTTCAAAATGTATATGCAACCATAAATGACCCTGCATAGCTTCAGCAATTTTGAGAAAGAAGAACAAAGTAGAAGGGATCACAATACCTGATACCAAACTATACTATAAGGCCACTGTAATCAAAACAGTCTGGTACTTGCATAAGAACAGACACTTAGACCAATGGAACAGAATTGGGCCCAGAAATAAACCCATGTCTCTATGGTCAACTAATATTTGGCAAAAGGGCAGGCAGAAGCATAAAATGGAGTAAAAATAATCTCTTCAAAATGGTGTTGAGATATCTGGATAGCCACATGTAACAAAATGAAACTCGATCACCAACTTACAATATACACACAAATAAACTCAAGATGGATAAAAGACTTAAATACAAGTCACAACACCGTAAAAGTCCTAGAGGAGAACAGAAGCAGGAAAATCTCAGACATTCCATGCAGCAATATTTTTACTGCTATGTCCACTAGAGCAAGGGACATAAAGGAAAGAATAACCAAATGGGATCTCATCAAAATAAAAAGCTTCCGCACGGCTAAGGGAAACAACATTAAAATGAAAAGAGAACCAACTGTATGGAAAAACATATTTGCCAATGATAACTCAGACAAGGGTTTGAGCTCCAAAATATATAGAGAACTCATACTACTCCAATTTAAGAAGACAAGCAACCCAATTAAAAAGTGGGCAAAGGACTTGAACAGACACGTCTCCAAGGAGGACATGCAGAGGGTCCAGACACATGTAAAAAGATGCTCAGTATCACTAGCTATCAGAGAGATGCAAATTACAACCACAATGAGATACCACTTCACACTGGTCAAAATGGCCATCATAAACAAAGTAACAAACAACAAATGTTGGAGAGGTTGCAGAGAAAAGGGAACCCTGGTGCACTCTTGAAGGGATTGTGAACTGGTGCAACCACTGTGGAAAACAGTATGGAATTTCCTCAGAAAACTAAAAACAGAACTGCCTTTTGACTTGGCTATTCCACTGCTGGGGTTATACCCTAAGAATGCTGAAACAGCAATCCAAAAGAACCTATGCACCCCAATGTTCATAGCAGCACAATTTACAATAGCCAAGTGCTGGAAGCAACCCAGGTGCCCATCAGTAAATGAATGGATCAAAAAACTATTATACATTGACCAGATGGAATACTAAGTGGCAGAAAAAAAGAAGGAGCTCCTACCCTTTGTGACAGCATGGATGGAACTGGAGAGCATTATGCTAAGTGAAATAAGCCAGATGGTGAAAGACAAATACCATATGATCTCACCTTTAAAAGGAACCTAATCAACAAAATGAACAAGCAAGCAAAATATAACCAAAGACACTGAAATTGAGAACAGGCTGACAGTGACAGAGGGGAGAGGATTACAGAGGAAAAGGGTGAAGAGTTTGCAGGAACTATTATAAAGGATGCATGGACAAAAACAAGAGGGGGTGGAAACAGAGAAAGGAAGTAGAGAAGGCTGGGGTGGTGGGGAGGGGTGGAGAGAAAAAGCAGAAAACTGTACTTGAACAATAAAAAATGTTAAAAATAAAAAATAAAAATAAATAAAATAGAGAGCCCTTCTGGGGAAAGTGATTCAAAAAAACAAAGAGACAAAAAATTTTTAAAAAGTAAACTCCCTGAAGAAAACTAAGAAAAAATCTAGACTTTGGACATGACAATGATTTCATGGATGTGATACCATGACAATAAACACAGTCAACAAAAGCAAAGTTAGTTAAGTGAGAATAAATGCAACTAAAAATCTGCACAAAAAAGGGAAAAATAGAGTGAAAAGGCAAACTACAGAATGGGAGAAAATATTTGGAAATCACTTAAATGGACATTTCTCAAAAAACAAAGAAGAAATGAAAATGGCCACAGAGCAATATGAATAGAATATAAGATCTGACACAATAAATTACACAGAAAAAATCACAGGTACTAAACTTATGGACCCTGGGCCTAGAGAATATTTTATGAATTTGACCCCAAAGGCAAGGGAAGTAAAGGCAAAAATATATAAATGGAAGGATATCAAACTAAAAAGCTTCTGCACAGCAAAAGAAATCTCCAAAAAATAAAAAGGCAGCAAGCTACATGGGAGAAAATATTTGCAAACAACATTTCCAAAATGGATTAATATCCCAAATACATAAAGAACTCATACAATTCAACAAATAACAAACAATCCAATGAAAACATGGGCAGAGGACTCAAACAGACACTGCCCCCAAGAAGACATACAAACGGCCAACAGAAATATGAAAAAATGTTCAACTTCACTAGCTATTAGGGAAATGCATATCAAAACTACAATGAGCTACCACCTCATACCTGTTAGAATGGCTATTACCATAATTAAGACAAAAATTAACAAGCGTTGGAGAGGTTGTGGAGAAAAAGAAACCCTCATTCACTGCTGGTGGGAATGTAAACTGCTATGGTCACTATGGAGAACATTATGGGGGCTCCTCCACAAAGTAAGAAGAGAATTACCATGTGACTCAGCAACCCTTCTTCTGGTATCTACCTCCAATATTTGAAAACATTATTGGCAAAAATATATGCACCCCTATGTTCATTGCAGCACTATTAACAGTGGCCAAGACCTGGAGACAAACCAAGTGTCCTTCAAGAAACGAGTGGATAAAGAAGATGTGGTACATGTATACAATGGAATGCTACTCAGCCACAGGAAAAGATGAAATACTGCCATTTGTGACAGTATGGATGGACCTTGAACATATCATGCTAAGTGAAAAAATTGGTCAGAAAAAGCCAAGAACCATGTGATTTTACTCAAATGTGGAATATATAACTGAAACCTATAGACACAGAAAACAGTATTGTGGTTACCAGAGGGATGGGAGTTAGGGGAGAAATAAAGGGACAAAGGGGGCCAAATCTCTGGTGACAGATGATTTGACTTTGGGTGGTGAGCACAAGATGCAAAGTTCAGATCCTGTTTCATAGAAATGTACACTTGAAACTGATATAATCTTATTAACCAATGTTACCCTGATAAATTTAACAAGAAATAAAACAAAAAGAAATACAATAAGTATAGGTGCAAGCAAAAAAAACCTTAATGTCACTAATCATCAGGAAAATGCAAATCTAAAGCATGATTGCACTCAGAGGCCAGAGGACTCTGATTATTTAATAAATATCAACATGCAGTAAATTATTCCATAACCATTTTCTTTTTAATTACCAAGTAAATCATCATGTTGCTATCTTGAACCAGAAGATAATTGGAGCATGTTCCCCTCGGGGAAATCCTTGTGGTTTTCATTAATCACTGAGTAAGGGAATATAAATAATCTAAATTACTGTATTCATGGTGTATCTAAACCCACATTTGCTGATACACAGGTAAGAAGGGAAAAATTTAGGTCACTTGAAAAATATTTTATGAGGTGTGGCCTAAAAATGTGAAGGTCAAATGTTATAAAATCTCCAGTACTAAACACTTCAGTTGCTGCCTATTGCAACTATTGAATTTATGTTTGTAGAGTTAAGTAAGAATTTAACAAATTGAGTGTGTGTTTTCAGTTTTATGATGGAAAAAGACAGATCAGATTAAAGCAAGAACAATAAAGAAAACATTAGACCTATTCAACTACCTGGAGGCTTGTATTTGCTCTCATGAAGAAACAATCTATTATCCTTTATTTTCCTAGCATTGTGATATAGAATCCATTGTAAGTTAATGTTATTTCATAATGTTTCTCTAGTCTTAATGTTTAAAATCTATTTAAATATATATCAGGAATCATGTTCGATCTCACCGGGAGTGACAATAGGAGAGGTCAGCTGCAGAATGAGGCCATGATACTACAGGAGACAGTGTAACACGGAAACGTGCACGCACTCGGAGGGAGATGCAGGGGTGACGGCTGGCTCTGGTGCGACTTAGCTGTGAGAGCTGCTAGACAGGTGAAACAACCCACGTGCACAAAGTCCATTTCTGCTGCATGTGCTCAGTGCATGGCTGTTACTGTTTTTCTTTTCTTTGCCAACTTAGTGTGTCAGTGTTGAGGCAAAGATACCTGGGATTTTTTGCCTTCTTTTAAAACTTTATTTTTAGACTGTTCCATGTATCTATACCTCTGTTTCTACATTGTTAGTTTATTTTGTTCATTAGATCTCACATATAAGGGAGTTCATATGGTATTTGTCTTTCATTGACTGGCTTATTTCACTAGCATAATAATCTCCAGGTCCAACCATGCTGCCTCAAATGGTCAGAGATCTTTCTTTTTTATTCCACTGTGTAAAAGTACGTTTTTATCCACTCATCTAATAATGGGAACTTGAGCCATTTTCTAGATCTTGGCTATTGTAAATAACACTGATATGAACATAGTGGGTGCATGTGGGATCCGTTGGTCAAAAGGCAAACTGACAGCTGTCAGAGGGAAGCAGGGAGGAAGGGACTGAGTGGAAGAAGGTGAAGGGATTATCCAAATGTTATCCAAACAACATACACACATAACCCATAGACACAACCAACAGTGTGGTGATGGCCTGAGGGAAGGAGGGGCAAAGGCTGGGTGAAGGTGTCAAAAGGGAGAGAAATGGGGACAACTGTAATAATGTAAACCATAAAAAATAAAATTAAAAAAAATTTAGAAAACTGGTTTTGCATTCATTTTAAAAGGTGATGCTTTATTACTAAATTCTCTAAGAATCAGACATTTTCTCTTTATAATGCTAAGTGCTTTCAATATATTTTAACATTGACTTAGCTATGTCCAGTATAAATTTTATTTTGGCATCTAGTAAAATTTAGCTGAAGTATTTAACATTGTCATCTTTCATTATCTTACCCAAGTGAAATTAAGCCCACAGTAATGTAGCAAATGGAATGGTGAGCTGTGAGGGTAGAGAAAATAATCATAATCAAAATATGATTTGTTGAATATCATCCTCAAATAATAATATTTCAGTGTGTGTCAATAATCACACAACAAACACATTAAATGGAGACAAAAATGAACTATCTGGCTCAAGGCTCTGGTCACATATTTTTATGTGGTTAGGTAAAGTATTAGTTCTGGGATTTAGTATTTGCTAATGTTTTAAAAATAAATACATCTGATGGCAAAAGATCAATTATACAGTCATGTTAAATTTGCAACCAAAAATGACATTTAAAAGAAATCGTTTCATACATTTATTGCTCTGCTCACTTGATTAGTGTGCCTGGCTGTATACTATTATATCTGCTTGCTCATTCAAACATATTGTTACTTGAAAGAAGAGTGAACTTTGAAGAAAAAGCCTACACTGACACATAACATTTAATCATGAACCTGGCCAGTGAACACATACTTTCAGATCAAAACTTTATGTCATATGCCTTGCAGGTGTATCACTGAATTGATGTCAGGAATTGTATTGAGGCTAATCTTTTCTTGTGACCCTTGTTCATATTTTTTAAAAATAGATTTTATCTTTTTTTAAATTTTTATTTTAGTTTATTCAGTACAGTTTCTATCCTTTATTCCTATTCCAGCCCACCCACCCATCCCTCCCCTCCTCCCTCCCATTTCCAACCCCCCTAGTTTTGTCCATGTGTCCTCTATATTTGTGCCTGTA
>CM052543.1:9077386-9143676 GCA_028533065.1 Trachops cirrhosus | reverse complement strand
CTGGCTTATCTCGCTTAGCATAATGCTTTCCAGCTCCATCCTTAAAAATAGATTTTATCTTATTCACCAAAGTTTACTTTTTATTTCTTAATTTAGTTTAATTCACTCATGGGCCATCATCCTTTAAAAAAAAAAACATTGATTCATTCCTTTGGATGGATCCAACAAGATATAATAGACTTAGAAAATTTTTAGCAATTAACTCATAAAATGTTACAGTCCATGACATATCTACTCTATAGAACCAAGCAAATTCAACAATTCTCTATTTACGGAATTGTCAAGATTCAATATTGTTAACATATTTTCGTCTTTCAATTTTTACTCCAATTTTATAGAATAAATAAATATTAATGTTCTCATTCTACAGGAGATTAGCTTAGAGCACTCACCCTTCACCATTACTGAAATGTCTAGTATGCTGACATTCTAGTCCAATGCTCTGGACACTGACATGCTGCCTCATGGGTGTCATTGTCAAAAGAAATTTATTTTTAAACAATCTGTGTTTTAATGTGATTTAATATGACAACAACTTAAAAAAGCAGTTATAAGCTAACCAGCTGACCTGACGGTTTTGGAAATGACATAGATTCACATAGTGACTGGACACCCATCTTTTCCATTTAATTTTGCAGTGAGTGGCATGGACACTTGACCCGCTGTTTTGACAATGTCTTCTTAGGTGTAAGTGACAATGTTTACATTGCAGAAACATAAATATGAGAATGCAGCTCATGTTGCCTTGTGTCATTCAGTCAACATTATGTTTATTCTTTTTTGTAGTACATGAATTCTAATTGTACAACTATCTCTACATTTGTTTTATGAGGTTTCAACATGAAGAATGTCACTGAAGTTACTACGTTTGTACTGAAGGGCTTCACAGACAATACAGAACTGCAAATTATCTTATTCTTCCTGTTTCTAGCAATTTACCTGTTTACTGTAGTGGGAAATTTAGGGCTGGTTGTATTGGTCATTGGGGATTCCCGGCTCCACAACCCCATGTACTATTTGCTGTGTGTACTATCATCTGTGGATGCCTGCTTTTCCTCAGTAATTACTCCAAAAATGTTAGTAGATTTTCTGTCAAAGAATAAAGCCATTTCATTCCTTGGATGTGCAACACAGATGTTTTTTGCAGTAACTTTTGGGACCACGGAATGCTTCCTCTTGGCTGCAATGGCCTATGATCGCTATGTAGCAATCTACAACCCTCTCCTGTATACAGTTACCATGTCACCCAGAGTCTATGTGCCTCTCATCATTGCTTCCTATATCGGAGGCATTTTGCATGCGTGTGTGCACACAGTGGCCACATTTAGCCTGTCCTTCTGTGCCTCCAACGAAATCAGACATGTCTTTTGTAACATCCCTCCTCTCCTTGCTATTTCCTGTTCTGACACTCACATAAACCAGCTTCTACTCTTCTACTTTGTGGGCTCCATTGAAATCACCACTGTCCTGATTGTCTTGATCTCCTATGGCTTCATTCTGTTGGCCATTCTGAGGATGCGTTCTGCTGAGGGGAGGAGGAAAGCCTTCTCTACGTGTGGCTCTCACCTAACTGGAGTGTCGGTTTATCATGGTGCCATCCTCTTCACATATGTGAGACCGAGTTCCAGCTATGCCTTGGACCATGATATCATAGTGTCAATATTTTATACCATCGTGATTCCCATGCTGAATCCCATCATCTACAGTCTGAGGAACAAAGATGTGAAGGAGGCAATGAAAAGAGTGTTTGGAAAAAAGGGTGTATCGATATAGTACATTTTTATACTAACTATTAAATTGAATCAAATTAAAAGTAATATTCATTGTTCTGATATCAAAATGAGAATTTGCTTTAGTGCTTTAGTGTTTTTCTAGTCTTCTTAGACCTTTCGTGTGAAGATCATAGCCTTACCTCCACTTGTGCATCTTCCACACAGGCTAAAAAACTGTAATTCATCTGCTTTTTAAATCATTCTCAGACACACACACACACACACACACACACACACTGATACTGATTGTAGTAATTTGTCAGGCTCTCACAGCAAAGCACCACAGACTGGTGGCCTAGACAACAGAAATTTATTTTTCACTATTCTGGAATCTAGGAAACTTAGAGCAAAATAAAGCTAGGGCTGCATTCATCTGAGGCCTTTTTCCTTCACTAGTAGATGGTCATCTCTTTCCTTTGTTTTCACATCATCATTTCTCTAAGTTTTTCTGTGTTTTATCTACTCTTCTTATAAGGACACCAGTCATATTGGATTAAGGAGCAATCTAAAGATCTCATTTTAATTTAATTATTTCTACAAAGACCTTATCACCAAATATAGTCACATTCTAAGGTCACAATATCAACATACAAATATTGGTATATAGTACATGTATTTATACACACAGTCACTCATGCACTTAATATTTACCTTAAACTGTAAAATATAGACTTTATTCTCATAGTACTCAAATCATACAAGTTCCAATAATCATAATTATGAGTAACTATAATGCTACCTGACTATCTCGTGGAAGTACCACCAAGTCAATAACAAAATCATATCTCATATATTTCCATACCACTCTCCATGGAATCATTGGCTTAGACCACAGTGCAAAACATTGTGCTCCAACCTTAGGTCAATGTCTTGGCAGCAATGCATAGTTCAGAGGTCACAGATATGTTTAAATTTGTGGTGTCATTACTATGCTGATATGTGAGGCTACATTTCTCTCCCTTTCAGTATTTCATCCAGAGCATGAATACAAAACCCATTATTTAATTTTTCATAGAATACAGTGACTATGCATTAGCATTTATGAAGATTATACTTAAATTTAAAAGAGACAGAAGACAAGCACAATTCAGAGAGTCAGTATTTTGGTTGGCAGATCAGGCTATTCCCACACCTGATCCCTAGCCCATCTTTATGAGTGAAGAAAAGAACAGACTTGTACAAAATATTTGCTAAAGAGCTATCCAATAGAGAACATGTATCTAGAACATATAAAGGCATCTAAAACAAAATATAAAAATCTCATAAAAAATGGGCATATATTTGAATAAACATTTCACCACAGAACATACACAGATGATTAATATGTCCATGGAAAAGTGCTAAATAGTACCTTATGTTAGAATTTCAACTGAACATCATGATCAAATACATCTGTTAGAATAAGTCGAGTTTAAAAGCATAATAATAACTGACAATATAAAGTTGTTACTAAAGATGCAGAGGAACAGGAACTCACATCCATTGCTGGTAGGAGTGCAAATGGAGCAAGCCATCTGACAGTTTCCTAAGAAGTGAAACATACACTTACCATATGAATCTGAGATCTGATTCTACCATTTATCCAAAATAAATGAAAAATAGATAAACACAATGACCTGGGTTCCAGTTTTTATAGTGGCTGTATTCACCACATTTCCAAACCTAAAGCAATTTAAATGTCTGTCAAATAGAGAACAAGTAACTAACTGTGGTACATCCTTAAAATGGGATACCACTCAGCAATTTAATAGCAATAACACTATTGGTATATTCAAGTACACAAATGAATTCCATATATTTTGTGCTAAGTGGAAGAATACAAGTTCAAAAGATGACATTGTGATTACACTGTTATCACATTCTGCAAAGGGTGAAAATATAAATATGGAGAACCCATCCATGGTTGCCAGACTGACTACCTAGTGATATGATGGACTTTTAGAAAAATGGAAATGTCCTATAATTTGATATTAGTTATACAATTCTATGTGTTTTACAACATTCATATACTTTGCACCTATAATTAATGGATTTTTATTAATTGATATTAATACTTAATAACCTGACTTTAAAAACTAGATTATTACATAGGTTAATCCTCACATGAGAATATTTACTTTGTAAGGCAGATATGACTAGAAAAACATGTAAGGGGGACATCTGAGTACTGTCAATATTTTACTCCTTACTCTTAGTTTTGTTTATAAGATATGGTCAAATTGTGAAAATTCATCAAGCTATACACTACATAAAAATACTTTTCTAAATGTATATTTTCTTCTTTAAAAGAAACCCTCATTTTGTTGCATATCTTCTAGTAAACTCAATAAACCCTTGATACATGTACCTTGAATGTCTTATCTTATAACTGTCCTATTATTGAGAAAGTTAACAAATTTTTGCTATATAATTTTATATTGCTGCAAATGTTTTGGACATTTTGAAAATTATAGTTTGTGATTTTTCTCAGTCTCTCTCAAACTCTTTCTTCATTTCAAATTGATTTTTCTCCATATTTGCTTTTTCATCTCTTTCTTTAACCATGCTTTCAATAGTTGCCAATCACACTCTTCTATTTTAATAAATTATTCCTGAATGATATATTTTTTCATTTCTAGTTAATTTCTGTGTTCTCTTTTTCCCAAGGTTCATTGAAAAATAATTGACATTTATCAGTATATCACTTTAGAGTACATAGAATAATGTGTGTTCTCCTTACCCTGTTTTCAAATCCTTCTGATGTCTAGCTTCTCATATCTATTAACACATTTTATTATTCTGATAAAACATAAGAATTCTATCAAATTTTCTTTAATATTATTTTAATATACCAAATTACCATATTAGTTTGAATGGGCATAAGTTTCCAACTCCTTTGGGAGTCCATACTAGCCAAAGTGATCTAAAGATTCAATGGAATTTTCACCAAAACACCAATGGTATATTGACAAAAAAGAAACAACTTCCTAACACTCTTGTGGTGCCCAGGATATGTGAAGACCAAACTAGAGTAATAACACTTCCAGCTTTAAGAAAATATTATAAAACTACAGTATTTGAAGAGTATGGTATTGCTACAAAAACAGACATATAGACCAATGAAACACAATAGAGAGACCAGAACTAAACCCACCCATTTATGGCCAATTGATCTTTGACAAGGGTGTGGATATTACACTATGGGAAAAGGATAGTCACTTTTTAAAAATGTGTAAGAAAACCTGGATGTCCACATGCAATATAATAAAATTTGACCTTTATCTTACAGCATAAAAAAAGTCACCTTAAACACTTAAACAGAACACCTGAAACTTTTAAACTCTCAGAAAAAACAAAGGAAAAAGCTTGCTTGATATTGGGCTTGGCAATGATTTCATGGACACAGTACCATCAAACCATAAGCACAGCAAACAGAAGCAAAGTTAGTTAAGTAAGAATAAATACAACTGAAAGTCTTCTGCAGAACAAAAGGAAAAATCAAGAGAGTGGAAAGGCAAACTACAGAATGAGAGAAAATATTTGGAACCACCTGAACAGATATTTCTCTCTAAAAAAAAAAGACATACAAATGACCAACAGAGCAATATGAAAAAATATAAGATTTGACACAATAAATTAAATAGAAGGAAACATAAGTACTAAACTTATGGACCTTGGTCTTAGAGAATATTTTATGAATTTGACCCCAAAGACAAGACAAGCAAAAGCAAAAATAAATGAATGAGACTATATCAAACTAAAAAGCTTTTGCACAGCAAAGGAAACTGCAAGCAGAAAAACAAACCAGCTAAATGGAGAAGGTATTTGCAAACAACAACTGTGACAAGGACTTCATTTCCAAAATATATAAAGAACTTACACAACTCAACATCAAGCAATCCTATTAAAAATTGGGCAAAGAACATGAACAGATACTTCTCCCAAGAAGGCATGCAAATGGCCAACAGAAATATGAAAAGATGATCAACTTCACTAGCTGTTAGGGAAATGCATATCAAAACTACAATGAGATACCACCTCACACCTGTTAGAATGGCTATTATCATAATTAAGACAACAAATAACAAGTGTTGGAGAAGTTGTGGAGAAAAAGGAGTCCGTATTCACTGTTGGTATAAAAAATTGTAAGGAGGGTCCTCCACAAAGTAAGAAGAGAGTTACCACATGACTCAGCAACCTTCTTTTGGGTATCTACCTCCAATATTTGAAAACATTATTGGCAAAAATATATGCACCCCTATGTTCATTGCAGCACTATTAACAGTGGCCAAGACCTGGAGACAAACCAAGTGTCCTTCAAGAGATGAGTGGATAAAGAAGATGTGGTATGTATGTACAAGGGATGCTACTCAGCCATAGGAATAAATGAAGTACTGCCATTTGTGACAGTATGGATGGACCTTGAACATATCATGCTAAGTGAAACAAATTGGTCAGAAAAAGCCAAGAACCATGTGATTTTACTCAAATGTGGAATATATAACTGAAACCTATAGACACAGAAAACAGTATTGTAGTTACCAGAGGGATGGGAGTTAGGGGGGAAATAAAGGGACAAAGGGGGCCAAATCTATGGTGACAGAAGATGATTTGACTTTGGGTGGTGAGCACAAGATGCAATATTCAGATCCTGTTTCATAGAAATGTACACTTGAAACCGATATAATCTTATTAACCAATGTTACCCTGATAAATTTAACAAGAAATAAAACAAAAAGAAATACAATAAGTATAGATGCAAGCAAAAAAACCCCTTAATGTCACTAATCATCAGGAAAATGCAAATCTAAAGCATGATTGCACTCAGAGGCCAGAGGACTCTATTTAATAAATATCAACATGCAGTAAATTATTCCATAACCATTTTCTTTTTCACTACTGAGTAAGTCATCATGTTGCTACCTTGAACCAGAAGATAATTGGAGCATGTTCCCCTCGGGGAAATCCTTGTGGTTTTCATCAACAGTGTGCAAAGGAATATAAGTAATCTAAATGAACTGTATTCATAATATATCTAAACCTACCTTTGTTGATACACAGTTAAGAAGAGAAAATGGTAGGTCATTTGGAAAATATTTTATGAGGAGGAGCCTAAAAATGTTAAGGGCAAATGTTACAAAATCCCCAGTACTAAACCCTTTAGTTGTTGCCTATTGCGTAGGTGAGTAAATACAACAAAGAAATATGAAATATTGAATTTATGTTTGTAGAGTTAAGTAAGAATTTTCCAAATTGAATGTATGCTTTCATTTTTTCTGATGGAAAAAGATCAGAATAAAGCAAGAACAGTAAAGAAAACACTTGACCTATTCAAATACTTGGGGGCTTTTATTTTGCTCTAATGAGGAAGAAATCATCTTTCATTTTGCCAGTTTTGTGATGTAGAAGCCACTTCATGTTAATGCTATTTGGTAATGTTTCTCTAGTCTTGATGTTTAAAATGTATCTAAATGTTTCTCTAGTCTTAATGTTCAAAATTTATCTAAATATATATCAGGAATCATGTTCGGTCTCACTGGGAGTGACAATAGGGGAGGGCAGCTGCACAATGAGGCCATGATACTACAGGAGACAGTGTAACACGGAAACGTGCACGCACTCGGAGGGAGATGCAGGGTTGACGGCTGGCTCTGGTGCGACTTAGCTGTGAGAGTTGCTAGGAAGGTGAAACAACCCACGTGCACAAAGTCCATTTCTGCTGCATGTGCTCAGTGCATGGCTGTTACTATTTTTCTTTCCTTCGCCCACTTAGTGTTTCAGTGTTGAGGCAAAGATACCTGGGATTTTTTGCCTTCTTTTAAAACTTTATTTTTAGACTGTTCCATGTATTTGTACCTCTGTTTCTACATTGTTAGTTTATTTTGTTTATTTGATTTCACATAAGTGAGATCATTTGGTATTTGTCTTTCACTGACTGGCTTATTTTATTTAGAATAATAACCTCCACGCCTGTCTGTTTATTATTTAGCCTAATAATAAGCTGTCTCAAAAGGTAGGAATTCCTTTTTCTGGCTGCATAGTATTCAACTGTGTAAAAGCACCACAGCTTTTTTATCCGCTCATCTGCTGATGGGCACTTGGGCTGTTTCCAGATCTTGGCTACTGTAAGTAACACTGATATGAACCTAGCTGGGTGCATATATTCTGTTGAGTTGGCATTTTGGTATTCTTCGGTTATATTTACAGAAGTGGGGTGGCTGGGTGAAAAGGCAGACTGACAACTGTCAGAGAGGATGGGTTAGGGGATGAAAGAACGTGAAGAGATTATCCAGAGAACACATAGGCACAGCCCATACACACAGACAGCAGGGTGGTGATGGCCTGGGGGAAAGAGGGGAAAACTGTAATGTACACAATAAAAAATAAAATACAAAACTGTATTTTTGAAGTGGTTTTGCATTAATTTTAAAAGCTGAAGCTACATTAGTAATTCTCTATAAATCACTTATAATTCTAAGTGCTTTCAATATGTTTTAATATTGACTTAGCTATACTTAGTATAAATTGTATTTTGGCATCTAGTAAAATTTAGCCGAGGTTTTAATATTGTAGTCTTTCACTATTGTACTTACCCAGGTAAAATTAAATCCACAGTAATGTAGCAAATGGAATGGTGGTGAGCTGTGTGTGAGTAGAGGGGGAAAATCACAACCAATACACAATTCATTGGATTTAATCCTGAAAGAATAATGTTTTAGTGAATATTATTAATCACAAAACAAATATATTAAATGTAGACAATGAAATATCTGGCTCAAAGCTCTGGTCACATATTTTTAGATTATTATTTATAAAATTAGTTTTAGGACCTAACATTTGCTAGTGTTTTAAAAATAAATACATCTGATGACAAAAGTTCAGTTATTTTGGCATCTTAAATTTATAACCAAAAATTGACATGTTTAAAGAAAATTGCTTTATTTGTTGCTTTTTTAATAGTCTGGCTATATGCTATTATGTCTGCTTGGTCACTCAAACATATTACTGTTTTAAAGAGAAGTAAACTTTGAGAGAGAAAGCCTAATCAGACACCTGATATTTAATCATGAACCTGGGAACACACACTTTCAGATCTAAATCCTATGTCATTTGTCTTCAACAGGTGTATCTTTGAATTGATGTCAAGAATTGTATTCAGGATGATCCTTTTCTTGTGACTATTGATCACACCTTAAAAACTAGATTTCATCATATTCATCAAAGTGTTATTGTTCCTTAATTTAGTTTAATTAAATTGTGGGCATCATCATTAAAAATTCTTCATTCATTCTTTTGGATAGAACCAAGAAGATCTAGTAGAGTTGGAAAATGTTTAGAGATTAGCTCATAAAATATTACAACCCAGGATGCAGCTACCCTGTAGAACCAAACTAATTCAGCAATTGTCTATTTAATATAATTGTCAAGATTCAAGTTTATTAACATATTTTTGTCTTTCAATTTCTACTTCAGTATTGTACAATAAGTAAATATTAATGTTCTCTTTCCAAGGAGACTAGTTTCTAGCAAATCACTTTACACTATAACTGAAAGGTTTAGATTGCTGATATTCTATTTCAATGCTCTGCACACTGATATGATACATCATATGTGTCAGTATCAAAAGAAAGTGATTTTTTAACCAATCACTTGGTGTTCAATGTGATTTAATAAGAAAACAGCTGATAGAATACAGTTGTAAACTAATCAGTTGACCTGATGGTTTTGGAAATGACATGGATTCATATAGTAATTGGACACCCCTCTTTGCCATTTAACTTTGCAGTGAGTGGCGTGAACAATTTACCCACTGTCTTGTCACTGTCTTATCTGCAACAAGGAAATTTTATGTTGCCAAAAAATAAATACAAAGACATATCTCATGTTCCCTTTCATCACAATATTGAATCACAGTTATGCTTATTTTCTTTGTAGTAAATGAATTATGATTGTACAAACTTCTTTATGTTTGATTCATGAGGGAGGCTTCAACATGACGGATGTCACTGAAGTTACTACATTTGTGCTGAAGGGCTTCACAGACAATCCTGATCTGCAAATTATCTTATTCTTCCTGTTTCTGGTGATTTACCTGTTCACTCTGGTGGGAAATTTAAGGCTGGTTGTATTGGTCATTGGGGATTCCCGGCTCCACAACCCCATGTACTATTTTCTGAGTGTGTTGTCATCAGTGGATGCCTGCTTTTCCTCAGTAATTACTCCAAACATGTTAGTAGATTTTCTGTCAAATAACAAAGTCATTTCACTCCTTGGATGTGCAACACAGATGTTTCTCGCAGTTACTTTTGGCACCACAGAATGCTTCCTCTTGGCTGCAATGGCCTATGATCGCTACGTGGCAATCTACAACCCTCTCCTGTATTCAGTTAGCATGTCACCCAGAGTCTATGTGCCTCTCATCATTGCTTCCTACATCGGTGGCATTTTGAATGCCTCTATACACACAGTGGCCACATTTAGCCTGTCCTTCTGTGCCTCCAATGAAATCAGACATGTCTTTTGTGACATCCCTCCTCTCCTTGTTATTTCCTGTTCTGACACTCACATGAACCAGCTTCTACTCTTCTCCTTTGTGGGCTCCATTGAGATTGTCACTATCCTGATTGTCCTGATCTCCTATGGCTTCATTCTGTTGGCCATTCTGAGGATGCGTTCTGCTGAGGGGAGGAGAAAAGCCTTCTCTACGTGTGGCTCTCACCTAACTGGAGTGTCGGTTTATCATGGAACCATCCTCTTCATGTATGTGAGACCAACATCCAGCTATGCTTTGAACCATGACATGATAGTGTCCATATCTTACAGCATCATGATTCCCATGCTGAATCCCATCATCTACAGTCTGAGGAACAAAGATGTACATAAGGCAATGAAAAGAGTGTTTGGGAAAAACATGTGTATCAGTAAAGTATCTTTTTATAGTTGAAAACAGATGGAAAGAATTGAGAGTGATTACCTGAGTTCAATATTGAAAAGATATTTTGAAAATGTTTTGTTTTAGTTTATTAATGGGTTACTGTCTTCTTGCATATTTTATAATAAAGATCATAATAAACTTTCTGCCTATTCTGTCTTTCATTTAAAAAAGTTATTATCTATTTTCTTCTTAATATGTTCTTGCTGATATATGTATTTACACATATATGTATGTGAATTTTGATCCTGCTTGATGTAATACAAATGCAAAACAAACATATATGTATGTAATCATTACTTTAGAGAGTTTAAATTGTTTTTTCTTTCCATGTAACATAGAGGCTCTAATATTTGCAATTTAATACTATCATGATTTACCTAACTTGATCACATACTACCTAATAAGTAACAACACACAGCTTACATTAGCCCAGATCACTTTCCATGAAACCATTGGTATCTGATTGCAGTTTAAAGTACTCTGCTCCATCCGTATGTCCATGCATTCGAAGCTGTCTAATAACTGTCTGTGTTTTGGGGACCACAGAAAATGTGTTCAAATTCTTAGTGTCATTGCCATGCTGTTTGTGAAAGTGCATTTCTCCACATTTTGTTCTTTCCTCCAGACCATAGATATTAAACCCATCTTTCATATCACACAGAAGACAAAGTCTAGGCATTAGCATTCATCAAGATCATACTTAAATTCAAAAATGACAAAAGAAAGCACAAGTCAAAGGAAGGTTCAACTTGCTGGCAGATTGGGTCTCTTCCCAGAACTAAGGCCCCAGCCCATAGTGGGATTTCTTACAGGCCTAGTTCTGACTCAACTTTCAGCTGTTTTTTTATTGACTCCTGTCCCTCAGTAATGTCCTTGCATGTGCCATGATTGGTCCAGGCTCAAGAACCAGCGTACAAAGTGAATCCTTCCTAAACTCATATATAGCCCAGCTTCCAACAGACCTCATTTTCATTGCAAAAGTATGTCTACATCAAAGAAAAAAATTAAGTTGTAGTGTTCCTTCTTGCCTTTATACAAATTTTATATTTATTTTTAATTATTATCTTATTAAAACATTCTCTTCTTAAAGGGGTGTCTTTTTAAAAAATAAGCAAAATAATGTCCTTAGAATTAAAGCCCAACCTAAGAATATTTCCCTAAAGTGGGATAATCATGTTTAAATAACACCTCAACAAACATGCACAACAGTATGTTCTCATTTGTTGTCTCCTCTTTAGAAGGCTCACCCCACCATGCATCCCCCCTTAAAATGTCAAAACTAAACCATAGTCACTGATACTCATTATCCTCACATATCCAAACCATGCAGGTGATATTGAAGACTGAATCTGTGTGTGTGTGTGTGTGTGTGAGAGAGAGAGAGAGAGAGAGAGAGATTTAGCACTGAAGGGATTCTTAAACACAGTTAAAGTTAAAATCACAAAGATAGATAAATTTTTGCTTTATAATTTTAAAGGACTGATTAAAAAATAATCACAGATACAGCAAAAGAATTAGCCATAGAGAAGAGAAAATAGATACAAGTACTCTTCTGTTAAATTAAAAAATAGGTTAAAATTTTATAGACCTATGGGTAAAGAATGCTCATGGACAATTCAAAAAAGGAGCAACCTATAAGCCAATGAGTATATTTAACATTAATAATCATTTGGAAAATATGAATGTAAAATGATGTAAAACACTTCCACATACATAACACCAGCAAAAATTGAAAAGTCTAGGACTATCAAGTGAGGAATAAAAATATGTAAACTTTATTATTGTTCATTACAGAGAAGATTTAGAAGCAACTAAAAATTCCCATCTACTCTAAATGCATGAACTAAATCTATAACAATCAAGATAATTAAATCTGAAAATAGGATGACTGAGAAATATATATACCAAGCACAAAATGATGTAAACATTTTAAATCCACTTATATAAATTTTAAAATCCAATTAAATACATTTTAGAACCATATAACTAACAATTATATGTTATATGTGCATATGTTATATATACATATTCATATGTACAGTATATACATATTTATAATGTATATGCATTATATATATGCACAAATGTGCATATGTATATATTGTATATATCAATGTATCCAAGAGTAAGAGTATTTACATAATGTAAATGTATTTACACAAGAGTAAATACATTCTATTTAAAAATTATGCATAAACCTTAGGACATTATAGTAGCTGAAATAAGCTAGTCACAGAAACACAAATACTGCCTGAACCTTTTACATGAGGCATCTCAAACAGTCAAATACATAGAAGTGGAGCGTAGGATGGCAGTTGCCAGGGAGTGGGGGAAGGGGCATGGCTGTTGCTATTCAATAGGCATAAAGTTTTAGTAATGAGAGAGCTATCTCTAGATTACATCCTAGAAATATGTATGCAATGGTGTGCCTATAGTTCTTCTCATTACTGCATTTGATACTTAAAAATTTGTTAAGAAGGTAGATGTCATGTTAAGTGTTCATACCACAATAAAATTAAATAAAAATATTTGGAAACAGAAAAAGGTTGAAATTGTTAATAGTTGTTGCCTCTAGATGGGTTGGAGGGAATGGGAACATGAAAGGTTGGGTCAACGGAATTTAGCTTATATGTAGTTGTGTATCACTTTAAAGTAACAAATCTTATAAGATAAAATTATTGCTTAATGTGGGTGATAAAAACATGATATTTGTAAGGTTGTTTTTCTGTGTATGTGTGTGTGTGTATAGAATGTGTCTCTTTCTTAAACATATTTTGGAAGGTGAATCTTGTAATCCAATTGTAGCACTATCTTCAAGTTTTGTATGCTTGACCAAGGTAAATTTATTAAATAGCCTAATCAAGACTTAGGAAATGGAAAATAAATAATAAGGATTAAATGAGACATCAAGTTGTAAAATGAAGCATCAGTAGCAACAGAAAGCATAAAAGAAATAGCATCGACACTCATTACTTGCACTCTGTACATGCAAAACATTACTAACATTTAGTAAAGAGAGTGGGCATGACATACAAGTCAAGATTATAGAATTTGAACCAGTTCAGAACCTTTTCTAATTCAAAAGTAAAACTGAAAAACTTTAAGGTTTTCCATGAAGATTTTCTGGCCCCTTAAGTTCTGGATGAATTTGGCTGGAGCACTGATGCTCTCTTACTGGAAGTCCACAGGACTTCATACCAGGTGTCCAGTTGTCCTGATTCACATCAATCATGGCTGCTTTCCAAAGGGTGGGTTCCACTAGCCACCTCCATAAAAACGAAAAAGTCCTTTCACAGAAATCATCTGAAAATGAAGGGAACTCACTGCAGATACAGTGGAAGGAGACCAGATAGAGGTTATGGTGTAGCATCAGGCCTCCTGCTCAGAGAAACCGAGCTGCTGAATTTTCCAGTAGCCTGTCCATGTTCCCCAGCCTTACAGAGGGACCATTGTGCTGGCTCCTCTCTCTTTCTCCTCCTTCTTGCCCCTTCTTTCTTTTTTTCCCTGTATTTCAATTATGGCATAAATTCTTTTCTATCCTTATAAACAGAGCTATTACTTTATGGAGCTTGAGATCCTTCTATAAATTATACCCCAGTTGTGACCTATTCCAAGCTTCTCTAGAGGATTGGGTTTGTTCTTTCAATACTTATAAAGGCATTTGTATAAACAACCACCATTATCTATGTTGGAGCAATTTTATTGAAAAGGGGGCTGTGAAAACAAGTCTTTACTTCATCTCACAAAATGTACATGAATTGGGGTTAACAATAATATCCAACTAAATTCTAAAATATGTATTTTTAAATAAATGTCAGAATATATATTTCTTACTAAGTGATTCTAACTACAATAGCATTTTGAGCTATAATGGTCAGGGGAGGTCACTAACAATTAAAAAAAAACACTTTAGAAAATCTATCTCTCAAAGATCTAATAGAATATATCACTGAATGATAAAGGTTATTCATGTTTCCACAATCATAAAACATGATTATTTTAAGAAATGGACTCATGATATTGCATCATATTAATTTAAACCTCTTTATGAAATAACCTAAGAAACTTCAGTGCTAAGATATGGATACTTAAAATATTGCTTCTTAATTACTGAATAATCAAAATAGCTGCAAATACCTCTTTGGTTGTGGTGGCATCTTCACTTCTGTTGAAATAATTTCTCTCATTATTTGCTTCCTCCCACACAATGTTTCAACAGTTTACTAACACTTTGTGATTTAACACTAGGAAACTGAAAGCTCTAAAACAGAAAATCACCCAGGAAAGCCACGTAGGACAAGAGCATCGTGAGGCTTGTGGAGAGGAAGGTGCTATGACCCCACCCATGACTTAGGCTAGAACCCAGCCACTGCCTCCTACCTAACTGTGAGGAAGACAAGCAAAAGTTTAGCCTTGGGCCCAGGAGGAAAAGTAGAAAGATCTGGTGGTCATCCAGCCCGCATCTGCTCCTGGGTGTCAGTGCTCTGTGTCACTTCAATAACTCCTTCATCTGCATTATCCCAAATGGCCAATCTTATCACTATTGTGAACATTCAAATATTACAACTATATTAAAATTATGTTTTTATTTATCTCTGAACTTTGTTGTTAACACAGATAGTGCTTGGGGCATCTTCTCTTTCAAATCCAAAACTTTATTTGGATTATTTTTTAAATTATGAATTAACACAAGTAGGAGAATTTTAGTCTTAAAGCTGAAATTATTTCTATAATTGTATCTGATTTAATTATTTATTGCAACCCCTTACAAGCAGTACATATTCATAAATGTCCATAGAATGAAATTCTAGGGTATTGATTGTACAATGTATATTGATAAAAGAAATCTTGAAATAGATCTGTCTTTACTTAAATAAGTTAAATGTGCTTATTTTTTTCCCAAATCAGGCATCCATTTCAAAAGAGATTCATTTATGGATCAGTGGGGATCACACATACAACGTTGCTAATTGTGGTGATACATGCAGAAATCAAGAGATGGTGACTTACTAAATGCCTATTACTATTTAAACAGACAGCAATGTAGTAAAGGAGGGGGACGGGATGCTGGGTGGTGAGCAGGAAGGGGAAATGGGGAACATCTGTAATAGTGTCGACAACAAAAAATACATTAAAGAGGTCTGACCCAGATTATAGTAATTTTATGAAACAGAAGTCAGTCAAATTTTATAAATATTTATATAGTACTTACATAATATTTATTACATAAACATTTTTGTAGTTCAAAAATATATAGCTGAGTGAGAACTTCTAAATACAAAATAAGTTATATAACAACACATGTGCACATTAAATACACATTATATTGACATTAGAAAGCTGTACTTCTTTTTAAGGACATATTTCAACTTCTACAGAGAAAGTCCTGTGTGGCAAAGGGAAACTGAAGATAGGAAATGAAAACTATGATGAATATGGCTATGGAATTAGGGTACATTAGCTCAATGTAGTCCTTTACATTAAAAAAATAAATGAGTTATACACATATTCTTAAATTTTACTTTTTCTGAATCTTTAAAATACTATAGGACACATCTAAAGAGTTTTGTCTTCATCTTCAGACATAAAACCTGGAAGAACTCATTATGGAAAATGCTAAATGTTGAAGTAATTTATAGTATACTTACATCGAGATATTTGAATGGATGCAGTAAAAAAGATAATAACAAAGGAAAGCAGGTAAATTAGGTAAAAGAACATTTCCTCATTAAAAACTGTAAGGTACCCAGGGTAATTAACAAAGACTGTGGCATAAGGTCCTGTTCTCTGATGCTTTGGCATTACAAGGAGAGAGGGGGCTGGGCAGGGGAGAGCAACAGAGGAAAAATTGGAACAACTGTAACAGCACAATAATAAAAAAAGAAATCTGTTTATCAAAATTAATGGCACAAAAAAGGAAACTCTCATAGTGGCAGATGATAGTTTATCAGAACTACATATTTAGACATATATATTTAACAGAGGATTTATGAAAATATAAAAATAACTTACAAATCAGTAAATAGTCAACATGAAATGTAAAAATTATAAAAGACATGCATGAGCACTTTTCAAAAGAAAATATCAAAATCCTATTGAACATATGACAATGTCCTCAATTTCATTTCACATCAGGGTAATGCAAACTAAAACCACAACATCCATGCACATCATGCAGAATGGAGACAAAGAAAGCAATGAAAATGTTAAATCTTAACAAGATATCAAGCAATTATAACTATTTCTGTTGCCAGTAAAAGTGGGGTTCTTTCATGGGATCAAGAGAAAAACATTTCATGGACCCACACACAGAAGCTTATGGTGCGGCAAGATTTATTTGGGTGGGAATAGAAGGACACCCCTGTGTCCCATGCTTGTCCATGCCACCATGGAAAATCTCTATCTCTAAGCATGGAAAAAGTCCAACCATGTCTCCGGCAAGGTCCAAACAAAGGCCTGTGTCGTTTCTGTTTCATATTACAGCTTAGTCCTTCGGAACTCACCGTGGGCTGCAAAGTGATCTCAGTCCCCATCTGAGTAGCGAGGCACTGTCCCTGGCCACTGCTCTACCCAGGCTCCCACCTAAAATCTGTGTTTGGAGTTCACATCACTGCTAGTCCTGCATAGTCTTACAAAAATAAGAATAAGCAATCTAGAAACACCTATGACAATATATCAAGTGAAAAAGCCCAGAAACACAGAAAATGCATGTATAGGATTTCTTTTATATGAAGTAACAAACATAGGTGAAAATAATTTACGTTGTTAGAAGTCAGAGTAGTAGTTACTTTGGTGTGTGGAGAGAGGTATGTGGTACAGTCATAATAGAAAAGAGAATGAAGAATGATTTTGGAGTCCTGATAATATTTTATTTATTTTGGTGGTTGTAACTTCTGTTTAATCTGGATTCTGGCTACACAGATGTGTTAATTTTGTAAAAATTTATTTATGATGTATGTATTTGTTAATACATGTATTATACTTTAATAACATGCAAAAGACACCACAAATAAGGGGGAAAGGGCTACACATATATTTTCCCTTGCCAATTTTAAAACAATACAATAAATGTTCAAACATTTCTCTATTATGTCCTCACTCCTTTAAAAGGAGACAAAGCTTGCAAAGAAAACTAAAACTCCCCTCTTACAGAAATAATGTTTTGGTTACAGATGTCTGTGTTGCACTAGAAAAGACTTAAGCAAGAGAAACTGAGGAAAAGTACCTAATTTTATTTGTATGGGCATATAAAGATATCCTGGATAATTAGCAGCTATCCCATCAGTTTTATTTGAAGCATTCAAATGCTTTAAGAATAATTAACAAATTGTGTCCGTTCTCCTCAGGGAGAATCTCAAAGGACCAAAGAATCCTATAAATTCTTCGCACTGGGCTATGTTAAGAGTACATGAGGAGCACAGAGAGATTCCTCATTAGAGGTGAGCAGACGGTACCTGCTTCTCCCACTTTCACTGTCAGTCTTTAATACCCCACCTTGGGCATGTAGCCTTAGCTTTAACAACCTGCTTCAGTAACTGGAGTTTCCAGGCATGTATGCTGTTGTAAATATCTTTATTATGATTTTTCTACAAAAGTTAGACATTCATGTTGATGTGGTTGTACTCTTTGAATAGTAAAAAAAAAAAAAAAAAGCATCTTTTGAAAAGGGAGTTACATTAAAAAAGTCTACCCCCAAAACCTTAAGATAGTCATGTTTTTTTCACTTGGATCCGTAATCCAGATGTCAAATTTGATATTATTATCTGTAGTTAATTGGGCAAGTTTCAGAACTTTTAACCACAAATAATAACATATTCATAGTGTTCTCCAGTTACCTCTAAATGAAAATGGTTTTATCAATATCTTTAAAATCCTTGCCATTATCATTATCGAAAATGCCATGTGTTTTCCAAATTCAAAATTATCATTGAAAGCATCAATATCATGTGCAAATCATTGCTTTCAGTGGAAGGTGAGGCCAAAGCAAAATACCAAAGTGTGGATTTCGCTGCCTAGCACCACCATCATGTCTCATATGAGTTCTTACTCTCTTCTTTAGCCTTGGAAGAGTGTTTGAAATGTCATCCAATTGTCTTTTAAATGACTGGATACACATCTAATGGATACTGGAAGCAAGATTAAAATATGTATCAATACAGATTGTATAAGCAGGAATCTGTATTTTTGCCTAAAATTAAGATATCTTTTCCACTCCATATTTACTTAGTGGCTCTTTTTTAAACTCCCTTTATTCCAACTTAAAAATTATGGAGGTGTATAAATATATGCATCTAAATGCAAATTTTATTGATTTCTTATTGTGGAATTCATTTATTGTCACTTATGCTAGTGTTGAAAGCTGTATTTTGCATAGGGAGAAGACAGGACTGGGGGATGACAACTGCTATGACCTCTATATTTAGTGCAGTTTTAAAGCAAAGGCCCAATACTAAGTTCCACCCATTGTATTTTTTACATGTTTGAAAAGTCTTGAGAAGAAAAAAAAAACAGATTTAAAAGATCAGAAGCAAGTCATCTTCAAAAATCACATAAAATAATAGAAATAAAGTATTACAATGTTAAAAGAGGTTTTGTGCTTTATATACAACTCTGAAAATGATGAGTAAAATATCTTTTCTCACATACAAGGCAACTGGTATTTACTAGGAGGGATTTAGAAAATAATACAATTTTTTAAAACTCATTTATTCCCTGAGATTTATAATGTTTTAGATATCCAGTAAAAAAAGTACCTGAATGTATTGCCTCTTAAGAATTAATTCAGTGTTCCTGAACAAGCCATAAATTTTCTCCTTTCTATCTCTACAAGTATGCTTATTCTGGATTTTTCATATGATGCAGTTGTACAATAGGGTCAATGCCTGGCTTTTATTTGTTTCACTTACCATTAGATGGTTTAACACCTAATCCTTGTTGTAGCCTGTATCAGTACTTCTTCCTTTTTACAGCTTATTAAAATTCTATTCTATGTTCATGATACTTGTGTTATCTGTTCACCAGTTCATTGATTCTGGGTTGTTTCTATTTTTGACTCTTTTGAATGATGCCATTCTGCATAACTCTTCTCACGGTGGCTATTTGATTTTCCATTACTTACAAAAAATGTTCGAAGGCTCTAATCTTTCCTGACGTTTGCCAGCACTTGCAGCATCTGTCATCTTTCTTCGAATAGTCATCCTAGGAGGTGTACAGTGGAATCACGTGGTGGTTTTGATTTGCATTTTCTTAATGACTAGAAATGCTGAACATCTTTTCATGTGCTTTGGCTATTTGTTTATCTTCTGTAAAAAACAGGTAAATTTTGCCATTTTTAAATTGGATTGTTTTTGTTGTTGAGTAGCAAAAGTTCTTTAATATTCTACCTACTAACCCTTACTAGATAAATAATTTGCATTTTTTTCTTTGTGTGGGTCATCTTTTCATTCTTTGGTGCACAAAAGTTTGTTTCCAAAATTTTGATAAAGTCCAATTTACCTATTTTTATTTTTGTTCTTTATGCTTTTCATGTCAGATGTAAGAAACCTGTCAAGAGCTTCGCTGAGCTGAGAGAGACAGAGAATTGAGCTGCCAAGTGTTCGAGAGTAGCCAGTTAATGCGACAAGCTATAAATGAACGATTTAAGCCTTTCATCACTTGTTACAATGGTAATCTCAGTCATAACTCATGAGAGTTAATGATTATTTTTACATTTTTTCCTGTTACAGATTTCCTGGATAGCCTGGATGGACAAACACAATCTAACAGTGTTGAATGGGTTTATTCTACTGGGGGTCACGGACCTCCCAGAGCTGCAGGCTCCATTATTTGGGCTTTTCTTCATTGTATACATGGTCTCCTCGGTGGGTAACCTGGGCTTGATCATCCTTACCAAGATAGACTCTCGGCTACAAACACCCATGTACTTCTTTCTCAGACACCTGGCTTTCAGTGATCTCAGTTGTTCAACTGCTATAGGACCCAAAATGCTAGTAAATTTAGCTGTAAATCAGCATACAATCTCCTATAATTGGTGTGCTATCCAACTCACTTTCTTCAGTATGTTTATCACTAGTGAAAATCTTATTCTGTCAGCAATGGCCTATGACCGCTATGTGGCCATCTGTAACCCTCTGCTGTACAGAGTCATCATGTCACGAAGATTATGTCACTTGCTGGTGGCTATACCCTACTTATACAGTGTCTTTTTATCTTTGCTGACCACCATAAAAATTTTCATTTCATCATTTTGTGGCTATCCTGTCATTAGGCATTTCTACTGTGATAGTCTACCATTGATATCTTTGCTCTGCTCAGACACACGTGAAATTAAACTGATCATCCTGCTTTTTGCAGCTTTTACTTTGACTTACTCTCTTCTGATAGTCCTTATGTCCTACATTCTGATCCTTGTTGCCATCCTCAGGATGAACTCTGCAGGGGGCAGGCACAAGGCGTTCTCTATCTGTGGGTCTCACCTGACAGTCATTGTCATATTCTATGGTAGCCTATTATTTATGTATGTGAGACCCAAGTCCAGTCATTCATTTGATACTGATAAAATGGCCTCTTTATTTTACACTTTGGTCATCCCCATGCTGAATCCATTGATTTACAGTTTGCGAAACAAAGAGGTGAAGAATGCCCTAAATAGAACTTGGGGAATGTGTGCAAATATTCTATTTAAAATTCACTGTAAGATACACTAGCACCTGATGTATCGGCCAATGTGTGCAATGACTGGCATTGCTTTAAACTTACACTGTTATCTCCATGTGATGAGAAAGAATAGATGTATTATAAGCCTAGAAATAAAAAAATTGTACATAATTTTCTTTTTAAAAAAGTTATTGCATATTTTTCCATCACTATTTACCTCCCTTATATCCCCCTTTCCCCTACAATCACCACACTATTGTTCTTTTTCCTTTTTTGCTTGATCCCTCCACCCTCTAACCTCTCCTCCTACCCAGGCTGCTATCCTCCTCTCAATCTATGAATCTGTCTCTATTTTGCTTGTTAGTTCAGTTGGTTCATTAGAGTCCACACGTAAGTGAAATCATATGGTCTTTGCATTTCTCTGACTGGCTTATTTCCCCTAGAATAATGTTCTCCAAGTCCATCCATGCTGTCACAAATGGTAAAATTTTCTTCTTTTTATGGCCAATAGTATTCCATTGTATAAATTACCCAGAGTTGTTTTATCTACTCATCTATTGATGGACACCACTTGTCCTGCTTCCATATCCTGGCCATTGTAAATAACATTGCAATGAACATTGGGGTGCTTATGTTCTTTTGACATAGTATTTTGGATTTCTCTGTATATATTCCCAGAAGTAGGATTGCCGGGTCAAAAGGCAGATCCATTTTCAATTTTTGAGGTATCTCCATACTGTTTTCCAGAGTGGTTGCACCAGTCTGCATTCCCACCACCAGTGTACAAGGGTTCCCATTTCTCCACATCCTCACCAACAATTGCTATTTGTTGATGTATTGATAATAGCCATTCTGACAGATGTGAGATGATACCTCATTGTGGTTTCTTTGTGATTAGTGATGATGAACATCTTTTCATAGTCTATTTGCTATTTGAATGATAAAAAATATATCACTAACAGATGGCTATTTTCTCCCCATACTTCAGATGTTAACCTATATTTAACTTCAAATCAGATTGTTGCTATTCTTCATGTACAGCCAATTGCATTTCTCCTGCACCAGACATTTATTTTTAGAAAGCCAGAGACTCTGGACATCACATTCATAGTTGTATCTGTAGTGCCTAACATGGTAAAAGGCATTAAAAAGAATGCATGATGGATTTTACACAAATGGGTCCATTCAAGGTAATAAACACATATTGTCAATTAAAAAACCAAAATCTCTCCCTTTATGGGGCTTAGTGAGAAGTGATCAATATATTTAAAGAAAATATTGTGAAATTTTTCAAATATAATAAAAATGTAAAGCCTTCAGATTGAAGAATATTAATAAGCCCTGGATACAAACAGCACATAAACAACTACGTAAAGGCACATCATAATGAAATTTCTCAGAGCTGTTGATAAATGAAAACCTAAGCAGTCAAGACTCTGTTACAGAGGAACAAAGAGTTTATAGATGGTGTAACTAAACAAAAGCAGGGATTTGGTTGCCTGTCACCACAAAAGCCAAACATGTGAAGCAGATGATGGTGCAAAAGAAAAGAAGTTTTATTCAGGTGCTGCATGACCTGGGAGAATGGAGAACTCCTGTCTCAAAACCCATCTCCTTGGCAAGACCAAGACAAAAGCCCATGTCCAGAGTTCCTGCTCCAATTCAAGGTACAGTCCTTTGGAGACCACAGGCAGCTGCTAAACAGTCAGAATCCCCACCCAGGTAGCTTAGTTTGTTCCTGGCTGGTGTTCATTTTAGGCTCCCTCCTGGGGCCTGTGTGTGGAAACCGCACAGCTGTGAGTTGTGCAGCTGCTAGGGCTGCAGAGTCACACACTGTCAGGAGAGTGCACAAACGCACCAGCGGGTATATCACCAGATGGCCAAGAGAGAGTGAGACCTGCTAAGGCCACATGGCCCATGGAGAGAACAGGTGAGTGCCCTATGCAACTGCAGGTCACCAGCAAAAGAGCCATGAGCCCAAACCTCTTTGTTTCCCTGGGATTATATTAACTTGGGTGTGAAACAGACCAGGTGCTTTCTCAAAATGACCAATCAGTTTCCCACTTTTGCATACTTTGCGTGGATCCACCTCCAAACCAATGCCTTCTTTTCCAAGGCTAGACTGACAGGCCTCTTTGGTCAGCACCTCCCTTTGTGTCATTTTGACTTCTGTGGCACATGTGCCTGCTTTCCCCTGGTCCCACCCACAATTTGATAGGCGGGGAAGGGCTTGTTCTCTATCCAATTATCTTGCTGGCTTTTCACATTCAGGTCCTATCCATTGAAGTTTCTCGCTTTCCATACACTCAGTGTAAGAACCTCCTCCTGTTACCGTCTTGGCCAATGGGGAAGACTCCCTGGCACTTCAGACAGACTGTTTACCAATAGCAACATGATATCAAAAGCATAACCTATAAGACAACAGCTTGATATTTGGACTTTGTCAAAATTAAAACAACCTACCAATCACACTCTTGGGAGCTCATCCAAGGGAATGAAATTTATGTTATATAGTCATCTTTAAGAAATGTCATGGGAAGTTTTATTCATCATAGTTGAAAACTGGGAAGACCCCACATGCCTTTCTATGAGAGAATGACTAAGGAAAACGAATCATCCATACCATGGAATACTACTGAGCAACAATAGCAGAACAAGTGATTTATACACTCAAAAGGACAAATGAATCACAAAAGAATTAGGTTGAGTGGAAAAAGTCAGTCTCCAAATATTGCAAGTGGTATGACATTATGCATAAACATTCTTCAAATGACAAGAACAGAGTGACAGAATCAGATTAGTGATTGCCAAGGGTTAGAAACAATGGCAGAGGAGGAGGAAGTGGGCATAGTACACTGTAAACCCTGGCACTTTTTTCTTTTTTGTAATACAAGTGACAGATTTAAGCTTTGATTGCCCCAGGTCCTTATTTTCCTCCCCTGCCCCCTCTCCCCTCCCCTCTGTTTTCCTTCCCTTCTCCCCCACCACCCAGAACTCACTGCGTGAACCAGGTATGCTGTATAGTTTTCAGGTCTTGTAAATAATAAAACTGTACCTTTTCAAAGTTCCCTGGAGGTTATTGCTGAAGGCATCTTTCAATCAATCATAAAAACTACAAGGGCTAGTCCAGCACAATATTGACTATTAATAGTCTGAGACCATTACAAAGCATGTGGCTATAAAGGAGTAGCCAGAGGGAACTTCGTTTTAATGAAATATATCTATATCGGAGTGGGTCTGCACAGCAAAGAATATTTGAAATTGTGCAATAAGCTGTAAAGAAAAAGACAAATCGTGAAAAGACAGATGATGAAAACTGGCAACGAAATGAGAAGTAACAGTAACTAATTTCTGTTCCTTAGGGCAAAAAAATCTACATTGCAACAGAGTGAAAGGCTCAGTGTTTCTAAATATTATTCAAGCCTGCATTGTTCTCATGGCCTCCAGGCTAATAGCGCCTTCTTTGTCTTTCAAGTAGACATCCTAATCGTTAGTGGAATCCTGCTTGAGGCTTGATTTTCCAAAATGCCCCTCCCATTTTCCCTTCCCTTGACAAAAAAGAAGCCCGAACTCTGTACATTCTTAAGATGGAGTTGAAGATTAAAGCTCTCATCTTCTCCGCTGGCACCTTCTCAATCAATAAAACTTTCCTTACTCCACACTCTGATGATTTGAGTTTTGGCCTTTTAAAAGTGTTGGGATATGGACTTTGGACCAGTAACAACATGAGAAGCCAATCAAAGAAGCAGTAAATTATTTTAATTCCCTAAAAGTTTTCAAATAGTTGGACAGTATTTACATATTTCTACAGTGTCACTCACTTGGGGAGACATTGTGTAAATGAAGACGGTTGACGGGCCTTCCTGCAGATACAACATTGCCATCAGGAGTCCTGTCTAGCACAAAAGGAATGTTAAGAGTGAAACATGGAAGGGAGGGAGGGAGGAAGGAAGGGAGGAAGAGGGAGAGGAAGGAAAACAAGGTGAATACCAATGGTCCATAACAATTAAAAGACAACTTCCAGGCATGTAATTGTGCTATTCAATACTGTAGGGATGATCAACAAATTGCTTGGCATCTCCTCAGGGACAGTTTCAAAAGGTGAAAAACATCCATAAATGGTCCTCACTGAGCCATGTAAGAAACATGTGAGGGAGTCAAGAGAGAGATTTCACTGCAGGTAAAAAGATAAAACATTTCATGTGGTGTCCTGTTTACCAATATTGACAATGTTTCAGTGACAGATGCAAAGTTTCACTTTAATTCAATGACAAAGTTCTAGCAAAATGTTTCCATTTCTGATGTAGTTCTTTTTGCTGTCTACTACTCCCTAATGCCTGAGCAGGAATAGAACCCCCTTCCTCATCTTAACATATTAATGTTTTTGAGTATTTTCACATATGTTGATGGACTAAATGTTCAGAAGGACCTTTGAAATATCATGATGCTATTGCTTATAACATATTTGTTTTATATGAATAATTATATTTGTAATGCAGGTCAAAACTCAGTGCAAATGAAGCATAACTAAATACGAACTTTTAAAAATTGGCAAAATTACAAAGCTGCAGGTGTCCAATCTATCATTTTGATGTCTTTCAAACTTTTAGTTATTTAGTGGTTCAAGGCTCTTTTTTGTGACACTCAATATAAAATAATATTTAATAATTAATTACTCAAATAAATGTATAAATAGGATTCTTTACACATCATATTGAGGTGTGAAAGACATTATGTGGATATTAGAAGAATTTTAAGTATCCAGTATTATTATAATTCAGCATGTTTTTAAATTTCAGGTGGAATCTGACAGAAAGCAGATATAATTATCTGAAAGAGTATGGCTTTTAAAAAATAGTAAGTCAATATTCAACAAAGATGTTAAACTATGAAAAAGCAATGTGGTGTGGGAAAAAAAAGATACATACACTTTTATCTTTCCTTCCAAAAAGAAAGACTGAAATTTAACAAGTAGGATTTTTCTTAGCCTTTGGTATTTACAAAATGAAACAAAACACTCAAAATAAGATTTATACTGCTTCTTTTTAAATTTACTGAAGATATTTTTCTAAAATTACTACCTATTGATGCACATTTCCACATTTTGGATGTGAGAAAAGTGAAGCAGGGTAGACTCTCAGGAGATCACACAATTATGAGCAATACTGTAAGTGATTTAAATGCAAATTCATGTAATAACTTCTATATTTAATGTTATAAAATATTATTTTTTTCTTTTTTAGACTACTGAAGGAATGCTGTCACCACGGTTTTTATGTAACCAGTATTATTTCTATTTTTTTAAAGGAAGCATTCATGCTCAAAATATTTTAAATCTAATAATTACCTAAGCTGCCATTCACCACTTACTCTGGTGTACATTTTTTTATTGTTCAATTACAGTTGTCTGAATTTTCCTGTATTACAATCCCCTGCCCTGAACCACTCCCACATCCGACCTTCAATCTTCCCCTCCCTGTTGTCTTTGTCCATGGGTCCTTTATACACTCTTAATCTGTCTATTATTAAGGGTATTCAGATACATTTTTATTTGATTTTATAAAATGTTTCCCTGTGTTTTGTATTATGTCATAGTTTGAAGGCATACTTGTGGCCTTAAGGTGTAGAAGAATTTAAAGTAATATTCAAGAATCCATGGATCTTCCATCTGTAGTGTGTTTTATTTCTCCTCTGCAGTATTGTGTAACAGAGTGACTTTAAACTATTATATTTGGTGCACACACTTTTAACTTACATTAAAGGGTATAGTATCTCTTTATCCAAAGGTACTTTTTATACATTTTCATTATAAATAATGCCAACACTTATTTGCAGTTTTGTTAGGAGGGATGAATGAAGATTAAATGATCCAAATTATTGGTTTTTCATGTGAGAGTATTAAAAAAGTTAAATTTTGCTGAAATTTTTGTGTTTACCAAAAATGGAGCTATAACTGACATTATATATATGTGTGTATATGTATAAGACATTTCAGTTGTCACATGCACTATATATATGTTTATATATTTATATATAAATGTTTATATATTTATACATACACAATATTTCTCCATATAAAGGTAAATAATTCTCACTGCAATCTGTTATAGTTTTCTTATTTATACACTGGTGTAATTTCCATCAATTGTATTAGGGTTTCAACCTGTATCACCTGTAGGCATAAGGAATTTTGCAGAACTATGTGTTCAAGTAGTGGGTCCTATATATTTCTGGAATTTGTTATTTAAAATTGTTATTATAATTATTATTGAATTATATAATATAATTTATTATAGACTTAGCATATACATTGAGTCATTATTACATGTAATTACAAGTGCCACTTACTATATGATTGTAATTATATAAATAACTAACCAGAATGGAGAGGGGAGGGAATTCCAGGGGAGAAGGGAAGGGTTTACAGGAACAAATATAGAGGACACATGGACAAAACTAGGGGGGTTGGAAAGGGGAGGGAGGAGGGGAGGAATGGGTGGGTGGGCTGGAATGGGAATAAAGGATAGAAACTGTACTGAATAAACTAAAATAAAAAAATAAAAATAAATAAATGACTAAAGAAAACTCTAAAGAATAGCACAATAATCATTTATACAACACCCAAATTTTTAATCTAGTTTTAACTTCTTTTATATTTTCTTTATATATCTAGGTATATGTCTGTATCTATATGTATATGTATTTCTATTTATATACTGTATACCCATACCTATCTATGTATCTATCTGTGTTTCTGTGTATCTGTTTATCCATCTACCTGTTAATCATCTATTTCTATCTATCTATCTGTCTCTCTATCTATCATCTACCTATCCTTATCATATATTTAGCTCTACCATTCTGATTTCTCAGCCTTGGTACTGTTGATATTTTGGGCTAAAAATTGGGTATCACAGAATGTTTAGAAGCATAACTGAGTCCTAACACTACATGCCAATTTCACACTACCTCCAAGTTGTGACAACTGAAATGTTTTCTAGATATTGATTGATGTTCATCGCTTAGTAAAATCACCTCTGGTTGAGAACTATCTGTTTCTAGCTCTATTTATGAATATTATTTTTGTGGGACATAGGCTTATTATCATATATTCTAAATAAGAAAATTTGGGTGTATCTTATTTATACTAGCCTTGCACACTAAATATTTGCCAGTAATATGAAACCTATTAATTATGCCAATGTCTTTTTCCAGAATAACTTTCCTGAAAAACCTGCATGGAAACACAAAATTTAACAGTGTTAAGTGAATTTATTCTCACGGGGTTCACAGACCGCCCTGAGCTGCAGGCTCCGTTATTTGGGCTCTTCTTCCTCATCTACGTGATCTCAGTGGTGGGCAACTTGGGCATGATCATCCTCACCAAGGTGGACTCGGGACTCCAGACACCCATGTACTTCTTTCTCAGACACCTGGCTTTCACCGATCTTGGTTATTCAACAACTGTAGGACCTAAAATGTTAGTAAATTTTGTTGTGGATCAAAATACAATCTCCTATTGTTTCTGTGCTCTCCAACTGGCTTCCTTCCTTGTGTTCATCGTTAGTGAAATTTTTATTCTATCTGCAATGTCCTACGACCGCTACGTGGCCATCTGTAAACCTCTCCTCTACCCAATCATCATGTCACAGAGGGTGTGTCAGCTGCTGGTGGCCATCCCCTATCTCTACAGCACATTTGTTGCTCTTCTAATCACCATAAAGATTTTTAATTCATCTTTCTGCGGCTACAATGTTGTCCGTCATTTCTACTGTGACAGTCTCCCCTTGTTATCTTTGCTCTGCTCAAATACGCATGAAATTGAAATGATTATTCTGATTTTAGCAGGTTTTGATTTGATTTCATCCCTTCTGATAGTTCTTGTGTCTTACTTCCTCATTCTTGTATCCATTCTCAGGATGAACTCTGCTGAGGGTCGGCACAAGGCTTTTTCTACCTGTGGATCCCACCTGACTGTAGTCATTGTATTCTATGGGACTTTGATATTTATGTATGTGCAACCCGAGTCCAGTCATTCCTTTGACAGTGATAAAGTGGCTTCCATATTTTACACTCTCGTGATCCCCATGTTGAATCCCTTGATCTACAGCTTGAGGAACAAAGATGTAAAATGTGCACTACAAAGGGTGTGGAAAAAGCTATGTAAGACTTTTCCCTAAGGTTTACATACAATATGATTCCTATACACTAGGACCTAGTTTATGGACTTTAAATTTTGCTGTATGTACCTCCTAAAGAGATAGCAAGCACAAATGAGTTTGAGGTACATTTATTGATTTTCTTACAGATGCTAGGCATGTCTGACTCCTGTAAATAGATTAATGAACAAAATAGTAAAAAAAATCTTTCTTTCTTGAGTATAAATTATATACTTAAATTACGTAAGTGTCATAGTATAGCAGAATGTGTTAGGTGGATATAGAAAAACCTGTCAAGGATTCTGATGTTTCTTTATCTATTAGAATAAAATCACAGCATGAATATGTGTGAGTGTGTGTGCCCTTTTCTTTCCTTTGGTTTTAGCTTTCATACCCTTCTCCAGTATGTTTCAGAATTGTACTTACTAATGGTTGTGTCTGTGATATCTGATGATTTGAAGTTCTCAGTGATATTACTTTGCTCAAATACCCCTTCCAAACATTGGGATCTTACTTTTTCCATATTTGAGTCTATTAACTGAATATACTTTTAATTCAGCAGTCCGTAGTTTCTGATTGGCACCTAATTTTGTCTTAATTGGTCTATTTTGTTAATATCACAGGATTTATATTAAAAGAAATTTCTGAGGCCACATAGAAGCTTCTAGGTTTGCACTGTTTTCCCCTCAACTAGTTGTTCTTGCTTAATAACTGGCTGTTTGGTTTTCAAGATTGTAGTATTTCTTTATCTCTTAAAAACAGTAATATTATCCATGTTTAAAAGTTATTTTTGGTATCCTTGGACATGAGAACTATCCCATGAAAATTGTGTGGTTCCCCTTTTCTCAAGTTGATATTTCTCAATTTTTAATTATATTTTATGATTATACTATTGCAGTTCTCTGATTTTCCCCCTTTCCCCCCTCTATCCAGCACCTTTCACTCCCTTAGGCAATCCCTTCACCATTGTTCATGTCCACGGGTCATATGTATAAGTTCTTTGGCTACTCCATTTCCTATACTATACTTTACATCCCCATGGCTATTCTGTAACTACCTATTTGTGCTTCTTAATCACCTCACCTATTCACCCCTTCTCTCCCTCCCCTTCCCATCTGGCAACTTTCTAGTTACTTCTTTCTTTCTTTCTTTCTTTCTTTCTTTCTTTCTTTCTTTCTTTCTTTCTTTCTTTATCTATCTTTATCTTTCTTTACCTTTAACCTTTGGCCTTTTAATAATGATGTTTCTTGGACTGGGCCTCTTTGCATTCATTATAATTGGGACTTTCTGTGATTCCTGGACTTGCATGTCTATTTCCTTCACTAAATTAGGGAAGTTTTCTTTCATTGTTTTTTTTTCAAGATAGGTTTCCAGTTTCTTGCTCTTTATCTTCTACCTCTGGCTCCCCTATGAAGCAAATGTTGGACCTCTTAAAGTAGTCCCAAAGGCTAATTATACTATCCTCAATTTTTTTGGATTCTTTTTTCTCCTTGTTCCGATTGGTTGTCTTTTGCTTCCTTACATTCCAAATCATTTATTTGATTCTTGGTTTCATCCATTCTATTGTTGATTCCCTGCAAATTGTTTTTTATTTCAATTAGTATATCCTTCATTTCTGACTGGATCTTTTTTATGCTGCTGAGGTCCTCACTAAGTTCTTTGAGTGTTGTTATAAACAGTGTTTTGAACTCTACATCTGACAGGCTTATCTCTATTTCATTTAGCTCTTTTTCTGGGGTTTTGATCTGTCCTTTCATTTGGGCCATGTTTCTTTGTCTGCTTATTTTGGCAGGCTCTCTATTTTTGTTTCTATGTATCAGGTAGAGCTACTTTGACTGTGTCTTGGTAGTGTGGCCTAATGTAGTAGGTGTCCTGTAGGGTCCAGTGGCACAGCCTTTCCTATCATTCAAGTTGGGTTCTCGAGATGCACCCACTGTGTGAGCTGCTTACACCCTACTCTTCTTGAGCCTTGATTCTATATTTCCCAATTTTAATCGATATTAATTATGCCCTGTGTTTTAACTAGCTTTTATTGCTTAACTGCATTGATTGATTATTGTGGGAAACAAAGAAAATAATCCTGCTGTTTGCATGATGTTATATTTCTAATGTAAGTGAAGCCTAATACATAACAAGGGCATAGTCATTTTGCTTTTTGTGCATAGTGGCTCATGTCACTCTCCAAATTTTTCCATATGCTTACTTTTAATGTTATTTTTATTTTGTTTACTTTTATTTTTCTTAATATTCCTGGGGTTTTATGAAAGCTATTTATTTACAATATTTGCTTTGTTAACTATCCTGCAATAACATTCAATATTTAGCCAAAGAACACTTAAAATGCTTCACTAGCCTAAAATTTTAAAGTGCATCATGCAAGTACAAGATGTACTTCAATAGGTGGAGAAGCAAATAAACTCTAGTACATCCAGACAATGATATTTTACTGAGCACTAAAAAGAAATGAGCTATCAAGTCATGAAAAAATGTGGTAGAATCTGAAATGTATATTACTAAGTGAAAAAGTTAATCAGAAAGGGCTATATATTGCATAATTCCAACAATGTGATATTCTGGAAAAACAAAACTATGGAGACAGTAAAAAGATTTGTGGTTGCCAGGGGTTAGGGCATAGGTAAGGATGAATAGAGGAAGCTGGGACAATTTTTAGGGTAGTGACAATAATTTGTATGAAGCTATAATTGTGGATACAAGTCATTATGTATGTATTCAAACCCACAGAATGTACAACACTAAGAGTGAATCCAATGTAAACCACGGAGTTGAGGTGAGAAGGATGTGCCAGTGTAGGTTCATGGATTGTAGCAAATATACCACTTTGTTAAGAACTGTTGACAGTGGGATGAGGCAGCTATGCATGAGTGGGTCAGGGAATACATGGGAATCTCTGTACCCTCTCACTTTTGCTGTGAACATAATACTTCTCTAAAAATAAAATAAAGTCTTACAATATAAAAAGTACAGGATACAGTTTCATGTAAGGATAAATATCAAAGTGTAAATGCAGTTAAAAAGAATCTTTAAGATAGTCTTTATTACTCCCAAATAATAATACTTCATACTTTTGAGTATTCTTCATGTCTTGGTGAATTTGATTATCACAACTCTGTGAGATAGGTTCTATTATAATTTCTATTTTTCAGATTATGAAAAGGTGATTCAGAGAGGCTAAGTACATTATCAGAGCCCACTAAGGAATTGGGTGTTAGAACCAGATTTCAGACGAGGTAGTCAAGTTCATGATCAAGACTTTATGCTCTTAACAAGGTCCCTAAATTGTCTCTTAATATCATCTTTATGTTTCACCGATATCACCCCAGAGATGACAAGGAATGAAACTTCACTTTGGAAGATGTCGTATTAGAAGAGGAGAAATAACAGAAAGATTCAAAACAGTGAAAACTGTATCTGGCACAGAAAAACAAATTCAAGAGAAATATAATTATTCAATTGTAAGTGAGTATTAGCTCACATAAATGTAAATATAAAATGTAAATGTAAAATGTTAATCAGTCCTGCTTTTAATGAGTGATTTTGCTCTCATAGAAAGCTAAAACAAAATGAAGGCAGGACATAGTCTAAAAAATAGAGATTAAGGAGAAGCAGAGTTCAAAAAAAGAGTTCAAATGTCTATTGCTAATGATTTGTAGAAGTAATTCTTCCAGGAACAATATAAGAGATAAATATTGTTTCCAAAAAAGAGAGGTCTGTGAGGGGGATATTTATTCTCTATTACATTCTGCTTCTCAGACTTTGAAGAACCTTTCTACGTGCACTTCAACCATTTGAGAAATTAATTTAAGGGCAACAGAATATAATGACTCTGATATTGTTGACCTACTGAACCAATAAATGCCATGAGGCCCAACATGTGATCATTTTTTATTTTAAAGTAAACCCTCTTCCTTGAGCCAGTGTTTGTTAGTGACCTATTCGTGCATGGGAAAGACATTCCTGAATGATACCAAGAAAAACCGTAGAGCACCACATGCAGCTGTGAAGGCTGAGCACCGCGTTATTTTAGGTTGTGCCATTCATATGGATGGAGATGTGAAAGCTCTGCCCAAAAGATATTCAATTAATAGAATATTGTCCTGATTCATGTAAACATGCAATGGCCGCCTATTACAGTGACTAGACTGATAAAGGGAATTACATATTTCTCAGAAATATTTATCAACTGTATGAGGAGAAACATCACTAATCAAGACACACAGTTTGTCATTAAAAGAGCTCCTGAAATATGAGAGAGAATACTAATTAAGAAGCATGAATATGAAAGTTAAATGTTAGTATCTGCAGAATAGGAAATAATCTGATTCATTAAATTTTTAACAATTCACATAATCATAATATTCCCAAGTTTCAAATTGTATCTACATGTGGTTTGCTATTGGAGAAAGGAGCTAGTGCATTGTCTGGAGAATATATCTATGTAATCTTTATCTATCTATCTATTATCTATCTATCTATCTATCTATCTATCATCTATCTATCTAATTTATGTGGATTCCCTGGAGAAACTGTAACCACTAGAGCGCTGAAAAGGAATGCTATCAGGTAGGGAGGTCCCAGAAATCATATGACAGGAGGGTCTATATTCTAATGTCTAGCATGTGAATGGCACATCCGGGAACAATGAGGGCCACACCCTTCACAAAGCCATCTGGTGTTTCTCCGATTCCCTATATGTCATATTTCAGCAGAAGTTTTCATTTATTTACTGTCTATCTTACCTTTATTAGCTCCTGGATGATAAGGATTAAAATATTTGTATGACAGTATTTAAATCCCAACAAACTTGCATAACATAAAACATGAAATAATAGCAAAGCATATAATCCACTGTGTCTGTCTATTTATATAATTCATAGCTCAATATATTAATTTGTGAATCAGAATACTAGAAATCAATCAATTATGGAATAGACAAAGTGAAATTCAGTTTTTTCTGGCATAAAAAATGTTGGCATTTTTAAAATTTGCTTCTTCATGGAATTATTTATTGGCCATTACAGTCAACTTTAAATCTATAGACATTATGGTCTTACTTTTTAAAAAATAGATTTAGAAGTAGCATAGTACAGATATTTCTTTCAGGGCTTTATGTTTTTACAGTCCTTAAATTTTTACATGTTTTCTGTGTCATAAAGGTTTTAATACCTGTTGAATAAATGTGGTCTCTATTTCTTGCAGAAATGATTATATCAAATTAGCTTCTTGATTTCAAATCTAGTAATAATCACATAAATTAGTCTCTATTTTTTGCTAATTTTAATATATATTTTATAGCAATTTATAGAGATATAATTCACAGACCATATATGAGGTTTATTTTAAGAATGCAAGCCCAGTTCAACATTCAAATATCATTAATGTAATTTATCATATCAACAGAATTAAGAAGAAAAATATGAATTTCTCTATTGATACAGAAAGAGCACTTAATGAAATTTAGTATCTATTTATAGCACAAAATTAAACTCTCAGCAATTTAAAATGCAAAGGAACTTCCATCTAGAAACTTTATTATAGAATACATCTACAATAAAACTTACATGAACACCCTATTTAATCATGAAAGAATATATGTCTTCTCACTAAGACTGGAAAAATAGAAGGCTTTTTTTGTCACTACAGCTATCATATATCATAATTGAAATCCCAGCTTGTGCTATAAAATGAAAGTAATAAATAAAAAGACATAACAATTTGAAAAAATAAATAAAATGTTCTGTATTTGAAGATGACATGATTGTTTATGTAGAAAATGAATCTTCAAAAGTTAGTATAACTAATAATTGAATATAACAAAGTCACAGTAAGCAAAGCCAACACACACAATTCCAATGCATTTCAGTATATAAGCAATGCAAAGTTTGAAGTTTAAGCAAATATCTATAAATCTAAAAGAAGTTCATGCACTGGATTGCCAGTTTATTACAAAGGATATCAAAGAATATGAATCAACAGCCAGATGGAGAGATATATAAAGCTAAGGTCCAAATGCAAGATCTTCTGTCCTTGAGTTTGAGGTCCAGCAGGGTGACACATGGAAGCATTCTGGTTCAACAACCTGGAAGCTGGTCACACCCCCTCTTTTGGGCTTTTAAGGGGGCTTCATTCCACAGGCAAGGGTGGTTAAAGCATTGGTCATTGGTGATGGATTCAACCTCCAGCCCTCTTCCCTCCTTGGAATGGTGGTTGGTTCCCCTGGTAACCAGCCCCCAAACAGATGCACTTTCCAAAATCACCTCAGTAACATAACAAAGATAGCTTCCAAGTTCTCAACACTTAGGAAATTCTACCCAAGTTTATTGTGTACATTAATGAGTTAATCATTCCACATATCCATGACCCAATGACCAGCCCTACACACTTCCTCTTCGACATGGCCACACCATAAAACAACGGATTTGCAATCGCCACGTAACAATCATACCCCATTACTGACAGCAAGAAACCTTCTCTAGTAATAAATACCCCAAAACACAAATGCTGTACCATGCAAGCAAAAAGAAAAAAAGAAAGAAATAGTTCCCTTCACAACCAGGAGCTTTACCAGCATTTTGGGTGATAAAAGGGTTTTAGGAGCTGTGCTGGAATCCAGGACTAAGACCAAATATATTTTTCTTATTACAAATTGCAATATCATAGCCACTATTTAAATGAGTTAAAATATAAGTCAATGAAGGCAAATTTTAGCTATAACATATCTGTATTCTTGGAAATCTGAAAACCAGTATACTTTTTTCTTTGTAAGTACTGTGTTTTTATGTCTTTACATGAGTATTATTATATAATTGTTTTCTCCAAATAACAGAAAAATATAAATGTAGTACTGGATTTTGTGTTGATTATAGATTGATAGATAACCTTGACTATCAGAAGACCAATGTCATAGGCTATTGTCTTTGTGAGGCAGCTACATGAGTTGAACAAGTTTTGCTTATTGACTGCCTCCTCATATGACCCTGCGGGCGGGTGCTTCGAGCAGGGCAGGCACTACTCTCCAGAGTGCATGGGTTTCCGGCTACTTTGCTGTACCTCTGAAACTGGTGTAGAATGATATTATTGCATGTAAACCATGGTTGAAATTTTTTTAGAAATTTAAAAACAGAAAAACTTTGTATATCCTTAGAGACTTTACATTCATGGAATTATAGAAAGTGAGAAGCAACTGGTAGAATGGGGTAGGATTTACTATGACAAACTCAACAGGGGAAATGTTTCATTTCTAAGGCCCTTTTCACAGCCTCCTTTACCTCTTTGTTTCTCAGACTATAAATCAGTGGGTTTAACATAGGAATAACTAGTGTGTAGAACACAGAAACTACCTTCTCTTGTTCTACAGAATACTGGGAGCTTGGCTGAATGTAACTAAAGCTTACAGTACCATAGAATATGCTCACAGCAGTCAAGTGAGAGGCACAGGTGGAGAAAGCTTTCCATCTGCCTGCTGCTGAGTGGACTCTCAGGACAGAAAGAACAATGAACATGTAGGAAATTATCACAACCAAGAAGGTGGCTATGGCAATGACTCCAGAGAAAGTTAAGAGCAACAACTCGTTCACGGCGGTGTCAGAACATGACAGCTTTAGGAGTGAGGGAGTATCACAGAAGAAGTGGCTGACAACATTCAGCCTACAGAAGGACAGTCTGCCCAAACTTACTGTGTGTACTAAGGAGTTAACTATTCCACATAACCACGACCCGATGACCAGCCCTACACACTTCCTTTTAGACATGGCCACACCGTAAAGCAAAGGATTTGCAATCGCCACGTAACGATCATACGCCATTACTGACAGCAAGAAACCTTCTGTGGTAATAAATACCGAAAAACACAAATGCTGTACAATGCAAGCAGAAAAGGAAATGGTTCCCTTCACAACCAGGAGGTTTATCAGCATTTTGGGTGCAATGGCAGATGCATAGCAGGCATCTACAAAAGAAAGGCAGCTGAGGAAAAAGTACATGGGTGTGTGGAGCTTGGGAGTGATTCGGATTAAGATGATCATACTCAGATTTCCCACCAAGGTAATGACATAAATCACGAAGAACAACACAAAAAGCACAACTTTCAGTTCAGCACGGTCTGTCAATCCCAAAAGAATAAACTCAGTCACAACCGTATAATTCTTTTCAGTCATTTCTTTGTTTCTTTTCACAAGATCTGTTGTGAAAAAACATACAGAAATTACAATTTATTAGGGAATATATATATATCTTATATTATATGTTATTAGGGAGTACAGATATAGACAAGTATTCATGATAGGCTTTGGGTAAAAAATATCCTTTCTTTGACCTGAGATTTTTCATCAACAAAACTAATCAGCGGATAAAATGGCCTCTAATTTCATTCCAGTGATGTTGCTTTATATGGTCATATTCCATGGAAACCAGCAGGTGAAAAAACAGTTTGCTTCTCACAGCTTCAGTCTGCCTCTAACGTGTCCACTTTAAGACGAAAGTTATACTAAGCACTAAGACACTAATGATGATTGAAATTAATAGCATGCATAATATATACCATTAGAAAAGTAAATAGCTATTCTATGATACTCTCCTCTGATTTTGTTTTGAAGTAGGAAATTATTTAATGAGAAGAGTCTAAAAATTACATTTTTTTGAACTTAGATATGGCAGGGATCTACAGTGACATTATTATAAACAGCAAAATGACCACCTCGTGGATTAAGGTGCAGGTACCTAGAGTAATGACGTTTAAAAATGCCAAGGATTCTGGCTTCTGTTGTCATGGGAGGCATTTGAGTGTCCACACCTACTCTAAAATGCATGAAACAAAAGCCTGTCTCTGGCATAATAACTATTAAAATTAGCCAGGATTCCTGCTTCAGGACAATCTCTCGCATGTTCATGGTAGAAGAACAGCCTTGGAAGGTCGTTCACTCTTAGACCGACAGCACAGAATGCCGTATCTTGCCTGCCTGGACCATACAGAGGCTTTCAGCTTTCCCTGAGATCTCAAATAATTTTAGGAAATTTTAAAAACACAAGAATTAGGAATATGAACACATATACTCACCAAATGCTCTGTGATACTTCTTCATATTTTGCATCCTATAATAGATAGTTCAAACAATTTAAGTGTTTCTAAAAATACAATTTCCATTGGATTGTTGGATACCTATATTTTTTATTCAAAGCTGTTCATATTTGTTTCAGAATTAACTGTCTCTTGCTACTTCTCTATTAAGTTGGAGTTTCATTTTAGGAATTATAATAAATAAAATATGATTATGCTGGTTTATCTAATTTATACCATCTATTTTAATTAACACATTTAATTGCCACAATGATGAGAAAGTTAGAATCCATTAACCCTGGGTCATATCCTATTGTTGACAACAATTGGTTTTATTTCATTGAACAAAGTTATTTAACTTCCCAGATTCACGATGTAATTATATTTAGTTCTCAAAGATTGCTGAGAGGATTGAAAAAGACAACTCCAGTAAAGTATTTACTGTTCTTTGAGTACACTAAACACTTAAGTTAAATAGATAATTTCATAGCTATCTATTTAACTAATTGAAATAGAGCTAGATAAAATAGTGATATACATTTAGTATATTATATATTTTGGAACATGGTGATCAGTATTAAACTTTAAAACCATTGTAGTTGAAGAATTTCTTTTTTTTATCATTTCTGCAATTCTTAAGAAGTATTTTTATTTATTTGTTATTAGTAGTCAAATGGATATCTCAAGTTATCATTTGCAAACTAACCTTGCTAAATGTGTTAAATAAAATAAATACCTATATTTTTTATATCTAATGAACTCCTTGAAGATTATGAACAGATTTGACAAAATGGAAGAGTACTTTCAACAGCTATTCAGAACTGCATTTTTTATCACAGAGCTGTCTAACACAAGCTCTTTCTTCTGCTAATCTTAGAGACATAATTGAAATTGTTAACAAAATATCACTTGTGGAATTTTATTGTGAACTATAATTTGAGAAACAACATGTTTAAAAGGTATTAGAAGTTAACTACCCAAATGTAAAACAAATAACTTTAGTGGCAAAATTTGATGGCAACATTATAAATTGAATTACATAATAAAATATGGACTTAAATTACATGAACTTTGAGAATCAAAACACTGATAAGATTCTATCACATTTGAAATTTTCAATCATTTGTCGAATTAGTTCTAAATATAAAAAATTAAAAGAAATAGAAAGACATTAAAAATGAATTTAACTTACCAATGATATTTAAAAGTTTAAGATATTAGTTTATTTAGAAAGCTCACACTTGTCCATGTCCAAGGTTCCTTACTCTCCTCTCAGAAATGAAATCAGTTAAAATATTTTTTGAGATTCAGAATAATCAATATTTTAATGACAGATAACTGAATAATTCTAGGTTTTAGATAGATAGATAGATAGATCAAGTAAAGAACAAAAAAGAAAAATTTTCTTTAAAAATGTAATGATGGTGTTCCATCTGTAATTCTTTCCTCAATGAGGACAAACTTGAAAGAAGAGACAAGTGTGTGTGTGTGTATGTATATATACACACACATGCACATATGCGTCTAATGAGACCAGAATCCCTGTGGTTCAGACACCAACTATACTGAAGCAACTACAACAGAATTATGCTCTGGATTGCACTGTGGTTTCTCAAGAGACTCTCTCAAGATATCTTAGTGGAACCAGTTTCCCTAAGTTGTGTGATGTAAAAAATCTTACAAACAATAGAAGGCAACATAGCACCAAGGGTGAAAACAGAGCAGAAATGGTTATTGTAAATAATGTACATAAAGTGGATAGTATTTTATATTAAGATATAATATGGACTGGGCCTGCCTTTGTAAGGCTAGAATGTGTTGAGTGGAATCCAGCTAAATAATGGCTATTCTTTCTAAAGAGTGGGGGAGCAATACCTGCAAACATTATAAATAAAATTGCCCATGATGATCAGGCATCTTGTTAGAAAAGAAAAAAGCCTCATCTGCAAATCAGTAACCACAATATGTCCTCACACGGATTGAAATTTGGATTTCACCATCTGCACAAGTGAGGAAGCTTCACACTGAAAAATGAATGTAAAGTGGTCTGAGTAGTAGCACTGTGGCCACTAGAAGTGACTTTATAGGATTGTCACAGAGAAGGTCCCATAAAAGACATAATTTCTCAGTATGTTTTACCATCCAGTTGCAAAACATAATGAAAAAGAACATCTCCATATCAAGACTTTAGAAAGCAATAAATACATTTAAAATGTTTTTAAGTCAAATGGAAAAAAGGGGAAAAGGCAAAAAGAATAAGCCTTTAGCAAAAAGACCAGGGTTCTAAGTTAATGTACTGACAATGGTCTAAACAAGGATCAGGAGGAATGAATGAATGAATGAATGAATGAATGAACAATACCTATGAAAAAAATCTAGCTGGTCAAAGGAAGTTGTGTCTTGGTGTGGCAAACAAATGTAGCCCACTGTTGCAGGAGGATTAGATCATAATAAGTAACTATTTTGAGGAAGAGATGTTGAAGCCAGCCACTAATAATTTTTTAAAGTATCCTTCAGAAAACAACAGGAAGCATTTCTCCATCCCTCTGCAAGGGCTCACAGAAACCAGTTAACACCTATTGAGCCAGAGTCTGTGCAGTTAACAGTCAAATGAACCTAATCTGACCTCCAGAGCACAGTGCAACCATGGAATTCAAGCAACAGAGGTGCTACTGTTTGCCATCCAGAGCCCATTAAACAGTGTGAGGTCCCCCAATAAGAAAAATCTGGTGCCCAGACCGATTCTGACACATGTGGAAGTCGTGGAGAAGGAGGGCATGATTAACATTTATGAGAGATGAATTATACCATCTTATCTCAGATTTTGCTCTCAATGAGGTTGTACTGAACATTATCCAAGAGTGGTGAGATCTCAACTCAGGAACACTATTATCGAGGAAATCATCAAGCACATTGCATCACAATAACTGTACAGGTTTGTTATATGAGAGAACAAAATTAAATATATATTACTCATTTAAAGGTGAGGCATTAATTTCAAATCTCCTAGTTATCAATCATGCGACTTTGGGCAAACTACATGGGTTGTATGAGCTTGAGGTCCTCTCAATATGAGAATAGTGTATCTATCTCACACAGGTCTGTGATATATTTTTAACCCAGTGTTTACTACATATTTTTATTTCAATAATAAGTTCAAAGAAAAATCCTATGTGATGTCATTTATAAGTTTACCACAACTTTTGGAACAATACCAGTTTTATTGGGCTAAAGTCAATGTCAAAGTATTTTCCGTAGTTACTTTAATCATTGATGACTCCGTGAGTGAGTGAGTACCTTTACTTCGTGTAGGTCTCCATGGACTGCTCAGATAATTTCTGTTGTTGAGTTGCTTTCCTTGAATTGTCCCTCACATGTTCTCACCAGGGAATGTGTAGGGTGTCCTGGGTAATCAGCAGACACCATGAGGCAACATTCTAAAAATCTGTCAGGTGACCTGAGCATGAATTATATGCCACTTCTTCAGGGAGTATCTCAAAGAAGGACAAGAAGCATAAATTCTCGCTACTTAAAGTAAAAGTAATTTAGGAGAAGAAAATCCAATTCTTCATTAAAGGTCAGTGTATAGGCTTTGTGTTTTGATTATCACCTGGGTGCTGGTAGTTTTCCATGATTCTTGGCTTCTGATTATGGACATTCTTACAGCTACTGACAGCTGACTCTAAACTACCACAACAATTCATTCTTCTTTGTTAGCTGGAACTCCCTGGCATAGAATGACATTTTTAGGGCACTAAATCTTATGAATTGGCTAGATTCATAGATCTATTTTGTTTATCAAAGTTGATAGTGGCATTTGGATATTGCAAGTGAACAGAGAGTTATTGATATTGTAAAAAATCATCACTAATCTCATCTATTAGAATTTATTAAAGTTAGGATTTCCAAATAAAAACAAGATTCCCAATTACATTTGCATTTCAGGTAAACAACAAATCATTTTAATATATGTTATATAATATTTGGTAAATATTATATTATAATAATGAATATATTCAATGTGATTTTTGATAAAAAGCATTTTAATACATGTATTACCCATGTAATATTTTATAAACTACAAATAATATTAATATAAGGATATACATATCTTATATATAAGGATAAACTCCTAATATTTTTTAGTTATTTGCTTTTTTCCTCAAGGCTGCTTACTACTTGGTTTGTTTTTTTCAGAATAAGATTTACAAACTGTATTGTACTTTAAAAATCTTTAACAGAGTTTATTTCATATTAAGCATTCTTACCACAATAAAATGAAAATGTGAATTTTAACAAACAAAGAATGAGTGAAGTAAAAAAAAATTAGATGTTTCCTGAGAGAGGTAATAACTGACACTAAAATAGGTAAATAAACAAAACAAACACTAGAATAATTATGTCAATGTGAGATACTTTCAAACGTGTAAGAATTTTTATGAGTTTATTTGAGCAAACTGATGACAATTGCCAAGAAGCAAAACCTTAAAGGATTGAGAAAATGCTCTGGAAAATGACAGTTTTGCATTTTATTTCATACATTACGATCAGAAGAGAAGGCATAAGTGGGCTGCATGAAATCCACTGGTGATAGATTAGGAAGGCAGAAGAAAGCAAAGTGGAGAAACCTCTGGGATTGGACAAAAAAATTAAGTGATAGACACATACTTCTTTTACACAAGTGGGTACAGAATAGTTAACACTCAATTATTAACATAATCTCCCTCTGGTGCGGTGTCTGCTTTGAGGAGTCTGGAAAAAGGAAATTTGACATTGCAAAGGTATGTTATTTCAGATGCAAAAAGACATCAGACAGGCTCAATTAAGGTAAAGACTGACTTTTTCCAGCCTAGGACATGACTGCTTGTTACGACTTGCTTTTTGTTAGAAGTCTTTAATTTTGGACCATCCTATGAGGTTACTTTAGGTCTGGAAGTTTTTTTGTTGTTGTTGCTTAAAAGACTTTTTATACAGCTATCATGTGACTTTTTCAATGAAAACTTTTTTATTGTTGTTCAATTATAGTTGTCCCCATTTTTTCCCCCATTACTCTCTTCCCCCTACCCACCCCCACCTCCCACATTCAGTCCTCTCCTCCTTGTGTTTGTCCATGGGTCCCTCATATATGTTCCAGGATGGCCCTTCCCTTTCTTGGCTCCTTTTCCCCCCTTGAAGTTTGCAATGCCGTCCCGCATGCCTCCCTGAGGTCATCAGGCTTAGCAGGTGGCCCCTTTTCTTCCACAACACTTAGCAAATCATCAAAGACTTCAATGTGGCACTGGAACTCCAAATTTCTTTGCTTAATCCAGAGCATCTGCAGAACAACCAGGATGGCAGGCCCTGCAGCACTTATTCTCACTTGTGAAAGAGGGAAGAACTTGAAAGCAGAGTGGACTCAATGGAGACACAGCAAGGATTCAAGGCAGACAACTTCATCTAGGAAAGAGGGATAGACGAGACTCAGGAATCTTCTCAGTCGCCTCCCCCTGTCCCTCCTATTCATTATGCCTTGAATCAGATTGGCTAAAAGGACACCCCAAAATTACAGATTCCTAGAATTCTGCCAGTAGCCATAGGGGGTTCCTGACTCAGCTGCTCTAAACTGTAGACTTCTGCTAGGCTCCCAGAAGTTTTTACCTGATAGTTGTTCAGTCTAAAGCTGAGCATTTCATCACACAATTCTATTCTGTATTTTAACTGGCTGAATATTTTAAACTCCCAACTACTCCTCCAGTGAGAGTCACACTTACAGTTCCAGATTTTCACTGAAGGGAAAATCAACGTGAGAGGCAGGGAATACGAGTGGATTGAGCTAAAGCAGCTTCTCTGTCTTCAATCAGAGAAGTTCTGCTTTGTTTTGCTGACTTCCCATGTAAATTTATGAAATGAAGAGGTCTGTACGTATCACTGAAATATTTGAAAATCAGTGTGTTATATTCTGTATACTCCATTGTACAATTCAAGAAATAAATTGACAGTAATAGGAGATATAATAAATATTTTAAATGCTTTACAAACCTCATCATATTCACAATGGAGAAATTAATGAATGCTTATAAATAGCATATTAAAGGAAAGGAAGTATATAAAATTAAATATTCAAAATGCCTAAATATTTATATAAACCATGTAGTTTAGCAGAAATAGATCCAGATCTTATGCCTCTTAAAGTTTATACTAATTTAAAGATTTTCTTCTTAAAAAAAGAATAAAAGTTATACATGTAAATTAAGGCATAAATGTGAATAATTATTAGAATAAAAAAGAGTTTAAAAAATTTCAGTGGTCAGTGAACAAGTAGTCAGTCACATACATCATAAAATTATAAATATACTATTTGTATTAGCAAAATTCCAGACACATCTCAGCATTTTGGGTGGTGAGAGAGTTCTTAGAAGCCGTTACAACACCAGAGTGGATAGCATTACTCAATGATAAATTTAACTCTTGCAAACACACCCACTACACATCAAATAAAGTATTCTTAACTCAATCTCTCTTTAGCTGGACAACACAAATGTTTGTATGCATGTCAATCATAGGTAATATTAGTTGATATCAACTATGATATTAGTTGAATGTGGAATAAAGTTGGAATAGAAAGAGAAATTGGGCTTGGTTGAGGTTAAAATATCCTACATTTGCAACTTTGACAAAAATAAATCACTTTGTGAGTGTATTGTTAGGCCCCCCCACCCCCGCCGCCGCCCTAGGTCTTAAAGTGCAAATGAGGGACCTAAAGTCTTAAATTTCATTCACTTCATATTATATCTGCTTTTCTCATTTAGAAAATCAAATATTCACAAGGATTCTTGGATAAAAATGTAAGTGTAGTAAAGAAAAGTTGTGATGTTATTGTGTAGATTAAAAAAATATATCTAATATTTAATGGTTTTTAAAAAGTCAGTGGATACATTCCAAACATTGTTGACGCTAATGAGAGTTTGATCTTTCACAACACTTCACATGTTTCCCATGGAACTTTTCTCTTGAGAAGCTAAAGATTCTATCATTTATTTTAACTTTAAAATCAGATGTGAGAATTATTTTCTATCCCCTGTTATAAAAAATATATTTTTCAATGTGTCTGCAAAGATTGTAATTTGTTTAATGACAGTACATGGAAGCTAATAACAACCCCTCTGTTTCTTTCCAGAAGAGACAACTGGACCAGATGGGCCAACAGAATTTAACATCATTGACTGACTTCATTCTGGTGGGAGTCACAAGGCAGCCTGAGCTGCAGATGCCACTTTTCATAGTCTTCCTCATTGTCTACACAGTCACAGTGGTAGGCAACCTGGGCATGATTATCTTAACCCAGGTGGACTCTCGCCTACACACACCTATGTATTTTTTTATCAAACACCTGGCTTTCATCGATCTTGGTAATTCTACTGTCATTTGTCCCAAGATGCTGGCAAATTTTGTTGTGGATCAAAATATCATTTCATATTATGCATGTACCACACAGTTGGCTTTCTTCCTTATCTTTATTATCAGTGAATTTTTCATCTTGTCAGCCATGGCCTATGACCGCTATTCAGCCATTTGCAACCCTTTGCTCTACAATGTCATTATGTCCAAGAGACGTTGTCATATACTAGTGGGCATTCCTTACCTCTATAGTAGCTTTCAGGCTCTAATGTTCACTATTAAGATTTTTACATTGACCTTTTGTGGCTCTAATATCATAAATCATTTCTACTGTGATGCTGTTCCCTTGTCACTTTTGCTCTGTTCAAATGCACAAGAAATAGAATTACTGATTATTCTATTTTCAGCATTTAATTTGCTTTCTTCCCTGCTGGTAGTTTTGGTATCATACATTATGGTTCTGAGAGCCATATTTCAAATGCGTTCTGCAGAGGGCAGGAAAAAAGCTTTTTCCACATGTGGTTCTCATCTGACTGTGGTGGTTATATTCTATAGCTCTCTACTATTTATGTACACACAGCCCAAATCTACTCGCTCCTTTGATACTGATAAAATGGCCTCTGTGTTTTACACTTTAGTGATCCCAATGCTTAATCCCTTGATATACAGCTTAAGGAACAAAGAGGTAAACAAAGCCTTCCATAGGGTCTTTAAGAATCAGTGCAAACTTTGAATTTAGTGTTCAATATGGAATACTAAATATTGTGCTAATAAACTCTGATAAAGGCAAATGTCAAAATATTCCTAATATGTATAATTACATTCTTTTGGTTCCAGAACAAAAACTAATTATAATGTACAAATAGATTTTTCCCTAATATTCAGCAAAATTTATCTTCCTATTTCAGATCTCAATTAAATGATACTTCTTCCTTAGCATTTCTTGTTTTTAATTCAATATTTCTTCTAGTAAAATCATAGAGCCTGATATTTCTCCCAGTTGAAACACTAAATTCTACCTCAGTAAACTATATGTTTGTTTCTGTCTTTTAATTGCTATTATTTTTAGCTCAAGGATCTTTTTCAATTTTGTTTTTATTTTATTTTCTGAATCTAATACAACAGTATAAATAAAGTAAGTCTCTCTCTCTTTTTTTTGCATATAGCTGTCCAAATCTCCCGACAACATTTGTTGAAGAGGCTATTTTTACTCCATTTTATGCTTCTTCATCATTTGGCAAATATTCATAGACCATAGAGACTTGGGTTTATTTCTAGGCTCTGTATTCTGTTTCATGGATCTATGTGTCTGTTCTTATGCTAGTACCAGACTGTTTTGATTACTGTGGCTTTGTAATATAGTTTGATGTCAGGTATTGTGATCCCTCCTACTTGTTCTTCTTTTTCAAAATTGCTGCAGCTATTTATAGTTGTTTGTGGTTCCAAATAAATTTTTGAAATATTTTTCCTACATCTGTGAAATATATCATTGGTATTTCAATAGGGATTGAGTTAAATCTATAAATTGCTTTGGGTAGTATGGACATTTTGATGATATTAATTCTTCCAATCCATGAACACAATATATACTTCTCTTTGTTTGTGTCTTCCTTAATTTCTTTCTTCAGTGTTACGTAGAACATTATGCTAAGCGAAATAAGCCAGGCAGTAAAAGACAAATACCATATAATCTCACCTATAAATGGAACCTCAACAAAACAAACAAGCAAGCAAAATATAACCAGAGACATTAAAATAAAGAACAAAATGACAGTAACCAGAGGGAAGGGGAGTTACTGGGGGAAAACAGGGAAGGATCATCAAGGAACATGTAAAAAGGACACATGGACAAAGCCAAAGGGGGGGAAGAATCAAGGCTGGGAGGTGGGGGTGGGTGGGGTTGGGGGAGTGATGGGGGGAAATGGAGATAACTGTCCTTGAACAACAATAAATAAAATAAAATAAAATAAAATAAAATAAAGTTTCTCACAGGCAGCATATAGTTGGATTTGATTTTTTTTAAAAATGTATCCTGTCAATCTCTACTTTTGGATAATTTAATCCATATACATTCAAAGTAATTACAGATAACGATGACATACTTCTGGTATGTTGCTCTTTGTTCCCCACACATCATCTCATTCTCTTGTTGCTTGTCCTTCCGTCCATTAAAGGTCTCCTTGAGTTGTGGCTGAACACTAAATTGGGAATGCCTACAGTCAAAATCCACAAGGCTGTTAAAAGAATGATCAGAGACTTGGAAAGATGAACAGTTCAAAGGTTGCACAGGGCAGGAAGACATTAGAGTTCCGAAATCCAGAGAATAGAGTCCTTGTTCAAAACCAGAGCACCTGGTAGAGACCTCAGAAATAAAAGTTACTTAGGACTGCTACTCACAGAGTTTGAAAATAAGCTTCAAGAAAGAGCCATCTGATCCTTGTTAAAAAAAAACACTGAAGGTTTTTTAGGAAGACAGAAAGATATTACAATATCCATTAACATAAAATTAACAAAATTCACCATCCAACCACAAGCACTAGATATATGTGAAAGCTGGACCATGTGATATCACCCAGAAGATGATTAACATAGATCTTGAAATTAACAGTGATGAGTAGAATTATCAGGCAAAGACTTTAAACGTGTGTGTGTCTGTGTGTGTGTGTGTGTGTCTGTGTGTGTGTGTTTGTAGTGTAAGCCCTGACATTAGCATTTGCTTTTTATCTTCTTTTTGTAATGTAAGTTCCGGACTTGAGTTTTGGATGCCCAGGCATCAATTTCAAAGAGGTATCTTCTTCAAAGACTGCTCTTTTTTTCAATTGCAGTTTACATTCAACATTATTTTTTATTAGTTTCAGGTGTACAGCATAGCAGTTAGATAATCATATGCTTTACAAAGTGGTCACCCCAATATTTCAAGTACCTACATAATTATTGTAATTATTGACTAATTCTTAATGCTGAGTTTCTATCACTGTGACTATTTTGTTAGTACCAATTGGTACTTCTTAATTTCACCTTGTTCAGGGAACCCTTGTGCACTGTTGGGAATGCAGAATGATGCAGCCACTATGGAATACAGGACAGAGGTTTCTCAAAAAATTAAAAATGGAACTGCCTTAGAACCCAGCATTTCTACTTCTGGGTGTATATTTGAAGGAATCCCAAACAGTAATTTGAAAGTATATGTGCACCCCTATGTTCATTGCAGCATATTTACAATAGCCAAGGGATGGAAGCAACCCAACTGCCCATCAATAGACAAGTGATTAAAAAAGTGGTGGTACTATATATAAACGATGGAATATTACTTGGCAATAAAAGAATGAAATCTCACCGTTTATGATGGCATGGATGGACCAAGAGGGTATTATGCTAAGTAAAATGTCTGACAAAGACAAATGCCATATGATTTTACTTACATGTGCATCCTAAAGAGAAAAATAAATGAACAAATGAAACAGAAGCAGGCTCATAGATGCAGAGAACAGACTAGTGATTGCTAGCAGTGAGGGGTTTTGTGGGGCTGGGTGAAAAAGACTGCTATTTTGAATAAGTACATTGCCAGCCACACAATTAGTTAAAGAGCTGGGATGCCTCCTGCCATTGAGGCTCCTTTGCTTTGCAGATCTTGCTTGATTTCAATAACTGACAATTTGGTCTACATGCTGCTTTCTCTTCCAGTGCTGTAAATTCCCACTCTTATGTTTTAAATTTACCAATGAAGAGTAGGCCAGGAAACCCTATGTTCCTACCCTAGAGCCCCATAAAAGCTGAACCCCAGACCCTAGGAGTTCTTTCTTTCTACCTGCAACCTTGATGTATGGCCCCAGATGTGCTATGTAATTTCCAGGACTTGTAAGTAATAAACCTGGACCTTTGTAAAGTTTCCTGATGGTTATGGCTAAAAAGCATCATGTACTCATAATAATAATTACAAGGGCTGGTCCATCCACAACATTGCGTATTGATGGGCTGAGACCAGTACAAAACAATGTTCAGTATAACTGAGTGGTTTAATAACAACACTAACCTTCTAGGAGTCCCAAAGGTTAAGGCACCATATTAGATATGAACAAATAGTTATTGAATGAGAGTAATAGCATATTATATACAGTGAAAAAAATGATAACTACACTTAAACATATCTCAGTAGAAACTACCCTAAATGGAGCCAGAGAGAAAACAAAATACCAAACAAACACCATGAATATTGTCTGAGTGATCTGCAGAACAGTAATAAGCTACATACTGTACATTTAAATGTGGGGCCAATTTGGAAGAATGGACTATATGGGCAAAACCATTGGAAAAATGTTGGCCAAAATTTCTTTCAAATTTATTTTTTTAAATCCTGTAATCCTAAAAATATAAGAAGCTAATATAATTCTAAGCAAAATAAACAGAAAGGAAATTAAACCAAATATATCATAATTAAATTTTTGAAAACCAATGATAAAGAGAAATCCTTAAAAAAACAGATAAAAATGAAATAAACCTTATAAACAGATGAAGAAAAAATTTACTACTGATTTATGGGCAGCAAAAATACAAGTCATAAAACATTGGTTTATGCCAACCAAATGTTGCATAATCTTTTTTTAAGACATAAATTTCATTTCCTCACACATTGTGTGTATATGTATGTAATGTACCTAATATGTGCATAGTATGTGTAACAGATACTGGCAAAGACATATTTATAATTCCAGTGTTTAGTGATATTGCATAATTTATTTTTTCAGTTAGACCCACATAAGAAATATTTTTGACTTTTCTTAATGGAATATTCCCAGAATAATTAACAGAAATTAAAGCACTCTCTCCCTTGGGTAATATTATGCAATATTTGTTATCCTTTAATCAGATTGAAACCTTAAGAAAATGAGTGTCAAGAGGGTAGAACACCTAAATACATTCTCTAACAACTGGTGAGGATTAAAACAGTAGGGAATCAAAGGAGATTCTCCATTCAGGTGAGTAAAAAACACTGGTTTGAAAATTTCTGAGGCTAGACAGCTTAAACCAAAGATCTTCAAGAGCATTATGTGCTACAAAACTGTTTTTTCTTAGCAATATCCATTTTGTGTCATTAATAGAATTAATGTGTAGGACATGTACATTTAGACCACCTTAGTTTTCAGATGAACTTACCATTTCAGTCACCTCTTGTAGCGAGGGGTTTTGTCTATATTTACAAAGTGTGCCTTCTGTGTCACTTTTTTATTTTCTATCTATTTGAGGTGATATTAATAAAAAGAAAACATGGTGTTTATAAAAATATATTCTGAAGACATAATGGCTCTGTTTGGGTCCTGACTCCACCCTCTATTATCTGAGTGACCATCGTTAATTTATTTCCCTCCTGTGCTTTGGGTTCCTTGACTCTCAGATGGGTATGGTTTTACTATCTACTTCCTATTGACTGTGTGGACCACATGAGTTAATATATGTAAAGTGCTCAAGAAAGTGCCTGGCACACAGTGAGTCCTCCACAGTCACTTGTATTCTTCTTTCCACGCATCTCCATTAAGAGTTCCTGAATAATCAGAATAGCCAAGTTCTTTGTATGCCAGAGCGGGATGTATGATTGGAAAATTATTAGGAGTAAGTCAATAGGCAGAAACAACAGATGTGCCAAATAAGGGATAAGTTATTAATAATAAAATCCTAAAATTAACATATCACAGCCTTAGATGTTGTATGGGGTAAACAAGCTGAATTTATAGTGAGAAGTGCTGAAATATATGTGTATATAATGGTCAGATTTTCCCCCGTCACTGCCTGATCCATCACTCCACCAACAGTTTAGAAAGTCTCTTGTCTTTCTACTTGAAGCAGATATGATGATTGTCAATAATGTAAGGTATACAGTTTAGGTGTCTCTGTTTGTTTACAAATTACTTGAAATATTGAAACTGCTTAAAATAGGTCTGTCTTTCGACATACTTAAAATGAGTTTAGATCAGAAAAGGAATCAGAAATGAGAAATGAGAAATCAGAAATGAGTTTAGGTCACAAAAGATGTATGAAAACAACCACTTCAAAATATCTTGACCTTTTAAGGCATACTTTACCAAAGGCTCAATGACTGTGTGTGTCTCAACTACCAACAGCAATGCTATAAGCTAGGAATGCTTGAGAACACCCACCTGGGCCTTACTACTGAGGCAGGCCCCCCAGACACTTCCCTTCCAGTGTTGCGGCAAAGTGCAGGAAGGCACAGCAGGGTTATTCGAGCAGTTACTGGGTTACCCAGGGCTTTGTAAAACTGATCTTTACAGGTGAGGCAGCTTAGCTCTTTTTCTAATTGTGTAGTTGCAATACATTTATTCGAGAGGGATGCCATTGAAATGAATGTCTCAGCAATCAAAAAACTATTGTTGGAACAGTACAATTGAGAAAGCTAATTGTCAAGCACTTACACTACAATGTGAGCATAGGTATTATAGTTTTGGCTTGATGAGAAGAGTTGTCCCTATTTATAACTTGAGACAAAGAAGATGTCTTTGCATCTTATACATTATGTATTAAATTCTCTTAGAAGATAGCATCTCAAATGTCAGTATTAATTTTACACTTTGCACAGGTTCCTACGAAATATGGAGAAATGCAATCATACTGCAGTGACCAAGGTGACTGAATTTATTCTCATGGGGATCACCAGCAACCCTGCACTGCAGGCACCTCTCTTTGGGGTCTTCCTGGTCATATACTTGGTCACAGTAATGGGCAATCTAGGCATGATCATCTTGACCCATTTGGACTCCAAACTGCATACTCCCATGTACTTTTTCCTTAGACATTTGTCCATTACTGATCTCGGTTACTCCACTGTCATTGGCCCTAAAATGATGGCAAATTTTGTGGTGCACAAAAATACAATTTCCTACAATTGGTGTGCCGCTCAGCTAGCCTGGTTTGAGATTTTCATCATCACTGAACTGTTCATTCTGTCAGCAATGGCCTATGATCGCTATGTGGCCATCTGCAAACCTCTCCTCTACCTGGTAATCATGGCAGAGAAAGTGCGTTGGGCGCTGGTACTCGTTTCCTATCTCTACAGCACATTTGTGTCGCTGTTTCTCACAGTTAAGTTATTTAGGCTCTCCTTCTGTGGCTCTAACATCATCAATTATTTTTATTGTGACTGCCTCCCTCTGCTATCCATTCTCTGTTCTGACACCCATGAACTAGAATTGATCATTTTGATCTTTGCAGGCTGCAATTTGCTCTCTTCCCTCTTGGTCGTTCTTACATCTTACACGTTAATTCTTGTGGCCATTCTGAGAATGAAGTCAACTGAGGGGAGGCACAAAGCCTTCTCCACCTGCAGCTCCCATTTGACCGTGGTGGTCGTGTTCTATGGGACATTATTGTTTATTTACCTGCAACCCAAGTCTAGCCATACTTTTGATATTGATAAAATGGCCTCTGTGTTTTACACCCTGGTGATCCCTATGCTGAATCCATTGATCTATAGTCTAAGGAACAAAGATGTGAAAGAGGCACTGAAGAGAACTTTAACTAACTGGTGCAAAATCTCCACTTAATATCTTAAGATTCAGTTGCAAAGGTGGGTTTTTGTTTAATATTCTGTCGGTCCAATTAGAGCATCAAAAGGTAGAAATGTCTTATCAGGTGAAGTCTTCTTCTTCTTCTGGATAAAACACATTTCCCCTTACATCTCCATGTACTTTTCTTCACTTTAATCAGATAAATAAATATAGTAGCCAGATAACTTATGTTCTAAAATTTTTTCAAGATGTAGAAATAAAGTAAATCACACCACATTTTTGGTAGAACATAAACTTGCAGAGGTAAATAAAAAGTCTTACATATTTAAAATGGTGCAAAATAACCAGAAAATTAGTACTATGTATTTTATAGTAGCCATGGTGTATTAAAGATAAATGAGATTGAACGGTGATGAATGTGTAGGCAAGACAGAAGTCAGGAAAGTAAGTAAATGTGTGACCAGTTATAACATAGCAAGAACAAACTGTTTCAAGAATGTAGGCTTATTAACCACTGTCACCCCAATGAATTTAATTAAAAATAAAGGATCTAGGCTAAATAGAAAACAAAACATGCTACCTTGGAGTGAAATTTTCAAATCAGACTGAGTTAATATTTTTCATTTTTGGCAAAGGAGAAAAATTTTACACAAGGAACCATAAACATAATGCTGGCTGACTTTGGGCCCTGTGACAGGTCCTCATACTATGGCTAATTCTGGTTTATGATAGCTTCCTGATAAATAAGCTGACTTTGCATTGGCAAACTCAAGATCAATGAGTTAAGTGGTCATCTGCTGAATGACATGAATATGTTGAAAAATCTATAGGCAACAATGATTGAAGATAATATAGACTGAAGATAATATACAACCCAGGGTTAATTGTGTTTTCATGCCTGCCTATTTTGTCTCTTTTACGAGCTTGTGTGCAAAGAGACAATGTTTTGGGTGGACACTGTGCTAACACAATGTTTCGTTCAAGTGTACGCACTCAGCAAATGTATGATTCCTTACATCTTAGTATTCTCCTTGTTGTTCAAATAAGCATTTAAAAAATTTTTTTAAATACATACACTACCCCAATGCTTGTTTCTATCCACCCTCATATAACAAGTAAAGAATGTGAAGAATTAAACCAGTACATTAACAGAGTTGTGTTTTTTTAAATCTCTGACCCATGCATTTTATTTCCCCCTTTTTAATATACTGAAGTTTATTTTATTAAGAGTTGATCTTAAGTGTCCTTGCCACAAGTGACACACACACAAAGATGAACAATGTGAGGTAATGGATGTAATTAACGCAATTATTGTAATCATTTCCTAATATATACATATATCAAAGTATTATGATGTATACTTGACATATATATAATTTTATTGCTCAATTGTAACATCAATAACGTTTGATTTTTTATTTTCTAAAAAGAAAAATGAAATAAAATAAAACAAACTGAACAAACTAAAAGAAGTACAAAATCATGTTCTGCAATCGTATCAGTTTTGTTTACCGTGTTATCTTCAGATTTTGTTCCTGAGCATGTTTATTGTTATGAATAAATTTTATTTTCTAGAGCAACATCTTATACTACACTGCACAACTTTGGTCGTGTATCCTTTCCCAAACCCTATTATTTCCATTACTTTTCACAACTGACAAGTTAAATAATATTAATAGCATTCCCTAGTAGCACCCATATAAAAAGGGCTTTTAAAAATAATGTAACACACACAAGACCTAAACCTAGAAGAGTAAAAACCAAACTGTTAAAGACAGTTACCTCTGGGGAGCAGAGTGGGATGGGTTGGGAGGGGGGAATAGTGGAGGTGAGGGAGCACTTTTACTTTTTAGTCTACATTCTCCTAGCTTGTTTGCATTTGTAGCACAAGAATGTTTTTATTGTGTAATTTTAAAAGGGTCATCAAAATGTGTTTTTTATCTTTCACTGCCTGGCTTATTTCGCTTAGTGAAAGACAAATACCATATGATCTCGCCTTTAACAGGAACCTAAACAAGAAATCAAAGAAACAAGTAAAATATAACAAAAGACCCTGAAATAGAGGACAGGTAGTCAGTGAGCAGAGGGGAGAGGGGAGGGAATTTCAGGGGAGAAGGGAAGGGTTTACAGGAACAAATATAGAGGACACATGGACAAAACTAGGGGGGTTAGAAAGGGGAGGGAGGAGGGGAGGAATGGGTGGGTGGGCTGGAATGGGAATAAAGGATAGAAACTGTACTGAATAAAATAAAATAAAAAAATTAAAAAATGTGTTTTTTAAAAAAGTTAACTGCATTGCATGAAAAATCTGTTAGAACTAATAAAAAAATTCAGTAAAGTCGCACGATGCAAAGACAATACAAATTAGTTGCATTTTTATATACTAACAATGAACAATCTGAAAACTACAAAAACAAGTTTATTTATAATAGCAACAAAAAGAATAAAATACTTGGGAATACACTTAACCAAGAGGGTGGAAGACTTGTGCATTGAAAACCACAAAACATTGCTGAAGGAAATTAAAGAAGAAACAAATAAATGTTCATTAATTGGAAGATTTATTCTTAAAATGTGCACACTACCCAAAGCAATCTGTGAATTAAATGTAATCTCCATCAAGATCACAATGATATTTTTTCATAAGTAGAAAAATCAATTTTAAAGTTGATATGAATTTCAAGATACCCTAAAATGCAAAAACAAATATAAAAAAAAGAACAAAGTTGGAGATCTCAGCTCCTGGTTTCAAAACTGACAAAAAGTATAGTAATGAAAATGGTGTGATACTAGCATAAAGAAGGACTTAGAGACCAATGAAATAGAATACAGGACCCAGAAATAAACCCTAATATATATGGTCAAATAATTTCAACAAAGGTGCCAAGACAGTAGGGGAAAAGACAATATTTTCAGCATGGATGCTGGGAAAACTGGATTTCCACCTGGAAAATAATGAAAAAAAAAAAACTGCAAATATGCTTGGGAGATATAGGGGTTGTAGGAAAATAGCAGAACTATAAATATGCTTGGAAACAATTTGCATTTAAAACTAGTCAAAAATGAGATATTTCAGGATTTCTCACTTTTGGCAAAAGTCACAAAATTGAATGACATTAGGATTATTTTGTACCAAATATTACATGATTGATCCAAGATTTAGATATGCATACATTTAGATAAGTATCCATGGTAACATTGGAACTCAAGTTCTGCATTCATGCTCTGTCTGGATATGAAGGGGCCAGGCTTGGAAAAATTTGGTAATAGTTAGCAAATCAATAAAATTCCGTTACTTAGGAAAAAAAGGAAAGTTACACATTATGTTCCCTTTCTTACTTGAAGAAAGTCAACATCAACATCTTTCTTGGCCAAAAAATATTATTTAACTGTTTTAATTTTTAATGTCAGCATACAACTGTTAAGTGCAGATCAATCACTTTGTATTTGGGCCAGCATTTGGCTGATGGAAACTTTGTTGTTTGTATGTTTTTATTTTTTTTCCACTATATAAAAATGCACACTGTAATAAGTACTCTTGTGCTGATGATATGGTAGCGTTTGTTTTTCTATTATAAATGACAAGGGTTCTTTCACATCCCAATAATGTTTTAAATATATTCATAGTAATTTGGAAAAAATAAAACACTAAGAAAAAAGACTGTGCATTGTGACTTTTTTCATGTAGTGCTTTTTATGTTTAAGAACAGGTAGTAATATTTATTGATGTCATTCTCGTTGTATGATGATAAAATTTCAAAAGGACAATAATAGGTGAGAAACTTCAACAATATGGGTCCAGACTGCCACAAAGGAGATTCAAGGGCTGTCTGATTGAACTCCTAGAGGAAGGTCTGGTGATGCCAATCCTGAGCGGCATCTTCCCCAAGGATGTCACAGGCAACATGGGGATTCCAGAATCATCTATGCTTCTGAGTTAAGCTCTCAAAGGTTCACAGGGGCCTATAAACACTTACCACCACAGCCACATAGAGATTCTCACTAAGAACCTGAAGCAGACTCTCCATTAGAGGTGGGTAGAAAACATTTACCATATTTTTGTATAATGGCCTTCAAAAGATCTCAATCATCCATCAAATGGAGCCACCCAGCTCTTATTTTGGAAAGAACTGCACATCGTATATAATCAAAAATACAGTATTTAAAGTAAGGTTTGCTTCCAAGACTTATAACTTATTTCCAAGATTTATAACTTGTTTCCAGAATACAAAGTGTTAAATGTTTCTAAATCAGAACTGACATCATTACATCTTAGATACTTAAATAAATTATACCACTCCTGAAGCAATGGATATTTGCTCACTGAGATTATTTATTTCATAGTTTTATCTCAGTAGTACTAGCTAAAATGAAAACTGTATGTTTCATGGTGCAACCTGTGAAAGAAAACTGCGTACACGGTACCCAGGCTGCAAATGATAACTCCTTTTTGAGAATATAATTAGCCATCACAAATTCTCTCAAGAAAAATTTCCATGAAATTTAATAGCGTACAGGCTAATATATAAATAGAAGCCTAATATGTAATCAGTGCATTAATGACACCTATTTAGATAAACCATCTATCTGATAGTAAAATAAATCTGCAAACATTTTAGTGGGGACGACCTCATAAAGAAGAACTTGTATTTGACTAGAGGCTCTGCATAAGCAGTAGTAAGACATTGAGTACTGTGGACCACTGGGTTCCTGGACAGAACCTTGATTCCTTCCTCAGCGAGAAAATAAAACCCAGGCAGAGAATGGTCATATAGAGGGTCGCCCTTAAATTCAGTGTCCTAGAAGAGGATGTTCCAGAATAAACTTACTTTCTTTATATTTAGCCTTATCATTTTATATAAAAATACACAAGGCACTTAGGAACTATTTCACACACATTTTTAAAAGACTAACAACATTACTCATTCACCATAAAGCACTGGTGGGAATAAAGACAACTCACCCACTTTTTACCCTCCCAGTCACTCCTTAGTATTCATTAGAAGATTGAAAATGCCTGGAGTATGATAAGAATGCCATTCTTAAATACTGTGAAATTTAACTCTGTAAGCCTCATTACCACATTCATTTTCAGTTCCTGATTGCAGGGAGCCACTGCCACAGACGGTGGGCAGCCTTCGTTCAGATAACATGCCACCCCTCTAAAAAAAAAATGGAGTAATCTCAGAAGACTCAATTTGAGTCAGGAACGAAGGGCCAAAACTTATCTTCAGTGCATTCCTAGCAGGTTAATGTGGCTGTAAATTTGATATGGATATGATGGTGAAATACATTGAAAATGAGGCTAAAACATCATCTCAAATATTCTTTTAAAAAGTTCAAAACGTTTATCTTAATTACTCAAAAAGCTTTAATGACTGCCGTTTGCCCAGCTGCCGATCTCAGAGAACCATGATGTGAAGACCGAGAAGGGTGCGGTGGCCAATGACAGTGTGAGTGAAAGCCTGACCCGAGGAGTAGAAGAGCAGAATGCTGAGGATGGGGAAGTGTTTCTAGAAATGGGCAAATAGTGCAACATGGGGCTTGAAACAGAAAATTTGGGGATGAATATATAGTTTGTTCTTTAACATGATTTCTATTAGAATGTATTACTGGAGGGATTGAGGAAAAAGGAAAAGGGACTCATGGAGGGGCAACAGTGTGGTGGTTGCTGGGGGAAGGGGGTATAAAGGGACTAAATGGTAATGGAAAAATACAGTAAAGATTAAAAAATTATTATTGCAATTTAAAATGCAATATAGCCCTGATCTGTGTGTCTCAATTGGTGAAGCGTCATCCTACAAAGTGAAAGGTCACCAGTTCAATTCCTGGTCAGGGCACATGCCTGGGCTGCCAGTTTGGCCCCTGGTCAGGGTGCATAAGAGAGGCAGTTGGCCACTGCTTCTCTCTTACATCAATGTTTCTCTCCCTCTCTTTCTTTCTCCATTCCCTTCTCTCTAAAAATAAGTAAAAAATATTTTAAGAAATATAGAATCAAGAAAGCACAAGATTTTAGCAGAAACAGAGGAATTGATATCATTCAGAAGCATCCGTGTTGGCTGATAGTTGATATGTTTGCTAAGCTAGACAATGAAGAGAATGAAACCTACAGAGAAAATACTAACAATAAACACAGAGAATGCAAGATAGGTTAGGTACTGGAAATAGTGGGGAAACACCATTGAGGAAAAGTATAGGAAAGTAAACTGTAACTGAAAATAGAAAAAGAAGCATGGGAGGGGACACGGACACAATACCCTGCAGTGTAGTGTTTGGGGATAAAAGGAAAGCTAGACTCTCAAAACAGTGTTATCTCCACAAAGATTGATTGAGGAATGTCCTAGGAATTTTTGTTACAAATTTTGAAACACGAATCTTGACGTAAGTGGAAAAATATGGGATCATTATCTAGGTTGATGTTTCCTAAGTATCTACAAGTCTAAACACACAGCATACTCTGGACTTCACTATTAGCTTGCCCAAATGATTGTTTAAATGACTCATCAGCACCTAAAGCTTACCATGTTCAAATTATCGCTTTGATCACTTCATCTTAAGCCATATGCTCTAAAATGGCAAAAAAAAGAAAATGTCATGGCTACTGACCCAATTGCAAAAAAGAAAAATCACAAAATTCTTTCTTGGCCGATCCCGCCAACCTGCTGTTCCCTAATACCTATCTTATACAATTCATACTATATATTAGGTTGGCGATCGCATCTTGTTTCTGCTCCCAGCTGTTACATTTACATCTGTGTCCAGATTCTCCACTTGGTCCTAATTAGCACTTTCACCAATAATCACACAACTGCTTGATTCATTTTTTAAAAAGTTCCACTAATAACTCCTACCCTTTTCCAATTCTATAACTTATTTCCATTGTTACAGCAAAAGTTGTTATTCATCTTCCTTAAAATTTCTCAATGCCTTACAATTCACTTAGAATACAATCCAGATATTGTAACCTACATTATCTGATTTGACTGATCCTCTACCTACTCATTATTATCCAGTCACTCTGGCTTCCATTAGGTTTCCCATTAAAAACAAATAACAAAAACCTAAGTTATTTTCTGTCCCAGAGCAGGATTCCTGCCTGGAATCCTGGAATAGTCTTCCTGTAATTTTTTAAATAGTGGGTTTCATCACATGCATTATGTTTCACTCACATGTCACCCTCTCAGAGCGTCTTTCCCATAACATCCCCTGTGAAATAATTCTCCCAGGTTGCTCTGATGTATCTTCTTGTTTAATTTCTTATGACACTTACTATAATCTGCAATGATCTTATTTATATGTTCTTTATCAACCTTCTGTCTCTTCCTTATTACTGAAATAGAAAGTCCATGATGTGAGAAACAAGTAATTTATCTGAAGCTTGAACATTGCCTGGTACATACAGGACATCAGCAAATACTTGGTGAAAATAAATAAACAAACAAACAAACAAACATACAAAATCAAGGAAGGAATTATATTTGGTGTCAGAAGCAAACAGATATATAAAAATAACAAAACATACAAGTAGAAATACATTAGATGTTATTTTTGTTTTATTTCTCTAATTCCTTTTATGCATCACTACAGAATAGTTTTCTATTTTATTTTATTTTTTATATATAGAGAGAATGTCAACAACTCCAAGCTTTTACAGTTCTGCCATTTTTGATACATAGTCTTTTTTAAAACTATTTAGGTATGGTTGGATATAAAAAGCTGTATATGTTTAATGTACAATATACTATTTGATGAATTTAAAGATAAGTATGCATTAGAGAAACCATCACTACAATAAACATCCATCACAACCAAAACTTATCTGTCTTCTTTATTATTATTACTATTCTTATCATTTTATAATTATATATACTTCTGTAAGTATATATGAAATTTAGCTAAACATTAGATTTTGTGTTAAATAATGATATAGTCTTGGCTCTCTGGATCTTAACTTCAAATCTTCAGACAAGACTATTATAGGGCTTCTTTGGACAAAATGCTTACCATCTGTCCAATTGTGATGGGGAAAAAACCCTAGTTGGCTTAGTTAGGAGCAGGTTAACATCCTTAATACAAAATTCTCTCAAAAAATAGTCGGTCACATACAATTATAGTGTGCGGATGTTTTGGCAAATATATGTACTGTAATTATCACAGAAGATCTTTAAAATAAATACTTTCAATTATTACAATAATGAAAAATAATAAAAATGTTAAAAGTATTAAGAAAAAATTAACTAAAATTAAGGTTGGATATATTTTATAGAATTTTAAGATAATATTATGAAATTATATAAATAAAAATACTGGTTAAAATAAAAACAGTGGAAAGCATATGAGGATTTGTATAAACTTGTGGGGCAAGAAGGAAAGGAGTTATGAGAGAGAAGAAAAAGGAAGCTGTATCCAATAAAGCACAGAAGTGTTGAAATTTTCAGAGATAATTTTTAAACTGTAAAGATAATCATAACCTGTCAAATACATCTGTAGACACACTTCTATGTATTTCTGTTTGAGTTAATTACACAGAAAATGAAGAAAAACAGTAAACAGATGTGGATGGTACAATACGCAAGTTCATTGTGCTAATAGAAGTTACAGAAGATAAAGAAAATGGGACAGAAGAGCGACTAACATCTACTCTGAAAAGAAAGCAAGAAGTCTCTGATGAAGGAATTATAAGAAGATGTTCAATTGTTTTGGGATATACAATTCCTCAAGCTTTTCTCACACTCAGTGCAAGGGACATATGATAAAATGTTTGTTTGCAAGCTAATAATATACTCATGATTTAATACGATGGTAAGGAAGTAAATCCTCAAAGTTCATGATGCTGGATCATGTGTTTAAATTGGCATACTTGCTTTTTTTCTCTCTGAAATGATTGGAAAGCTTATATATTTGACCTAGAACCTTGAGTTTAATAACGGAGTTAGAATAATACATGATTCCGGAAATCTCGCCCAAGGAATTGCCCCTGCCATCTAATAGTAGTCCCAGGAAATGGTTCCTTAAACTTTCTAACCACTTTCCCTCTTCTTCTCCAAACGGATGAATTCCACACTTTTTCATGGCCCCTGAAAATTTCACCTGGGTCACTGAGTTTATTCTCACAGGAGTCTCAGACCGCCCAGAGCTCCAGATCCCACTGTTCTTTGTTTTCCTGGTCATCTATGGACTGACTGTGGCAGAGAACCTGGGCATCATCACCCTCACCAGTGTCGACTCTCGGCTTCAGACCCCCATGTACTTTTTCCTCCAGCACTTGGCTGTGGTCAATCTTGGCAACTCTACTGTCATTGCCCCTAAAATGCTGATCAATTTCTTAGCAACGAAGAAAACCATCTCATACTATGAATGTGCCACCCAGCTGGGAGGGTTTTTGGTTTTCATTGTAGCTGAGGTTTCCTTGTTAGCGGTGATGGCCTATGACCGATACGTGGCTATTTGTAACCCCCTGCTCTACAAGGTGGTTTTATCTCACCAGGTTGGCCTTCTGCTCGTGTCCCTCACTTACCTCTACAGCTTTTCCACAGCTATTGTGGCATCATCTTCTGTGTTCTCTGTGTCTTATTGCTCTTCCAATGTAATCAATCACTTCTACTGTGACATCGTCCCACTGTTAGCATTGTCCTGCTCTGATACTTCCTTTCCAGAAACAGTCATTTTTATATCTGCAGCTACAAACTTAGTTTGTTCCATGACTATAGTTCTAGTATCTTATTTCAACATTGTTCTGTCCATTTTAAGGATACGTTCATCAGAAGGAAGGAAAAAAGCCTTTTCCACATGTGCTTCACATATGATGGCAGTCATAGTGTTTTATGGGACGCTAGTATTCATGTATTTGCAGCCTCGAAGTAGCCATTCATTGGACACGGATAAAATGGCTTCTGTGTTTTACACACTTGTGATCCCCATACTGAATCCCATGATCTATAGCCTGAGGAATAAGGACGTGAAGGCTGCCTTAAAGAGATTTCTGACCAATGTGTGCTGTTCTGTTAAATCAGTGTGATTTCAGAACCTGTAAGTAAAGGGAGACATGGGTAAGATAGGCTGCCATTGTGTCAGAGAAAACAAAGGTCAGGGGGTGACTTACAGGTTTTCAAGTAATCCTGGAAATTAAAAGGGGCTAGGATTTGGGAATTAAAAAAATAAACTAAATGTCTTGTAGATTAGAAATATAGAGAAATATACACTTAGAAATACACAGAAACTAAGTAACTTTGTTAAGGAGTATGCAGGTACCTAGATGGAAAGACATATTTCTAGGAGTCAGAAGAATCTAAGTTAACAACAATTAAATAAGTTAAAACTAAGCAATAATATATAAATGAGAGAAGGAAGTCAATCTTTCTTAATTTTTTACTTCTTTTTTATTCCTGGATATGTTCAGGTACAATGGATCATTTTATCTTGCAGAATTGTAATTGCAAATGGCTAAAAACCTTCTTACAGCTAAGTCAGCAAAAGTAAAGTGATAGTTTATTTAAAATAAAACTCCCTAATTCTTTCTTAATGTCATTTGAATGAAAAAATATACAGTACTGGTGAGTTCGCATTCTAAATGCTAACCAATATATGCTCAAAATGATTTTTATTCCAATTCATATAATTCATACAACTTTTTAATGAAAGACACACAATATCATCATTAAATATGCCTCATTCTGTGTACTATTTGATAAACTTGGTATATGAATTCTAAAATGTTTTCCTTTTTAAGTATGAAATGTACTGCATTGTGATATTACATATTCAATGGACCATGTTTGTGGACACTTCTTACATCATTAGAGGAAAAATTTAATTGTTTCAGTTAAATTTTTGTTCTATTTTCTGATGTCTTTGATCAGTCACTATACCCTAAAATCTGTAATACAACTTGGAATATAAAGACGTGAAAAGACTGTATTTCAGACTTCCCATATCAGAATTGAGTCAACCAATGTGATAGTACATTAATGGAGTATTATTATTTATATAGTGCACTTAACCATGCTGAGCATTTCCAATAAAGAAGAACAATAATCTCTCTTCAAATTAATTTACAAAAAATATGTAGAGCTCTAGATAAGCCATGTAGCTGATGCATTAAGACTATCCTAGAAAATATTGTATTTCCTTTGGAATCTTGAGTATAGAGAGAATGATAAATGCTCAGTGCTTAATGATAAAGTATATTAAGTCCACTAAAATATCATGTACAAACTAACAATGCTCTGAGTACTGCTTTATTTACACGATGCTCAAAATATCTTTCCTACTCTTCCAAAGTTTCTCTGTAAAACCATTAAGTACTCACCAATCTTATTTGTTTTATGCCTCCTCTATCCTGTGGATCAGAGTACTTGGGTTTCAGCAATTACTTGTCACATTTTTTTAAAAAGATGATGTCTATAGTAAATAGATGATGAACAATGAATTTACTAATCTATAATTGTATAGATCCCAACATTACATTTTACATAGAAAAGGGCAATCTTGTTTAAAGATTATTATTTTTTAAAGGAAATGAGAGAAAGCAAATCTTCTTATACTGGCAATCAAAAGTAATATTGTTTTATGCCAAACAACATGTGAGAGGCAAAAAGTGGCATCAAGGATGGAAAGGTCAAATGTCAGTAAGAGCATGAGGTGGAGAACAGGTGGAAAGCATGAAGACATTTTGGTACCCTTGTGCCCTGTGCTCTATGTCTTCATAGCCTGCATAACATACATTATATGTATGTATAGCCTAAACACCTCTTAAGGACTACAGGTTATTAGAAATACAATACTGGAGTATCATATTACAGTGACAAGCAATATGGCACAAGAAGACTATGTAGTATTTCTGAATTATGACTTGAGCATCTTATTGAGCATCTTAACTATAGAGAGAGGCAAAAATAAAAAATCAGAAACCAACATATCAGACTCATAAAACTGCCCTAAAAGCTTAGTTGCTTCTCATGTTCAATAGGGACTGACACCATTTATCGTTACCTACTTATGATCACAGAGACAAACTACAAAGACCTCAAGTATACAACAAGAGTAATATTATGACCCCCGAGGGAGGTGCAGGGAATGTGGTGTCTGCCCTGCCTGGTTTCAGGAGCCACAACCTCCTGTGGCTAAGGCTGAGTGAGAAATCTCCGAGAACCGGGAGGCCTAAGGAGACAAAACCTATTTTCCTGAACATGGGCACTGCCTGCTCAGCTATTCCCTTCAGCTTGGTCAGATAGTCAATGACGGGCAACCATTCTTGGGAAAGAATGGACCTAAGACAGACACGATCACATGGGAATAAGCCATCAGGGAAGAGACTCAGGGGGCTGTGGAAGTGAGGGAGTGATCGATATCACCCCTGCCCCCTCGGCTTTGCAAATAGCCTGAGTCCTTGTCCTGGACGTGAGAAATCCAAGTCTCTTGGCTGCCTTTGTCTCCTCCGCCCAACTCAGGGCCTGCAGAAATAGCAGGGGTGGTGAGGCTCAGGCTAGAGTCGGTGGACACCTGGGGTAAATTGGACCTGGGGCATAAGATATCTAGGTGCCCATCAGTAAATGAATGGATCAAAACACTATGGTACATTTACACAATGGAATTCTATGCAGCTGAAAGAAAGAAGGAACTCATACCCTTCGCAACAGCATGAATGGAGTTGGAAAGCATTATGCTAAACGAAATAAGCCAGGCAGTGAAAGACAAATACCATATGATCTCGCCTTTAACAGGAACCTAAACAACAAAACAAAGAAACAAGTAAAATATAGCAAAAGACACTGAAATAGAGGACAGGTAGTCAGTGACCAGAGGGGAGAGGGGAGGGGATTT
>CM052543.1:9046151-9070763 GCA_028533065.1 Trachops cirrhosus | reverse complement strand
CAGCTGAGGGCAGGCGCAAGGCTTTCTCCACATGTGGCTCCCACATGCTGGCGGTCACCATATTCTATGGCACCCTGATCTTCATGTACTTACAGCCAAGCTCTCACCATTCCCTTGACACAGATAAGATGGCCTCTGTCTTCTACACAGTGATCATTCCTATGCTGAACCCCTTGATCTACAGCCTCCGGAACAAGGAAGTGAAAGATGCCCTGAAGAAAGTCACCATCAGTAGAAACAAGGCTTTTCTCCTCATGAAATTAAGGAAGTGACTTAAGCAAATAAAAAGGTTTTCTGTTTATGGTCTAATGTTTTTACTATCAGAAAATATCAGAATGTCTAGTCTTTTAAAAAAATTTCGGGGGTTACATTGGTTGATAAGAGTATATATGTTTCAAATGTATATTTCCATGATGCATGATCTTCATATTGCCTTGTGTGCCCACCCCCCAAAGTCAAATCTTCTTCCATCAGCAATATTTGACCCCCTCTACCCTTTACTACCTCTCTCACCACCCTTCCCTCTGGTGAGCACCATATTGTTGTCTGTGTCTATGACTTTTTGTTTGCTTGTTTTTCTTGTTTGTTCATTTGTTGCATTTTTATATCCCACATATAAGTAAAATCAGATGGTTCTTAACTTTTTCTGTCTGACTTATTTAACTTAACATGATATTCTCAAGGTCCATCCATGTTGTTGCAAATGGCAGTATATAAGATCTGTGCTTAAAAAGTCCAACCATTTTTATTAAAATGAGAATGGTTGTGCAACATAGATGTAACCTGGCAGCCAAGGACAGTGGACTGGAATGCACATGTGTGAACACTGGTGACTTCACTGTACTAGTCAGTGGGGGTGGTGGGTGTCGCTGAGTGAGCGTGTGTAGTGGGTGGCCATCACAATTACTGAGCAAGTACAGCAATGAATATGCATAAAATTTTGTGTTAAGCTTAAGCATTCCTCTGTCTCTGCTTTTCATATTATGTGGCTGGGTACCCTCTGGACAGACATTACATATATATCATATCTCTTTTATCCAATCATCTTTCAAAGGACGCTTCTGTTGTTTTCATGTCCTGGTCTAATCTTAATGTTTTGTAAAGATGTTCATTTAGAATAAAATTTCTAAAAGTAACAGTAACCATAAGAATTTACCACCATAATCTCATTTTCCAAATGTAAAATATATTAAAAATAACAAAGTCTTAAGTTCATAAGAATGTATGCCAATTTCCTAATTTCTCAAGTGAAAGAGTGCATTAAAAGCCATTACCTGAATACATAATTAGCATAATTAGTTACAGACAAAACAGGGACCAATGTTCATTGTCTTCACTCTCCAAAATCCTAAATTCAAAATCCTCTGGTTGCATCAACAATATCCCAGACTATGCAAAAATGCATAGTCTAAAATTTTTTCTGATTTGTTAGTTCCTTGAAAAAAAACAAGACAATATAAAACTTTTTCATATTTATACAAGTAATAAATTGTCTTCATTAAAGAGAATAGTGCTATATCTTAACTTTATTTATATCATTAATTTAACATGTCTTTCTACTTACCTGGAAGTCTGATTTGGTCTCAAAAGACTCTTTGAGAGAACTGCTTTTTTTTTATACCTATGAGACATCATTATGTTTTTTTCAGTTATCTTCAAAAAATAACAATAATTTAAGAATAGAATCCCAGGAGGACATCATTCATTCTAAACAAATATACTCAAAATAATTGAAACATTAGACCATTTTTCCAGTGACAAGGATCATATGCAGTTATACCGGGCAAACCTTGGGTAAGTTGGTTATTGTTGATTAACTTCCAGCTTATAACACAATGACTCCAGCAGACACCACAGCCTAGTGAAAAAAACACATGCTTGTTGTCACAGAATGGCTTTGGAGTATATGTGGGCTCTCACAAATTTATCGATTAAATAAAATGTTCCTGACTTTGAAGTCTTTTCAAAGATCGAACAACAGGGGAAAAGGTAATAGTAAAGTATAAGCATTTGCATGTTATCTTTTTTCTTTCCATGAGCTTAAAGACCTGAGTTTTCATCCCAACTCTACTAATGAACTTGAGGGAGCAATTGATAAACGAGAATTACAACACACCACTGATAACTGTTATAGAGTTATAACTATGGATATTTGAACATATTTTTCAAATAAACGCAATGATAACTTTACAATTTTTAGTTACACAGAGAATGGTTTTGAGTTCATAATTCATTCATACCATTTAATATTTTTTTAAATCTAAGGGTCATATGTATGCGTAATGACAAAAGACTAGAAATATGCTATGCCTAGATAGATATTACATTAAAATAAAAATATTTCTTAAAAAAATTCTTAAGTCAGGTCCACTTTGATTTTCCTATATATGTTGATGGATCGTAGAGACACAGGGCGTCTGACCCACAGGTCTCAATGCTTCTTTCCTCATTTTTTATTTAAACACATTTACCTCCCATTTGAAGATTTCAGTTGCTCCTACTTCACCACAAAGCTCCTGGAGCAAATTTTGAGTCAGTATTCCATATACCAAAAACTATAATTAAATCAAGGGAATTCATAACCTCTCATCAGACTGGTTGGTGCATGCACTGTGTCACAGCTGTTGTATTAAAAAGTGTGGATTCCTTGGAATTTAACTTTAATGTGAACCCTGGGTCTAACATTTGCTACATCAGATCTCAGTTTATTCCATTGATGCATGCCTTGGTTTCTGTAGCAATGTGAAGATAAAAATACAATATCAGCTGCTAAATTTATTGTTATAAGATTAAAACAGAAAATGGATAAAATATTTAAGAGCAAAAGATAGTTTAAAGTGATAATTTTTATATTTACTCTAGTTTTGAAATGTTGAACATTTAGAAAACTATACGCACAGCCCATGGACACAAACAATAGCGTGGTGAAGTCCAGGGGAGAGGGGGGTGAGGGCTGGGTAGAAGGGGGCAAAGGAGCAGGGGAAATGGGAGACATCTGTAATAGCTGTAACTACAGGGTTAAAGAGTTTAGCTTTAATTGGTAGGCTTAGGTGACTAATGCATGTGGAAAGTTGTTATTCCAAAATTGTGTAGCTTTTGAATAAAGATTCTTTTGCTTTATCACCAAACCTTTGCCTCTGGAATTTTGCCCAGAGAGTGCTGGTGGGCAGCAAGGCCCCCACTTGCTGTTATGTAACAAAATGATGTCTCTTCATCATTGACAGTTGTTTTACAATCTGAAAAAAAATTGTTCACTGGTGTATATTTTGCCAAAAGACATAGCTAGAAAATCCACAATTCTATTTTTCCTCAATTTCAATATTATATGTGAATTTAAAATAATAAAAATGGAGATGAGGAAGAAAATAAATTGACTATAACAAATAGTATGCCTAAAAATAGTGTTAATATTTTTATCAAATTTATTAGTGACTTTGGTTAATAAGAGTATATTGGTTTCAAGTGTACAATTTTATAATACTTTATCTGTATATTGTATTGTGTTCTCACCACCCAAAGTAAAATCTTCTATCAACATATATTGTATTTGACCCCCTTTACCATTAACTATCCCCCAAACTCCTTCCCCCTGGCAACCACCATACTGTTGTCTGAGTCTATGAGTTTTGATTTATTTTTCTTGCTTGTTCATTTGTTACTTTCAGTTTTATATCCCACATGTGAGTGAAATCATTTGGGTTTTTTTTTTTTACTTTTTCCATCTAACTGGTTTCATTTAGCATGATATTCTCAAGGTCCATCCATGTTGTCACAAATGTCATTGTTTCATCTTTTCTTATGACTGAGCAGTATTGTATATATGTACCACATCCTCTTTATGCAACCATCTAATGAAGGATACTTCAGTTGTTCCCATGTCTTAGCCACTATGAATAATGCTGCAATGAACATCGGGGTGTATATATCTCTGTGAATAAATGTTTACAAAATTTTTGGAAGAAGGGTTACTGGGTTATATGATAACTCTATTCTTAATTTTTTGAGGCACCTCTGGCTGTACCGGTTTGCATTCTCACCAGCAGTGAATGAGGGTTCCTTTCAGCCCACAAGCTCTCCAACATATATTACTTATCTTCTTTATAATAGGCATTCTAACAGGTATGAGGTGGCATCTCATTGTAGTTTTGATTTGTATTTCTCTATAGCTAGAGAAGTTGAGCATCTTTTCATATATCAGTTAGCCATTAGTATGTCTTCATGGGAGAGGTGCTTGTTCAGGTCCTCTGCCCATGTTTTAATTGGATTGTTTGTTTGCTTATTGGGTGTTAAGTTGTGTGAGTTCTTTATATATTTTGGATATTAACCCCTTGTTGAAGCTGTTTACTGTGACTTTTATTTTATATCTTCCACACTTAATTTTAGAAATTTTTAATGTTCTTAAGAAATGATGAAATTATAATTTTATGAGATAAACTTAAGGCTTAAGAAATAATTTTTATATGTGCTGTCCAAACCACTTACATTCTTACTGTTCTTTTTTCCTTTATATTTAAAGAAAAGTACAACATAGACTTTGCTGTTGTATTGATTGTAAAATTTTAATTGATCCTTTTTCCTTTTTTTTTTTTTACAGTGAATTTCCTATCTTGGAATTTCTGCCTGGACCAACTCCTTTCCCACTGAAATCATAAGGAACATTCACACATAGTTCAGAGTGCCTATTAAGAGTTTGCTTTGAGTGAATTTAACATAACAGGGCACTGTCTCACATTTAATTGATTATATCTTAATAGAGTCAAGATTATTCAGAGCTTGTGCTCTAGAGGCATTTATTGAAGAATTGTTTTTTAATGGCAAAAGGCAATCATTCAGTAGTCACTGAGTTTATCCTCTTGGGCCTCACAGATAATCCAGAGCTTCAAGCCATTCTCTTTTGTGTATTCTTACTGATTTACATAGTGACTGCCTTGGGTAACCTGGGTTTGATTGTGCTAATTCAGGTCAGTCCTCAGCTTCACATACCTATGTATTTTTTCCTCTGCCATCTAGCTTTTGTTGATTTCTATGGTACCTCCTCAATCACACCAAACACCCTTGTGAACTCTTTACGTGAAATTAAAAGTATGTCATTTTATGCATGTGCCACTCAAGTGTGTTGCTTTATCACATTTTCAGTTTGGGAGTTGTTCATGCTCTCTGTCATGGCATATGATCGGTATGTGGCCATCTGCAACCCTTTACTTTACATAGTTCTCATGCCTAGGAAACTCTGCATCCAAATGGTCACTAGCTCTTATATTTATGGACTCACTGTGGGACTCATACAAGCAGCGGCGACATTCCACATGTCTTTCTGTGACTCTAATGTGGTCAACCAGTTTTACTGTGATGACGTTCCCTTGATTGCTCTGGCCTGTTCTGACACCCAGGTCAAAGAGCTGATGTTGTTAATCATCGCTGGGTTCAATATTTTCTGTTCTCTTACCATTGTTCTTGTATCCTATGTATTCATTTTCTTTGCCATCTTAAGGATCCGTTCTGCTGTAGGAAGACAGAAAGCCTTTTCTACCTGTGCTTCTCACTTCTTTTCTATTACTATATATTATGGGACCCTCAGTTTTATGTACCTTCAGCCCAAGTCAAGCCACTCACTAGATAAAGACAAATTGACCTCAGTGTTCTATGCAGTAGTGATTCCCATGCTAAACCCATTGATCTACAGCTTGAGGAATCAGGAGGTAAAAAATGCTGTGAAAAAAATTATTGAAAACGTATGTTCTAGTAATTAAAAATGAGTTATGTTGTAACTAACTAAAAGAAATGCTGGATATGAAGTTAGGAAATTTTAAACCAAGGCGTGTACAGTGGTATAGGGCCATTAGGCACAGGAATCTTCATCCTCAGGGACTTTAGTTTCCTGATCTCTTTTTCCTTGAAAATAGGTATTTCATGGCTTTTGCTTACACATAGTAGATATTTCATCATTATTGGCTTGTTTAATTATTGAATTGTAAAAGAGATAAAATCATCTGTTCTTTTAACCATGAGATGTTTCCACAATGGAGATAAAAATAAAAAACCTTAAAATTATAACTTCATCTTATTTCACTGTGATTTGGAGAATTTTAAGTTGCCTTGAGAGACATGAATTCTGTAAATAATAATGCAAATACCAGGTAAGATTTCCTTCCATAGTAGAACAGGGGGAAAAAATAACAAGGTGCTGGATTGACAAGTTTTGACTTTAAAACAAGGAAAGTGACCTTACTTTTCACTTTACAATGTCCCTAAAGATGTGGTTGAACATTTCTTACAAGACTTCACTCTGTTAGAACTGTTTTGGTTTACAACAAAACTGAGAGGGAGGCAGAGATTTGTCGTATACCCCCTACTAACACACATGCACAGTCTCCCCATTATCAACATCATTTACCAGAATATGGTATATTTGTTGCAATTGATAAACCCACAGTGACACATCTTAATCACCCAAGTTTTTCTAAGGGTTCACTCATGTTGTGCATTGTATGAGTCTGAAAAAATGTGTAATGACAAATCCATTATGGTAACACTATTCAGAGTACCTTTACTGCCCTAAAAATCCTCTGTGTTCTGTCTATTCATCTCTCCCCTACCACCCTCATCCCCGACAACCACTGATCTTTTTATTGTCTCCATGGTTTTGGCTTTTCTAGGATATCATTGAGTTGGATTTACACAATAAGTAGCTTTTGTTTTTACCAAGTAATGTTCATTTAAACTTTCTTCATGTTGGGAACTTCCTTCATGTTGAAACCATGCCCTGCCTGGTTTCAGAAGCTGTAACCCCTGCCAAGGCTAAGGCTGAGGGAGCGACCTTGGACCATAAGTCACTAAGGAGACAAAGCTTATGTCCCTGGCAGGAGCGCCGCTTCTGCTCCTTTTACTTCATCCATAACTGGCCCCCAATGCTTGGTTGGTTAGCCAACAACAGGTAAGATTCCCCAAGGGCGGGACTACCTAAGACAGGCACAATCACTTGGGAGGCCCCCAAGGAAGTACTTTGGGGGTACAGCAAAATGGGGTAATGGACCCTTGCCCCTCGGCTTTGACAAAGCCTGAGTCCTCATTCTGTCTGCGAGCAGTCTCCTAATCTCTTGGCTGCCTTACTTCCCCTGCCTGACTTAATCCTGAAACAATGACAGAGGGTGGTACAGCCCTGTGCTGGAAAGGGCGGGTTCCCCAGGTGATCAGGCCCAAGAAAGAATATGTAAGATCCTATGAAACCTGCTTTGTTTAGAATGCTCTCAATTAAATGATATGGGTCCAAGCAAGAAGTGAGTTTGTTCCTCCAAGTTTTACAGCTCTTTAGCTATCTAACCTTGACTCAAAATAGGCCCTTAGAGTTCTTTGTTATCTATTGTTTGACCCTTACTGCCTGACAATGGTTAATGAGCTTTATCTGTAATCCCATGCAAATGAACCGAATAAAAACCCATTAAGGAACAAGCTCCTGGCCCTTCTCCTTTGAGAGATTGGCCACCTTTCCTCCCCAAGCAGACCAGGTCTTGGTAGACTTATTCTCATCCGTGGTGGCTGGGGGGACCCTGTGGGCGGAACCCACACACACACCTCCGTGTCTTTTCATAGTTTAATAGCCCATTTCTTTTTTGGTGCTGAATAATATTCCATTGTCTGGATGTACTACAGTTATTTACCTCTTCACCTACTGAAGAATATCTTGGTTGCTTCCAAGTTTTGACAATTATATATAAAGCTCCTATGATTGCCCATGGACAGATTTTTGTGTGGATATATTTTCAACTCATTTAGAACACAATTGCCATGTGGTATGGTGAGAGTATGTCTATTTTGATAAGGAAGTGTCAAACTGCCTTGGCTGAACATTTTAACATGATCATGCAAGCACTACCCCTTCTGGACTTTCCTCACATTCAGCCAGCACTTTAGCTATACTGATGGAAGTTCTGAAAATGCCCTGTGAATTTCTGTGTTCCAGATGTATTTTCCCTGGAACCATTGTGCATTGGCACCCTTAACTTCTTACAATAATCAGAATTGATTCCCTTAGTGAGCACACTAACTCGCTCCTTGCCTACTGATCCACTGGTATGAAGTACTCACAGATTCTATTCCTTCAGGCCACAATGTCTCCATATGAAGTAGAAAGTCAAATGTTCTACCACTGGAACAATTTGTTTTCACCACTATCCTTCAGGGCCACCTCTTAGTGGGACCATAATGAAACAAAAATCCCATTCTGACTATTTTGTGCTCAATGTGGTAGTCCTTCTTTGCACTAGGCCCAAATCTTACTGGGAATTTTTTCATAGTAGCCTATGAAACCGCAGCACCTATTGACAGAAAGGAATCTGAGAAACAGATAAGTGATATAAGAATCCGGGCTACTTGTTCATGTAATTTGTCAATGCCATTTCAACCAGGTTGTAAATAAAGCACTTCCATTTCCAATGGATTGCTTTTGTGCCAACCTGAAATTATGAGCCGGTAGATTTATAACATCTAACACATGATGGACAACTGATGTTAAATTTTCATTTAGTTTCTCTTTTCTACTAAGGCATGATGGGATATGGAAAGCTATTTTATTTCTTCATCAGAAAGTCTGGCTTTGTTCCAAGGTCTGTGTGGTAATGTGGATTTGGACATTCTAAAGGCTCAGACATTATTCTTGTTCAATACAGATATCTCCAATATCATTGCATCACTTGCAGAACTTGTTATTTCTCTAGAACTGAAACAAATCAGGTAGTCTGCTGAAATACTCAATAAAGGCTCAGAGCTATAGGCCCAAGCATGGTATATGTTACCTCACAAGCCCAAATTATTCCAAAAAGTACCTTACGTGTTTCTGGGTTATGGTAAATTTGTGGCACAAAATGTATCCTTTATTTTGGAGATGTGCGGAGACGACTATTTATTTAACTTAAAGCAAATGTACAGAGGAAATCACAGGACCCTGAATCTTTGTGGAGATTTCTCTCTTCTAACTTCTGACTCCTATATGTTACCAAGGTATCAAGGGATTTTGCCATTCACAAGTCATCAGGGACACTTAGCAACATTCTAGTAGTGTGGTGAACCTACAAGTTTTATAAAATATCAATATGATGAAAATCTTAAAATCAGCAAGAAAAAAACAACTAGTTACATACAAGGGTATTCCCATAAGACTATCAGTTGACTAATAGTCAGATAATGACTATTAAAGTCTAGATAACCTATATTATAATACCCCTATATTATTAACACCCACAGTATTAGGAAAACAAAATTCAGATAGCCTTGAATTTGCATTTAGAATTTTCATATAAGTAGTTATGTGACCTTAGACAATTTATAAATAATTGAGGCCCAGAGGTGAAACCTCACACACTTCTGTTTTTTTAAAAAATTTACTAAGACTCCTTGATTAAGTGCCTGGCAGATAATAGAAACCTAACCAAGTCTGAACTTTCTTCGAGACTGATTATCTTTGAGTGCTTAATGAATTAAACTTTAATTACATATAGCACACGTTTATATAACAAACATTTACTTAGCACTTATTATCATAAAATATTTTTTAAGCATTTCATAAATATTAACTTGCTTAGTCTTCAAAAGAAACCAATGAGTCAGGTCCTCCTGGTACTAAATGCAGGTCCTGCTGACTGCCACAATAAAAGCTGAACTTGTGAGACAGGTGCTGGTGAAGAAGAAAGAAGTTTATTCAAGGTCCGGCCACCTGAGAAGATCAGGGACTGTTGTGCCAAAGCCCATCTCAACATCTCAGTGCAGGCAGAGGTTTTTGTAAGGAGGGAGAGCGGAACAGAACAAAGGGATAAATGGCAGGGGGTTGAAAAGTTCTCCATGTGCAGACAAGCACAGCCCATTCCAGTAAGGACCTCGAAGCTGGTCAAGCAACGGTCTGGTTGTGTCATCCTGGTTTTACAGCTGAACGTCAGCAAACCCTCCAGGGTTGGGATGACTGTATCTTCTGAAGTTTGTTCCTAGAATTCTTATGAACATGCTGCTTATCTACAAGTGGGATGGGTTACAATTCCCCACTGTAACACTATTATTTTCTAAGACAGGGGAAAGAGTCACAGAGTTCAGGCCGATTGTCCAAGGTTGCACAGCTAATAAAGGAAGAAGATGGAATTCAAACTCAGTCAATCTTGGTTCCAGAGTCCTGAGTTCTAACAAAAACACGCCGCTACCTTTGTTCGAGATCCACAAGTGTGTGTTGGTGAGTGTTCCTGTGTTTGAACATAATCTCAGTGGTCTCTAAAGGCCGAACAAGTGTCTGAATCATGCTGAGTTTCCAGGATCGGTCTAGGTCTTTGCAGAATATGTCAAGGTCTGTCAAAGTAACAGTCACATTTTCAGTTTTATTCTGAAAGAAATACATGAAATGTCAACAAAAGAAAGCCTGATGTCTTTTCCTTTTTGCATTTAATAAAGCATTTATTGTTGTCATTTTCTTAATTTTAATATTTTGAAAGTTTCGCATCCTTTACTCAAGACTTTCTTGGAGGCACCTTTCACCTCTTTGTTTCTGAGACTGTAGATGAGAGGGTTCAACATGGGGATCACCACTGTGTAAAATACAGATGCCATTTTGTCCGTGTCCAGGGAGTGGTTGGATTTGGGCTGCAGGTACATAAAGATCAAGGTGCCGTAGAAAATAGTAACAGCCACCATATGGGAGCCACAGGTAGAAATGGCCTTGCGTCGCCCTTGGGTGGAGCGCATCCTTACAATGGCGGTGATGATAAAGGTATAGGAGATGAGGACAATGGAAGAGGAACAGATCATATCAAAGCCAGCAAAGGCAAAGATCAGAATCTCCTTCATGTGTGTGTCTGAGCAGGACAGAGCCAAGAGAGAGATGTCATCACAGTAAAAATGATTGATGACATTGGGGCCACAATAAGTTAGACGGAAGGTGATAATGGTATGGAACAGGGCAACCAGAAAGCTGTATATGTATGGAACTGCCACCAGCTGGACACAGACCCGTTTGGACATCACCGTTGAATAATGCAGGGGACTACAGATGGCCACGTAGCGGTCATAGGCCATAGAAGCTAGAAGGAAACACTCAGTGATCATGAAGGTGAGAAAACAGCCCAGTTGAATGGCACAGGCATGGAAAGAAATGGTGTTATATTCCACAACAAAATTCACCATCATCTTCGGCGTGATAGCAGAAGAGTAACAAAAGTCAACAAAGGCCAAGTGACTGAGGAAATAATACATAGGTGTGTGGAGTCGAGCATCAGTTTGGATCAAGGTTATCAATCCAAGGTTACCCAGCACTGTGACTAGATAGATAACTAAAAACACCACAAAGCATGGGGCTTGAAGCTCTGGCCGGTCTGTAATTCCCTTGAGAATAAATTCAGTGACATAAGTGATATTGACTTCCATCATTTATTCTGGCAGATTTTGTTGCAAGTTGAAGAATAAAAATGACACTTGTCACGGCCCCTGCCAGCTTTGGGGAAAGGTGATCACTCGTGCCTTTTCAGCTTAAATCATGTCCTCCTGTGGTCGGAAATACACCTCAGCTCTCTAATGACAAGGGAGACTGGCCCAGGGAGAGGAGTCTTTTACTCTCAAAATTGTCTTCTTAACAGTTATTTTGCTTTGCAATTTTAGAAGATAAGGAAGGGTGTTGGTTAAAAGTTGAATACTATCTGAAAAAAAATCTCATGAGGCAACTAACACTAATATTTCAGTGTTTTTGTTGAAACTATATTCATGCATATATAAATATGGCAGCACAAAAATGTGCAATTCATGAATGAAACTATATTATTTCCTAGTGTTTCAATTTTGTGCATCTTCCCACAGCTTTACAATAAACCAAAATAATCTGACTTACCCATTTTCCTATATCTCATTCTCAGTTATATAGATTAAGTACTTTATGCTCTACAAGCTAAAACAATTAGCTTGTTACAAATATGTGAAAACATAAATTTTATTTACATAGGAATTCCAGAGACTTATGATTTCTGTTCAACTCAAAATCCACATTTTGAAATTTGTTGCCCAATGAGTTAATCAAGTAGTTTATCAGGTTGCTAATTATTTTAAATTACATGTAGATAAACATCTTTCTCCATAAATATGTCAATTTTTTTCAAGGGCTTCAAATATCCAAAGCGCTTACTCTAATAGGTTTCACTTTTTAGTAAACACATCCTAAAGAAATATCCAGTTGTGAGCACAATTGTATGGAAACATAAATATGTAAGTGAAGTCCTTGACATGTGCTTCAAAGTAATTGTAATTATTTGTTTTTTCTGCCAACCCTGAAAAAGAGGATTAGTCTCATGAAGCCCACATTAGCCTCTGTAAATTTTATTTTAGCTCCTGGCTTTATTTTCCACAGGAGGGATCCACAAAATATGAACAAAGAAAAGGTTTGAGAGGTCATCATGTCTAATTCCTTCACATTTCAGATTTTGTTTACACTACTATTATTGTTTCTGTTACAACTGAATGCAAGCACTCAGTCACAGGGAAGAAGAAAATGGTCATTGGGAAATCTCCTCTCTCCTGTCCTCTACTTGATTAGTTAAGGTGTTTCCTGATTTTCTCACAGTCCAGTGTTACTCGGGACCTGCTCTGTACTTTATCGGGGTCTCCGTGGCTCCTTCAAGCCAAGCATCATGCATTCCAGGGTTCACCACGCTGGGCTTTACACCAGAGCTTACCAATAGCCTGCAGAGGTTCACGGTCTGCCACCAGCCTACTGCAGGTGTGCAGACATGGTGACTTCTTCAACTGGCAGATGCATCCTGCAACAAATACAAATGACACAGCAGGATACCGAAAAAAGGTGGTGAAGTACTGATCTGACTTTGATCACCTTAGATCCCTGTTTGAGGCCAAACATTTTTTCTGAGAAGCAGTGTTAGAGAAAGGAAATATCAGTAGATATATGTTTTATTTCAAGACTCAAAAATTACAGTGAGTATCCATTCTTTTTCTGAGAAAAACATTTTATCTTATGCTTGGGGTTTTCCAAAGGCCAAGGATGGACTTTAAAAACCACTGTTTCTGGCACTTAAGTGTAGAGCTACTCATATATATCCTTTTCTTCATCAACCTTTCCCCTAACGCTTTTAGTAGCCATTAATGTTCTTTGCCTGAATCGATTATTTCAACAGGCATTGGAAAGTAGTATTTGCATTCTTCTGATATTGGACCAAGGCATTTTATTTGAGTGAAATAATAAAAAGAAAGAGTAAATGTGGAGCCATTCTTGGTAACTCACCCTGAAAAGAAAATTTTAGACAGGAAATGTTATCTGCCCTTGTATTTCTCCTTCACAGCCAAGTAGTAACTCTCTTTTGTGGGTAGCACTGCAGGAGGGAGGATAATTCTAAGAGGTTATCTGACTAACGAAATATGAGGACATTTAAGGTGTGTGTGTGTGTGTGTGTGTGTGTGTATGCTTGTAAGAGAGGGAATTGGAGATTGATGGAGTAGTAGTATAAGTTACAAATAGAGATCCTTTACAAAGTACTATAAAGCAGAGAGTACGAGAGTGAAAGTGCAGTTATGATATTAGAGCTATTATCTCTAAGAGCAGACTGATTCCATTTAATACCACAGCTCATCAAAGAGAGAGGTTGCTGATGGGAAGCTAGGGTAGCGTCGAGGTGTGGCAATCCACTCAGCAGACAGACAGCATACAAACTCCATATGACTCACCTGCTTGGCCAGGATCCTTGCTTCCTATGAGCTCATTCTGTAGTTGTTTGGGTGATTTATTAGTTCCTAGTTTCCTTGGGATCTAAAATTGAACCTCTAGAGATATCTGAAAGCTGTAATATTTTCTTTCCTGTTTTTCTCAAAGTGTGATGAGCTAGACAAATTATAATGAGGTTTTTTTCATTGTTTAATTATCTGTATTTATGAAGGAACCATACTTCAAGTATACCAGGCTATTCCTGTGAAGGCAAATGAGGCTATACTACTGAAAACAACATAAAAAGGCCACAGACCTTTGTTCATTTAAATAAGAACTAAAATTTTGTGACAGGACAAGATTAGCACTTCAATCCTGAGTAACTTACTTATGAGATTTTGGACAATACTGACACTCATTTTTATGCCTCAATTTCCTCAATTGTAAAGTCAATGGAAATGTGCATTTTTTGTGAATATTGAATGAATCAATATATGTGAAGGGTTCTATAAACTCTATGGTAATTAGTGAATGTTCAACATATATTTGCTTTTAAAAGTAAGAGCAATCAGACACATAAATAAAGCCAAACTCTTCCAAAAACGTACCTAAAAAACAAGTCTGCTTGTACCATAGTTTCAGACTCTGTCTTGGTGAATCTATATGAAAAGGGTATTGTGTTTTTATTCACGATAAGGTCCACTTTCTCATTAAATTTCCAACTAGAAAACCATTTTAAAATCTGGAGAGCATTATGCCAAGTGAAATAAGCCAGGCAGTGAAAGACAGATACCATATGATCTCACCTATAAGTGGAATCTAATCAACAGAACAAACAAGCAAGCAAAACATAAATGGAGACATTGAAATAAAGAACCAACTGATAGTAACCAGAGCCATGGAGGAAGAGGAATAACGGGGGATAGAAAGAGAAAGGTCATGAAAGAACATATACAAAGGACCCATAGACAAAGCCAAAGGGGGAAAGCATTGAGGGTGGGAGGGGCAGGGGAAAGTCATGGAGGGACATGGAGACAACTGCCCTTGAACAACAATAAAAAAAGAAAAATAAATACAATCTAATATATATCATATATACCAGATATATGTGTGTTCAACAAAATTCATAGCTGTTGCCAAAGTTCTTTGAAAAGTTGTTTACAGCTTCCAATTTTTCACAATCATTTGATTTTTCCCATCCAGTTTTTTTCTCCACCACTGAAGCCAGTTCTTTATAGCTTGCCTATCATGTCATTGATAAATATAATAAACATTTTTAAAAATGTACATTCCTCTGAAATTTGAAAATGTATATTGTCTCATGTCTTGTCATTTGTGATGCCACACTTTTTTTAATGGTGGCAAAAACATTAACATGAGATTTACCCTATTAACAAATTTGTAAGTACACAATATTGATAACTATACAAAGCATTTCATATGACAGGTCTCTAGAATGTCTTCATCTTATATAATTGACCCTTTTTATCCATTGAACAACTCTCTCTTTCTCCTCCCCCTGTCTCTGGAAACCACCATTCTATTGTGTCTATGAGTTTGACAATTTTCAATACTTCGTATAAATGGAATAATATTTTTCATTTGGTGACTGGTTTACTTTACTTAGCATAATGTCCTCCAAGTTAGTCCATGTTGTCACATGTGCCATAATTCCTCCCTTTTTTAAAGCTGAATGATATTTTATTGTAGGTACATACCACATTGTCTTCCTCCGTCACCTATCGATGGATATTTAAGTTGTTTCCACATCATGGCTATTGTGAACAATGATGCAATGAATATGGAATGCAAATCTTTTCCACAACATGATTTTAATTCTTTGGATACATATTCAGAACTGGATAGTGGAAAGAACTGATATAGTGGTTCTATTCATACTATTTTGAGGGACCTCCATACCATGTTCCATAGTGGCTGGGACAATTTACATATCCACAAACAGTGTATAAAGATTTCAGTTTTTCCACATCCTCACTAACATTTAGCATTTTTAAATAATAGCCATACTAACTGGTGTGATGTGATTTCTTATTGTGGCTTTGATTTGCATTTCTCTCATGATTAGTGATGTTGACCATATTTTCATACACCTGTTTGCCATTTGCTGTCTTCTTTGGAGAAATATCTATTCAAGTCCTTAATTGGATTACATGGGTTCTTTTGCTGCTGAGTTATAGGAGTTCCTTATATATTTTGGACATTAACCACTTATTAGATATATGAGTATATTAAAAATACACTCTTCCATTCTGTAGGTTACCTTCCAACTCTGTTTCACTGTGTCTTTTGCATGCAGAAGCTTTTTAGTTTAGTGAAGTCCTGTGTGTCTACTTTTGTTTCTGTTCCTTTTATTTGTGGTGTCATATCTAAGAAGTCACTGCCATGCCCAAAGCCATGATTTTTCTCTGTATTATTTTCTAGGAGTTTTACAGCTCCAAGTCTTACATTTAAGTCTCTAATTCACTTTGCATTGTTTTCTGTATGATGTTAGGTAAGGATTCAATTTCATTCTTTTGCATGTGGATATACAGTTTCCCCAACACCATTTGTTAAAGGGACTGTCCGTTTTTCATTATTCATCTAGGCATCCTTGTCAATAATCAGTTAACTACATGTTTGTGGGTTTATTTCTGGGTACTCTGTTCTGTATTATTGATCTATATGTCTGTTCTTATGCCACTACCATACTATTTTAATTATCGAATCTTTGTAATATATTTTGAAATCAAAAATTTTGATGCCTCCAGCTTTATTCTCGTTTCTCAAGATTCTTTAGCTGTTCAGGGTCTTTCATGGTTCCATATGAATTTTAGGGTTATATAAAATATTGTTAGGATTTTGGTAGAGATGACATTTTTGTTGCTTTTCTCTTATCACACTGAGTTCACTGTTTGCCTCTACTTTTCTGCTATTATTTCTTCTAGTTCCTCCTCTCTTTCAGAATCCTTTTTTATGCCACAACATCAATTGTCAATGAATTTCAAATTTATTTTTCTATCTTAGATATCTCCTTTCAGTTTTGGTTTTATATCCAAATATCTAGATATGAGTTTCATTTGGATGTCTTAAAGCACCTCAAGTTCTACATGCCAAAGACCAGATTCTCAAATCTGATTTTCATCCTGTGTGCTTTCTCTTGGTGAATGCTGCTACGCAGACCAAATAATAGTATTCATCTTTGAACTTTCTATATTTCTTTCCAAATTTTGTGTCTATTTTACTTTTTAGATATTGTCATTTTTCTGACCTTTCTTTTAATCTTTACTACCACTCTCCAATCTCAGTATCATTTCTTGTATTGAAATTTATCAGATGTGATTTAAGGCAAATTATTTAAATTCTGTGAGCATCGTGTAAAAGGCAACAACATTTTGCATAAGCCACCACATTTTGTAAGGAAGAGTGATATAATGTATATAGACCCTTTTAGTACCTTGCTTGACACATAGTAATTGCTCAGTAAATTCTAGTCAGTGCTGTTATTATTGTTTATATTACCATTCTACTCATAATCATTAGAATATTATCAATTTGCAGTTTTCAAAGTGATTTAATATCCATTATAAACTTATTCATCAAAATTGCCCGGGGCTGTAAGTAGTATTTTCACTTTTCAGTTGAGGCTCAGAGTTTATGACTTTCCCCCAGAGGACATGGGTAGATGGTAGGAGAGCCGGAGCACAAATGTAGATCTGGCTTCAGATCCTCTTCTCTCCCCATGACACTATCTCCTCTCCCAAAGGAAGGTGATTCAAGGTAGAGGACATGACCCTCCCTGAGGAATCAGATAATTAACTCCATACACTCAAAGTAAATGCATATTCATTAATCTTAAAATAAAACTTTCTGTTTGCTAAGATTGGTTTCGGTTAATATGTCCCCATGAAAAAACTGTGAAGCATTGTTTTAATAAGGCCCCTTGAAACTGATTAGCAAGGAAACTCACTTTCAGCAACTGCAAGTGGGGAATTTTGTTTGCAGTAAAGAGTATTGTAACAAGACCCAGAGAGACAGTTTCATCATCCACACTTAGGCAACCTCTGACTTCAGTTCCTTTTACTTAATGATCAGCATTTTATTTAATTAAAATCAACAAATGAAAAATGGTAGCTACTGGAAATGACACTTTTCTCAATTTTCCCAGAACTTGAAACTTTTGCATCCTGACTAAAAATGGAGAAACACTGACCTAATTGCTTCCATATTACATAGTACGGGCAGGCAGTGGGCACTAGGGAACTTCTAAATTCTGTGATGAGACAACTGCATGTAAACCAAACAATTTGGGAATATAATTACTGATCATTATTTTCAAATACTGTGTCCAACTTCTACTTTGCTCACAATTAAGGTTTTTGACATATGCTATGACCCAGAAGTCTTGGCGAGAATGTCAATGCCTCCTAGGATAACTAAGGATGCTAGTGGAAGTTTAATTCTTTCCTGATTAAAGACATGCAAAAGTCAGCTAGGTCAAGTCCTATTCAAATGTAAATAGGATAGAAATATCACATGTCTGGCACACATTCTAGCAATAAAAGATAACATGTGCCATGTGTACCCAGTTTGGGTGGAGGTGATGCTTTGCTATTTGCAATAATTAGGCAAAGAATTGGTTTCTGCAAACCTCCAGAATACAGGTTATGAAGTGAACTGTGATAAAATGCCTATGACTGCAGTTTGATCATTTTTCAGAAATACAGTAAGACACAAGAATCTCATCACACTAGAAATATTATATTAAAAGATATCAAATCAAGTCACTCCAGGAAAAACAAATACAACACAGTTGCTTGTAAAAATATCAAATTTGTTACTGGAAAATACCAAGAAAATAATGTGCGTTTGAATAAACCTAAAGGAATACAAAGGAAAGCACATGCAGAGGACTGTTCACATGTCGGTCTAGGAATTGTCAAAAATTTAGTGAAGAAAAAAAGCGTACGTGAATTAAGTCAGGAATTCAAAATAAAAGTAGAAACAACTAAACAGAAGTTTCTTTTTAGCTACTTTATCTGTGCCTTTTGACACAAACTGGGGGTTCAGTACATCATAGTTAAATAATAAATGCATTTCACAGGAAGTTTTTGGCAATTTGACTCCCAACAGTGCCAAGTTCATTGTTTTAAACTGGTTTCCTTTTCAATATATATTTATTTAATCATTAGTAAAATATAAATTTTATTTTTATGTATATAAATTATATATGTATATACACATAAGTTATATGTATCTATGTTATATGTATTTATACACACATAATTTGTGTATATATTTAATCATTAGTAAAATGAATATTAGTAGTAAACTTTATATTTTACTTTATATTATAAAATATTATATTATATATTATATAATATATTATATTATAGTAAAATATAAAGTTTATTACTAATATTCATTTTACTAATGATTAAATAAATATACATAAAAGAGAAAACACCATTTTTAAAGAATGAGCTTGGCAAAGTGAAATACACATAACCATTAAAGTTAGTGCACAAAGTTCATGCACATCCAGCACTGTTGGAAGTTAAATTGCCAATAGCTTGTGGAGAGATTTATTTATTTGAGAATCAGTGACTGACTGAGTCCCCAGTTTGTGTCAGGACCATCAATAGATCAAGCCACTCTAAAGAGACTAAAACCCCTGCCTACCCAATAGAAAGCAGACACAGCGAACTACACAAGCAAAATATATGTGTAAATGATATGGAAGGGGAAAAAGGGAAATCGGGGAAGGGAGGGGATAATAATAGTAATTCATGCTTTGTAACACTTATGATAGATCATACATGATTCTAGATCTTTACACTCTTTAACTCATTTAAACCTCAAAGCAGCATTGGAGGCAGTTACTACATTGTTTTAAAGATGATGGCAACAAGACACAGGATGCTATGTGACCAAGTCCTATAATGGCATAGAATAGCAGAGCCAGAATTTGGACCCAGATAATCCTCATCTCTGCAGAGGAGCCCAAGGGTGAAGAAGGCATGAGATACAAAAAAAAAAAAAGCATTCCAAGTAGAGGGAACAAATAGAAATACCTACGGATGGCAGTGCCAGGAGTATTAGAAGTCAGTGTGGATAGAAGGATGCAAATAGGGATATAGGGATAAGATCGTTGAGGTCAGAAAGCCTACCTATGTCCAAATGCTTCTGGATCTTGTGGGCCCTGGGAAGAATTGTGGATTTTACTTGGGGTGAAATGAGCAACCCTTGCAAGATTCTGTACCAGGGAGTGAGATAATATAAATTTAATGTCTAATTTATTGTTTAAAATAATTGCTCTTTTAAAAATCAACTGCAGAGGGCAAGGATGGATACAGCAAATTTGCTTGAAAGGAAGGTAGAAACAGTACATTGAATAATGACATCAGAGCCCCTCTGACTCAGATCGCAGGGAAAGAAAAGGGACAAGTGTAAACAAATGGTGAAAATATGTTAGAAGTGGTTTCGATACTTAAATCGCTTGCCATTTATTTTTGCTTTTCTCTGTTTTCATTATACAAATTGTATTGCGTACACATCACCAAGGACTAGTGATTTCACAGTGAGATCATTCTAGTTCAAATATGAACTAACTTTACCTTTGTTTTTATAGGCTGACATTTGGATATTTCTAATCACAAGGGCAGTAACCTTGCGGCAGTCCTGTCTGGGGAACTTAGGCATTAATGCTCTAGGGAATAGGGACTCAGTATATCAAGGCCTGTATCACACACTCACATACTCTTCCTATCCCAGAGAGTCACTAGGGAGGAGACCCTGTGGAAACAGTCAAGGGAAGATTTCTCCCACAACCAAGGAGGTTAACAGGTTGTTTTCACAGCCCCCTTGCCTCAAGTCACCCACAACTTTTTCCTCTAAAAGTAAAATAGATGATCCTGTGCTACTCTGCTCCAACTAGTAAAGCTGACATCTATCCACTAGAATGAAATAATCTTCATAACTCTCCCAAAAAGTTTCCCTCACTGCCTCCCTGAGACTTAGGTGCTTTTTTTTTTGGAAGAAAAAACATTTTTTTATCTGTTAATAAAACTTCAGAAGCCAATTCCTGTGGAAGAAGAGCATTTGTGTGTGTGAGAGTTGCCTTTCAGGTGCAAACTTGGGTGGTTTTTAAAAAGTGTGTATCAAACAGACATTCACAGGTGAAAATAATATGCAAAAATGGAAGCTGGTCTTTTCAAAATTTGACATTGATGAGGGTGTATAGGTTTTCATGTTTTTCCTTTTATTATGGATGTAGAAGGAAGGAAAATTAATTGGTTACAGTATGTGTGCAAGAAAAGAACTTCAATGTTAAAACGTCATTAATTGCTTATAAAACATCGAAAGTGATGTTAATCATGAAAGACTGCAAGTAAGACCAGTGTCAACAAGTTCCTGTCTGGAAGTGGAAAAATGCTGGCCAGGCCAATACTTCCTCAGTTCCTCTTTTATTCTACACCAAGATAATGAGCTGTGGTTCCAATAGCTCTGTTAAGATGCCAGTTCAGAAAGACAAGACATTTCAACCATTTCATCCAAACACTTGCCCCACAAAGTAGGATTTGGCTCCACCAATGAGAAAGTAAATGGACGAGAGAGAAAGTTGTTTTCGTATCAGATTGTATGTATATGCACGTATGTGTGTATTGGTATATACACATACATATGTATATATATGTGTATAGGTATATAGATGTGTTTTGTTTTTGGAGAACACACTAGGTATACATTATACTATTAAATTGAGTCAATAGAAGGAAAAGAGAATTTCTGAGCACTTTCACCAAACTGTTAAAAAACATTTCTTTTGGGAGAATATGTTTGGGAAGAGAAGGGGGTATTCTTTCTATTTACACACTTTATTTACTTACTCATTCAAATTTGATATGGTGGCAATTTCTTATTTTATTTTAATCCCAAAATTAAGGTTAGCTTTCTCAGCCATACAGATGGAAAAAGGCTTATAATTTCCAATAAACACACCATGCAGGTGGTTAGATCATAGATGAGTTACATGCAGTAAAATAAGCTGCACCAATTCTGGTGTGGAGGTGGAGATGGGAGGACATGGAGGGTCAAGGATGTGAGGTGACTTCATGAATATGGTGGCAATTGGAAGAAGACACTGCTCTGTATTTTCTGTGAATATAGAATCTGAATAAGGGGAAGTGACTTTTAGCAACCTAAAGGAAACTGCCCACAGTCTGGCTCGGTCTTATTTCCCTTCTTCCTCATATAGTTGTGCAGGCTGTTGACTGACTGACAGCTTGAACCCCTAAGCATGGACCACGAGGTGATACTGATATATTCACAATTGTAAAGACAAAGGTCATCGCTTTATCAATGATAATGTTCCAAACATGAAAAGACTGGAGTACTACTTCCTGAAATTATTCTTTCTCCTATCAAAGAGATGACTACCTTTTAAAAGTAGAAATTTTTGCCATTTCACTGAAACTTTAGCAAAGATTATAAAAATAATTTCTGATTATAAATGGAGGGAGTAGTTAAAATAGAACACTTTAATTTGGAGAACTACATTTAAATATATATATTAGCTCTGTTCACAAGATTTTTTTATTTTTAGAAAACAGTATATACACATGATTAGCTATATATATTCAAGATTTGTCTGACCAATAAATAGAAAACAGCCCCTTTTGTTTTCTCTGCATTGAATATCCTGCTTAACTTTCCATTTAAAATAATATATAATTTCTAAAATAGAAAAAAATCTATTCAAACAGATAAAAATAGTACATTATAGTTTCATTCCACCAAGAAGAAAATAAAGGAGCAGAAATTTTTTTAAAAGTTTTTTCCTTATCTGATATAATTTAAATGACCTAAATCTAAAATATTATGATATTTACAAACATACAGTTTTCTTTTGTTTTTTAAATCTTTACTATAAAGTTTTCAGTTTATTTATTTGTATTGTCTCTCAGTTTTTGGCCTCATAAAATTATGTGTAGAGAGAGATGATAATTTGAAATGAGATGTATTTGGTTGTTCTGATATTCTACTTCAATGAACAATAACTTCTGAAGCTAGAGCACACTAGAGTTGGTGTCAGATGACAATTCCTCAGTCCCAGAACCAGATTTGTTTCTGGTTCTGTCTTGTCTTTTTTCAGCAGCTGAGACACTGGAATAAATGGCTGAACTGAATAGCACCAGAGTGACGGAAATCATTCTTTTGGGCTTTTTTAAAAAACAATTTTATTTTAATTATTGTTCAAGTACAATTTTCTGTCTTTTACACCCATCCCAGCCCACCCACCCTCCCTCCCATTTCCACCCACCCCTAGTTTTTGTCCCTGTGTCCTTTATACTTGTTCCTGTAAACCCTTCCCCTTTTCCCCTGAAATTCCCCCGAAATTCCCTCCCTGTCCCCTCTGAACCCTGTCAGCTTGTGCTCTATTTCAGTGTCTTTGGTTACATTTTGCTTGTTTCTTTGTTTTGTTGATTAGGTTCCTGTTATAGGTGAGATCATATGGTATTTGTCTTTCACTGCCTGGCTTATTTCGCCTAGCTTTTGGGCTTTTCACTGCAGAGGGAGATTTAAATCATTCTCTTTCTGCTCATTTCAGTGGTCTATACTGTAACTTTGGTAGGAAACATTGCGATGATTTCACTAATCCAACTGGATGCTCGACTTCACATGCCCATGTACTTTTTCCTCAGTAATCTGGCCTTTGTTGACGTTTGTTACTCCTCTTCAACAGCCCCCAAGTTCCTGGAGACCCTCCTGACCCAGTGCAGGTCTATATCGTTCCATGCATGTGCAACGCAGCTGGGCTTTTTCTTGAACTTCTTGATCTTGGAGATGTTTCTTCTTGTGGTAATGGCTTACGACCACTATGTGACCATCTGCAATCCTCTTCTCTACAGGGTGATCATGTCCCGAAAGGTGCGTCTGCTGCTGGTAACAGGCCCCTACTTATACAGCTTTTCTGTTGCTTTTCTCCACGCAGTTGTTACCTTCCAGTTGGTCTATTGTGGCCCCAATATTATCAATCACTTCTACTGTGATGATGTCCCTTTAATGGCCCTTGCCTGCTCAGACACCAGCCTCAAAGAGGTCTTGATTTTCATCTTTGCTGGATTCAACATGATCAGCTCTTTGACCACTGTCCTTATTTCTTACTTCTACATCGTGGCTGCCATCCTGAGAATCCAGTCTACAGGAGGGAGGTGCAAAGCATTCTCGACGTGTACCTCTCATCTGACTGCTGTGACTGCGTATTCTACGGGACCCTGATCTTCATGTAGCTGCAGCCAAAACTGAACCACTCCCTTGACACAGACAAAATGGCCTCAGTGTTCTATACAAGAGTCATTCCTATGCTGAACCTCATGATCTACAGTTTGAGGAACCAAGAGGTAAGAAGTGCCTTGAGAAAAGCCATTGAAAAATGTGATGGCCTGCCTCTAACAAACTTTAAAAAGTGACTTAGAACAAAGCCTGACTTGGAACAAGGCCGTATGCAGATATGTTGATTTTATAGTCTTTTGATGAAGTTAATACATTTTTACCATCCTACATATAAGCAACATTATTTTATACATCAGTTCTATTTTTATATAGTTTATAATACATTAAATATATGCAAAAGTAGTATTTAAATTTTTTAACAAATTATTGCTCTTTAGGTATGTGATTCATAGATTAGACCTGGAAAGTTTCTAGTCAACTAATAAGATTTAGCTATTCCTTGGAGATGTGTTTTTGGTTTTGTATACTGGCAGAAGACAGAAAGGGGGCAAGGAGGGTGATGAATTAAGTTTCTTGCCCATCTTCATGTCATTTCATGAAATGGCCTGTTCCTCAACTGTCCCCTGTCTGTTAGCCATCATTCCTCACTCTGCCTCTGAGCACCACTGGATTCATACCAATCACTCCCTGAAATTACACAATTAGCA